>CM017767.1:11117439-12317439 GCA_008009225.1 Acer yangbiense
TTGGAGAAAGGAACAGCCCAAGCAGAACGCCCCAGCGCTACATAACCACCATTTTCGTTGTGGCCCCATACCGGAGGTTGCACCAATCGAGGATGTCAAAGTGCCAATATAATGTACAGAAACAAAAATATGAGATAAAACTCTATGCATAGAACCCTAAGAAAGGAAGAAAGACCTGACCCTGAAACAAATTATAGCACGGTGTGTATAAAGCTCTAGAGGGGGGGTGATAGATTTTTCGCTTTTTACCCAATTTTTCGTGTTAGTCAAAATTACGAAAATGCCCTCAAGATAATATACACAAGCAAGTGTAATATGGTGCGGAAATTAAAACAACACTTGGTTTTTACGTGGAAACCCCACGGGAAAAACCACGGGCTATGTAAGTAAGCCACACTCGAACCTCGAATCCACTAAATGTGCAAACGATTACAACCTAATCCCGGAAGTAATCACACACCTACCTAATCCCGGTATGAGTGAACCTAGTCCAATTTGCTTGCGTTCTAAGCAACCTAATCCCGGATGCTACACACAAGACTTACTTCTCTATGAGAGAATACAACCCTAAGTGAATATATGTGAATATCCAAATGCAACATAGAGCAGGGAAACCCTATATGCTTATCTAAGATGATTAATATGCAATTAAGAGCATCTAGATATCAAAACTAAATGACATGTCAATTAGTTTAGCTAATCAATATTAAGCACAAAACCTAATATGCAAGCACTATAAAATCTCAAACATACATCATACTCATCTCAATATTGTATCTAAAATACAAAATAACAAACAAGTAATTAATTGAGATTGCTAGATAAGAGAAACACAAACATGTAAGATATTAGTGAAAAGCTTACCAAGCAAAGTATGATGAAGATTCCATGCTAGATGACATCTAGATGATCTAAGATGATGCTAGATGATGATTGATGCATGAAAAAGTGTTTGAGAATCAAGAATGGAGTTCTTGGAATTTTTCTTCTCTTTGAAAAATATCCTAAGTATGAATTCTGAATATGAACTCTCTTAATTGACCTAAAGTCAAAGTGGCATATATATAGGGGGCCAAATCAAAGTGTGGTCGTTTAAGTAAGTTTCAAAGAAACGCGCCATCGGCGGTTTCAATCGGCGGCCAGGCCGCCGTTCATGACCGCCGAATTGAGCTCGTGAAGAACTAGCATAAACGGCGGTTCATTCGGCGGTTTCGTGACCGCCGATTCCAACCGCCGAAACAGAACCAGGAGATCAAAATCAACCAGGTATGAACGGCGGTTTCGAACGGCGGTTTCATGCCGCCGTTTCAACCGCCGAATTAGACTGAGAGATAATCAATCAGGTCTTGAAACGGCGGTTTTCGAAACGGCGGTCGTGACCGCCGATCTTAACCGCAGAAATGCTTCAGACCAATCTGGACTGAAACGGCGGTTTTCATTCGGCGGCCAGGGCCGCCCGATCACCTAGATAGTGAAAACCAAGGAGAAGCCAAGGGCATTCTCCATAGGCGGTCCTCGCGCTAAACCAAGCACATTCTCGTGCATGCGCGGACGTTTCCGAAAGTTATCGGGAACGAATTACACAACAACATGACACAAATACACACAACAAAATATAAATATAAGTGCAAGTGTGAATTGTGACAAACGAAGAGAATGCACACATATGCAATGAATGTTAAGTGTGTGTGTTACTAATCTCTTCAAAGAAAAGTAAGCACATAGAATTTACCTTCGGTGCTTATCAACACGAGTCTTCAAAGGGCTTCGAACATAAGACCGATACTTAGGCTACCCTTACAAAGAACCCCCCACATATTTTGATCACGAAATAAGCCAATTAAAACACGGAATCCTTACAATCTCCCCCCTTTGGCTATTTCGTGACAAAACCATCACTCACAATGATTCCTCACAAAAAAAAGAAACTACGGGACTATAATGATATTCTACATTACAAAGAGATAAGCTAATGCAACTTGAAGTCTTCAATCCTCTTGTAGAATAATCATCCCTGAAAAGAGTTTCTAACATTTCTAATACAAGAAAAGTGTGAGATTAATCATGTGAGAACAATACCAAGCATTTGCATTTTAGAAATTTAGGCACAACATTACCAAATGTATGCAATGTATGATAAATGCAATGCTCCCCCTCAACGGGTTACTAAACTATGCCCCTCATCACCTTCCCTTACCATATCCTACCCCCTTTTTGTCATGATATAGGCAAAGGAGTAGTCCCCAACCGGTCACTCATAGCACGAGAGATAGAAGCATGCAAGATTGCATATACATATAAGTCACTTTATGCACTTCAATCATTTGAGAGAAACAAGGAGATTTATTTTGAGAAAATGTGTGAATCCAACATGCTTGCATACAAGACATAGCATTCAAGTCCAAAATACAATGGTATTTGGCAAAGCAAATGACAAAGGTTCTAATAAGAAATCAACCAATTTCACCAATGTCATGGGAAAAGCAAGGATATAGAGATTATTGATTTCAATTTAAGAGCAACTATATCCAACTTTATAAGCGAAACATGGCATGAGCGACTTTGCACCCTATTTGATTTTTCGGATAAAATTATTCGTATGATCGTAACCAGTTCAACTAATAAAGAAAGAGAGACACTTTGGAATGTAAATTCCTTTGAATGGATACAAGATCCTTTATTCATTGAGTCTCATAAGTTTTCACCCAAGTTTTGCATTTTTAGAATATGCAATCATCATTCATGCTTTTCATGTGAGCATGTTATATGAATTTCATGCTTTTTCATTTGTTTTTTCATTAGCATGTTATTAAAGATCATCATGTCAGGAGATAATCATAGGTCATTCAAATCATACTTCCAATGTAAATCTCCTAGTCCAAAAATGCATGTTTGAACATAAATATGACATGGATTGTAGACAAGCAAGGTTCACACTTATGGAATTTAAAAAATATATATGTACAACCAAGCTTACTCAAGCAATCAAAAGAAGAGGCATAAGATATTTCAAATTTTTTGCAAGATACAGAATGCAAATAGCTCTCTTGCTTGAGTTCCCCATATGGGGTCAATCATAGAACATCACTCCACAAGACATACCCCAATAGATCTACTAAGAGTTTTAAATCGAGTAGCATCTAAGGGGTTAGTAAATAGGTCCGCAAGTTGATCATTAGTACCTACATGTTCAAGTACTATGCATTTATTTTCAACAAGCTCTCTAATGAAGTGATGGCGGATGTCAATATGCTTAGTTCTAGAATGTTGCACCGGATTCTTGGAAATATTAATGGCACTCATGTTATCACAAAAGAGAGTGAGAGTACCTTGGTTGAATCCGTAATCCACTAGCATTTGCTTCATCCACATAAGTTGAGTGCATCCACTCCCCGCGGCTATGTACTCGGCTTCCGCCGTGGACAAGGAAATCGAGTTTTGCTTCTTGCAAAACCCGACACCAAGTTGTTGCCTAGAAGAAGCAACCGCCCGATGTGCTCTTCCTATCATCACAATTTCCTGCCCAATCCGCATCACTATATCCTACAAGACTAGGATTAGTGTCAAATGAGTACCAAATCCCATAGTTGGAAGTCCCATTCACAAGCGAATGACTCTCTTAACCGAAGAGAGATGGGACTCCTTGGGATCGGATTGGTACCTAGCACAAACTCCTACACTATGATATATCGGGCCTACTTGCGGTCAAATAGGCAAGCTCCCTATCATGCCACGATATAAGGTTTGGTCCACACTTTTACCGCTAGCATCCTTGCTTAGCTTCAAGTGGTGCTCATAGGAGTGTCACAATGTTTGGCTTTTTCAAGACCAAACTTCTTCACAAGGTGTTTTGGCATATTTGGCTTGGGTTATGAAGATCCCATTATCAAGTTGCCTAATTTGCAAACCTAGGAAGTAATTAAGCTCACCAACAAGACTCATCTCAAATTCATGAGACATAACATCAACAAATTGTTGGACCTGGTGTTGTTGGTGGAGCCAAACACTATGTCATCGACATATATTTGAGCTATGAAAAGCTCATCATTGTCTCTCTTGATGAATAGGTCTTGTCAACACTACCTCTTGTGTAGTTATTGTCAACAGAAATTGAGTGAGGCGCTCATACCAAGCCCTCGGTGCTTGTTTCAACCCATATAGTGCCTTCTTGAGGCGATAGACATGGTGGGGTGGTGAGCATCCACAAACCCCTTGGGTTGTTCAACAACACTTCCTCTTGCAAGAAGCCATTGAGGAAGGCACTCTTGACATCCATTTGGTGCAATTTGAACTTGTGCACACAAGAAATGGACAAGAGAAGCCTAATGGACTCTAGACGGGCAACGGGAGCAAATGTCTCCTCAAAGTCGATACCCTCAATTTGAGAGTACCCTTGTGCTACAAGTCTAGCCTTGTTCCGCACTATGTTGCCATCCTCATCGGATTTGTTCCTAAATATCCATTTAGTGCCTATGACATTAGTGGTCTTAGGCCTAGAACTAGAGTCCAAACCTCATTCCTTTCGAATTGGTTTAGCTCTTCTTGCATGGCAAGAACCCAAAATTCATCATTTAAGGCTTCTTCAACCTTTTTGGGTTCAATTTGAGAGGTGTAGCATGTATAGCTAATAAGATTAGCTATTTGACGCCTAGTTCTAACACCTTCATTCACATCTCCAATAACATCCTCTTTGTTATGGAGCCTTCTAACCCATGGAACGGGTTCATTAGAGTCCAAGTGAGGGACTCTAGTAATGGGTTGTGTGACTTCATTAGATGTCCCAACATTGGGAGTCACCACAACCCTCTCCAAAGGAGAGTCATCCTCTAAACATCCTCCTCCTCATGGTCATTAGACTTGAGCCTAGTATCATCAATGACAACATTTGATGATTCCATGACGGTTCGAGTCTTCAAGTTGAAAACTCTATAGGCTTTACTATTCAAGGCGTAGCCAATAAAGATACCCTCATCACTCTTAGCATCAAACTTGCCAAGTTGATCACGGTCATTTAAAATGTAGCATTTGCTTCCAAATGTGTGGAAGTAGCTAACATTTGGCTTCCTACCCTTCCATAGCTCATAGGAGGTGTTTTCTAGACCGGGCTTAGGAACACACGATTTCCTATATAGCAAGCCGTATTGATGGCTTCGGCCCATAGGTTCCTAGGGACATTGTTGCTAAGCAACATCACTCGGGCCATCTCTTGGAGGACCCTATTCTTCCTCTCAACAACTCCATTTTGTTGAGGTGTCCTAGGAGCCGAAAATCATGGGAGATGCCTAAGCTATCACAAAAGCTTTCAAAAGAGCATTCTCAAACTCTCTCCCATGGTCACTTCTAATCCGTTTAATGCTTCTAATGTTAGATTTCATTTCATTTTGTAATTTAGTACAAGCATTTTAAACTTATCAAAAGTTTCGGATTTTTCTCTAAGAAAGTATGTCCATGTAAAATCTAGAGAAATCATCAACACATACAAAAATGTATCTCTTTCCACCCAAACTTTCGGTTTGCATGGGACCCATGAGGTCCATGTGGAGAAGCTCAAGAGGCTCCTTGGTGGTGAGATACTTACCCTTTTTGTGCATGCTTTTAGTTTGCTTTCCTTGTTGGCAAGGTCCACAAACACCATTGGCTTTCTTCCAAGCTTAGGGAGGCCACGCACACACTCGAACTTTCCAAGGGTCCGTAGATCCCTAAAGTTCATGTGGCCAAGTCTTTCATGCCACAACTCAATTTGCTCATCCATGGACACATTGTTTGAGACTATTCTAGCTTCAAGACAATAGCAATTGTCGCTAGATCTCATACCTTTCAATAAGGTTTGTCCATCGGGCTTTAGGATCGAGCAATCATCTTTACAAAACAAGACGGAATATCCTTCATCACTTAGATGTGAAATGCTTATTAAATTGGCTTTCAAGCCATCAACAAATAAAGCATCGGATAAGGAGGGTAATCCGGGAACGGAAATGGTTCCTTTCCCTACTACTTTCTTTTGGATCCATCACCAAAGTGACATATCCACCTTCCTCCATAACAAGAGTCTCGAAGAAACTCTTGTTTCCCGTCATGTGCCTAGAGCACCCACTATCTAGATACCAAAAATTAGAAGAATTTGCCTTCAAGGCTATTTGAGCAACATGGCAAACAATATCATTCTTTCTAATCCACCTAGAAACAATCTTAGCTTTCTTAGTGGTCTTTGGTATAAGGGCTCTAGATGTCCTAGGATCATGCATAATAATATTATCATTCCTAGGAACATGCATCATGGCTCTTTTCTTTTTCTTCTCTATCATGCTTCTAGTTTTGCACATTTTTATATATCGAAAGCAATGTGGTCTAATATGACCATCAAATCCACAAAAATGACATATAGGAATGAAATAAGGAATCATACCTTGTCCTTGTCTTTGTGGATGAAAGGGTTCAATCCTATTTCGTTGTTGAACCGGTCTTGGTTGCTTCCTAGCTTGAGGTTGCATGATAGGTCTCTTTCCTTTGTGAGCCATTTGAGGAGGAATGTTGGCTTGAGGGACCCTAGGGGGTTGAGCTTGAGGTTGCCTTCTTGGCCCCATCTTCACTTGTGCATTAGAGCATTGTCCTACTTCTAATTTCTTTCTAGGAGCTTGCACAAATGAAGTTTCTTCTCTCTTCAAGCTCTTGACAAACACGGTCTTGTTAGAGGTAGAGATCTTCTTGTCATCTTCATACCCAAGACCCCTCTTGTCACATGGACTCTTTCCAACACCAAGCATATGGTTAAGCTTCTTGGTGCTAGAATCCATCCTAGTCATAGAATTTCTAACTTCTTCAAGCTCACTCTTAGACTTTCTTCATTCCTCCTAGATAAAGCTAACTCCTCTCTTAGCTTATCTTCTATCTTCTTGAATTTTTCCACTTGTTCACCTAAGTGGTCATTATGAGATGCAAGCTCAAGATTTTCTTCTCTCAACATCTTGATCTTTCTTGTGCTCTTGATTGCTAAATCATTAACTCGGCATGGCATTTAGCAAACACCTTTTTCTCCACAAAACTACTTATGGAGTTAGATGAGGAATCACTTTCTTCTTCACTTGAGTCATTTTCCTCTTGACTCATTTCCTCTTTCTCACTAGCACTTTTGCTTTTATGGGAGGAGGCAAAAGCTAGGAGATTAGCCATGAGCTCTTCTTCACTTGAAGACTCATCTTCCTCATTGGAGTCATCACTACTCCCACTCCAAGTGGCGGCCATCACTTTGCTCTTCTTCTTTTCATTGTGATTAGCACATTCGGGGGCAAAGTGACCAATCCCACCACATTCAAAGCATCGGACCCCTTTCCTTTCGCTCCTCTCTTGTCTAGGCTCAAACTTCTTGAAGGAACTCTTTTTCTTCAAATCTTGTCCTCTTGACCCAAATCCCTTCTTCTTCTTGAACCCCATAACCTTGTTGAACCTTTTCACAAATAAGGCAAGGTCTTCATCCGATTCATGCTTTGCCTCCTTTGCATCCTTAGATGCTTTCAAAGCTATTCCTTTAGACTTCTTAGGAGGAGTAGTAGTGCTAGGAGCCTTCCTAGACTCATATGCAAGGAGACGCCCAATCACCTCACTTGGCTTCATATCCATGTAGCCACTATTTTCTTCTATGGCCGTCACCTGGATTCAAACCTATCGGGAGAGATCTCATAATTTTTTGCTTGACTCTCCTATCCGAATACGGGTCTCCGAGTTGATGGCTTTGATTTACAATGTCCATCAATTTGATTTCGAAGTCATTGAAGCATTCATCCTCTCCCATCCTTAGTAGCTCAAACTGAGTTTGGAGGACTTGAAGCTTGGACTCCTTCACCACCTCGGTTCCCTCATGTGCAACTAGAAGGATGTCCCATGCCACTTTGGCAATCTGAGTATTCTGAATAAGCTTGTACTGATTCTCATCCATAGCACACATAATGGCATGCATAGCCTTCCTATTCCACTTAGAAGCCTCAAACTCTTGCGCGTTCCATTGCGCCTTAGGCTTCAAAACATCTTGTCCTCCACCCTCGGAAGTCATCATAGGGAGATCATATCCGTCTTCCACCGCCATCCATGCACGGTCATGAATTTGGCATATGTAGGATTCCATCTTCCCTTTCCATTGGGAATAGTTCAATCCGGTAAGAAGTGGAGGCCTTGTGCTAGAAGCTCCTTCGTGGCCACCACCATTTCCACCGTTTCCACTCATAGTGTTTATGAATGAATGAAATGAATGCAAATGTATGATGATCAAAAATCACACAAAATGCAAACACACCAAAATAAGCAAGGATCACCTATGTATGTCTAGGAACCCGCTCTGATACCAATTGAAACAAATTATAGCACGGTGTGTATAAAGCTATCTAGAGGGGGGGTGAATAGATTTTTCGCTTTTTACCCAATTTTTCGTGTTAGTCAAAATTACGAAAATGCCCTCAAGATAATATAAACAAGCAAGTGTAATATGGTGCGGAAATTAAAACAACACTTGGTTTTTACGTGGAAACCCTCACGGGAAAAACCACGGGCTATGTAAGTAAGCCACACTCGAACCTCGAATCTCGAATCCACTAAATGTGCAAACGATTACAACCTAATCCCGGAAGTAATCACACACCTACCTAATCCCGGTATGAGTGAACCTAGTCCAATTTGCTTGCGTTCTAAGCAACCTAATCCCGGATGCTACACACAAGACTTACTTTCTCTATGAAGAGAATACAACCCTAAGTGGATATGTGAATATCCAAAATGCAACATAGAGCAAGGGAAACCCTATATGCTTATCTAAGATGATTAATATGCAATTAAGAGCAATCCTAGATATCAAAACTAAATGACATGTCAATTAGTTTAGCTAATCAATATTAAGCACAAAACCTAATATGCAAGCACAATATAAAATCTCAAACATACATCATACTCATCTCAATATTGTATCTAAAGCATACAAAATAACAAACAAGTAATTAATTGAGATTGCTAGATAAGAGAAACACAAAACATGTAAGATATTAGTGAAAAGCTTACCAAGCAAAGTATGATGAAGATTCCATGCTAGATGACATCTAGATGATCTAAGATGATGCTAGATGATGATTGATGATCATGAAAAAGTGTTTGAGAATCAAGAATGGAGTTCTTGGAATTTTTCTTCTCTTTGAAAAATATCCTAAGTATGAATTCTGAATATGAACTCTCTTAATTGACCTAAAGTCAAAGTGGCATATATATAGGGGGCCAAATCAAAGTGTGGTCGTTTAAGTAAGTTTCAAAGAAACGCGCCAATCGGCGGTTTCAATCGGCGGCCAGGCCGCCGTTCATGACCGCCGAATTGAGCTCGTGAAGAACAGAGCATAAACGGCGGTTCATTCGGCGGTTTCGTGACCGCCGATTCCAACTGCCAAAACAGAACAGAGAGATCAAAATCAACCAGGTATGAATGGCGGTTTCGAACGGCGGTTTCATGCCCGCCGTTTCAACCGCCGAATTAGACTGAGAGATAAATCAATCAGGTCTTGAAACGGCGGTTTCGAACGGCGGTCGCGACCGCCGATCTTAACCGCAGAAATGCTTCAGACCAATCTGGACTGAAACGGCGGTTTCATTCGGCGGCCGGGCCTCCGATCACCTAGATAGGTGAAAACCAAGGAGAAGCCAAGGGCATTCTCCATAGGCGGTCCTCGCGCTAAACCAAGCACATTCTCGTGCATGCGCGGACGTTTCCGAAAGTTATCGGGAAACGAATTACACAACAACAAGACACAAATACACACAACAAAATATAATAAATAAGTGCAAGTGTGAATTGTGACAAACGAAGAGAATGCACACATATGCAATGAATGTTTAGTGTGTGTGTGCAACTAATCTCTTCAAAGAAAAGTAAGCACATAGAAATTTACCTTCGGTGCTTATCAACACGAGGTCTTCAAAGGGCTTCGAACAATAAGACCGATACTTAGGCTACCCTTACAAAGAACCCCCACATATGGTTTGATCACGAAATAAGCCAATTAAAAACAACGGGAATCCTTACAGACCCCATAACATTTACAGTAGAAGATTCAGACGGGATTGATGCCAAGCCTAATGATGCAATTGTAGTGGGGGTTCAGATAGCACACATGGATGTTCTCCGAGTAATGACAGACAATGGGAGTTCAGCCGACATTTTGAGTGCCAGAGTATACGATGAGCTGTAACTGGACAGGAAAGATCCGGAGCCCTTCCATGTGCCATTGAAAGGTTTCGAGGGCACAGAAGTGAGATCGTTGGGGACCGTGAAGCTACCGGTGAGGTTTGGGACAGCACTGTGCTGGTGAACGATCCTACTGGATTTTGTCGTGGTCGACATTCACAACTGGCCGTATAATGCTTTACTCGGCCGACCATTCCTCAACAAAGCCCGAGCAGTCACTTCAACCCACGCATTAAAAGTTAAATTTCCTACAGAGTTCGGGGTTGGGAAATTAAAGGGGTCACAGGAGATGGCCCACCGCGCTAACCTCTCAATTTTCAAAGACAAGATAGGAGTGGAAACCTTAAGCATATTCGAGGTAAATAAGGAAATGCAAGAAGAAAATCCAGAAACTTTTGAATTAGATCCAAGGGATAAGGCGAGCAGAGAAAAAGAAGAGCCCACTAAGTCTATTGTTCTAGACGAGATGGAACCTAATAAAACAGTCAAGATTGGTGCAAGGCTGGCCGAACAAGTCAAGAGAGATGTATCGAACTTGTTGATAGAGTACAAGGAAATTTTCGCATGGAGCCATGAAGATATGCCAGGAATTAGTAGAAGCGTGATCTCGCACAACCTGGCCGTAGACGAAAAAAGCAAACCAGTGGTATAGAAAAGGAGAAGCTTTAACCTGGAGAGGAGCGCAGCAATAAAAGAGGAAGTCTCTAAATTACTCGCCGCCGAATCAATCAGAAAGGTTAAATATCTAGAATGGGTGGCGAACTTAGTCCTTGTAAAAAAGAAGAACAATCAGTGGAGGATGTGTGTAGACTTCACCGATCTAAACAAAGCTTGCCACAAGGATAGCTTCCCACTATCAAGAATCGACTAGTTGGTCGATGCAGTAGCTGGACATGAGACGTTGAGCTTCACGGATGCTTACTCAGGATATAACCAAATCAAGATGCACAAGCCAGACGAAGAGAAAACAACATTCACCACGAATCAAGGGTTATACTGCTATACGGTCATGCCATTCGGCCTGAAAAACGTTGGAGCGACTTACCAGCGCCTAGTCAATAAGATGTTCGCCAGATAAATAGGGAAGAATATGGAGGTATATGTTGACGACATGCTAACGAAGAGCATCACAGCTGACAAGCATGTAGATGACCTGAGAGAGACATTCGATGTGCTAACTAAATACAGAATGAAGCTGAACCCCGTAAAATGTGTATTTGGCGTACCGTCTGGAAGGTTCCTCAGATATCAGGTGCATCAAAATGGAATAGAGGTGAACCCTGACAAGATCCAAGCATTAGCTAAAATGGTTTCCCCGAAGACCCTAAAAAGACTCACAGGATACTTGGCATCATTAAATAGGTTCATAGCAAAATCAACAAACCGATGCCTACCATTCTTTAAAGCTCTCAAGAAAGGCAAAGGGGTCGAGTGGAATGAAGATTGTGAGAAGGCCTTTCAAGCCCTGAAAGAATACCTCGGGTGAGCACCACTACTGTCAAAACCAGTAGTCGGAGAAACACTATACATGTATCTATCTATCTCTGAAGCAGCTACAAGTTCTGTACTAGTGAGACAGGAAGAGAGGGTTCAGAAACCGATATATTACACCAGCAAAGCTCTGTTACTAGCCGAGACAAGATACTCGCCAGCCGAGAAGATGGCACTCACCCTAATAACAGCGGTGAGAAAGTTAAGGCCGTATTTCCAGGCTCATAAAATCGGAGTATACACCAACTGCCCATTGAAACTGATTTTACAGAAGCCAGACGTATCCAGTAGACTAACCAAGTGGGCGATCGAATTAAGTGAGTTCGATGTAGAGTATCTCCTAAGGACAGCAATCAAGGGTCAAGCAGTGGCGGATTTTATGGCAGAGTTCATCGAACCAAACTTGGAAGTAGCAAGGATGATGGCGGAACAAACTAAGAAAACATTCAGGTGGCAACTCCGCATCGACGGGTCGTCAAACACGCATAGCAGCGGGGCAGGGATAGTGGTATCAACCCCGGAAGGAGATTCAATCGAATGTGCCTTGCATTTTGACTTCAAAGCTACTAACAACCAAGCCGAGTATGAAGCACTCATAGCAGGACTAAGAGTTTGCACGGTTCTAGGAGCCGATGAGGTGGAAATTTTCAGCGACTCCCAAGTCATTGTTAATCAAGTACTAGATGAATACCAGGCGAGAGACGAAAACATAATCGCTTACCTGAAATTAGCAAGGGAGCTGTTGGGAAGATTTAAAGAGTACTGGATTACCCAGATTCCCAGAGAAGAAAACGAGCAGGCTGACGCCTTGGCCAAATTGGCATCTGCCGCAATCAACATCTGGCCCAGAACTATTCCCATGATCCACCTACTACAGCCAAGTATAATCAAACAAATGGAAGTTAGAGCAGTGTTCGGTGAGACAGACAGCTGGATAACACCAATCAGAGAGTACCTCGTCAATGATGTACTCCTAAGTGATCCATTAGAGGCAAAACGAATGAAGTACAGGGCTACAAGATATTCAGTCCTCAATGGAGAACTGTACAAAAGGGGATACTCAAGGGCATTGCAGAGATGTGTCGGACCTGAAGAAGCAGAAGGGATCCTAAAAAGCATACATAGTGGAAACTGTGGGAACCATGCTGGGGGTGTCAGTCTAGCCCACAAAACGTTAAGACAGGGTTTTTACTGGCCAACATTGTTCGCCGATGCAAAAAGGATAGCAGCAAGGTGTGAGGCATGTCAAAGAATTGCAAACAACATTCGCCAACCGCCTGAACTCTTGCAGAGCATCACCTCGCCTTGGTCATTCACCATGTGGGGAATTGACTTGATCGGCCCAGTGCCAACGGCACCCGGAGGAGCAAAACATGCCATTGTGGCCGTGGATTATTTTACAAAATGGGTAGAAGCCGAGTCATTGGTGCACATAACAGAAGAAAACACTACAAGCTTTGTGAAGAAAAATATCCTGTACAGATTCGGGATACCATACACCATCATCACTGACAATGGAACCCAATTCGACGGCAAGAAATTTAGGGAGCTGTGTGACAAGTATGGAATCAACAACTACTACGCAACTCCAGCACATCCACAAACAAATGGTCAAACTGAAGCAATGAACAAAATTATAAAGCATAATCTGAAAGCCAAGCTGGCTACGAAAAAGGGTAGCTGGGCAGAGAAGTTGACACAGGTGCTATAGGCGTATCAAACCACATAAAGAAGCTCAACAGGCGAGACCCCATATTCCATGGCTTTCGGAGCTGAAGCTGTCATCCCCGTGGAAACATCTTTCTCTTCACCAAGGGTACAACTCTTCCAACAAGAACTCAACATTGATATGCTAAAATGTGGTCTGGACGAGTTAGAAGAAATGAGAGAACGTGCACAAATAAGAAACGCTGCCTACCAACAAAGGGCAGCCAGGTACTATAACTCACATGTGCGTGAAAGAAAATTTGTACTCGATAACTTAGTGTTGAAAAGGGTGAATCCAGGAACCAGAGACAAAGCTGAAGGATTGCTTGCAGATAAATGGGAATGGCCTTATCAAATTACGGGCATAGCTGGTCACGGAGCATATCGCATTACTCGAGAGGGCTTTGGTGAACTACCTCGACCATGCAATGCGCAGTACCTGAAAATATACTACCCTTGACTACGTCACCTCTTTTAGAATTTACTTTGATATTTTCTTTTTAGGTATCTTTCCTTTTTTAGCATTCCTTCTTTCCTTTTTCATTTCGTTAAAAAGTTGCGGGAGATATTCAATAAAGAGAAACTTGTTACTATGAACTCATGATTTGGCTCGCCACTAAAAATAACCAGCTTACAAAAGTTACTCACCGTCGTACATTATAAAGTTACTCGCCGTCGCGTGAAGACGAGTTCAATACTCATAACGACAAAAGCGAGCAGGATGACCCCAAAATTATAGCGGGCTAAATACGTATACATCACCACAGCCCGAACCTATTATAAAACCGATCGATGACCGCCACCGATGATAAAGCAAGGCCCCCAAAAAGATGCAAGAAGTGTCAAATCAAAAGCGTACATGAGACACCTCGATAAAAAAAAAAAAAAAACATGCTAGGGATTGATAAAGCCAGCTATAAACAAAATGACTTAGGTCAAAAACAAAAGTGGGAGACGTCCCAATAATATAAACTTGGTGTATGGTCGGACACGTCCTGACAAACACTGATAAAGCCAAAAACTCAGCAAAGGCAGCTGAACAAAAATAAACTTGGTGTATAGTCGGACACGTCCTGACAAACACTGAGAGCCAAAACTTAACAAAGGCAGCTAAACAAAAAACTAATAAAGCCAGAAACTCAGCAATGGCAGCTGAATAAAAAACAAACGGATAAAAATACTCAGCGGAGGTTGGAGAAATGCGAATAAATTCAAAAGAAAGCTGAATCATAAAGAAAAGCGCAACAGGTTAAAATATATATTGCATCATTTACAGGTGAGTACATAAACTACAGGTGAGTACATAAACTATATATATATATATATATATATATATATATATATATATATATATATATATATATATATATATATATATATATATATAAACTAAGTATTAGCCGGGGCATCGTCACCATCTTCATCATCCTCATCAACCTCATCTTTTGATGGCCATACTACCACTTCATCCTCGTCCGGCATAAAAGGTCCATAATCCTTGCCGGTAATAGGGCCCAAATCAGGTTCAGCACCGGAACCAGAAAAGCTGCATTTCCGACCAGAATAATAAGTGTTCAAGGCACGCTTGGTGGGGACTTCTAAATGCATCGGATGAGGGTCAGTCCTCGTATAGCGACAGTGGGCTTTCCAACGCTTTATCTGCTCCTTAATTGAACCCACTGCATCGTCCATGTGTAACTGAAGGGATTTGTCAAAGCGCCTTAAAGCCTTCTCATTCGAATGATCCTTCATTGCAAAGAATTTCTTCGACTGCCTCATGCCTTCTTCAAATTCGCGCAACAAAAACGCATCATAGATATGGGATCTTTTAAAACGGTCGACTGCTTCGACCTCCAATACAGCCTTCAAATCACTGAAGATGGCGTCCCTCGAGGATAGCTGGTTGTGCAAATCTTGCGCTTCTCGCTCGGCTTTCTCTCTAGCTTCTTTGGCTAGCCGCTCAGTTTCCAAGTGCGCTGCGAGTGAATCCTGACTAGCAGACAATTGCTCTTTCAGCAAGCAAATTTCTTCATCAGCCGCAGATAGTTTTTCCTCGGTGGTGAGCTGAGCAGACAAATGCCCATCCGCAGATTCACTTAGCTGAGCGAGTTGTTGAACGTAGGACTCTTCAGCAGAAAGCTTCTCGGCTGCCAAGATGGAAGCCTGCTCTCGCAGACGTTTATTCTCCTTGGAAAGTAAAATCCTGTGCATATAGTTGTCAGCCAACTCAGACATCATCTGAAAAGAAAACGTACGAGTCAGAAAGTATGCAAAAACAGAGATGTAACAGAAGTGCTGCAAGAAACCTACCAGAGAATGACAGTTGAAGAAAAACTCCATTTTTCTATTACAAGACTTGCTCTTCACATGCTACCAACCTTCACCAACATAGACATCATTGTTGATTAGGTGTGAGCAAATTTCCACAACTGAGAAGTCCGAAAAGAAGACATAACCGAATTCTTCATTAGCTTCAGTCTAGCCCACGGGAGGAGCTTCATGGGCAACACTCGAACCAGACGCAGAGGCAAACACCCCGGTCGGTTTCGATGGTCCTGGCTGACCAGCTAACTCTGATTGACCAAACTGCCCAGACTGACCAGCGGAAGAAACATTTGGCTCACCTGCGGCCCCGGAGGAGAAGCCACCCTGGGCGGGGCAGGAGTAGGATCATTCAAGTCATTAGCCCCCTCAAAAGGTGAAGGCACCACCGGGTTCACCCCTTCAACAGAAACCTCATGAGCAGTTTTTTGAACAGGGGCAGCCTCGGCGAACATAGGATCACCGGCACCTTCCTCATCCGAAGAAATTACATAATGCACAACCCTTAACGCCCGCTTTGGGGGTTGAATAGCATGATCGGGGGTACTCTCGGTGAGGCACTTTCCCCTGCCAGTCCTGGGGTTCAAATCACTCACAGGATCGGGGGGGAGTTTCGGGGATATTCGTATAAAAAATGGGAATGTCATTTTGCTCCCTTGAAGCACCCACTTTCTCCTTACCATTGCAACTGGGGGTACTCGCAGCCACTTCCTGATGAACGGGGGTCTGACCCATTTTGACACCTCCCCCGTGACCAGCACCAACATCTTCGTCATCGGAAGGATCACCACCATCTGGACTGGCGACCCCTTCCTTGGCCAAGCCAGCAGCATGCCTTTTACTAGCAGCCTCAGAGTTCTTCACTGCCCGGGCTTATAAATCGTAAATTGTGTCAAAATCGCACACTGCAAAAAGCAACCAGACGTTAGTAACATAAGAAACAAAACAATAATACTGAAGTAAAGTGTGTGAAACTTACGACGAGGAAGTCTGGCAGGCAAGCGCAAAAAAATTTGCTTAGTAATCATCTTCTCCTCATCCAAGAGGAATGATCGGCCCCTCTCATCCAAAGGGAGGACAGCGGCCGCAGCAAGATGAGATATATCTGCATCCAGTAGAACGGGAGTACCCTTCGACCAAGCTTCAGGAGAAGTGAAGTGTACGGGAACTTTCCTTGCCGGAAGACTATGGCGACCATTGGCGGGTATATCTCTGCCCCATTCACCTCCAACGAAGAACCAACTGTTCTTCCACTGCTTATTCAAGGTAGGAAAACCCCAAATGAAACCCTTCTTCTTTTCATCGCTGGAAACCTCCACCTGCCCAGGGTTTGCCACACCCTCAGGAATCCAGTTCTCCACGGCTGAAGACAGAAGAAAATACGTGCCACTATTACCCGCTTGCCTCAAAGTATAAAAGTGACAAATCTCACGGGGGGTAGGGGGTCCGTAACCTTTGAGCCTCCACATCAAACACAAACACAAACACATCAAAATCCAATAACTATTAGGGGCGAGTTGAGCAGGCGCAATCTGGGCCTCGGCAAGGAATTTGGCGATGAAAGGTGTAAGGATTCCCATATATTGATTGGCTTATTTCGTGGACAAACCACTTGTTGGGGTTGATTATGTAAGGGTAGTTTAGGTGATTGAACTTCAAGCTCAAAGGCCCTTTCAAGACCTCAAGGGACAAGCACGCCAAATGTATAATCTGTAGTGCTTAGTTTTTCTTTGAAGAGATTTAGTTAGCACACACACACTTAGCATACTTGTACTTGTGTGTATTCTCTTCACATGACACATTTCACTCTTGCACTATGTTTGATGTATCTTATTGTGTTTGTGTGTTGTGTAATCCGTTTCCCGAATATGTTCGGAAATGTCTGCGCTTGCACGAATGTGTGCTTAATTTTACGCGAAGACCGCTTAAGGGGAATGCTCTTGGCTTCTCCTTTAGATTCACCATTACTGGTGAATCGGTGGTTTGATCGGTGGCCTGGCCGCAGAATTGAAACCGCCATTTCAGTCCAGAAAGGTCTGGAGTGATTCTACAGTTACGATCGGTGGCCACCGACCGCCGTTTGAAACTGTCGATCATACCTGATTGATTCATTTCTCAGGTTTGATTTTGCGGTTGGTTCGGTGGTTTCGAAACCGCTGATTGAAACAGTCGTTGTTTCCCTGTTCTTCTCGGGTTCAATTCGGCGGTTGTAAACGGCGGCCTGGCCGCCGAATGAAACCGCCGAACGTGTGTTTTCAGGGGTAAACTTATCTTTTCACATGCTCTATTTTTCATGCCTATAAATACATCACTTTCTCTTGTTCTGAACATGACTCTTTGATTATCAAGAACCCTACATTTTAAAGAGAGATTTTGATAGAAAAAACAACCAAGTTTGCTCATTTAAACACTCAAATACATTCCTTTGTGCATCAAAGTTCATCTTGCATTCATCCATCATCATCACAACTTGCTTGGTAAGATTTTAATTAAGTTCATCTCATTTTAGTATTTTTACTATCAAGCTATTCTCTTTTAATTTACTTGTATGTTTTTGATCATATGATAAATACAAGAATAGAGAATTAATTGTGATGAATTGATTGAGTGTTGTATTGTGATAGCTAATTAAGTTTTTAATTAATCTTGATTAGCTAAGCTATTTGACATGTTATTTAGCTATTGATATCTAGGGTTGATTTAATTGATTACATCATCATCCTAGATAAGCATCTAAGGTTCCCTAGCCTTGTTTGTTATTTGAATATTTATATATATTCACATAGGTTGTATAATCTCTTCATTGAGAATTAAGTCTTGAGGCTAAGATTGCTTAGGCCTCAAGCAATTGGACTAGAGCCACTTTTAAAGGCTCAAGTGGTAGAAGTGGGGGGTTATTGACAGGAGTGTTAGACGAGGTCTACATAGGTTGTAAACTCCATTTCAATTAGTGGATTTCGAGGTTCGAGTGTGGCGCACTAAACAGCCAATGGTTTTTTCCCAGTGGTTAGGTTTCCACATATACATCAAGTGTTATTTAAATTCCACACTATATTACATTTGCTTGTATTTTTGACTAGTAGGGGCATTTTCATAATATTGACTTGCATGCGAAAATTGGGTAATAATAGTTAAAATCTATTCACTCCCCCCCCCCCCCCCCCCCCCCCCCCCCTCTAGATATATTTATCATACACACCGAGTGTTTATTCGTTCCTTTCAATTGATATCAGAGCGGGTTCCTATATATACTTAGGTGATCCTAACTCATTTTTGGTGTGTTTTGCATTTGTGTGATTTTTGCTCATTCATACATTTTGCATTCATTTGAATTCTTTCATTATATACAATGAGTGGATACGGTGGCAATCATGAGGGTGTGTCAAGTACAAGACCTCCTCTCCTCACCGGTGTGAATTAAGCCTCATGGAAAGGCAAGATGGAAGTATACTTGTGTCAAATCCATGATAGGGCATGGATGGCAATTGAAGATGGGTATGTGGCTCCTAAGATGACTCCCACGGGTGGTGGAGAAGAAGTACTCAAGCCTAAGGCTCAGTGGTCCACTAAAGAGTTTGAGACTTCAAAATGGAATAGGAAGGCTTGGCACGCTCTTCTATGTGTAGTGGATGAAAATCAGTACAAACTGATTCAGAACACTAGGATAGCCAAGGAGGCATGGGATATTCTAGAGGTTGCACATGAAGGAACCGATGTTGTCAAGGATTCCAAGCTTCAAGTCCTTCAAACGCTGTTGACGGTGATTTTTGGATCGTTGAAAAGTCAACCGTCAAACAATAACACGTAGGCAGATCGAAGCTTTAACCAGTCTAGGGTTGAATAATCAAAACCTCTTTCTCCACGTGGATGTGATACGATTCGTTCATATTTGAGAATAGTAATGTAGAAAAGTAGGAAATAAATAATGAACCAAACATAGCACATGTTTTACGTGGTAAAACCCCAAGGCGGGGAAACATCCACGGTGCCGGTGATGGCGAGAAGAGATCCACTATGAATAGAATAATTACACACTCAATACTCGCTTTCTCTTAGATAATTGCTTATGTTTCGTATCTTTTTTCTCATGTAAGTGTAAATTGCTCATGATGTCGATTTCCCTTATAATGAATGCATGGTTGTATTTATATGGTTCGATCAAGGGTTGCCCTAGTTCCTGTCGTATAAGTGGTGGACTCATTAATTAGAGTCTTTGTAGGATTCTGGTAGAGTAGATTGATTAGGACTCGTTTTCCCGTTTGGTGTTTATCCTTCTGGAAGCTTTGAGTTCTTTCCTGATTAGACTTCTGACACTAGAGAGGAAATAGGGATATTTCCTTACTTAGAGTGTGATTCTTAGATTTCGTATCTAAGTGGATCTCCACTTGATAAGACGTATCTTGATAGGATTGTATTTCCTGTTTTGGCCGAGTACATCTCGCTGAGTAAAGATCTTCGGCGAGCAGGATCTTCGCTCATTAATATTTCTTTAACTAGACGACTTTACTTGGCGCATACGCTTCTAACTTCCATATTTAGCTTTCTTGATGATGTGTCCAGACCTGGTGACGTGTCCTCAGTCAGCATTACTTTCATTGACTGGTTGACTGGTTGACTTTGGATGATGTGGAATTAATGTACTTCCGTATTAACCGCTATCTTTGCTGACGTGTCATGCTGACGAAAATATACATACAACAATACCCCTATAAATACTTCAAGCCGAACAAGCGACTTGATCTCTTCATTCCTTCGTTTTGGCGAGTAGTATTTATAATCATACTTGGCTTTTGGTTTTTAGGAAAATTCTTTCCCTCATTTCTATCTTTAACCTTTGTGTTCCCTTTTGAGTGCCAACTTCAGCATTTAATGCTTCTTTGCATGACCGCTTCTTCTGTTGTTTTTCGCATCATTTTTTTTAGTACTTCTATTACTTTCCATTTGTGCGAGTGCTTTGTTCACCATCATTCTTCTGACCGAGAAGTATTCCATTGTTCAATGCTTTCATCGCCGTGTAAATAATCTCCTTAAATGGCAAAGTCACTGATTGTGAGACAATTGTGATCGATGTTGCTGCTCTAGTGAAGTGTCGATTACTTTCAGTGTGTATTTGATGTTTATTTGTCGTTATCATCTTTACCAACCTAGTTGGCTGTGGAGTGGATGATGTCGTCATGACGAGTAAAGCAGTATGATAAATAGCTGGTCAACCCGAAAGGGCTGCCAGTCGTGTAGTTTAGTTGTCCCTTTTTTTGCATTTATTTTGTTAGGGCCTTTCGGTTAATATTCTATCTTTTGCACTTCTTGCGAGCCGCTCCAGAGGCTCACTCAACTGACAAACAAGAATTTGGGCTTTCCGGCTTAAGGCAGCCTGAGTGTTTATTTTGTACCACCGGGGGGGTGGGTTCTTGACCGTATCTAAGTTTCTACTCACTTTCGGGGTTTTTACTTGATTTTTAGTGAGCCGAGCCAACCTCAAGGTGTTTGGCTTAGGTGGCCCGGATCTTGTATTTGAAAGCTTCCCAGCTGCTTTTATGTGCACTTGCTCATTAGAGCTTTGTACCTTTACATTTTAAACTTGACATAAATACAATTTAAGCAAAAAGGTATTTACCCCCTTTTCTTTTTGCTCAGCTACGATTACTGAATTTTTGGTTTAGGCGCAGGGCCTTTTTTTTGTTGTTCAGCTACCATTACTGAGTTTTTAATTTAAGGCTCAAAGCCTTCTTTGTTCAGCTGCCATTGCTGAGTTTTTGGCTTAAGCGCCGGGCCTTTTTTTTTTTTTTTTTTTTTTTTTGTTCAGCTGCCATTGCTAAGTTTTCAGCTTACTCAGTGTTTGTCAAGACGTATTTGAGCGTTCACTAAGTCTTTAAGGCTCAAAGCCTTCTTTGTTCAGCTGCCATTGCTGAGTTTTTGGCTTAGGCGTAGGGCTTTTTTTGTTGTTCAGTTGCCATTGCTGAGTTTTCGGCTTAGGCACAGGGCCTTTTTTGTTGTTCAGCTGCCATTGCTGAGTTTTCGGCTTACTCAGTGTTTGTCGAGACGTACCTGACCATACACCAAGTCTTTAAGCATACTTTATGAGACGTCTCCCTCTTTTGCTTATATAGTTTTTAAGTGCTAGTTTTTCCAAACCCCCAACGTTTCTTTCGACCACTGTCTTTTGAGTGCTTATCCTGCACTTCGAAGGGTCACGCTTGCCAATGGTGGCGAGCACCAATTGGTCTTTTTGCGTTTTTCTAGCTCAGGCCACTATGACTAGTCTAGAGCCTAATATGTTTGTGGGTACCCATTTGCCGTCGTTTACGTTGTTATTGTTGAGAATGTTCTGCCTTCGTTTGAATTTCTACATGCACCGAGATGAAACTCGTTTTGCACGCATTGATACGAAGCTCGATTCTTGTGCTACGGTTCTCATCTTTTCTTTCTGTGCCAAACATATGAATAGCATTTGCACAAATAACAAATATACATGTATATACTTTAATAATGCTGAAAAAAAATAGTTGGATCCATGTACAGTATTGGTTATGGTCATCGTTCGGGATACAATATCCATGGATTCATGTTGGGTGCTTTGCTTATAAAAACACGTGGCATAATAAACAAGAAGTATAGATTTTGATAGAAAAGCATACAATGTGCAGCTTATGATTTTAATTAATTAGCAACAGAAAAATAAGCATCGTGATATCCCATCAAGTTATTGAGGTGTAAGATAATAACAAGTAATAATAATTAAACCAAAACGTACCTCCAAGCCCGACCAATTTTGATAACGTCATTAAGCGCTTTCGAAAACGCTTGGTCACTTACCGAACCTGAAGTTTAGTTGTATTGCTTTCAGATACTTTTTTTTTTTTAGTTACCGAGGCGGAAAAGGGACTTTCATAAAAACCACTTTCACAACTGCAGATTTTCCTTACGGTTACATCTTCTGCTCCCATAGCCCCCCAGCAGTTGTTACAAGTAGGTTTAGGCTTGTTGGAGCGTTTTTAACACCGCATCCACCCCCTCTTTAAAGAGAAATACAACAAGTTCGTGCATGCTGCGGATTTGTATGTGACAGTATAACAATATGAAGAAGTAGACATAGTTCAATATATCTAGATTAAAGAAATTATATGTTTCAAGTATCATAGACTCATCTTCGATCTCCCCAATGTGTTAGGCATATCAAATATTCCGAGTGTTAAATTTGGCAAAGCTTATGCTCAAAAGACCGAATTTGGTTGAACTAAACTGTATTCAGTCAATCCAATATGGATTTTTAAATAACGGTTGACATAATATATTTTAATCATCAATAATAAAGATTGTGGCGTACCTGTTACCAATGAATTTGCTTTGGTAAAGGTAATAGTGCATCTCCAAATCAAAGTGATTTGTACACATATTTAATGAGAATATATATATTTACAGACTATGTCGTTTCTAATTACCTATTAGCTAATTCACATTATTATAAGTTAAAGTGAGAGCGTACCTCATTGCTCGAACAAATCCGGTACTGCATTTAAACGCTCTCGGAAGCGCTTTTTACCAAGATCAAAGCCTTGGTTAAATTCCACTGAGTTTTTGGACAATTTTCTTTTATTTTTACCATATACGACTATGTATATTCTCTATTCGCACAATAGAACGACAAAATCATAAAATTAAACAGTGTGTAAATTGGCTTACCTCGGCCACTTACCAAACCTGGTGTGTAGTTTTTTATTCTTGGATCCTTTGTTGTTGGATAAGTCGGTAACGAAGAGCCGAATGAGCTTTAGCTGAGAATTGACTTTGGGTCCTTTCTTTCCTTTTTTGCTGAACTGCAACGTTTTGGAGGTCGTTAAATATTCCTTGAGCTAAATTGTGTCGCAGGCCACATATCCTCGAAAGGCTCCGTGCATCTAGTTTGCAGCAAAATTCGTGGTTCGTGATTCCGTGCTTTCTGGAGAGAGTTACCTCTGTTTTAGCGACCGGTGGTCGGATCAGAAAGTTCTTCGCAAGTGATTTTCTTCAATATTTCGGGAGCCATAAAAACTTTCATAGATCGAACTAGATTGTGGACCATATATTTTTGGAAAGGCCTGGATGTCTAGTTTCTAACGGTTTTTATGGCTCATGGTTTTGATGCTTATAGAGGAAGATATGCTTGTTTTAGTGCTCGATGGTCAGATCAGAAAATCTTCAGCGAATTGCTTACTTCAGTGTTTCGGGGGCCACCAAAAATTGCACAAACCGAACTGGGTTGCGAACCATATATGCTTGGAAAGGTTTTGAGGTCTAGTTTCCAGCGGTTTTTACGGTTCGCAAATCCGAGTTCCGTAGAGGGAGATATGCTCACTTTAGTGTCCATTGGTCAGAAATTCCGTGATTCACGGCAACTCTTCTTTTTTGTAAGTTGTCAGAAAGGGAAAGCAATTCCTCAGATGGCTTTTGACACTTTGAAGCTTTGGAGATATTCTCCCTTCGAATTTGGTCACAACCGGGCCTCCTATTGCGGGTACTATTGATGATCCACCCCCTAGCGCTTTCAGTAGCTGTTCACTAGGGTGCTTCAGATGTTGCATCTGCTGGTGTCATAATCGCTGGGGTGAGTATCTCCGTAGAGAGTTGTAGGGAGTTGGTTATCACCTTTGTTTAGATCCATGTCGGATCAAGAAGCTTTCGGAAAGCAACATTATCTGAGTCAAACTTGATAAACTCTTCACTGGATTGATGAAGGCAGTTGTTAGCAATGTGAGGCCAATGCTACCCTTCCATCTCTGATCGGGTCACCAAGGCTGTATGGTTTCTTTCTTTATTTTTTTGAAACCTTTAAGCGCATCGAGATGAAATTCGATTCCCGTGCGCCGAGGCAAGACTAGATTCCTGAGCTAGCATTTTCAACTTGTTTTTTATACCAAGTATGCGAGTAAAGTTTGCACAAGTAATAATAATCATGCATTTACACACATGGTCACTTGCCATGGTGGTGGGCCTTCCCAAGGGAACTCCCCACCACCAAGTTTCAAGACCTGGTGTATGCACAATATGTGCAAATTTTCCCACCAAAAAAGTGTGGGTGTTGTCCCACTATATGTCGGTGCTGTCTCTCCTCTTGTGAGAGTCGCAATCCGGGCTGAGCTTGTAGAGCCCAAATTTCACCGGTCCCGGCAGTTGTTGGTTGTAATAAAAATAAAATAAAAATAATCGTGCATTTAATGAGACCAAAT
Organism: Acer yangbiense; assembly: GCA_008009225.1. Taxonomy (NCBI): domain Eukaryota; kingdom Viridiplantae; phylum Streptophyta; class Magnoliopsida; order Sapindales; family Sapindaceae; genus Acer; species Acer yangbiense. The sequence continues at coordinate 11,142,376 of CM017767.1, forward strand.
AATTGGAAGTGATCAACTCATACATGGTACTATTAATGATTAGTGTCAAAATTTGACACCTATAAATCTATGATAGACAACTTGTGTGTAAGAGCCATAAAAGTTGTCAGACATACTAATTAAGCATGCATTATATGTTTGTAGACTTATGCACGCGTATTATGTATTGTGTACAAGAGAGACATATATAGATAACATGTGAACGCAATATAACATAAAGAGAATTACACAAAAGTTACGCGTGTTTTATATTTGTATGTGAAAGTATAACAATATGAAGAGGTAGATATAATTTAATATATCGAGATTACATAAATTCAATGTCACCAGCATACCAAATACTTCTAGTCGCATTCTTCAACACTCATGCTCATATGATTTAAAGAACAAATTGGTCGAACCTAATATTGTTGAGTCCAACCACTATCATGAATATTTAAACATCAATAACAATGGCATATTTGGACTGTAAAGTAACAAAACATTGTGGCACGTACATGTTACATGCGTCTCCGAATCAACTGTGATTCATACATTGTTTTATCAGTAGGAATTTTGATAGAAAGACATGGATTATATACTTATAGTTCTAGCGATTCTAATGCTAAATTCATAATATTCAAAATAGAAATATTCACTAAGATATCCTTCTGAACTATCAATTAAGATGCAATATGGTGCCAACGATAATAGATAACATAACAATCAAGAGAAATCGTACCTCTATATCCGAACGTTTTCGGTACTACTTTTAAACGCTTTAGAAAGCACTTTTCATCAAGATCAAAGTCTCAGTTAAATTCAATCGAATTATTGTTTGGTTAATCAAAATGTCATAAATATTAAACATCAATCAGTATGTTTCACTCTTATTAATCTAGAATAATAATCATGTGACATACTTGCTGCCGACTAAATCTATTCGGCAATGCACTCCCAAGTCAAGGCAACCCATGCAAATATTTTAATAGAAAAGCACTGTATGCAACTTCTAATTTCAACAAATTAGGTGTATTCATAGTATAAGATTTAAGCATCCTGACATTCTATACGGTTATTGATGCAAGACGATATCAATAGTAATAACAATTAAGTGAAAACATACCCCCGAATATGAATGATTTTATCAAGATCGAAGTCCCAATTAAATCTCGAATGATCATTATTTGGTTGGTTTTCACTTTTATTTATATGTAACTATGCATATATTCTTTGTAAATAAAATTATAAAATTAGACCGATGTGTAGATTGACTAACCTTGGCCACTTACCGAACCTGGAGTCTAGTCGTTTTACTATTGGATCCTTCGCAGGTGAATTGATGAGTAGCTGAGTAGGTTCAGTTGAGAATCGCCATATATTGGGTGTTTTATACCAAGATGGCAAGATGGGCTCGGTTTCTAACACGTCAAGGTAAACTTTATGCTGTACCGCAACATTCCAGAAGTGGTCAAATATTCCTTGAGATGAATTCTGTTGAGACCCACATGCCCTCGGAAAGATCTATACATCTATTTTATAGCAAAATTCGCGGTTCGTGATTCCATGCTCTCTGGAGAGAGTTTTCTCTGTTTTAGCGTCTGGTGGTCGAGTTTGGAAAATCCTCCGTGAACCGCTTCCTTCAATGTTTCGGGGACCATAAAATATTCCACAGGTTGAACCAGATTGCGAACCTTATATTTCTGGAAAGGTCCGGATGTCAAGTTCTGATGGTTTTTACAGCTCATGATTTCGACTTCTGTAGAGGGAGATATGCCCATTTTAGTGTTCAATGGTCAGATCAAAAATCTATACGCGATCTGGTTTCTTCAATATTGTGGGAGCCACCAAATATTGCTCGGATTGAACTAGGATACGAACCATATATGCCTGGAAAGTCTTGGATGTCTAGTTTCCAGCGGTTTTTACAGTTCATGAATCCGACTTCTGTAGAGGGAGATATGCTCACTTTAGTGCACATTGGTCAGCAATTCTGCGATTCTGGACAACTCTCTTCTCTTTTCTTTCGTAAGCTGTCGGAATGGGAAAGCAATTCCTCGGACGGATTTTTGATACTTTGAAGCTCTGAGTATTGCTTTCGCAATATTCTTCCTCCGGATTTGGTCACAGCCGCGGCCCCTGCTACGGGTTCTGTAGTTAATCCACTCCCAAACACTTCCAATAGTTATTTGTTGGGTGCTTCAAGTGTTGGATCCACATCGGAATTCCTCCTGCGATCTGTTCATGAGGGTTCCTTGAAGTTGAGTTCTCTCCCTCTTTCTAGCGCCAATTGTTGACGGTGATTTTTGGATCGTTGAAAAGTCAACCGTCAAACAATAACACGTAGGCAGATCGAAGCTTTAACCAGTTTAAGGTTGAATAATCAAAGCCTCTTTCTCCACGTGGATGTGATACGATTCGTTCGTGTTTGAGAATAGTAATGTATAAAAGTAGGAAATAAATAATAAACCAAACATAGCACATGTTTTACGTGGTAAAACCCCAAAGCGAGGAAAAATCCACGGTGTCGGTGCCGGTGACGGCGAGAAGAGATCCACTATGAATAGAATAATTACACACTCAATACTCGCTTTCTCTCAGATAATTGCTTATGTTTCGTATCTTTTTTCTCATGCAAGTGTAAATTGCTCATGATGTCGATTTCCCTTATAATGAATACATGGTTGTATTTATACGGTTCGATCAAGGGTTGCCCTAGTTCCTGTCGTATAAACGGTGGACTCATTAATTAGAGTCTTTGTAGGATTCTGGTAAAGTAGATTGATTAGGACTCGTTTTCCCGTTTGGTGTTTATCCTTCTGGAAGCTTTAAGTTATTTCCTGATTAGACTTCTGACACTATAGAGGAAATAGGGATATTTCCTTACTTGGAGTGTGATTCTTAGATTTCGTATCTGAGTGGATCTCCATTTGATAAGACGTATCTTGATAGGATTGTATTTCCTATTTTGGCCGAGTACATCTCACTGAGTAAAGATCTTCGGCGAGCAGGATCTTCACTCATTAATATTTCTTTAACTAGACGACTTTACTTGTCGCATACGCTTCTAACTTCCATATTTAGCTTTCTTGATGACGTGTCCAAACCTGGTGACATGTCCTCAGTCATCGTTCCTTTCATTGATTGGTTGACTGGTTGACTTTGGATGACGTGGAATTACTGTACTTCCGTATTAACCGCTATCTTTGCTGAAGTGTCATGCTGATGAAAATATACATACAACAAACGCAATTTAAGTTGCTCAAGATGGAGGAGGACGAATGCTTCAATGACTTTGAAGTCAAGTTGATGGATATTGTCAATCAAAGCCATCAACTCGGTGATCCTTATACGGATAGGAGAGTCAAGCAAAAAATTATGAGGTCTCTCCTCGCTAGGTTTGAAGCAAAGGTGACGGTTTTAGAAGAAAACAGTGGATATAAGGATATGAAGCTGAGTGAGGTAATTGGAAGACTCCTTGCCTATGAATCTAGGTCTCCTAGTATTTCACCTCCTAAAAAGTAAAAAGGGATTGCTTTGAAAGCTTCCAAGGTTGAGAAGGAGGAAAAAAGTGACTCGGACGAAGACATGACTTTGATGCTTAGAAAATTCAAGAAATTTGTCAAGTTCGAGAAGAAGGGATTTGGATCCAAAGGCCAAGACTTGAAGAAAAAGGCTCCATTCAAGAGTTTTGAGCCTAGGTAAGAGAAGAGTGAAAAGAAAGGGGTCTAATGCTATGAGTGTGGCGGTATAGGACACATCTCACCCGATTGTGGGAATTTGAAGAATAAGATGGCAAAAGTGATGGCCGCCACTTGGAGTGAAAGTGATGACTCCGGAAAGGGAGACAAGTCATCAAGTGATGATGAGCTTGCCATCGACTACATGGCATTTGGGGCCACTTGTGTAGAAGATAAAGTTGTTGGTAAGAAAGCCTTGACTAATGATCCCATAGAAGAAAAAGTTGAAGAAGTAGCTCTAGAGGTGATAGGTGTAGCTACTCATTGGGACATGGCTCTCATTAACTCAATAGACCAAGGTGAAGGTCTTAATGAGGGAAATGACTCCATAAGTGAGAAGGAGAGTGGAGGAGATAACTCAAGTGAAGATGACTCCTCATCTAACTCTACAAATGGAAGTGTAGAGAAAATGGATATTCATGACTTTATAGTCAAGTGTGAAAGTTCATTGAAGAAGAACAATAGAAAGTTGAAGATTTTAGAGGATGAAAATCTAGAGCTTTCAACACACAATGACCATTTGAGTAAGCAAGTGGAAACATCCAAGATGATTGAAGACAAGCTAAGGGATGAGCTAGCTATATGTAAGAGGAATGAAGAAGGGTTGAAGAGAGAGCTTGATGAAGCTAAAGAGTCATTGACTAGGATGACTACAAGCACCAAGAAGCTTGACCACATTCTTAGTAATGGAAAGAACCCTTGTGACAAGAGAGGTATTGGGTATGAAGAAAGCAAGGAGATCACTACTCCAACCAAGACCGTCTTTGTCAAGAGTTTGGGCAAGATAGAAGCCTCGCCGGTGCACATTCCTAGGAAGAAAATTGATCTAGGACAATGTTCAAGAAGTGCACAAGTGAAAGAAGCTCCAATGAGACAACCTCAAGCTCAAAAAATTCCTCAACCAAACTTCCCTCAAGCTCAAATTCATCAAGGGAAGAGGCCAATCATGCAAAATGAACCATGGAAGCAAGCTAGACCGGTTCAACAACAAAGAAGATTTGAACACACTCAACCACAAAGTCATGGGAAGGCTCCTATGCATGCTCAAGGACATGGTATGATTTCTAAATTCATCCCTGCATGTCACTTTTGTGGTATTGATGGTCACATTAGACCAAATTGCTTTCATTTCATTAAATTGTGTAGATTCAAAAGCATGATTGAAAAGAGAATGACAAGAGCTAGAATGCATGTTAATAGGAAAGAAAAAAATTCATATTCATGATCCTATTATTTCTAGAACTCTTGAACCATTGACCACTAAGAAGAAAAATGTCATATCTATGTGGATAAGAAAAAATGAACATGCTTGCTATGAGACTAACAAGTCTCAAATAGGTTCAACCAAGTCAAATGGACTTGGGAGGTCTATAGGACCTCATGACCTTCTTTGATAAAGGATGGTGATTGACCCCATATGGGGAACTCAAGCTAAGATAGCTATTGCATACTTGTTGCATGCAAATATTTGAAAAATCTTATGCTTCTTTGTTGATTGCTTGAGTAAGCTTGGTAGCACATATGTATATATGTTTTCAATTCACTAAGTGTGAACCATGCTTGTTTACAATCCATGTCATATTTATGTTCAAACATGTATTTTTGGACTAGGAGATTTACATAAGAAGTATGATTTGAATGACCTATAGTTATCTCCATGACATGATGATTCTTAATGACATGCTAATGAATATTGAAAAGCATGAAATTCATATGTCATGCTCAAATGAAAAAGCATGAATTAATGATTGCATATTCTTAAAATACAAAACTTGTGTGAAAAAGCTTATGAGACTCAATGAATAAAGGATCTTGTATCCATTCAAAGGATTTTAAAATCCAAATGTCTCTTTTTCTTTATTTGTTGATCATGTCTACTATCATACGGGTTTCATTCCCGGAAAAATCAAATAGAGTGCAAAGTTGCTCATGACATGTTTGGCTTATAAAGATGGATATAGTTGCTCATAAATTAAAATCAATGAAAACTCTATATCCTTGCTTCTCTCATGACATTGGTGAAATTGGTTTGAATTCTTATTAGAAACCTTTGTCATTTGCTTTGCCAAATACCATTGTATTTTGGACTTGAATGCTACATGTCTTGTATGCAAAGCATGTTTTGTTTCACACATTTATTTTAAATAAATCTCCTTGTTTCTCTCCAATTGATTGAGTTGCATAAAGTGGATTATATGATTATGCAATTATATAATATGCTACTATCTCTCTTTGCTATGTGACCCGGTTGGGGACTACTCCTTTGCCTATATCATGACAAAAGGGGGAGTAGAATGGTGGTAAGGGGAGTTGCAAATTGTGGTAGCAATTGTGCATGTTAGGGAGACAACACATTGAGGGGGAGTAACCCTTTGAGGGGGAGCATTGCATTCATCATACATTGCATGATGTTGTGTTTAAATTTCTAGAATGCAAATGCTTGTTTATGCTCTCACTTGATTAATCTCACATTTTACTTGTATTGGAAAGTATAGAAACTTTGCTTTCAGGGATTGATTGTTCTACATGAGATTGAAGACTTCAAGATTATTTTTTATATATCTCTTTGTACAGTAGAAAATCATAGTAGACCCGTAGTTTCTATTATGTTGTGAGGAATCAATGTGACTGGTGGTTTTGTCACGAAATAGCCAAAGGGGGAGATTGTAAGGATTCCCATATATTGATTAGCTTATTTCGTGGACAAACCACTTGTTGGGGTTGATTGTGTAAGGGTAGTTTAGGTGATTGAACTTCAAGCTCAAAGGCCCTTTCAAGACCTCAAGGGACAAGCACGCTAAAGGTATAATCTGTAGTGCTTAGTTTTTCTTTGAAGAGATTTAGTTAGCACACACACACTTAGCATACTTGTACTTGTGTGTATTCTCTTCACATGACACATTTCACTCTTGCACTTTGTTTGATGTATCTTGTTGTGTTTGTGTGTTGTGTAATCTGTTTCCCGAATATGTTCGGAAACGTCCGCGCTTGCACGAATGTGTGTTTGGTTTTACGCGAAGACCACTTAAGGGGAATGCTCTTGGCTTCTCTTTTAGATTCACCATTATTGGTGAATCGGCGGTTTGTTCGGCGGCTTGGCCGCCGAATTGAAACTGCCATTTCAGTCCAGAAAGGTCTGGAGTGATTCTGCGGTTACGATTGGTAGCCACCGACTGCCGTTCGAAACCGTCGATCATACCTGATTGATTTATTTCTCAGGTTTGATTCTGCAGTTGGTTCGGCGGTTTCGAAACCGCTGATTGAAACCGTCGTTGTTCCCTTGTTCTTCTCGGGTTCAATTCGACGGTTGTAAACTGCGGCCTGGCCGCCGAATGAAACTACCGAACGTGCGTTTTCAGGGGTAAACTTGTCTTTTCACATGCTCTGTTTTTCATGCCTATAAATACATCACTTTCTCTTGTTCTGAACATGACTCTTTGATTATCAAGAACCTTATATTTTAAAGAGAGATTTTGATAGAAAAAGCAACCAAGTTTGCTCATTTAAACACTCAAATACATTCCTTTGTGCATCAAAGTTCATCTTGCATTCATCCATGAATGGGTTTGCATCATCACAACTTGCTTGGTAAGGTTTTGATTAAGTTCATCTCATTTTAGTATTTTTACTATCAAGCTATTCTCTTTTAATTTACTTGTATGTTTTTGATCATATGATAAATACAAGAATAGAGAATTAATTGTGATGAATTGATTGAGTGTTGTATTGTGATAGCTAATTAGGTTTTTGATTAATCTTGATTAGCTAAGCTATTTGACATGTCATTTAGCTATTGATATCTAGGGTTGATTTAATTGATTACATCATCATCCTAGATAAGCATCTAAGGTTCCCTAGCCTTGTTTGTTATTTGAATATTTATACATATTCACATAGGTTGTATAATCTCTTCATTGAGAATTAAGTCTTGAGGCTAAGATTGCTTAGGCCTCAAGCAATTGGACTAGAGCCACTTTTAAAGGCCCGAGTGGTAGAAGTGGGGGGTTATTGACCGGAGTGTTAGACGAGGTCTACATAGGTTGTAAACTCCATTTTAATTAGTGGATTTCGAGGTTCGAGTGTGACGCACTAAACAGCCCGTGGTTTTTTCCCAGTGGTTGGGTTTCCACGTATACATCAAGTGTTATTTAAATTCCGCACTATATTACACTTGCTTGTATTTTTGACTAGTAGGGGCATTTTAGTAATATTGACTTGCATGCGAAAATTGGGTAATAATAGTTAAAATCTATTCACCCCCCCCCCCCCCCCCCCCCTTTTCTAGATATATTTATCATACACATCGAGCGTTTATTCATTCCTTTCAAAAGGCTGAAGGGGAAGGGTTACCCCACAGCTGAGCATTGCGCCATAAATGGCGACCACATTTTTAGGAGGATTCCACGCTGCTCGATCACCGGGTAGCATCAAAGTCACTGCATCCGGGATGTCAAAATGACTCTTATATTTGCGAAGTTCTTCCTCGCCAACCACATTGACTTCACAATTAAAGGAACACGGACGGTCAAACAAGAAGTGCAATCTATCTCTCTGGTGATCATCAACATCTGAGTCGACAGTTGTCTGAGCATCCAGAAAAGACCCTCGGGGAACCCTACAAGCCCGTCGTCTACTACCACCAGATTTAGAAGACCTCGTCATCATCGGAGAATCACTATCAAAAGACAAAGGAGAAGAAATATCAGGAATAGAATTTTCCTCAATAGTAGGAACGTAAACAGAAATTGGAATCGGAGAATCTGGATGAAAGTTACGAATCAAAGATTCAATTCGATCCGCAGTACGCTTATCACCAAGTTTTAAAGCTTGCATCATTTGATTAAAAAGAGAAGAACGCAAGGAAGGGTCCATGGGAACTCACCAGAAAACCCTAGATTCGGAGAATACGCAGGAGGTTTGGAGATGCCAAGTACGATCGAGTTCAGTAAGCCGTCTGAAAATGAGAGATAGGGGAAGAAAGCTGCGGCAAACCTTTAAGGAAGCGAAAAAATGAGACAAACGAAAGAAAAATGAAGGAGCACTGTTATGAGAAAACGAAGGAATTAGTGGAAATATGAAAAGATCAAGATGAAGAAGAAATGTCTAAGTATTAAAAAGGGGGAGTTTTAAAATTCAAAAAACCAGAAAAAATGATACTGATAAAGTGAATGACGGTCACGGTGAACAGCCGCAACATCATCCACCATGTAACAGACATGTGGTGCCTCGGGGATCACCAAGCAGTCAAAACGCATTTTCACCGCGTCAAGTAAGTGGGAGCGTCAGAAATTGTGTGGCCAAAAATAAAGGCTTGCACCAGAAGAGTCAACTAGCAAAATTCAACACGTGGTGAAAGTAAAAAGGAGGGAAATTATTTACAAAGCATACCGGAAAGCCCAAGTATGGATATAAATACTGCTCGCAGAGACAAACGAATTGGAAGACCAAAATATTCGCTCAGCTCAAAGTATTTATGGGGGTATTGTTGTACGTATGATTTCGCCAAGTAGACACGTCATCAAAGAAATCAACAAATGCTGGGGAAGACGTTGCCACTGTAGGGAAAAATACGTGCACGCAGTGGAAGCGAGACTAAAAACGGTTTAGTATAGTTTAAATTTTTTCCATAATTTGAACCTTAACCCTCTAATTAATTAACCTATAATACTAAAGATATCATACCTTTGTCGCGTGATCCGATTGACATTGCGTCGATGGTAATCCATAAGATCTTCCAATCCAATCACGAACGTGAATCACCTAGAAGCATGGTCTCTCTTCTCTTTGAATTGTATACCTGAGGATGGATTAACAAAACTTTTTCTTTTTCGTTAGTCACAAAAAGTTCCAAGAGACAATAAAGAATGTTCCGGTCACTTTTGAATTCACAATCTTTAGATCTAACTCGCGTGAACCTTATTCGAAATTGTGCACAAAACCTTTTGATGTAAAAGTAACTAGTGCACTATCGAAATAAGAACAAACTTTTATCTCTATTCCTCTTGGCCGAAAATCACACTAGTCTAAGAGTTGGATTCTATTTTTCTCTAGCAAAAGAAAAAACTCTCAAGTCCAAGACCTTAGGGTTAGCCGAATTCTTTTCTCAATATATAATATATGTTAGGCGTAAATTCTTTTTTTGCCTTATTAAGCATATATATCTATATATATTAGGCGACCAGTAGCCATGCATATCACAAATATATTGCTGCATGTATTTTGCATGCTATTATATATATATATATATATATATATATATATATATATATATATATATATATATATATATATATATATATATGTAATACTGCATGCCACTTATTAAATATATAAGTCAATATATATATCCGGTCAATTGCCATATATATCTCATATATTGTGGCCGAAATCCTTTACCATGTAGGATTTGTCTTTTGACTTAAATCCTAACCCTAGGTAGACTTCTTTAGAATTCCAAACCCTAATCCAACTCTTTAGTGTATTTGTGACTAAATAAAAGACTCTCTTATTTGACTAGATAAATAAATTCCTTATTTATCTACTTATCAAATAAAGTCTTTTATATTTATTATACTACCACAATAGTATACTATTAAGAAACATATTTCTTAGTCAGAAAAAGATTTTGATATTTAATTAAATAATTAATTAATCAATTAATTAATTTCCATTTAATCAAATAATAAAAATAAAACAATATAATATCATATATATATCTCGGCCATGTGCCATATATATTAATATATCTATATATTGTTTTTCTATTTTATTAAATCCATTGGACCTTAATAAAATACCCACATGTGAACTAGGCCCATTCTTACTAAAAGAAACAAGTCCACATGCCTTTCATTAATATATTAATATAATTGATCAGCCCATTAAATAAATAATGTGCAAATTATATTCTTAATATATTAAATACAATTCTAGATGGACCCATAAATTGGTCCGGTTGAATATATCAAGTGATCCATACAAGTCCATGTGGATTGGGGATCTTGGCGGGCTATCTAAATTTAAGCTTCAATAGACATAACCTAATCACAATCAACAAATGATTCACTTAGGTCCGATTTATTAATTTTAACTCATTTCACTAAAGAGCTAAAATTGAACTCTTAAATAAAGATAGAAAAAGTAAATATTTCTCATTCGTACCTTAGACAATCTTATTAGAGATGGTGTATCCTCGTGAAGAATATCAGTAATCGCCAAGAGCTCATAGACCGCCTATAGCTCTCCAAGTTACCATATTTACTCATATGACCACATTTTGAACTTAGATATTTTGACTTGTCCAGAAGCCATGTTTCAATAGACTCTATCGAAAACTTAACGTTAAGATTCAATATCCAATACCTCAAAACATCCATATGATGATATTCTACTCTCATTTAATAAATGGAGCCACGATGTCCATATCTATAAATGAAGTCCTCTATCGATTAACAAATGAATACCACCAAACTATCGAGGATAGACTATGCTATATAATCGTACTCATTGATAACTCAAATGATAACACTTGCAACCATAAGTCCATCATTTATCTCAGGATTAAGATAGACTCTCCGATTGTCCTGATAATGAAAAAACTTTTATCTACTGACGGTTCTAGATAAAGTATTTCATTGTGATCCTATTCAATACACCTAGTGCACTAGATTCTTTTACTCGAAGACCCTTCGATGATTTCAGACTCATCATAACTCATTTGATCCCACTCAAATGCTAGCAAAAGAATTCTACAACTTTAACAAGATAAAGGTGCCCAACCTTTAACTTAAGTTGTGAACATTATTCAAGACTAACTAAAGAATTGTGTCTACCTCAAACATATCCAAATGTACGAACAATTCTTCTTTTCTCATAGTCTTTTGACCTTATGATTATTTACTTTTGACAATTATAATATTCAATCTATAAATGCTATAAGATTTGTTTAAATCAGAAATCACTTTATTAATATGAAAATATTGTCAAAAACAATATTACACTCTTGCTATTGAGCATAATCCTAACAGCCACGTCACTCGTTGACCAAGTCAAAGAAGAAAAGTGGACCAGACAGCGTGACAACAAGTCCCAAGTCAATAAGTCAAAGATGTGGTCGCTAGATTAGGGTATGTACTCGCCAGGAATAAAACGTGGTCGCCGAAGGGTGATACCTAGAAGGTGGAAGTACTCGCCACATCAGCTTACTGAGTACAAACCGGCTCGGCAGAAACACAGAAATAAACCCTAGCTCCTAGAAGACCCCTGACAATGAGGAATCATAAAGGGAAAAGATAGGAAACATATCCTAATCTGTTGCAACGTGGGATTCCTAATACAAATCAAAGAGGAAATCCTATTACCAACACAGCTGAAGTCAAGGGGAAACCCTAATTATCATGTATAAATAGAACCACCTATCCCACGAGGAAGGGGTTCGAAGAGAGAGAGAGAGAGAGAGAGAGAGAGAGAGAAAGCAGTTATCCGAGAGACTTGAGTGTGTAATCAAACCGTAAAATCATAGTATTATCTTCTGCCCTCTGGGGCGCCGTGGTGTTTTCCCATTCAAGGGTTTTTCCACGTAAAACCTGTCTCTTACATGCATTGATTTCTTAATTATTTATTATTTGCTTTGATATAATTGTTGGCCACGTAGTAATCCAAATTTCACCGTCAACAAAAGTAATCCTAGATGTAATAGCTATCACAATACAAAACCCATAAATAACACAAAAATCTCAACTTGTAGATAAGAAACTTAATCTAGAAGTTAACAAATCATAAAAGAGATTTCTTGTTAAGCAAGAACACTAAGATGAGTGAAGATGGTGTTCTACTTGCCAAGTCATGTGTGTTAATGAAAACCCATGAGTAACAAATACCTAGATGATGCTAGATGATGTTGGATTCATGAATGGATGAAGGGTATTTGAGTTTTGGTCAATAAAGATTGAATCTTGGTGACTTTTCTTGCAAGACACTCTTAACTCAAAGATATGAATTTCTAAGCTCTTATTTGGCCAAGAAGAGAATGTAGCATATATATATGAAGCCCTAGCCAAAGGGACGTCGTTTTGAAGAAGAGACTTAAAAACCCGTCAAAACTGCGGTGTGTGCCGCGGTAAGGATAAAGTGTCGGGAACCGCAGTATAGGTAGGTGCATGAGGAGCAATCTGCACCGCTGTAAGAGATAAAATCTCTTTTCCCGGGCTCTCAAACACACCTAAACTATATGAAATTTGTGCAAGTGTGAAGTGAGTAAATAGCATGTATGAGAATAGATATAAACATGAATAAGCACCAAGCATGTAACACACACAAGAATATACAACATATGAAATTGCAAGAGTGTGTGTGTGCAACTAAATCTCTTCAAATGATTCTGAGCGCTACTGATATACCTTTGAATTGTTCTTGGTCTTGAGGTCTTTGAGAAAGCTATGAGCTTGATCATGAACTATGAAGACCTAATCTACCCTTACATATAAAACCCCAAATGTGGTTTGTCAACGAAATAAGCCAATCAAAATATGAGGACTTTACACAAGCCCTGTTGAAGATATGAGGACTTTCATGATTAAAACCTTCCAAAATAGACACTCTTGCCAAAAGTTGCAGAGAAATCATGAAACTATTGTAGTATGGGTGGCAAGAAGGTTTAAATGTTTGATTGAGCAGAATTCGAAGATAAAAGTTAAATTCTTGGGAAGGGAGATACATAGGATTTATGGCCTAACATTACCATCGTATACCTTATACATGAAATTACACTTAAACTGTTCCCTTATAGTGTCTAATAAACCTAGGGGGGTGAATAAGTTTTAACCAAATTAATCACCAACTTTTACGGTTAATCAATATTAATCACAAACACCCCTAGTGTCTAACATAAACGATCATGTAAAATAAGTACAGAAAATAATTGCAATGACACAATGATTTATTTTATGTGAGAAAACCCCAAGAGGGTAAAAACTCACGGGCATAATTGCCAATCGAACCCTCAAATCCACTATTTACAAAAACGATTACAATCTAGGTTGACCACATCACACCTATTCGATTACTAATCCGTATTTGCTACCCGCAGACCTTTAATAGTGATTCTAGGCTCTTGCTTGTAAACTACCCATGGTAAATACATGACTTCACTCTCAATAGAAGAGAAATGTAACCTAATGTGAATATGAAAAATATTTAAAATGCATAAATGCAAGGTTAATACATTTAATGCTTATCTAGTTATGCATGAACAAGTCAAACAATCTTAGATATCATGTTGCTATATGACATGCATACAACTTAGCTATATGAGCAAATAAAACCATAGATGCAATAGCTATCACAAACAAAGCCTAACAAACAACACAAAAATCTCAACTTGTAGATAAGAAACTTAATCTAGATGCAAACAAGTCATTAAAGAGATTTCTTGTTAAGCAAGAACACTAAGATGAATGAAGATGATGTTCTACTTACCAAGTCATGTGTGTTGAAGAAAACCCATGAAGAACACAACCTAGATGATGCTAGATGATGTTTGAAACATGAATGGATAATAGGTATTTGAGTTTTGGTTGATAAAAATCAAATCTTGATAGCTTTTCTTTCAAGGCACTCTCAAGCTCTTAAGAAACTCAAATTATAAGCTCTTGTATGAAATGGGGAAGATAAGAATATTTATATAGCAGGTCAAAAAGAAACGACATCGTTTCGTCAAAAATAGTGCTCGAAAAGCAACATTAGTTATGACAACAGTCACCACTGTTAAGCCACTGCTGTGGAAACTAAGAGCAGTACTTACATCGGTTGACAACGGTTACCATTGGACAAAAAGCACTGTGGCTACCACTGTGAAAACCCACAGCGGTAGCTAGGCATACAACAAACTTCAAGGAAAAACTTGCATTCTAAAAACAATTATGGCATAGCAATGATCAAATGAGATACAATAGAATGAGCATGCATGAAGAGAGATATAACAAAAATATGCACCAACAAGAAACACACAAAAATATACAAGATATGTAAATGCATGAGATGTATATGTGTGCAACTAAATCTCTTCAATTAAGAGTCAAGACAAGTAAGCTACCTTCATTGAAGCACTTGAAGTCCACAATGAGGTCCAATAGCATTTGAAGAGAATTCTTCGAACCTAAGCTACCCTTACAATTTTAAACCCCATTGTGATTTTGTCAACAAAATAAGCTAATCAAAAAGTTAGGCATTTACAATCTCCCTCTTAGGCTATTTCGTGACAAAACCACTACTCAAAGTTGATGAAACGAATGCACAAGAGACACGAAGAAGCAATGAAGTGGCCCACCAATTTACCTCCTTTGGTATATAAGAAACTAGGCGAGAGGCAAGATGAGGCAAGATAAGGCAAGATTTGTCACTGTTCTATGTGCTAGTGACCATGAGTACGAAGTCAAGGATGAAATCAAGTATTTTATTGTTAATTTACTAACTCAAAGTTGTGACTGTGGCTTATGGGAGCTCAGTGGCATCCTGTGTAGGCAAGCTTTGGCTGTTATCGCAGTCAAAAAGAGTCATGGAGAAAAGGATGCCTAGTCGACCAAAGAAGATCAGAAAAAGAGGGCCTGAGGAACCTGAAAGAAATAAATAAATGCTCGGTGTGTATGATAAATATATCTAAAGGGGGGGTGAATAGATTTTAAGCTTTATTACCTAATTTTCGCATGCAAGTCAATTTTACGAAAATGCCCCTACTAGTCAAAAATATAAACAAGTGTAATATGGTGCGGAAATTAAATAACACTTTATGTATACGTGGAAACCCAACCACTGGGAAAAACCACGGGCTGTTTAGTGCGCCACACTCGAACCTCGAAATCCACTAATTGAAATGGAGTTTACAACCTATGTAGACCTCGTCTAACATTCCGGTCAATAACTCCCCACTTCTACCACGTGGGCCTTTAAAAGTGGCTCTAGTCCAATTGCTTGAGGCCTAATCAATCTTAGCCCCAAGACTTAATTCTCAATGAAGAGATTATGCAACCTATGTGAAAATGTATGAATATTCAAATAACAAACAAGGCTAGGGAACCTTAGATGCTTATCTAGGATGATGATATAATCAATTAAATCAACCCTAGATATCAAGAGCTAAATGACATGTCAAATAGCTTAGCTAATCAAGATTAAGTAAAAACCTAATTAGCTATCACAATACAACACTCAATCAATTCATCACAATCAATTCTCTATTTTTGTATTTAACATATGATCTAAAACATACAAGTAATTTAAAGAGATGGCTTGATAGTAAAAATACTAAAATAAGATAAAGTTAATCAAAATCTTACCAAGCAAGTTGTGATGATGCAAACCCATGCATGGATGCATTCTATATAGTCATAGAAGATGCAATATGAAATTTGATGCAAAAAGGATTTGATTTGAGTGTTTAAAGGTGAGTTCTTGATTTGATTTTCTCTCAAATATCTCTCTTTGAAGTTTAGGGTTCTAAGGAGTAAAAGAACTTAATCAGATAATGAGAAAGTGAGATATTTATAGACATCAAGAACAAGGCATGTGCAAAGACAATTTTGCCCCTGAAACGCACCGATCGGCGGTTTCAATCGGCCGCAAGGCCACCGATCACGACCGCCGAATTGAGCCCGTGAAGAACAGAGCATCAACGGCGGTTTCATTCGACGGTTTCACAACCGTCGATTCAAACCCGAGAGATTAAATCAATCAGGTATGAACGGCGGTTTCGAACAACGGTCGTGGCCGCCGATCTTAACCGCATAATTGCTCCAGACACTTCTAGATGCAAACGGCAGTTTCATTCGGTGGCCAGGCCGCCGATCATAACCGTCGATCACCAACAGAGGTGAAAACCAAGGAGAAGCCAAGGACATTCTCCGTAGGTGGTCTTCGCGCAAAACCAAACACATATTAGTGCAAGCACGGACGTTTTCGAATAATATTGGGAAACGAATTATAAAACACACAAATACAAATATTTCAATCAAGGTGCTAATGTGTAATGTGACATGTGAAGAGTATGCACACAAATGCAAGTATGCTAAGAGTGTGTGTGCATTCTAAGTCTCTTCAAAGGAAACTAAACACTAGAAGTATACCTTTGGAGTGCTTGTCCCTTGGGGTGCGTTTGGCACGGACATGGGACAGGACAAGGTGGAACGGGACGGGACGGGACGGGACGGGACAGGACAGGATGGGACATGTTGTTCCATATTGTGTTTGGAATGCCTGGGACAGAACTGTAGACTGTACTATTATACGTTTGGTATGGCTGGGACAGGACAGAACAAGAGGTTCAAATGACCAAAATGCCCCTTTTGTGATTGAAAAATATTCTTAATTAATAATTTTATAAGATTATTTAAGATGGATAGTTGGGATCAAATTAATAAATTTTCAGATATTAAATATTTAAGATATTCAAGAAGTTAAAAATAATGCAATTTAAGAAATTGAAAAAAAATTTATATTTTTTTTTAAATTTATCTCCACCATCCATATTCTTGATGGATGGTGAAGATTAAATAGAATTTACCAGAAAAACACAAACTGAAAAATGAATATATATATATATATACAGTCTTTCTATTATCAGTTCGAACTGACAAAAGTTATATCAGTTCCTTGTATGTAAGCCACTGGATTTAAATACTTTGACTGACAAGTGCATACAGCCAAGTCAAAGTATTTAAATCCAGTGGCCCACATGCAAGGAACTGATATAACTTTTGTCAGTTCGAACTGATAATAGAATTTCTGTATATATATATATATATATATATATATATATATAAATTGAGGTGAAGATCCAATTTCCAGATTGAATCTCCACCATCCATCATGATTGATGGACGGTGGAGATCTAATCTGGGATTGGTCTCCACTCTTCACCAACATTTGTTTCAACCTCTTCTTCATCAAATTCGAAAACAAAGATCTTCATCAAACCTCTTCTTCATTAATCTATAATCAAATTATATACACAAAATTTGAAAAAAAAATCTGAAAAAGAAAAACATCAGTGTCATCGTCAACACCAAACTAGCTTCAATCAAACCATCAGTGTCATCGTCAACACCAAACCACCAGCTTCAATCAAACCCAAAACCTCATGAACCTCACGACCAGCCATAACCACCACTGGGTTCAATCAAACCCAGCCACAACCTCACGAACCCCCACAAACCTCGTCGCCGATGACGCAATCCCGATTTTGTATTCCAATCGTTGTGAATCGAAAACCCCAAATCGAGATCCCTAAATCGATTTCTCAAAATCGAGAACCCCAATTCATCCTCGTTTGGATCTACGGCTAGTGGGTCGACAAGAGAGAGGAACGGCTGGTGGATGGAGCGACCCTGACGAGGATGGATCGACGAGTATGGAGCAACCCCGATGAGGATTGATCTGCAGCTGGTGGGTGTGAGAGAGAGGAACGGTGTGAGAAAGAGAGGAACGGCTGAAGAACCTGATTTCAAGATTAGGTCTTTTATTTTATAGTTGATATTTTTGTAATTTTTTGAAGTTTTGAGGGCAAAAATGTCTTTTTGTGAATTGTCCCATGCATGGGACAAATCTGGCCGAGGATCTGAGGTGGGATAAGTTTTTTGGTTTTTTGTCCCACCTTGTCCCGTCCCATCCCGTCCCGTCCCATGCTAATAGTGCACCAAACGCGGGACAAGAGAAAGTTGTCCCGTCCTGTCCCGTCCCGTCCCACGTACCAAACGCACCATTGAGGTTTTGGAAGGGCCTTCAAGCTTGAAGTTCAATCACCTAAACTACCCTTACACAATAAACCCCAACATGTGGTTTGTCTACGAAATAAGTCAATCAAGATATGGGAATCCTTACAGAACCTCCTAAACAGAAAAGGAGTGGTGGAGTGAAATGCAGGGGCTATGGACAATGGGGGCATAACATAAGGACATGCAAGAACAACCAAGGGAAGCAAGGAAACAAAGCTGCTGGGATATGTGATTTAATTTAATGGTATGTTATTTTGTAATGTTAACATTTAGTAAATTGATTTATTCTCCTTTTATTTCTAGGTCAAAAGCATATCAAAACAGACTCCAAAGAAAAGAGCACTTGAGGTTGGGAGCAGCTCAATTGCACCCAATATAAGGAGAAGAGTTGAGGTTAAATTTATCTACCAACAAGTAATCATTTTTTTTAAAAAATTTGAAAGTTCATTTTGAATAAATTTTATACAGGTTTTCAACCAAGTTCCACCAACCATTACATAGAATCAAGTAAAAGGCAATGCTTCTCAGCATGGTGATGTTTCTTCTCAGCCTTTAACAGTTAATGCACCCTTGCATTCAAATGGCAATGCCTCTCAACCAACACAATCAATTGCCAATCCAGGTGATCAGTGGTTTGAGTATGTACATTATGATTCATAAAACTTAATTTTATGTGCACAAATGATAATTAATGTTGTCATTTTGTATTGCTGTGTGCTTGTGTTTCATGATAGGAACAATTGTTGGATTGGATATTGATTTGAGTGCAATCTTCTAGTTCAGCCCACATGCAAGTTCTATTTATGTTTTCCTAGTTTTATTTTGTTATGTTTAATGTTGATGGAACCAGGATGTTCACTTTTGGTTGACTATGGATAATTTTGTTGCATGTGTGATAGTTTGAAGTGATGGTGTGAAAGGGCTAGTGAAGACGCACTACAAAAAAAATGGTCATTTCCGACGACTAAATACCGTCGGAAAAGACCATTGTCGTCGAAGGCCGTCGCAAATACGTTTGTTAGAAATAACTAATCACTGACGAGCCGTCACAAATACTACCATTTCCGACGGCCATGGCCGTCGGAAAAGATAAAAATGTCGTCGGTAATAGTAATTCAAAGTGGTCAAAATTACTTGTATTTCCGACGGCTTATTGCCGTCGAAAATAGTCGAATTATAAAAAAAAAAATGGCACAACTCGACTTGATAGTCGCCACGTCACCTGTCACCCGACACGCGCCACGTGCCACGTCACACGGCAACTTTAACTCCATGAAATTCATGTGGTTCGAACCCTTGACTTGGATGACAACAAGGGGTTACCGTTACCATTTTGCTATAACTTTATATCTGATATGTTTTGCATACTATTTATATATAAACTATTGATATGTTTGTATAATATCTAATTAAATATTATTATTTTTTTGTATACTATTTAAATATAACTATTGAGATATTGTTTTTTAAAATATTATTTTATTAAAATTATTAGAGTTTGTTTAAAAAAATCTGATATAGTAGTGTCACTAAATATAATTAAAAATAACTAAATATTCTTGTGATTACTAATAATTTTGCTATATTTTATATTTAGTTAATTTAGTAAGATGTGTCCATAAAGTAATTCGAATTAAATTTTAGCATTTCCAATGACACTTTTTATGTTGTTAGAAAAGTGGGTAATATTAACAGCTTATTTGACTATTTTCGGACGGCCCAAAAGCCTTCGGAAATGCGGTATTATTTTTTTCCGACGGCACAAAAAGTCCCACAAGTTATTGGCATAACTCGGAAATTTGACACAACACGAATCAATCTTGCAGATGTCATGTACGAGGGCGTTGTAATGTTCCTTGACATCCCTACGTGACTTTCCCGGCAGTTGATTGGCGATATTTTGCCATCAGGCAATTTCTCAAGATAAAAATGCTTATAATAAGAGGGAGTTCCTAAAGAATGGCGTCAATATCTCACAAATCCCTTCATCATAATCCTGACAAATGTTTTGTGTATTTCTATTGTATCAAAGTGTTCACTCTTGATTTTTGCACATATTTGTCATTGTCCGGATAGCAATTTAGGGAAAATCATGTGTATTAAATACTTACTACGAAATAGAGTTTATATAATTATTTTATCTAACTTTTTATTTTTCAAGAAAAAATAAATCATGAAATTTTTATTTGTACAAATTATTTGAAGAAACTTTATATAAAAATACGGTTTTAATACTACAATAAAAAATTGGTCTTTTCCGACGGCTAAATGCCGTCGGAAAAGAACATTTACCGTCGGAAATGTGGACTATTTCTGACGGCAATTAGGCTGTTGGAAATGTTGGATTACTTTTTCCTCATTTCCAAGGGAACAAAGATTATTTCCGACAGCATTTAGGCCATCAGAAAAAGTATTATTACTTTTTCCTCATTTCCAATGGAACAAAGACTATTTCCGACGGCATTTAGGCCGTCAAAAATAATGTATTATTTTTTCCTCATTTTCGACAGAACAAAGACTATTTCCTACAGCATTTAGGCCATCGGAAATGTGGTATCATATTTTTACTCATTTCTGACGGCATTGAAATGGCCGTCGGAAATGGTGCCTTTTCCGACGGCAATTAGCGCTGTCGGAAATAGTTCGTCACTGATAAGCTTTTTTTTTTTTTTTTTTTTTTTGTAGTGACGTGAAGTGTACATGTGTACATGGAAGAAAATGTTTGATGTGGGGTAGATATTAACATCAAGTAAATTTGGCTGATTGGGGTATATTTTGTTGAAAGTTGCAGCTAGCTAGGTTGATGGTTAGACTATATAGCACAGATATATGTACCAACTAGTTTAGTGAAGAAATGTTAGATATTCTCACATATGTGTTGTGAAATGTACAAGGTCATGTGATACTTGGTACATATGCAGCATCTTAATGTGAATGACATTTACTTATGTAATGAAATGGATATTTATGCAGTATACATATGCAGCATCTTAATGTGAATGACATTTACTTATGTAATGAAATGGATATTTATGCAGTATATATATATATATATATATATATATATATATATATATATATATATATATATATATATATATATATATATATATATGTGTGTGTGTGTGTGTGTGAAAATTTGAGGTTGAAATGAAATATTCCTCCATTCACCTCACTACTAACAATGTGAGAACCTTCCATATCTGCCTCACAAACTTTTACTCAATATTCAAATTTCAAAAAATAAAATAAAATAAAATAAAAATGAAGGAATGGAGAAGCTGCCAAAACAATTGAAGAGTGCGTTTAGATATGTAGAAAAACTTGACCATTCAAGACCAGTGGTCATACCAAAAGTTAAAAAAAAAAAAAAAAAAAAAAAAAAAGTTGGGATGTTTGTATAGTTTATTAATATTTTAAAGGGTTAACTTGGCATCTTAATTTGTTTATAATACTTAATATAACCATCATGTCAAGTCACACCCAAAAGTCTACAATTAGGGGCAAAATTGCCATTTTCACATGAAACCCAAATCAATCGTTTGTTTTAACGGCATTCAACTCACGTCAGGGAGTGTTTGTGTCTTTTAGATCAAAGTTGAACATTATGCTTTAATTGTTAAAGTCATGGTAAGTTTATGCAATTTTCCCTAAAAATTATATTATTTTTGGTTGATTGTTTGGTGAAATTACCAAGTTGTGGCTTGAACATGGGTAGTAGTAAGGGTGGGCATGGTTCGGTTCGGTTCGGTTCGGTTTTGGCCAAAACCATATTGAACCGTCATATATTCGGTTTTTGAAAATGTGAATCGATTTGAACCGTTTGAACCTGAAAACCGAATTGAACCAAACACCTTTATCTCGGTTCGGTTCAATTCGGTTTTAGGCCTATTGGGCTTTGAAAGTTTTTTATATGTTTTTTAATTTTTTGAGCTTTTAAGTTGCATTTTTGGCATTTAGACTTAAACTTTTAAAAACAAAACATAATATGTAAAAAATAATTTAAACAAAATACAACCTAACTTTCAATCCAAATATAAAATTTCAATCTATATACTCAATCAAAATATTAAATCTTCATAACTTCTATAAAATAAAAAAAATAAAAATGTAGTACATAACGTAGTCCAAAATAAAACATCAACAAATAGTCCATAATAAAATTGAACCTTACAAAATAATTAATTAAGACAATTCAGCTTATTCGGTTTGGTTCGGTTTTTTATGTCCAAAACCAAAACCGAACCGAATTCAATTCGGTTTTTAAATTTCAAATCGGTTTGAACCGAATAGAAGCTATGAACCGAACCAAACACTCTTTTTCGGTTCAATTCGATTCGGTTTAATTCGGTTTTGGTTTTTGTGCTCACCCCTAGGTAGTAGTAATAATCACATGTAATCATGTCATAACACCACCAAGTCCAACCGGTAGCATGGTAAAATATATATATATATATAGTAGTTATCAAGTGAGGTATACATTATTTTAATTTTGGTGAGGATCTTGATGAAATCTCATCTATTTTTATGAATTTTGATATAAATTTTTTTTCTAGATGATAAGTTTAATGAAATCTACCTATGAATAAACTTTGAGAATTTTTCAAGTACCGAAATTATTTATCTCGATTTTGTTAAATATAAAGGCATTGAAAAAAATGAGATAAATATAGGAAAATTCAAAAAAATAGTTCTAGTACTTGCAAAATTCTCAAATTTTATTCATAGTTAGATTTCAATGAACTTATCATCTACAAAAAAATTCAGATTAAAATTCATAAAAATAGATGTGATTGCATCAAGGTCCTTACCGAAATTAAAATAAAATATACCTCACTTGATAACTGTATATATATATATATATAGTCTTTCTATTATCAATTCGAACTGATATAAAATATATCAGTTCCTTGCATGTGGGCCATTGGATTTAAAAGATGCTTTGACAAGTGCATGCAGCCAAGTTAAAGTATTTAAATCTAATGGCCCACATGCAAAGAACTGATATATCTTTTGTCAGTTCGAACTGATAATAGAAAAACTGTATATATATGATATTCTCGTAAACTTATAGGAACTAGTCTACCTGGGGGGTTGCATAGATAGGTACACTTTTTCGTTTTTCTTTTTCTTATACTTGATGAACACCCACTAAAACAATCTACCAGGTGGAGGGGTTAGGTAGGTACACTTTTTAGTTTTTCTTAATTGATAAACACACACTAAAACCTTCACAAGATGGTTAGTAGCATCAAACGTAACAAGTATATTATTAATTTGCAAAGCAAGAACAAGTAAAACAAACATAAACTTATGTCTCACACATGCTTTGATTCACATTTATCATTAAATATAAGCTAAACACAAACTTAAAGTAAATGAGTTCAAAGATAGAGAAAATTAACACAAAGGATTTTTTACATAGTAAAATCTCAAACAAGGAAACATCCACAGGTGAATCCATGACCATGACACAACAATTCACTAGTTGAATAGAGAGTATACACTCAAGTGACCAAGCCACCTTATGACTCACTCATATTGTCATGTACAACCAATATTCTACCCTCGGGGCCTTTACTAGCAAATGTTTGTCCACACTCAACCTATATATCTCAAGATCTTATTGAGGGCATGATTTATGTGAACTTGATGTAAATCACCAAATAAAATGCTAGATCAAACATTTTAAGAAAACTAGATATGCAATCAACCCAAAATCAAATGAATCTAGTTTTATATCAAGTAGACTACCACACAAAACAAATTCAGATCTATTTCTACACAAATCATCATCATACACAATGAATCAAACATTTTAAAACTGATTTATCTTAGAATTGAGTACATGTCATTCAAAAGCAAGTGTAAATCATCAAATATAAATTATATGGACTCTAAAATGCTTGGGCTTTGTTCTTTTTGAAAATACAAAAATCTCACATTTTGAATTACTCAAAATGAAGCTAAAACAAGTCTGAAATCGCCAATCGAAAAATGGTGCGCGAGCTGGAATTTATTGGCGAGATCGGGAGGCTTGGTGAGGGCTAACATACGCCAAGGCAAGGCCACCCTTACGCCTGGCTAGGCGTGAGGGCTAGCCTATGCTAAGAAGGCCTTGGCTACGCGCATTCTTGGCAAGGCCTAACCTTCGCCAAGAAGAGCTAGCCTACACGATATTCACTTGGCAAGGATTGGCTCTCCCCAAGCTTTGCTTGCCTACGTGTGCAACAAGCTTGTTTTGGTGAGGGCTAGCCTACGCCAAGGCAAGCTGGCCTACGTGGGCAGCAAGCCAAATTTGGGGGGAGTTTTGCCCTCCCCGAGACCATTTTAGCCACACCAAGACCAAACATGTCCCAACCATTCGGAAATAAAATCTGGGCAATCTCACAACTCGAAAACTAATCCCGGTATTTGACAAAAATTTAGAATGTCCCAACCATCTCGAAAAATCTCTAAAACACATTCGAATTTCCCAAAATACCTCTGAATCTCATAATAAACTCGGAAAGGTTCAGAAACATTCAAAACCACTTAGGTGAGTCTTCGAATCTCTCGGAACTCAACTAGGGACATAACCACACACGGTTGGACCCGTAACAAATGGAAAATCTCATAAATATAATTTCTATCATGAGATTACCAACCACACAAAAATACAAACTAAAAAACATATGCACAAACACATTCTAGTATGTACTTTCTTAAAGATAATTCCTAGAAAATGTTCAACTAGAAATTTAATTCGATTTAAGAACTAATACATGAACATACAATGTAAACATGTGTGCTACATAACATTTGCACAACGATGGAGGGACACATGCATGAAATGTGTGTGTATGCATCTATGCCTTACAAGAGATAAAAATTCAATACTGAAATATTTTGAAGGCGATACGATCTCTTGAAGGCATGCTTACTATGCTTGCATCACAGAAAGTTGCCGATCTTCTTTGAAGCTCGAAACCACACGAACCACCTAAGTAACTAAACCATTACAATTTGTTATGGAATCAAGCCAACACAAATCTAAAACCTAACTATATATATATATATATATATATATATATAAACTTTCACCTAAGATCTCCTGGATGGAGTTATTGAGTACTAGAAAGGCTTTTGACCATTGGATTATCCAACGGCCAAAAGCCATACAGTCAATAAAAAAATATTTAAAAAAAATATAAAAAATTGTTATTATTTTCTGTAGCATGCGCAAAATTATTTTGGTCTCCAGTTGCATGCTCTATGAACTAAATATATGCCTTCTCATCTTTAGAAATTGACCCAAACTTTTGATATGAATTCCCACGAAATCCGTTAATTTATTCTTGACATTCCGGCCAAGAATGATATATGCCGGGCTTTTTTCCTTTAAAAACAACATAAATAGCTTTCTTGCTCATTTCTCACACCTGAAAAACCTTCAAATTAACAAATAATTCAATGTTGATCACTAAGGTTAACACTCCTCTAAGTTGATAATAAAATTAACCAGAGGTAGGGTGCAGATAGTTTGCAAACAATTTGAATGGTAACCCTAAAAAAACTACTAAATACAAAGTGGTGAGATGCCATTTGAACAAATTAATACAATTATAGAATTTGAAATCACCAAACATACAAAAACACAAGAAGTTTTGAAGTCACCAAACGTATTGTGCATTTTTGTCAAACTAAGTCTCTTCTAAAAAGAAAAAAAAAACCTAGAAAACTAATTAGATTTAATAGTTTCATGTCATCAAAGGAAAAAGAAAAAAATAGATAATACAAATATTGAAATTTCTCTTAAATTGATCTGATTAGTCTTGAGTTTTTCTTCAAAATGTTTCATATCTTCAATATCACACAGGAAAAAACACAACAAAAGGCTAGCAATAATCTACAATCAAGTAGTCAATTTTTGTAAATTTCACAAATTAGGGTTCCAAATACATATTTTTAAAATTGCAGCATGAAACTGATTACAGAATATATAAACATAATGTCAATTTAAAAAAAAAAAAAAAAAAACACTCATGGAGAATCATCAACAACCACAACACCAAAAACACTTGTGGAGAATCATTATTATGTCCTAGACCAAAAGCCCCAAATCGAAATCCAAGAAAAACAAAAAAGGTAAATGAAAGAGGAATACTTACGAGATGAAGAGCTTTTTGAATTTACAGAGAAATGGAGATGGAGAGCTTTTTGTGTTTGATGTAAAATGAAGATGGAGAGCTTTGGCATTTGATGTAAAATGTTTCTGGAGATTGGAGAGGTTTTGAGAAAGAAAATGGAAACATGAATTGAGAAGACATGAGAGTGACAAAAATGAGAGAGAGAGAGAGAGAGAGAGAGAGAGAGGACTTCTTGTGTTAGCGGGTAGTGTAAAATAACAAAGTTTTACAATATTTTGTCGTTAGAATAACTGAGATTGATTTAAACGATGAAAACCAAACGAAATCATGCAGTTTGGGACGATTAATCAAACTTCCCCATCCAAGTGTCTTCATGCCAAAGCTAAAGGGGTTGAGTGTAATTTTCCCTTGAAAGTTAATTCAGATCATTTATAATTGAAAGACCAAATTAACTCGCCCTAAAACACTAATTGAAAGACATTGTCAAAAGGAGATACACACTCAAAGAGCAATCAACACATAAAACACTCCCCAAGCTATCAACTCCTATTCTACCCTCGGGCCTAATGAACCACTTTGCCTACTCCCTATCCAAGATGTAACTAACACACCTCTTGGAAGCAACTTCCTATCCAAGACGCTCATGTCTCTAAGAAGATTCCTTGCTTGTCTATTCGGATCCTCCCGATCCTAGACAAGGCTTCTAGCTTAGCTATCTAGATCACCCCGATCCTAACTAAGACTTCTTGCTTGGCTATTCGGAACACTTTCCTAGCCAAGTCTTCTTACTTAAGTTAAAGCTACACTCACATTAACAAGAGACTCCAACCTTTCACAAGGCAATGATCTAAGTGAAGTGCACACATACAATATGACGCAATCACAATCAAATAGAGTAACTAGATCAAACACACTCTATGAACATGCAATTAGAGAACTAGATTATGCTTTCAAAAATCAATCACAAAGATATCTAGAAACCTAAGCATGTGGATCAAACAAGAACTAGAGTATAGAATATCACAATCAAAGTATCCTAGTTCTTAGAACATGTAACTAAATCTAGAAATTAATAATCAATCTCAAAACACAAAGGATTTCTAGAATCAATTTCATGTTCTTCAAGTTTAGCTAAAAGATGTTCAAATATGATCACAAAGCATAAACTCGAAAATCAATAAAACAAGTCTAAAAATGGAATCAAAGATATTCTAAACATGTTTCATCAATCAATAAAGTAGATCCATGAAGTTGATCATAAGAAAAATGTAGAGAAGGTGAATACCATACACAAAGATGAACCAGGAACTGAAATCAGATGACTGCATTACACCTGGACATATTTTGACTCTAAAAATACTTGAGACTTGTTCCTCTCTTCAAGACAAACATTTTTGGACTTTGAATCACTTGATTCGGAGTTGAAATGAGAGAGATATCACAAAATGAAAATTGTAGAAGTTATAAACATTTCTGCAGAATTTTCGAATATAAATGAAGGGAAAATAGATGGAGAAGAGAAGGAATTCGACCACCTATGAGGCCTCTGCCATGTCAGCTCCTGTGGGAGGTGCGTGAGCCTCACGGGGCAGAGAGGTGGCTTTCCCGTGAGGTTCACGCACCCTCACAAGAAGATGGCGCAAAATGGCCTTTGGCCATTCGCCTCATTCGCCTCATTCGTGCTCTTCTCGCGTTCTTCGACCGTTCTTCGGCCTCCAAACTTCGAATTCAAATTTGTTTTCAGATTACAAACCATGACTCCCTCACACACAAGGAAGACTATGAAAATTTGACAAAAGGTTGTGAATTCGACTCGAAACATGATGACAAAGACAACACATTGTATGAGAACATAAAGTAGCGTAGCTTCCTAGTTTGGACTCAAAACCTAAAGAGTGAGTAACCGAAATGATCGGAACTTAATAAGGAATCATATGAGATCATGTTCAAGTCTAAAACAATAAAACAAAAACAAATAAACACAAAGTTACACAAGCATGCCATTTCCTAGAGATAGTCATAGAACATGCAATTTCACAATATTTATCAATTTAAATCTAATGCATGTGCATACTTCAACAAGTGTATGAATGTGTTATACCAATGCTACACAACGATATAGAGACACATATGAATGCAACATGTGTGTGTGCACTTACACCTTGCAAGAGGAAGAAGTATCTTGATACCTTAACATACAAGTAAGCGATTTTCCTCTTGAAGACGAACTTTGCATGCGACGTTGCTTTCCTTCTTTGAAGCTTGATCTAATCACAAATCACCTAAGCAACTAAGCAATACAAATAAAGAGCGTTTTATTATGGAATCAAGCCAACACAAATCTAAAACCTAACGGTATGCATAATGTGGTTGGTGTGTGAGCAAGTGAACGAAATAACCTAAAACTAAAGCATAAAAGTAACCGGGTGTCTACCCTTCTAAATTACACTACTCCTAAACTAAATTAAACTACTTCTAAAGGCAAGACACCCTACATTACGAAAACAAAGGTGGTTTGGAGAGATGCAAGATAATGGACACACAAGGGAAACAAGTTCACTAAACAAATATGCACATCAAGTTGCTTGTTAAACATTAAGTACATCCAATTAAAGTAAAGGGTTCATTCTCTTTATTAAGGAAATTACCAAAACCAAATCATCACTCAACCAAGGTTATGGAATGAGCAACAATAATTTAATACAAAGGGAAAAATGTCAATTTTATATATTTACTTTAAAAATGTATTTTTTCTATCATGTTTGACCATTAAAATTTCGGTCAAAAGGATCTATTTATTATTATTTTTTATATATATAATTTAGGAACCACACGAGCTAAAAACTAAGAAATAGGTCAAAAAGTGACATTTTCATATATATTAGGGACCAAATTGATAATCACTCTTTATTAAAATTTCTTTATTATATGAATCATCGGAGAGAAATGTAATTGAAATAAATTACGGTGTGTTCAATATTAATCTAGAGGGGGTGAATAGATTTTATCCGATTTTACCCAATTTTCGTTATAGGTCAATTTTATGAAAATGCCCATATCTAGTCAATATAAAATATCAAGTGTAATATGTGCGGAATTATAAATGGCACAAGATATTTACGTGGAAACCCTCACGGGAAAAACCACGGGCTAGTAAGTGAGCCACACTCGAACCTTGAATCCACTAATGGTAAAGGTGATTACAACCTAATCCCGGTATGTAACTCACCACCACTACCTAATCCCGGTATAAGTGAGCCTAGTCCAATTGCTTGTGATTTAAGCAACCTAATCCCAGAAGCAACATAAGACTTACTTCTCAATGAAGAGATAATATGGCCTATGTGAATATGTATGAATATCCAAAATGCACAAAGAGCTACGGAACCCTGTATGCTTATCTAGGATGATAATATGACAATTAAAACACTCCTAAATATCAAATAGCTAGATGACATGTCATAAAGCTTAGCTAAACATAGATTATGCAAACCTAGAAAGCTATCACAATATAACACTCAATCAATACAACACATACAATCTCTATCTTGTAACTAGAATAATATTCTAAGAGCATACAAGTAATATAAGAGATGGCTTGCTAAGAAAGACACTAAAATTAGATGAAGTTAGTGAAAACCTTACCAAGCAAGATGTGATATTGTAAAACCATGCATGGATGCATCCTATATGGTCATAGATGATGCTTGATGAACTTTGATGCACAAGGAATGACTTTGAGTGTTTAAATGTGAGTTCTTGTGAATTTTTGTCTCTTGAAATATGTTCTAAGAGAAAAATATGATTTTGGAACTCTTAGGGACGACCTAAAATGAAGTGGTGTATTTATAGGTGTCCAAACAAAACTGCAGCGTTTTGGGCGTACGCGCACGACGGACTGCCACGGTCTAGACTGCTGCGGTTGGCCAACCACAACAGAGACAACAGGTTTTTGTCGCTTGCATGCCGGGGTTGTTCCAACCGCAGCAGTAGCCGCGGCAGAGAAAACACTTCTCTGTCGCTTGCATACCGCAGTTGTCCAACAGCGACAGCATAACCCTGGCAAAGAAGGAAAAGGCCTTCTCATGCAGCTTTTCACACAAAAACAATACAATAAGTGCAAGTGTGTGAGTGAATAGAATGCATCATTATGCTTAACATGTTATGGCATTTAACAAGCTAGATGCAATCAATAAAATAAGTAAGAAGAGATATTAAAAACATGAATGTACACATTTAAAAACACACAACATACAAGAATAAGAATTATGCATGAGTTGTGAGTGTGTGCAATTATATCTCTTTAAAGCAAGTAAGTACTTAGAAATTTACCTTTGGTGCTTCTTCTTGAGGACTTAAGAGGGCCTTAGTTGTGTAAAGCACCAACCATTAGAAGCCTAAAGCTACCCTTACATCAAACCCCAAAATGTGGTTTATCCATTAAATAAGCCAATCAAACTTGGAGGAACTTATAGTAATGAATCTATTACTTTGTCTTGGCATAGTAGTAGCATACCACCTTTGAGCAAAGCTGGTAGTGCACCTCCCTTCCTCATAAATGGTGAGGGGTTCAAATCCAACCATGTGCATTTTACAAGCATGTGTGGGGAGTTTTCTTCTCAGGTTGTGGCAGTAGTTATCTCCCCTTACGGGAGTAGATATCCGGGACGCATATGTATTGTTTGATATTGACACTTCCCGACAGTTCTATTGTAATAGTTCTTGTAATACTTAAAAAAAAAAAAAAAAAAGTAGGCATAGTTGTAAAATATAATCACATAGTCACTTATTTATGATTATAAATCCTCAAAAAAAAAAAATTGAATTGTTAGGTAGGTATAATGAAGTGAGATGAAAAGAAGGATAAGTACGATTTTATTGTTGCCTTTAGAAAGCGATAGGTGGAGGCATTTTGTGAACACAAAGTTTAAAATGGCTCACTAAATGTCAAACATAATTTGCAATTATGAGAAACTGTGCTTCTATTTTATCTACACCTATTCTCCCATTTTCCTTCTTGTCCTAACCTATTTGTGACTATCTCATTACCACCATGTGTTATGCTTCAATACTATTATAGATTTTTATTTTGGTCCCAATTTCAATATTTGTGATTTTCTCAACATCAATAGGATAATCACAATAAAAATAAAGGCGAAAGAAAAGAAAAGCTAAGTGTCAATTGATTTATATATATATACATATAAACGGGAAAATTTCTTTTTGGTCCCTAAGTGATTAGCTTTTCTTTTGTTTTAACAATGTTTGCGTTTTTGGTCCTTGTGCCCCCTAAATTATCATCCATCAATTTAGTCCCTCTAACCGAAATTTTAACGGTCAAACTAAACATAATGTAAAAATTGACTGTTTTACCCCTAATAATAAAGATTTTATGTTAAAAGACTTATTTGTCCCCTACTTGATAAAAAATTACAAGTTTACCTACACATATAACTTTTTATATTTGAAATAAATAAATAAAATAGAAAAAAAAAACTTTAAATAATATAAAAACTTTAAAATAACTACTTAACAAAATAAACATATTTGAGAAATATAAATTATGATTGAAATAGATAATCTTAAAGGCAAATAGTTCACTAATATTTTTGAAAGAATAGTCGACTAAAAATTAAAATTATTTATTTTCAATTTATTTTATTACATATTATTAAAAAAAACAAAACAAAAATAATAATAAGGTGGCTTCCATGGAGGAAGCTGTCTTCCTCGAGATCAAAGGAAGTGAGCTTCTTTCGATCTAGAGGAAGTGATCTTCCTCTAATAATGATATGAAGGAAGTCTTCGTCCATATCCAATCAGAAGAAGATGCGACTCCCTCTAGATCGGAGGGAGATGTCGCTTCCTTAGGTAATTAGAGGTGGCCTCCACAGTCCTCCTCCATATTTATATATATATATATATATATATTATGTTTCTACAATAATTATTGATTTTTTTTTTATCTTTTACAACATTTTATTATTTTAATAAAATACTTGTCAATAAATTATATGTACATGTCAAAATATTGTACAATACAAGTCTTAACGACAAAATTATCCTCACACCGTTAAGTTTTGTTAACGTGGGAAGGACTACAATGATGAGTTTTTGATAATTTAGGAGCCACGTGAACCAAACACAAACATTGTTAATAGAAAATGAAAAGCTAATCATTTGGGTACCATAATGAAGTTTTCCCTAGATAAACTAATAAATGTGGAGGTTTGGGGACAAGAGGATTAGGGATGTCAAAATCCCTATGGGTACAAGGCCCCGTGGGGACCTACCCTATTGGGGACAAGTTTTGTACATGTTAATTAGGGTATGGGGTGGGGATGAGATTTGATTTTAAAACCCGATTAATTTTGAGGTAGGGAATGGTATTTTGGTCCTCGCCCCATCCCCGCCCTATTTCGCCTAATTTTAATTTTGACATGACACTCACAAAGCCGCTATTCTTAATTGTAGCCAACAATTACTTCACCATTGTAAATGGCCTCACTTTTTTATTGTCTTATTTCGTTGACAAAACCACAATAGGGTTCAAATATGTAAGGGTAGCTTAGGTTTGAAGAATCCTTTCTCAAATGCCAATAGACATCATTGTGGACTTCAAGTGCTTCAAGGAAGGTAGCTTACTTGTCTTGACTCTTAATTGAAAAGATTTAGATTGCACACACATACATCTCATTCATTTACATGTTTTGAATATCCTTGTGTGTTTCTTGTTTGATTATTATGCATGTCATTCACTCAACTCACACTTGCACAACTTGCATATAGTCTAGGTGTGACTTGGTGCCTTGAAAAGAGAAAGTTTTTCTCTTACCACGATCGGTACTGTCATGTGTGTCGTCGCTGGTGCACATGCATGCACCGCGGTTCAGTCAGGTGCAACTGCTGTTCTTTTACGCCATGCATACCGCGGTGGGTGCACCATGCCTCCGGAGCGGTCCCCATTGCGTTAATTCTCAGTGCCTGCACGCTTGGCGTACCGCGGCTCGGACACCCTATCCGTACCACGATATGCGCAGCGGTCGTAGCGACCTTTGATTTTCCAATTACCAAAACGACACCACTTCACTTTGGAGCCTCTATAAATATGTTGCTTTCTCTTAATAGATGACCTAGAGCTTATATTTTGTGTTTCTTGAAAGACTAAAGAGTGACTTGCAAGAGAAGAATGCAAGATTTGATTTTTACCATCCAAAACACAATCACCCGTCATCCTTTCATGATTCATACATCATCTAACATGTTCTAGGTATGATTTCTCATGGGTTTTCTTTATTGTTCACATGACTTGTGGTTAGAACATCATCTTCATCTTTTTACATGTTCTTGCTTTACAAGATAGCTTCTTTATGACTTTACTTGTTTCAAGAATGCTTTTTTATTGTGTTTTGTGGTTTGTTTTGTGATAGCTATTGCATATAGGGTTTTATTTGCACATATAGCTAAGTTGTATACATGTCATATAGCTACATGATATCTAGGAGTGTTTTTGACATGTTCATCCATGAATAGATAAGCTTAAATGTTTGACCTTGCAATTATGCACTTTGAATATTGTTTATATTCACATTAGATTGTTTATCTCTTCTATTTGAAAGTTAAGTCTTGTATTTACCTTTGGTAGTTTGCAAGCAAGAGCCTAGAATCACTATTAAAGGCCCGCGGGTAGTAAAGACGGATTAGTAATCATATAGGTGTGATGCGGTCAACCTAGATTGTAATCGTATTTGCAAATATTATATTTGAAGGTTCGAATGGCAATTATGCCCTTGAGTTTTTCTTACCATTTTGGGGTTTTCTCATGTAAAACAAATCATTATGTCATTTAGATTATTTCCGCACTTATTTTACATAATGATTTGTGTTAGAGATTAGGGGTGTTTGCAATTAATATTGACTAACCGAAATAGTTGGCGATTAATTTGGTTAAAACATATTCCCAACCCCAACCCCAACCCCACGCCCCCCCCCAGTTTTATGATTGTGGCTTACAATAAAAGGTGTATAATTATTAATATTGTCTTAATCAAAAGGGGTAGGGGCAAGGTGGGGCTAGTACCGAGAACCTTTTCCCCAAATGTGGATTCCCTGCCCCACCCCAAGTGGGAAATGGGGCAGGGGACGGAAATCCTAGTTATATTTGGGTTTGGAAAATGGGGATGATATCCCCCACCCCGTACCCGCCCCATTGATATCCTAAGGAGGTTCTCGGTACTCAAGGTAGGACGAGTACCGAGAACCTTTTCCCCAAATGTGGATTCCCCGTCCCCGCCCTAAGTGGGAAATGGGGCAGGGGACGGAAATCCTAGTTATAATTGGGTTTGGGAAATAGGGATGGTATCCCCCACCCCGTACCCGCCCCATTGGCATCCTAAGGAGGATAAGCTTGTGTGTGCCGCTTCAATTTATTTTATTTTATTCATTTTTAATACATAAAATGTGTCATATAGATCTACACTAACACAACGAGATGAGATTTGTTCGATAGTAAACTCCTCACACCAGCACTACTAGATTACAGATTCAAATACTCCCCCTCCTTAAAAAAAAAACCCGATTTTATAATGTAATACCTTTAAAAAAAATCTACACCAACACAACAAAACAAATTAAACGATCAAGACAAGGCAAGCTATTATTTATTACAATTAATTTATTAATTAATACCCTTCTTGGATTAGTCCCTTGAAAACTTTAAACCAAAAACAAATCCTTCCTACGTCTCCTTAATTAAATTAAAATCGTCACATGAGAAAACCATATATCATTTCACAGCTGCATAGAATATTTATTTTTGTCTTTCGGTAATTTTTATGTCAAATATCCGATAAAACAAAAAAAAGATATTTAAAATTGACAATTTATATGAATAGTTAGATAGAATTCAACAATTGAGATTCCATGTTTGAACAAATTAGTAAAATGAATATATCAGCATCAATGAATACTCTTGAAATAATAAGAGTGTTTCCATAATCTTATATATATATATATATATATATATATACAGAAATTTTATTATCAGTTCGAACTGACAAAAGTTATATCAGTTCCTTGTATGTGGGCCACTGGATTTAAATACTTTGACTGATAAGTGCATACAGTCAAGTCAAAGTATTTAAATCCAGTGGCCCACATACAAGGAACTGATATAACTTTTGTCAGTTCGAACTGATAATAGAATTTCTGTATATATATATAGTCTCGTTCTCATGTGGACGTTCTGATATAACTTCATGAGGATATTGAATGTGAGCCACTAATTTTGACAAGTGCATACACACTTAAGTCAAAGCATGTAAAACTAGTGACTCACATTCAATATCTTCATAAAGTTATATCAGGACGTCCTCATTTGAAAATTTATATATATATAGTCTTTCTATTGTCGGTTCGAATTGATATAACCATACGGGCCATTAGATTTAAATGCTTTGACTTGACTACATGCACTTGTCAAAGCATCTTTTAAATCTAATGACTCATATACAAGGAATTGATATATTTTATATCATTTTGAACTGACAATAGAAATATAATATATATATATATATATATATATATATATAGGGGTAGATCCATGGTCCCAATTTTTGACACATTTTCTTACAGAATTTTTGAACCTTTAGATTAGAGTGAATTAAAGGGTTGAGATTAATTATTGAATAGCTCAAAAAGTACACAATCCCATCCCAATAAAACTCTACCTCTCCTATTTATTTTTGGATTTCTCTCTCCTGTTGACTTTCACAATTTATCTCCCATTTTTTCATCTTTGCTCTTCATCCCTTATATAAAATCTCCAACTGTTTCACCGTAAACTTAAATCTTTATTTCAATTATCTTTTATTTTTAAAGTTATAATTTTATTTTTTCTTTTAACATAATCTACTCTTAGTTTGGTAAAGTATTTGCAGAAAGTAAAAATGAGGTGGAAATAGTGGGAAATGTCACCATTTATAATTGATTTGGTGACTTTGTCAGTACTTTAATAAGTTAAGTTTTAAAGGTACCAATCATGGTGAACTACCAAAATTGCC
This sequence comes from Acer yangbiense, assembly GCA_008009225.1. Classification (NCBI taxonomy): domain Eukaryota; kingdom Viridiplantae; phylum Streptophyta; class Magnoliopsida; order Sapindales; family Sapindaceae; genus Acer; species Acer yangbiense. Next base: position 11,179,050 of record CM017767.1, read on the forward strand.
CTTAGTTCTTCATATATGTTATTTTGTTTATACTTTTCTCTCTCCACACCTCAAAAAAAAAAACGAGACTTTCTCTCTCCACAGTTTAAGAAATAAAAGTTCAAGGTTGGATCACCTTTCTTCTTCAACTTATAAAACGTTTGGACGTGCTTCAATACAACAAGGTAATATTTCTGGCAAATACTTCTGTAAATTTGTTCACATTTTCATTTGTTTATAAAGAAAACTGTTATATCTTTTGTTGGATCTCCGAGACTTTTGTTGCCTTTACCGAGACTTTTCCGAGCCTTTTCTTGCCTTCACCGAGAGTTTTCGTTGCATTTGAAATGAATAAGTATCGAGCATTTTAGAAAAAATTTCGAGACTTTTGTTGCCTTGACCGAGCCTTTTCCGAGCCTTTTCTTGCCTTCACCGAAACTTTTCCTTGCCTTTGAAATGAATAAGTATCGAGTCTTTTAGAAAGTTTTTCGAGACTTTTATTGCCTTGACCGAGCCTTGACCGAGCCTTTTCCGAGCCTTTTCTTGCCTTCACTGAGACTTTTCCTTGCCTTTGAAATGAATAAGTATCGAGCCTTTTAGAGAAATTTTCAAGACTTTTGTTGCCTTGACCGAGCCTTTTCTGAGCCTTTTCTGAGCCTTTTCTTGCCTTCACCGAGACTTTTCCTTGCCTTTGAAATGAATAAGTATCGAGCCTTTTAGAGAAATTTCTGAGACTTTTATTGCCTTGACCGAGACTTTTCCGAGCCTTTTCTTGCCTTCACCGAGACTTTTCCTTGCCTTTGAAATGAATAAGTATCGAGCCTTTTGAAGACTTTCTGAGACTTTTGAAGTCTTCTCCGAGCCTTTTCAATATCCTCACCCGAGCCTTTGTAAATGTAAGATGTAAATATATTTTTTAGTCCTGTGTTTTTATTAATGGTTTGTGATGAATAATTTGACAGCATCATGAATCGGGTTAGGATTGTAATATCTTACAACGGTCGATGAGAGCAGTTTCCCGATGGAAGTCAGAGGTTTATTGGATCCGATAACCGGGGAATGTATGTGTCAAAGAATATGACTTACGAAGAATTGTTGGCGATCGTGCATACCATTGTGAAATATGATGAAAACAAATTCACTGTTGATCTGTCATCAATATCAATTGTTCCTGGCAGTACATGTCGTACACTTATAAGAAATGACAACGATGTTCAGTTTATACTGGGGGAAGATCGGGTGATCCCTCAAGTATGTGTCAGTGTAATTGAGAGGACAGTTGGAGATATGATAGGGAATGATATTCCTCATCCTGAAAATACCCAACAGTTTGGATCCTTTAGCGGTAGCAACCAAGGGTTCACCCAAAGGAGTGCCACCGAAGGTGGGGGAAACATGTGTGGTGTCCCACCGGTAACGGTCGACCATGCAGATGTAGTTGAACCTTAAATTGTTGATGTGTTTGGTTGTCGAATTAAGCAGTACAATGACCAGTACAATGACCATTACAATGGGCATTACAATGAGCAATACAATGAGCAGAACAATGACCTGAACCATAACATGGATAATGATGCAAATAATGAACAGGTTGATGATCTGCAAAATGTGGATGAAGAGGCTGAACAAATTCAAAGACATGGTAGTCGTGTACAAGGAGTTAGTTGCACTGCAGCAGATATGGCTGGGACTTCCGAGGTCCGGTATAACGTAACAGCATCTGATTCTAATAATGTGACAACGTGGGTTATTCCCAGAGTAGATGCATACTCGTTTGGTACTGGTACAAACAGCACCTTCGCAGCGCAAGAACCTAGAACCAAGAACCAAGAACCATGATTTATAAAGGTCAATTTTTTCTGAGTAAAAAGGATTTGAAAAGGCTAGTTACCATTTTTCAATGCGGAAGAACTTTGAATGGAAGGTGAAAAGGTCAAATAAGACAACTTTACATCTGGTCTGCATCATTGACGACTATACGTGGAAATTAAGAGCGGTGAGGAGAGATGAAGGGACTTACTTTCAAGTCAGAAGTTTTGTCAACGAACACAGTTGTCTGTTGGAGGAGATTCACCGTCGTCACCGACAAGCTAGTGCAGTCACAATCGGAGAAGTCGTTGCACCTAGACTTCAGCAACATGATGGTCGTCTCATGCGTCCCAAGGACATAATTGCCGATATGAAAACAATATATGGCATCCAAATCATGTACAGTAAGGCATATGATGCCCTGCAATATGCATTGTCATTGAGCTATGGAACGCATGAAGAAACTTTCCAACTGCTGCCATATTTTGCATACGTTCTGGAACAGTATAATCCTAGCACAATCACTGACTTACAGTGCGTAGACGATGGTAAATTCTTATACTTTTTCATGTCGTTATGGTCCTCAATTAGAGGTTTTCGGAGGTGTATGCATCCTGTGATTGCAGTTGATGGTACCCATTTTAAGGGAAGATTCGGGGGTACAATGTTTGTTGCAACTACACAATATGGAAATGAACATGTGTATCCAATTGCTTTTGGGTACGGTGACTCAGAAAACAACCATTCATGGGAGTGGTTTTTGTAATGCTTGAGGGGTGCCCTTGGTCATATAGATGATCTGGTTTTCATTTCCGATCATCATGCAAGCATTGAAGCAAGGATTTCAAAAGTCTTCCCTTATGCAACCCATACCATATGTTGGCATTTTAGTGAAAATATGAAGAAGCGATTCCACAGAAAGGATGTTGCCGACATAATGGATAACGCTGCTAGGTCGTACAGTGAAATCCAGTATGATCGCCACATGGAGGAGTTACGTAAGCTGTATAAGGGTGCATACGATTATGCCATTGATGCCGGTCCACACAAGTGGTCCCGCGTACACTGTCCCCAAAGAAGGTACAGGTTGATGACCACAAATGTTGCAGAGTGCATAAACTCATGCTTAAAATTCGCACGGCAACTGCCACTAATGACACTAGCAGAGTTCATTAGGAATATGCTACAGAAGTGGTTTCACAATCGTTATACAGCTGCACAATCCATGCATCATCGATTGACTGACGCAGCACATGGGGTGATCCAGAAATGTGTTGAGAAGTGCGGTTATACGACTGTAAATGCAGTTGACTGGAACATATTCTCCATCAAACACAAGGGAAAACAGTGGATGGTTAACTTAGCCCGGAAGACTTGCACATGCAACAAATTCCAAATGGACTTTTTACCTTGTTCACATGCACTCGCAGTGGTAAGGTACATGACAAGTTACATTTAACGCTTTTCTATAACCAAATGTGAATCTCACTGTTTTCATTGTTGTAGGGAGCGGAACTTGGATTTCACATCTCTGTGTGCAGACTACAACAAGAGGGAGACACTTATTGATGCATACTCGGTTCCTATTATGTATGTTGACCATCCTTCTTCATGGGTAGTTCCATCCGATATTGCAGCGCGGGTGGTTTTAAATCTAAAGACGAAGAGACAATCAGGTCACCCCATGGAGGGTCGACACGCATCGTCTTCGAAGAGGACAACCACACAGTCGTGTAGAAGATGTGGACAACAAGGACATAATAGCAGGCGGTGTTCGAATCCGCCTATGGTTAATGAAGGTCCTAGCACAATTGTCCCCGATGATTACCGTCGCAAGTGCAGCATCTGTCACACAATAGGACACAACAAACAAACATGCCCTTAGAAGGACACGCCAGTGGAGTGAATGGAGCCGTACAAGAGGAAGACAATCAAACATAACAAGGCAGTACAAGAGGAAGACAAATTGCCACTAGAAAAGCTTGTGATTGAGAAACATGTCTCCAACTTGATGTCTTCCAACATCGTTCAGACTTTAGGAACCATGCTCGATACAGTTGTTTTATGAGACCCTTGGTTCTTATGCTTTTATGTAGAATTAATATGATTGATTTTATGTTCGAAATATATTTGAATGTAGTTGTTCGTCTAATGTCATACTGGATCCTTTATTGAATTTCCTGTATTGTTTATGGATTTCAATGTATGAATTGCCACCAGAAAAGCTTGTGATTGAGAAACATGTCTCCAACTTGATGTCTTCCAACACCGTTCAGACTTTGGGAACCATGCTCGATACAGTTGTTTTATGAGACCCTTGGTTCTTATGCTTTTATGTAGAACTAATATGTTTGATTTTATGTTCGAAAATATATTTGAATGTAGTTGTTCGTCTAATGTCATACATCTTTTATTGAATTTCCTGTATTGTTTATGGATTTCAATGTATGAATTGCCACCATAAAAGCTTGTGATTGAGAAACATGTCTCCAACTTGATGTCTTCCAACATCGTTCAGACTTTGGGAACCATGCTCGATACAGTTGTGTTATGGTTTTATGTTGAATAAATTTTTATTTTTTTTCCGAAATTGATATGAATTTAGTTGTTTGTTTAATGCCATACTGGATCCTTTGTTAATTGCAAACACTTAAAAAGAAAAAAAAATATTCAATTTCATTACTGAAATGTTATGTACATAAACTAAATCACTATCTCGAAGACTAGTCCTTCGAGTTGCAAAAAACCTCCACGGCCATCTTCTCTCGGATGGTGGTCATATCATTTTTCGACCAGTCAAAAGTATCCCTGTTCGCCGCCAGATACTCTATCAATCTTAAAGTATGGGCACCACAGTTACCCCTACAATTCACCACATGAACAACCGTTAGAATGGAATATTATGAAAACGAATTTGGATAAAATCAGATCTTGAAATAGTCATACCATGTTTCCTGTTAGGGCACACAGTCTGCAGACATATAACAAAAAGTGAATGCCCTAGTAGTCAATGTGTACGTCATATCGCCCTTCCGTCTGCGACCATGAAAGTTCACCGTATGCAATATCGAGGGTAAAAAATACTGTAAGCACGCAAGCTGCATTTTCCTGTGGCTAATTGGAACCTCCTGTCTGTACAGGTCAAAAAGGTAGATATTGCCTGCTGTGAGGTCGATGATGGCCAGGGCCCAATGCGTACGTCCAAGGTTGCACGGAATCAGAACCTGCAGGTGTTTCAACAAAGTGTGATCAGTGTGACATTTTTTTTCAGAACTTTAATGGAAAGCATGTAAAATAAACACTCACGGAGTCAACATTGTGCCATGGTCTGTTTCTTAGCGGGAGCAACCCACGTACCACTGTAAGGTCTTCTTCGGACCAATTCTGCTTCTGTGAAGACCAACCTCTACTGGGTTTCTCAGACCCATTTCCCATCTTTCTGTCCCAGCAGTTACATAACCATGGCTGTACAAAAACGTTAGGTTATAAATGTATGAAACACATCAATGCACAAGTAAATACCGTACAATTTAAACATTTACATAAAACTGTGAATCCAGTATGTTGATCCTAGCACCGTAGACAGTGGGATATGCTCGCTGACACTTCCGTAAAATCTTCAAGTACGCGTCAATGTGCTGAAAGTTTGAGCATATTTAATTGTTAGGATTGTACAATTTCTGTAACAACTTATACATATATTACAGTTATGAACATACCGTATACTCCAACTCCATAAGGTTGGTTTGACACCGGTGGAACCAAAGAACATCGACTGGCATGTGTAGATCCACATCACGCCTGCATAATTGTTGAAGAAGTTAGATAACCAAGTCAAGTCAGTTTTACTAAGCTGTTTCAAAATAAATACAGATATTGTAATATCTACGATTATACTTACAATTCCCTCGTCGGGTTCCTTTTGTACGCTTGGTACGCCGTTAGGTGATCAGGATCTATCAGTTTGTGGGGCGCCCATACATGTGGTGGCTGTGGCATAGTCCTTGCCCTCTTCGGTCGACAGGGGTCAGTGTATGGGCTACGCTCTTGCCAACCTCGCCTGCGAACCCGATCCTGACGCTGAAGGGATGGGGGAGTCCGATCCAAACCACGGGGATCCACCAAATGGGTGCAATGTGAGGAGGAACTATGTCCATGTGGATCCCCTACCGGGGTGCTCTGTATAGAGGAACTCTGTCCCCGTGGATCGCTTGCAGGGGTGCTCTGTATGGAGGAACTTTATCCCCGTGGATCCCATGCAAGGATACGCTGTATGGAGGAACTCTGTCCTCGTGGATCGCCTGCAGGGGTGAGCTCCGCAGGGATAAACCCGATGGGTGGGCCAGAATTGAGGAACTCTGTCCCCGTGGAATGAATGGAGGGATGCGCTGCACTATGATCAACCAGAGGGGTGCGTAGTATAGAGGCACTCTGTCCCAAGTCCTGGGGATGAACAGCATGGTCTGGTAAAACCTGATGAAGTACCTGCTCTATCTCCATATGTGCTGTCTCAGTATCACCAGTACCACCAGTAACCTTTTTTCGTGGTGTCACACCATGCCCTTGCTGATCAGACACTGTCTGCGTAGTGGGCTGTAGCTGACGCCCGGTCTCTGGGTCTCCTCCGTCCTGGTGACTACCGGTCCAGTCTTTGTCACTAAAGTCCCGATCTTGGTCATCAAACGGTGGGTCATCGGACCATCGACCTTTAGTACGTGACTGCGACGTCGAACCCTGAAGACCCCGAATCAAATCCAGCAACTCCTGATGCTGTTCATCTCATTTTTTATCAGTCATTTGCACCTCCTCCCGTAACTCTCGAAACGCATCCAACAGTTCAATATACCTACGGTCCTAAAATGAAAAAAATGATCTGAGTACTAAAAGTTTCCAACTGCTTTCAAATTAAATAATGCGGTGCAACTATTTGTACGTACCTCTGGATGCCCTCCAACGCCTGGTCGTGAGTCACCTCCAGGTCGAGGCTGTGTGGGCAACACAAATCGAACACATATATGCCTCACGGGACTCCCACCGCCACCCTCCAAGTCAGAACCCTCTGTATCACTGGGTCCCGAATGCGGATACTCAGTATCATAGGGTCTCGAATATGGACCCTCAGTATCACTAGGTCCGACAGTCGTATGGCGTTCGGCATCGACATCGACATCGGCATCATACAGACTGCCTCCATTGTAAATGCCCTCAAAGTACCGTTCAGCTATCTCAGCTGGTGTCGGCACCAATTTTAGCCTCGCAAACATCTGAAATCAATGTTAGACCATTTGAAATTGCATACATACTATTAACTATTAACGTTAACATAACATATACTTACCCTTTCAATGAAAATGGAATCCAGCTTATCCCCCCTCGGTCGCTGACTCAAGTCCCATTTTAGAATACGGAGGGATAGCTCGATTGTTGGGGATAATGCCCTAAGAACACATGTTGTTATTCTTCTTGCTGAATTAATAATTAGATTGACATTCTATATTTGTGTACATTTAATGTTATTAATAGTGTATTAATAACATAAAATTCCATGATTATTAAATGTAATATTAAACATAGTGTATAAGTCGTTATATACATGAGGATTATGTTTAATATAATAATCTTAAGTGTCTATAATTGATAATTAAAGTTGGGATCTTTAATTAATTAAAATTACTAGTACGGTTCATTCCCATTAAGAATGGAACAGTTTTATCCGAACTGTTGATGTGGTGACATTAGAATGAAGGTACTTTGTATAATAAGATTATACAAGACGTGGACACGATAAATTGGAATCTTTAATAATCTCCGTCTTGAAATAAAGTATTCCTTTTTATCAATCAGATGGTCATATATGGAACGATCTTAATCTTGAGTATTTAACAGACTCCTACTCATAGAGTTATGTCTTTTGACTTACTCTGTATGGTTTGCTCTAATTGCCAAACCTAAAACCTTGTATCTTGGAGACATGATAATATACTTAGCTGGGAATGATAATATACAATATGGAATCCATTCCTTCTTAATTGAAGTAGACAAATAGTTCTCTTGAGTAAATGATTCGGGTCTTGAATAATAGAGCGCTCAATTTATGATAAGATCATAAATAATTGTTCATTAGAGAATCACGGGGTACTCAAGGATAAAGATGTAATTGAGAGGTCAACGGATTTGAACCTAGCTCATATTACGAACTATTTATGGAGGATTGATCTATATGTAATGATTATATCAATGGACTGTTCGATTCCTATTCGAGTAATTAACTATATAATGACAAGAGTGCAGTTCCAGTTTTTTAGTAGAATAAATCTGGAATTAATAAATCTAATATTTAATTAAAGAGTTTAATTAAATATTGAAGATTTATTGGAGCTTGAAATTATAGGTCCATGTGTCCCCATACCATCTCTATAACACTGTATTGAACATTAAGGTATACTGAGGCTTAGTGATTAATTTGGAATTAATCATCTATACATAAAGAAGTTTATGTATTGTTTTATTAATTAAATAATGTTTGATTATTTAATTATATATATTAAATAATATTTTGATTATTTAATCATATATATATATATAATATAATAAGTTGATTATTTTATTATATATATTATAATTTGATTCTTTAAACAAGTGTATATATATATATATATATTGTATTATTTTAGGGATGGTAAATCGGTGGTTTTATTATTGATGTCAATAGTCAATAAGGGGTGGGTTAAATTATTATTACTAATAGTCAAATTGGAGTATATGGCAAGGCAAGCAATTAGTCCTCTTGTTTTTCTACTTGTGCAGATTTTTTGTTGTTGTTTTTTCTTCATTGCATTAATAACTAGGTTGAAAAACTAATTCCTTTTCTATGCTTCCTTTTACCACCCACCCTAGTTTAATTATTGTTGTAAACAAAACTTCACCTCTCTTTATATAAAGCTCTCACTCTCTCGTGTGTTAGAAGCTAGAAGCATTCAAAAGTGAGTTTTCAAGAAGCATACAAAGAGTATTTTTTATGTATTAAGTTGATTTCATTTTTAGCTTGAAAAACAACAAGACAAGAAGGGTTCTTGTTTTGAGAGAAACACAAGTTCTTAACAAGAGAGAGTGACAACAAAAGAGAAAAATTATTTTTAAGATCTAAGCCTCTAAAGAATGTTGTGAGAGTGTCTCTCAATATTTTTCTAGTTTTCTCAAGTGTTGAGTACACAACAAGTACGGAAATTCGAGAGTCGAATTTTTCTATTCAATACCGAGACGCCCACTCGTCGATTCTTTGGTGTTGGAGATTCGGTGTGGAAGAACTTGGTTCGAGGGAATCACGAAGATTCTACAATGGAGGAATTCAGTTCGAGTGGATCACGGAAAGTCTACAAGGGTAACGATTTCTTTCCCTACTATTTATATTAAATATTAGAATCAATATAATTACAACGATCCGGCTAAAACATTTTTTGTTTTTACGAAAAATTTTAAAATCCGGGCCCACCGCCCTTCCGCTGCGAGGATACCGATTTCGGTTCCCGGAACCAACATCAATTTCCCTGCGAGCCCCACACTCGTTGTTGGCAAGCTTAGGGATAACCTCAAAAGCAAATATCTGGGTAATAGATAAGTACAATAATAATCCAATACATCAATCATATGAAGAAAAAAAATTACAATTAAAGTATGGATTAAAATTCTAAATTCTTACCAACAGTGCATACGTAAGACCGTATATGTTGTACGTCTCCACCTTGTGTACTTCAACACCCTTTTCTCGCTGTCTTTTTTTGAACCGTTCCTGACGACCGTCCAACGCATGCTTGAACCCAGAAATAGATCGCCTGTACATGTGTGCACCCCATGGGAACTCATCAAAAGCGTACAAGTCCTTGATTAGGCGAAATTGCCATAATGGAACTTTCTCTCTCTCGTCCAAACCCATCAATATCCAGTTAAGCATATATAGTAAGCATAGCTTAACCGCATCGTACTACTCAGCAAAAACACCAATCTGTAGAATGGCTCTCAGCTCTCCAAACTCAACCTCATCTCGACCCTCAAAGTACCGCTAGTGTATGCCATTCTCTGCCACATCATAAGTCGACGTGTCGGGAAGTTCTCCGAACTTCAATCCGGTGATCAAACAGAATTCAACCTTCAAGAACCGGACCGAATGCTTTCCTAACAGAAATCTCATCTCATCTTCCGGCCCGTCGTGATGCAACTCGCGAATAAGCAATCGATAGACAATGCCAGCTGAAAACTTCATGTTGCGCTGCATCTGAAAGAAATGTCCAAAACATGACTCAATGTACCGACGTCGTTCTTCGACCGCAAGATGTTGAGGTACACCGTTAAGTGCATTGTCGATATCTCTAAGGTGTCCGAAATGGTCATGCCGAGTTATTTTCCCCGGGTACCTTTCTTCCGCTGGAGTTTTCAGCAAATCTTTCAGCGGATTCCTCATATGCATATTCACATTAAAAAAAAATAATTAATATATATAACTTCATGAAAAGGCTCGAAGAGACAGTGTATGAATAGTCTCGGATAGTGTATGCAAGTCTCGGACACTGAAATAAAAGTCTTGGACACAATATTAAAAGTCACGGAGACTATATCAAAAGGCTCGGATTACTTTAAAAATAAAAACATCGAATTACTGTTCAAAACTCTCGAGAACCTTATGAAACGGCTCGGAGAATATATTAAAAAGGCTCGAAGACTAAAATTCACAAACATATAAGTTTAACAAAAAGCTCGGAGTAATGTTCAAAAGTCTCGGAGACTTAATAAAAAGGCTCGAAAAATGATGTAAAAAGCTCGGATGAAGGTTTAAAAGGCTCGGAGATTCAAATTACAGAAACCTATTCATAATCCTTAAAAGGCTCGGATGAAGGTTTAAAAAGCTCGGATGAAGGTTTAAAAGGCTCGGATAAAATGGTAAAAGGCTCGGAGATGAAAAATTGCAGAAATCTTAATCACATTTCTTAAAAGGCTCGGATGAAAGTTTAAAAGGCTCGGATGAAAGTTTAAAAGGCTCGGAAAAGGCTCGGATGAAGGTTTAAAAGGCTCGGAGATTCAAATTACAGAAACCTATTCATATTCCTTAAAAGGCTCGGATAAAGGTTTAAAAAGCTCGGATGAAGGTTTAAAAGACTCGGAGATGAAAAATTGCAGAAACCCTAATCACATTCTTAAAAGGCTCGGATGAAGGTTTAAAAGGCTCGGAGATTCAAATATTCATCGTCTTCAACAAAAAAATTTCAGAACTTTAAACCCTAATCAAACCTAACCTAATCAAATAAACCTAATGAACAACACAAATCAAATCAAACCTAATCTATATGTCTAACCAAACACCAAACATCAAACGCACATAAAATTAACAACAACAAAACGCGTGAGAAAGTTCAACTCACCACTGTCAATACATGCTTCTCGTCAAGAGGAGTACTGTAGCACCACCGCCAGTGAGGTCGTCGTCGATTTTATGCTCGGATTTCTTGCACCGATGTCTTCTCTCCCAACTGTTCTCTCTCTCTCAAGTTTTTTTTCTCCACGTTTGAAAACACACAAACTGACAAAAATGAGGGTATTTTTTTCTGGTCACCTAAATAGGTGCCTTTTAAACTTACATTAGTAATCTGGTGACTTTTTTACAAAAGGTGCCCTAAATAGTGCTATTTAATTTTTGAACCCTAAAAATGAGAGATAACACTAACAAGCATCATCAGCATCACCATTATCAATCAAATTGAAAAATTCTAACAAGAAAAAAGTTCTTGCTTCTCTTTGTTTTACATATATTAGGGTTTTATTTTGACAATATATATATAGGTTTAGCAGAGCAAATTAAAAAATTCTTTTACTGGGTTCACCTTCGTTTTGCATCCTTCCAAAAATATTCGGATACAAAAAAAAAAAAAAATGTGGCTGAATGTTTTTTCAGAACAGAGAAGAGGTGAGTAAGAAAGTTGTGTGAAATATTTTTAGAACAGAGAAGCGGAAAATTACAAAAAGAAAAGATGGAGAGAGGAGAGAGGAGAGAGAAATTGTGAAAGTTACCAATTACCACTTACTAGGAGAGATAGAGTTATGGTGGTATAGGATTGTGTACTTCATGGGCTATTAAATAATTAATCTCAACCTTTAGATTCACTGTAATCTAAAGGCTAAAAAATCGTGTAAGAAAATGTGTCAAAAATTGGGGTCATGGATCCTGTCCCATATATATATGAGGCAGGATTCATGGTCCTATTTTTTTTATATAGAAATATTTGACACATTTTTGTGTCCATTGTGGTAGCCAAAAATGGCTCATAGGCCCAAACGTTTAAGGCATAGACCTTCAGCCCTGGATCCTATCTAAGCCCACGTATAGTGGGTTGACCCAAAGCTTTGATCAGTTGAAAGTTAGCTGATTAACTCAGTCCAACTCGAGCCACCACTTACTGAAATAATAACCATCGGGTTCAAATGAGAGTGAATCTCTTCTTGAAATCCTCCCACAATTGAATCAACAGTTGGTGAACGTTGGAAATTTTCAGCCTATAAATGACCAGGTTCCATCGCAGTAAAGGCTCTCGAAAAACTTAGATAAGAAAAAGCTTACAAAGGCATACTGAAACTCTGATTATATTTTCTCCGGCTATTGGAATTTGATCCAAATCGTGATCATTATTCACCGTCAGCCATTGCTCAGCCCAAGCATACCTAAGGCTAAGAATCTAACCCCACCTCCATTGTTTCTTTTATATTTGTTTCCCTGTCCTTTCTTTTTGCAGGTTCATCAAAGAAGATAACCATCCCAGGTCGATAGACTAACCATTTTTGCAGGTTTATTGAGAGATGACATCCCTCATTCGACAAGTTCAACCAAGTTGCTTTGGGCCTAACTCAAACCCGACCCAATTCACGTGACTCGTAGTTCGACCCCCTACATCCATTAGATCCTAATTATTTCAATAGTCAAGATTTAATGTTACTAATCTTTTCTCTTTCTCTTCCATTAATATTTTACTTTCTCCACTCTCTCAAATTTAATAATTCTCTTTCATCATTAATTTTAATATTTTCCCTTAATATTTTTATTTTTCTCTTTTACTTACAGATTCATTCTTCCATCAACGTGACATACAATCTTTCTCCTTAATTCTTTCACCTAATCCTCACACACGTGATCTTCCTTCTTCTTTTTTTCTCATTCTTTCTCCTCCATTAAAACAAATATTTTCTCTAGAATCTTGAATCACCCTCAATAACAAATATATATTTATTTTGCATACAACTAATAAAACAAGTTGTCAGAAATTTAAGGACTTTTCACAGTAATTTTTTTTTTTTTTATAATGTTTACCAATAATCAGTAAGAGGACTTTGAAATTGTTGGCTAAGAAAAATGTGTAGGATTTATGTTCTTCATAACTAATGGTTTTAATGTTAAGTTAATGTAGGATAAGTAAGTTATTAAATTAATTCTCAAATTATATGTAAGTAAGTTAATGTTACGTTAATTCTCAACATAACATTACGTAATATTAATTTTATGGGTATTAATTGTTGCGTTAAACTAAATGTGAGAAACATTCGTCCTCTCTCCGACCTTTATATAAATCAGAATTCCATTAGTTCTGATATACGAATTAACACATAAAAGTTTAAAGTATAAAGCTTAAAGAGGAGAGAAACGCTTATTACCAAGATGTTTTCTACCATGGATCAAGGTAAGTTATTATCTTATAAAATTAATTTGATTATTTTATATGGGAAACAATAAGTGATTATAGATCTTCCATTTAACATTAAGTTAAAATGTAAAATAGTGTACATATATTTAAGATGTATAATTGCTTACAAAATGATGTAATTTTCATGATTCATTACAACAAAGCATATTCACGAAACGTAGTCATAAACCAACTATTGGAATATCAAAAATCTTTGCTAGATTTTTTTTGTCAAGTTTTCTAAACTTCGTGTTTTTCATGTCTATTTGGTGGAGAAGAAGAAATCAAGAAAACAAAAGAGAATGGAAAGCAACAGAGAGAGAAAAATGATATGAAATATTTTAGGAATAAATGAAGAGAGAAAGGGGAGAAAAGGAAATAAAAGATATTAATAGAGGAAATAAATCATTAATTAGAAAAGAGACATGTTAAAATCAAGACCATTCAAGTATATTAGATCGCACGGTTTAAAAATTGTGTTAAAAGTTGTATTAAAAAATGGGACCATAGATCCAATGGCTATATATATATATAGAACAATTAAACATTAGATGGATGAACCAAATGTCTACTTCCTTTTCACTCTTATTGGGATTTTGTAGGCAATGGAAACCTTTGACGAGTGTTTGTTTATGTAATATCAACGTTATTAACTAATTAAGTCTTTTTTTTTTTTTTTTTTTTTTTTTTTTTTTTTTTTTTTTTTTTTTTTTTACAACAAGAAATTGTATTAAGTAGTCGTTCTTTGTGTCTACACTGAGCAGAATTTATGTTTACAGGTTTGAGAGATTCTTTGAAAGCTATGAAGGGTATTACGGGAATTTTAATAAAAATAGGTTTGCACTATTGAAACAAATAGCAGCCGCCGCCCCTCTCCTTCCAAGAACCAGTCCGACCAAGACCCGTCGCCGTCACCCAAACCTCGCCGACCTCGATTACCAGCGTTCCGTCGCTCCATCGCACGCCAGTCGCCGCTGCTCCCCGACCTCGATCGCCATTCCTTCGCACCGATCACACCTGTTTCTTCGCACCAGCTTCGCTCTGATCGCACGCACCAGTCAGTCGCTCGTCCGACCAGATCTCGTCCAGTTTCAGCCACCTCACCGCCAATCATCTGCAGTTTCTTATGCTGAGAGGAGATCTGCAAATTTTATACTAGAAAACTTGAATATAATATTGTGGTGTATTCATTCTCACATGTTTGTTTAAACCTATGGCTTCGATGGATTTATCAGATCTCTTTCCAGAGCTTGAATTGCGGGCTAGAGCCCCTTCATTCCAAACTGACTCTCACGTGAATGGACTTTAGAACCCTAAACCAGTAATGAAATCTTATGCCCAAGCAATCTCTTCCGCCATTGCTCCGGTTTCTTCAGCTCTGAAGAAAAAATGTGATTATATTGCAGTCAAAGTCAACCCGAAAGCTTACGAAGAATGGCTAAAATTTTGCAGTCACTCTCTTATCGGTCGAGTTGTCTTGTCAAAGGGAGAGGAACAATGGAAGATATTGGCTCTTAAAGAAAAACTTCAATCTATTTGGAAATTGAACTCTCAATGGCGTCTCATCTCTCTTGGACGGGGATTCTTCCAAATTCTTTTGAATTCTGAGGAAGATAAAGCACGAGTTTGGGGCATCGGATCACTTCATTGAAACCTGGAATTCTAAGGCTTCAGCCATGGACTCAAAATTTTAATCGTAACACACAGCGCACGACGAATGCTCAAATATGGGTGCGATTTTATGATTTGCCTTGGGAATTTTGGCACCCTCAAATCCTTTCAGACATGGCACGTGGGATCAGAATTCCTCTAAAGTTTGACGGAGCTACCCTAGAGGGTGATTATGGCCACTTCGCTCGCATGTTGATTGATGTTGACCTTTCTAAGCCTTTGCCTGATTCCATCATGATAGAGGTTGGGGAAGATTGTTTGTTTCCGACTCTTTACTTTGAGAATGTTCCAAATTTCTACTCGGTTTGTTGCTCTATTGGTCATTCGGCCGCCTCATGTCACCATGCAGCCCGATTTACAGGGAATGTCACCACCGAGCCAAAAGACAAGAATCCAGAAAGAGGAAGATCCAAAATTAGACAAGAGTACAGACCGAAACACAAGTCAAGAGATGTTCCGACCGCTCGCGTCTTTGAGGCTATCAAGTTGGGTATTGATGCCATTGTGACTAAGCCCGATGAAGCTGCAACCTCTCTTCCAAACAAGACAGCTTTAGACCCTCTGCCTCTTCTAGTTCACTTAGGCCAATCATTCCTACTGGACAAGGGGAGGCCTTGAAAAACGCTGTTTATTTGGATGATTCCACGGACCCATTACACATGGAGCAGGTAGATATTCATACCATGACAGATCCTGTTATTGCTCATATGGAGCCCTTGATAGATCCTCCCATGGTAGAGCCACATTTGCACACTCTTGGGGATGAAGTTAGCTCTGACACTGATAGTGAAGGCACTGAATCAGACTTCAGCCATCCCACAGCTTTAGACATCACAGGTACTCAAGGTGGAGTCTCTTAGGTAGATCAATTGGAAGATTCAGGTTGGAAGGAAGTTACCACTAAAAAAGGTAAGAAAAATAAAACTCAGGCTACCAGTGTTGTTTCGCCCCAAAACTAGGGCTGCTAAAAATAAATTGTTACATATATGATTGTCCTTTATTGGAACTGTAGAGGTATTGCAAACAGTGATACCCAACATACTTTGAAAGACTTTTGTTCTCGTCATAGACCGAATTTTGCTTGCATTGCTGAACTGTTGTGTGCTTTTGATTCAATTTCTCCTACTTTTTGGAGCTCTATGGGGTTACACTTTATTGGTGCTAATGCTAGAGGTACTCATAGTATGTGGATTTTTTGGTCTACTACTTTTCAGGATGCTACTATTGTTCTATCTCACTCTAAACATGTTACTATTTCTGCTAATGTTTGTGGGATTGTCCATCGGATCTCTTTTATTTATGCCAGTGTGAACTACATCACCCGTAGATCTCTTTGGAGCTCTTTTATGGACATTGCTAGTTCGGATGATCCGTGGCTTGTGCTTGGGGATTTCAACTCGGTTCTAGGCGCTCATGAGACTACTGATAACGTTTCCACTATCTCCTGTGATGATTTTTGTGCTGCTTTAACGATCTGTGATCTTGTTGACATTGAAACGAAAGGAGTTTTTCATACTTGGATCGGCCGGGGTAGGCGTGGTATGGTTCTATCTCAATTAGACAGAGTTGTATGTTCCCACTCTTTTCTAGTTGCTTGGTCACAGATAGCCTGTGTTACCTTGCCTAGATTTCATTCAGATCATCACCCTTTATTGGTTTCTTGTTCTACGGGTGTTTCACTGGGTCCACGGCCCTTCAGGTTTCAATGTATGTGGGTTTCTCATCCCTCCTTCCTTAATTTGGTTAGATCAGTTTGGTCATCCTCTATTACTGGGAGTGGTACTGAGGTTGTTGTTCAGAAGTTGAAGTTGTTGAAAATGGCTTTGAGGAGGTGGAATTGGGAGGTGTTTGGGGATATTGCCTTGAATGTCACTAATGCTAATGAGAAGGTGATGCTTATTCAGGGCAGGATTGGTTCTGAAGGTTTTTCAGACGATCTTTTTCGACTTGAGACTGCCGCTCTTGCAGATTTGGATAGTGTTCTAAAACAACAAGAGATTTTTCTGAAAGAGAAAAGTAGAGTCAGGTGGCTTGCTGAGGGTGATCGGAACTCTAAATTTTTTCATTCACTACTGAAGCATAGAGGGGGAAACAAGCCCCTTTCCTCTATTCAAATTGGTGAGAATATTTCTTATGATCCTGCTGAAATTGGTGAGCACGTTTTCTCTTTTTATCAGCATCTTTTTTTGGATCCTAGCAACGATAATCCAAACTTCTCTTTAATTCGAGAACATGTGCATTCATTGGTTACTGTTGATGAAAATGTTTCGATTCTCCGGGTTCCCTCTTTTGATGAAGTGAGGAATACGATTTTTTCTATGGATCCTCTGAGTGCTCCTGGTCCTGATGGTTTCTCGGGAAGATTTTATTCTCATTGTTGGGAAATTATGGGACATGATGTAGTTTTAGCTATGCAGGATTTTTTTCACACTGGTCGAGTTTTTCCGGGTTTGAATTCTAATTTCTTGGTCCTCAATCCGAAGACTCTGAATGCTCTCTTGGTCGATCAATTTCGCCCGATTGCTCTTGGTAATTTCCTATTTAAGGTTATCACTAAAATTATTGCTAACCGCTTGGCCAAAATTTGCTCCCGAATTATCTCTCCAAATCAATTTGGTTTCATTAGGGGTCGTCAAATTGGAGACTGTATTGCCAGTGCTTCTGAATGTTTTAATGTGTTGAATAATGGTAGTCGCGATGGGCACTTGGCTTTAAAAATAGACATTCGTAAGTCTTTTGATTCCATTAGTTGGCATTTTCTCTTCGAAGTCCTTCGGTGTTTTGGCTTCTCTGAGAGTTTTATTAGTTGGGTTGCGACTATTTTTGATTCTGCTAGGATTTCAGTTCTTATTAATGGTTCCCCTCAAGGCTATTTCTCTTGTTCGCATGGTGTGTAACAAGGTGATCCTCTCTCCCCACTTCTTTTTTGTTTGGCGGAAGATTTTTTGAGCAGATACCTTACGCATCTAGTAGACTCGGGCTCTATGACTTCTATTTCTTCTCTGGTTGGGATACGTGCCCCTTCGCATTTTCTCTATGCTGATGATGTTATCCTCTTTTGCCGGGCTTTTCCTCAGAATTTACGAGTGATTTTGGATGCTTTTGCTCTTTATGGCTCTCTCTCGGGTCAACGAGTTAATTGAGAAAAATCTTTCATATTCTTTGGCAAAGACATCTCTGGGCCTCGAATTACTAATTTTCTCTCTATGTCTAGGATGCGTAAGGGTGGTGATTCAATGACTTATCTAGGGGTCCCTCTTTTCATTGGTGCGCCTAAACGTCGATAGTTGATCTCATGGGCTGATAAAATTAAAAGTAAATTAGAATCGTGGAAGGGTTTCTCTCTTTCAATGGCAGGTAGGTTATGTCTTATTAATTCAGTGATTACGGGCTCCTTCTTGCATTCATTTCAAGTTTGTCGCTGGCCTTCATCTCTTCTAAAAGATTTAAATGCTACTATTCTAAATTTTTTTTGGACTGGTTCGACTGATGGTCGTAAATCTGTCCAAGTTACTTGGAAATCTTGTTGCAGGTCTAAGGATGGCGGTGGTCTTGGTGTTAAAGACCTTGGTATTCTTAACAAGGCCATGCTTAAGAAGTTCACTTGGAGGATGTTGACTGGGGAGTCCTTCGTATTCTTATATCTTCGGGCTCGGTTCTTCACCCAGGATCACAGACCTAGAACGTGGTATATTGTTTCTTCTATTTAGCCTGGTCTAAAATTGCATTATACTCCTCTGATGATTGAGTCTAGGTGGTTGGTTGGTTGGTCGTCACTCTAAGGCTCGTTTTTTGACGGATAACTGGTTGGGAGATCCATTGATTAACCTAGTTGAGGATAGGTCTTCGTTACAACCTCCATTGGATTCTGTTGTGGGCAATATTTACTCAGATGCTACGGGTTGGGATATTCCTGCTTCTTTTCAAGCTTCTCACCCAGATGTTGCTTATAAGATTGAGAAGGTGCAGGTGGTAAGCACTGACCCAGACTCGTTAGTTTGGACCTGTTCCTTGGATGGTGTTGTTTCTTGTAAATCTGCTTATGATTCTCTTTCTGAGGTTAGGAGTTCTGTTTTTTTGGGTAAGCAGATTTAGGCGTCTTTTATTCCTCCTTCTCGCTCTGTCCTCATTTGGCGTTTGTTTCATGGTAAGATTCCTACGGACATTGTGTTACGTGCCAGAGGTTATATTTCTCCATCTCGTTGTTGGTTTTACTGTGCTACAGAGGAAGACTTAAGGCATCTGTTTCTTGACTGTCCTTTTGTTCGTGGGTTGTGGGATGCTGTATCCTCTACTTTTGGCTATAAGCTTAAGTTGGATGGTACTTGTTTGGACCTTCGGCAAGAGGCAATGAGGGTTGTCTTTAGCACTCAACTGAAAGCTCTCTGGCGGGTTTCTATCATCACTGTTTTCTGGGTAGTGTGGTTCCTTCGGAATCAAGCTACCTTTGAGGGTGGCAAGCCTATTTTTGCCAATGCTCTTTCCTTGATTTGGCATTCCGTTCACGAGACAGACTCCCTTCAGTTTAGCATTATGAAGAATTCAGTGGATGAGCTTCAGACTCTTCAATGGCTTCATGTCTCTGGTCATTCTCCCAAGGCTCCTCGAATTTTAAAGGTTAATTGGCGTCCTCCCCCGCCGGGTTGTCTTAAGGTTAACACGGACGGGGCTGCTTTTGGTAGTCCTGGTCTTGCTGGTTGTGCAGGGGTTTTTCGCACATGCAGAGGTTTCGTTAAAGGTTGTTTTGCTATTCCTCTTGGTGTCTGCTTTGCTTTTGAGGCTGAATTGACCGCTGCCGTACATTCTATTGATTATGCTTGGACTTTTGGCTGGTGTCGGTTATGGTTGGAGAGCGATTCGACTTTTGTAGTGGATATCCTTCGTTCTAGGTCTCGTATGGTTTCTTGGCATTGGCACCCCGCTTGGGATAGGACCGCTCCAGTTTCGTCTCTCCTACATGGTGGTGGACCGCTCCGAATTTTTGCAACCCTTTTATTTTCAATTATTTTTGTAGCAGACCTTCTTTTAGGTTCTGTTGATCTGTTCTCTTTTTTTGTTTTCTGTTCTCTTTTGTTCTCTTTATTTTTTCTTTAATAAAATGTTGGGATGGGGTTATCCCGATCCCTAACAACCTTATAAAAAAAAAAAAAGTTGTTAAATGAGATATATATATATATTTGGTTTTGTTTTGTTTTGTTTGGAAAGCTAGTTAAATACTTAAATGTGAAGAGTTCATTTTTACTCACTCTACGGTTGTGTTTGATTTTTCGTCTGAAGACTGAACAGTGTTAGATTATACTGAAGACTGAATAGTGACTGAAAACTGAAACTGAAAAACATGTTTGTTTTTTTCACTGAAAACTGAATATAAGTGATAAGTTGTTTGTTTTTTTAAGTTACAAATATTTTAAAATAAATACTTTTACATCTATGCCCTTTCAACTATTATTTGTTATATATTTATATTTTAATATATTAAAAACAACTAAAACAATAATTTAATAATATAATAACAAATTTTTTTTTTTTTAAATGCCATAAAAAATATAATCCTTAGAGTATAAAAATTGAACAAGTTAATTGAAGTTTAGTTTAAGAAATAACAATAGATTAGAGTCGGCCACTAATAATACGTACAATATTTATACTATATATGTGGAATAATAATATAATAACAAATTTATGATGAGATATAGTGAGAAAAAATATATATATTAATATGGTTAAGGGGGTGTAAGCGAAGAGAAACTAGGAAATAAATAAGATTTGTAAGGATAAATTTGGAAGTAATAAATTGATATTTATTTCAGTTATTTTTCATTAAGTGGAATGTGAAAAAAAATTCACTTTTTATAAAAAGTGGTTTTAGGAACTCATTCAGTGGTTTTATAACTTAAAAAATCAAATGAAACAACTTAGTGGCACACATTAAGTGCCATTAAGTGTTCAGTGGAAAAATCAAACATGCCAACGTCTTTACCTTCTCCCCACATGTTGATATGTGTTCATTTGTTAATTATTAATTTACCTGTTTACCCTTGTGATAGTTAAGGGTGCCGATATTGACACCCTTAAATATGATAAGCACGCTCATATTTTAATACAAATTTTAATTACAAAAATATCCTAATAGGAATTTACCAATAAGGACAAATTAGTTTAATTAAAAATAAACCAAATACTATGTACACATATTAATTACACCCATATTTTCAATTATATCACTTTATTTAAAAAAATATATTAAAAAAAAAAACTAAACTAAACCCTAATTAAACACTAATTCTTTTTCAAGTATCAAAATCTCACATTATCATATAACAAAGTAATGGAAAAAGAATTTCCATAGGACTATGATCATACAGAGGTACGTATTTATTTATTTATTATTTTCTTTATGAACTCTATCGATAAACAAAAAGTGAGAAATAATTAAAAAGATAAAGAACTGAGATGGGGGCAGTGGAACCTGCACATTTGTACATCATTGCTGCAGTAACCATTAAATCCCAAGTGACTACTTACCCCACGAGATATTAAATGTTTAATTCTTTGAAGTTTTTAGAAAATTGATAAATGAACCAATCCTAATCACCCATCGTTGACAATTTTTAGTTTTTGTGATGCCCTGGTTTTAAGTTATCAATCAAATGGCATTTTGATGCGCTGAGTACACTCTTCAACCAAAATTGATAGTAGGATAAATATTTCAACGTTGATTTTAGGAATACTAGGACGGAAACAAGAACACTATAAGTTGTTGATTCTCAGAATACCCAAGAAATAGTAACAACAAATAAATTAACGTCTTAAATCAAAGTAAGACTTTTTGTAGAAATAGGTTGGAGTCATTAAAGCAGGGAATGCAGTCTAGAAAAAAAGATGAACTAGTCCCAGTTTCAACTACCAAAAAATGGTTCTTTTGGTGAAGGTTACTGCTGCATTTGTAAGAGAATTTTTGGATGAATCACAGCTAGCGACCTACAACAAGATACTGAACATTCAATATGCTAGATATGACCTGAGTTGGAGTTTATCACAAGTTTTACTTTGAAGGCTTTGAACCTTCTTTCAATTTTCCGAAGATGTAGTGCTATTTAATGCATGACTACTCTGATAAAGTTGTTTCCTCTATGTTCATTGTTTGGACATTGGTATCCCAGTGTAACAAAATTGCAAGTCTGAAAAGAGTAGGTGCAATATTCTTCTCATTCTATTTCTCTTTTTTAAAATGAATAACCGATAAACCAATATATTTAGGTGTGTTAATAGTTTAAAAGGGTTTATAAATAAATTGTATTAAAATTAAAATATTCATTTAAATAAGGGCACTAATAGCATTAAGATGGGTGTTTATAGTAATGTTTTAATTTTAAATTTTAAACATAAATGTACTTATAAATATGGGTGTGCTTATAATAATTATGGGTGTCAATATCCGCACCCTTAATTTTATCCCCTTAATTAATAAATGGACATATGTCAACGTGTGGAGAGGAAGCGAGCAAAAATGAACTCAAATGTGAATATGTGAATGAGTTGGTATTCTTGGAAATATCTTTACAAATAACTTGTATTCAATAATGTAATCAAGTTTTTATTTTATTTCTTTTTTTGATTCAATATACGTAAATTTCAATAGTTAGATTAGATGTGTAGCTAAATTGGAAGTTGGAACTTCGAAACAAGGAAGCGTCAACTGTCTAATAATTATTTTATTATTTAATAATTAAAATAAAAAGAAGTTTAGAATGGCTGGTCTGTGACGGTCTGACGGACCTGTCCACACAGTACTCACAGCCAATTTCCAGCCGTTAAAGGACATTTTTTTTATTTATTTAGAAAAGGGTAAATTGCTATAATATACCCTCACATTTTACCATACCATTGCCATATTGAACTTTTAGCTAAATTACAGTAAAATACCCTTGACCCCGTTTGACCACAGTTGGCTTTAACGGCGGTCTTAACTGTGGAAGGGTAACAATGACTTTTTCAGCTACTAAATTAAGAACAAATATATTTATTATAAAAATAATAAAGTAAAAACAATTAAAAAAAAACCGTTCAGCTGTCTTCAATTTTGTTTCCTTGAGAACTTGAGATCAGGTTTGATCTTCGTTGAACTGAATCAGTTCGATTTGCTTGAAGAAGATCAAGCAAATTGATTTGATATTGTTGATGAAGTTTGTTGGTTGGGGCATGAAGTTTCTGTGGAAGGAAGAAGAAGTTTTTCTTGGGGTTGAAAGAAGTTTTCTAGGTTTTTGGTTTGGGAGGAAGAAATTTTGGTGGCATGTAGGAAGGGAGACGAGGAGAATGGCACCAACGGAGGCGCGTGGAGGGAGGGGATCGAGATGGTCTCACATCAATGCACTGTGGCCTGATGGGTTTTGTGGGGGAGGAGATCAATTCATTGGAGATTTGGTGCACCAGTATTCCTCCAAATTGGAGGATTTTGTTTTTCTAAATTTATTTCTGTTATAATTTTGATTTTTAATTTTGAAAGGTTCACCGGTATTCCTCCAAATTGGAGGATTTTTTTTTTCTAAATTTATTTCTGTTATGATTTTGATTTTTAATTATTTATTTTTTGTCACAAGTTGATGTTAGAGATCACACCAGTATTCCTTCAAAGTGGAGGATTTTTTTTCCTTATTAATTAAATTGTTTTTCTGTTACAATTTTATATTAAATTTTTCTATTACTATAATATAAATGATAATATTGTAGATTTTTTTGGTTGCTTCTTTACATATCGTTTTTTTTAATGATTTTTTTTAAAGAAATAATATTATTTTCATTTATTGTTTTTAGGTGTTTTTTTTTTCTTTAAAGGGCATGTCCTTTTTTTTTTTTAAGACTAAAAATCAATTTTTTTTTTTTAAACAAATTTTTAATGTATTTATTATTGTATCTTATCCGTATTTTATGATATTTTTTTTTTTGGCATTTAATTAAATGTTAAAGGAAGGGTAATTTAGTACTTTCCACCCAATGTTAAAACCACCGTTAAAGTTAACGGTGGTCAATCGGGTCAAGGGTATTTTTCCGCAAATAAATCCAAAACTTCAATCTGGTAATGATATTGCAAAATGTGAGAGTATGTTATTGTAATTTACCCTTTAGAAAACAAATCCTTCAGTTTGCCCTATAAGGACACGTGTCGTTCATTCAGCTATAATTATAATAATTTTCACACGTGCTCTCTTCCTTTTCGTCGCCAGAAATCTCTCACTTTCCCTCTCATTTGTCAAATAATAAAAAAAAAAAAAACACCTTCCAAATTCTCTCATTTTTTCCTTCACTTTCCTCCCATCCAAACACTCTACAAGCTCCCAACCAACTGTAATCACTTACAAGTACCTTTAGTTTTGCTTCCATTTTAATCAGCTTTGAATTTATTATTACTGTTATTATTTTAAAATAAAATAAAATAATTATTGAGTAATGGGAGGGGTGACGTCGACGATGGCGGCGAAGTTCGCGTTCTTTCCGCCGAGTCCGCCGTCGTACGAGGTGACTACGGCGAAGGCGAAGGAGGAGGGGAAGCTGGGGATGTCGGGTGTGGTTCTGAAGGAGAGCGTCGACGTTTTGAAACTGGATACTAAGAGAGGGAATCAGGTGGTGGCGGTGTACATTAAGAATCCTGCTGCTCGTTTGACTGTATTGTACTCTCATGGCAACGCAGCTGATCTGGGTCAAATGTACGAGTTGTTCTACGAACTCAGTTTCCATCTTCGAGTCAACTTGATGGGGTCAGTATATTTGAATTTGTGTATCTGCATGTGGGCTGCTTTGATCTGTATAAAAAATGTTAGTCTCTTTGTGTGTGTGTGAAGTTGTTGAATTTTGTGATGGTTCATGCAGGTATGATTACTCTGGGTATGGTCAGTCTACTGGGAAGGTATGCTATTTGATTTTATTTTTTCTTGTTCTGTTTGGCTGCCGAGAAAATGTGGGAAAACAAGTCAGATTTTGCATCCCAAATAATAAGTATTTCATTGATTGAGCTCCAACAAAACAATTTGCTTGTTTAAACAAAGTTTGATGGTCTTATATGCCTCACTGAGGCTTCCACTTTCGAATTTTTGCATTCTTTTAAGCCTTAATTAGTTTTTCTTTGATTACCTGATTTTCTTGGCTTTCCATTGCTGAATTTTTTGTGGTATATTCTATCAATTGAACAGCCAAGTGAGCAAAACACTTATTGTGACATAGAAGCTGTATATAGATGCCTTGAAGAAAAATATGGGGTGAAGGAGGAAGATGTTATCTTATATGGGCAATCAGTTGGGAGTGGACCTACTCTAGATTTGGCAACCAGGTTACCAAGATTGAGGGCTGTAATTCTCCACAGTCCTATTATGTCTGGCCTCCGGGTCATGTATCCAGTGAAGCGGACTTATTGGTTCGACATATATAAGGTTTTTGCTCTATTTAATGAAAAATTTCACAACCTTGATGTCTTAATTCCTTGTACTATTGGAAATAACTCTACTTTTTTGTTTGTTCCTGTTTATGGTGCAGAATATTGACAAAATACCGTTTGTCAATTGTCCAATCCTCGTAATTCATGTAAGTATTTGTCTGCTTCTTAATTTGATGGTATTAAGGTTTTGTTTTCAATTGAGGCATGTTATTGTAATAGAGTTTGATGACCCAAAAAATTGGTTACTGAAAGGGACTTTGCACTAAGGCTCTGAGATTGGAATATATATACTTTCTGTGCTCATTGTCACATCTACATGGTATTAAATCTTTATTGGCAGATTATTTTGTTGACACACGCCCAATTCTTTCACTGGAACTTACAAATATTGATCCTCTCATAGTGAGTATGTAATAAATTGATACTCTATTATACGGTCTTTCTCTTCTGCTGACAACCTTTTTGAACAAAAATCCGAACCTAGTCTTGATGGTCCAGATTGCTGTTATGAAAGTTTTGATTGAAGCTTTTATGGTCTAGAAGGGTGGTGATTAATGATTAAGACTGTCAAGACCCTTTGAGGCCATGAAAGCTTTGATCAAGACTTCCGTATCATTGATCATGTCTGTCAAGACTAGATCCAGATTTTTGTTAAATCAAGACGTTCGACACTTGAAAATTGCCCCTCCATTATAACTAATTAATTTTGAGGTACCAAACTTTCTCCTACATTGTATAGTTAATAATCATGTGCTTATGATTAATAATTATTCAAGAACATCTTTTCATAAATAGTAATTGTTAAGATTGTATGCTAAAAAATACATGCTTGTGATTTTTCTTAGAATCAGTGTGACTATTCTAAGAAACCTGACAATTCTATGTGGATGAATGACTATGTATTTTAAAAGTTCATATCAAAAGTAGCTATTCTAGAGAGTTATGTATTAATCTGACTGATAAATTGCTATACTAAGCATAAGCATTAGAAGATTGACTGAATTCAAATATCGCAAAGAGAATGATGATAGGCCATGCATAAGGAAGCTGACAAAAAGGTTTACTATACTTTCCATACATATTTTATTTATAAATTGAAGGAAGATGGATATAAATTTACTGATATTTCTTAAAAGTAATGATTCTTACAATTATTGCAAACCCATCAATATCTTCATTCTGCCTGATCAACAGATCTTATGAATCTAACAATCTTTTTAAGCTGTGTTCAATTCTGAAATAGTCATTTAAACTATGAAAGAAAGGGGGAGAATATTAGAGGAAAAACAGAGGAGAGAAAATAAAGAGGGAAATCAAAACTCAACTTAATTTATCAATCAAAGTCTACCTAAACAATATAACTTCGGCCTCAATTTTTAGAGACCAAAACCACACCAACTAGGAAGCAAATAGAGTCCTAAAACATGTAGGAAATCAGTTTCCCTAATAATTAGTTTCTAAAAGAATATAAAATCTTGTTCTATTAAAGCTATAAATCCATAAATATATTATTCCAGTTCTCTATCATTATCTTCCGTTGAGAAAGACTCAACTCTTGGCGAGTCAAATAGGTTGCATCCGTCGAATGAGAAAATACCACATCTTGTTCCTTGTTGGTGGAACAAATTAACCAATCCAAGTTCCATTCTTCATAGACATAGGAAAATTAGTAATCTCAAAACCCATTGTTATATCTGTTAGCCTCAATAGAAAGGAAATAAGAAGTTTAGGTGGAGCCGTAGCGAAAAAATCTGTAGGAAGCACAAAAGAAACCCCCAAAGGATCAATGGTGTTTTTCAATACCATTTGAGCATCTTTTCATCAAACCGATAGGTTTACCAAAAACCGGAGTTTGTACCACAATAGAGGATGATATCTTGTTTGGATCTTGAGATGATGATTCCTTAGTAATAGAATGTGATCCATCTACTTTTGAAGTGGGTTGTTGTGATACATGAGCAACTTCTGTAGCATTGTGCACTTTACCACTATTCCCTTTATCAAGTTTGTTTCTCTGATCAAAGTATTGGTTGATTATGGAAACAACATTCTGGCAAGTCTGAGGAGACAAAACCATGGGTTCTTGTGATTGTTTCTTAACTCATTTTGACTCAACTGATAGTGAGAACCACGGATAAACTGTGGTGCTATAAAGATAGGTGTTATAATTTTGTGTAGAGATGGTCGATAAGTCCGATCATAATCAAAATCAATGTACTTAGGACCTCGCTAATCATTTGGTGATAGTAGTATTCCAAATATTTTGGCATAGTTGATCAAGTGTATTGCTCTGCTAAATTGGCGGCACCGTGTGGCTGAATAAAAGGCGGCATGTGGTACATGCTTGATATGGACTTATTTGAAATTTTCCATTGTGGATAATTTCTTGTCCTGATATGAAAGTTCTCCAACAACCCTTGGACTATGAGAAACTGCATGAGGCCCCCAAAGTCAAAGTCTCTGATTTTTCAGAACCTCAAAAAAATTCTAACCAGTCCTCAAGTGTTAGAGAAATCACAAAAGGGCCCTTGGTTAAGAAAATCCACATGGACACCCGTGGCTGTGAGGTGGATGTTCAGACAGTGGCTTGGCGATTGGCACGAATACCGGCGGTGAGGCTTCATGTGCCTTTGTTTGGCGGCTATGGCAAAATCAGGCAGTTGTCCGTCTTTGACCCTAGATCAAAACTATGAAAGATGGGTAGAAAATCAGAGGAAAAACTGAGGAAAGAAAATAAAGAGAGAACCAAAACTCAACTTAATGCATCAATCAAAGTCGGCCTAAACAATAAATTGTAGGCCTCAATTTATAGACACCAAAACGACAGCAATTAGGAAACAAATAAATTCCTTAAACAAGTGGGAAACCAAATTTCATAATAATCAACTCTTAAAATAATATAAAATCTCAAAATGAAGCAATAAAATCCTATTCTTACAAAGCCATAAATCCCTAAATATATTATTCCTTTTCTCCATCACATGTACTTTGGTAGCATTATTTGCACTCTTATATGCATATGGAACATTAATGTGCTCTAGCTCTAGCATGTTTATCGTGCATAAAACTCTTGGCAATGGTTCTTTATTAACAAGTGAGAAGTGGTTGTGACCCATGGAGGGTTAGCATAATGGTCAGGCCCGTGGTTTGCTCCAACAAGGTTTGAGGTTCGAATCCCCTAATGGGTACATGGCCAAAGGCCATAGTTTCATGTTTCCCAAAGATTGTAGGGTTCGGCGGGGGTCAGTTTCGAATACAGGTTTGCTAAGCGGGTTTGGGGGTTTTCTGGGTTATAAAAAAACGATTGAGAAGTGGTTGTGATGTCAAATAGGGAAATTAAGAGGTTTTTTTTTTAGGTTCTTTTGATTCTTTACACTGTTTTGTATGTCCTCATCATCTGTCCACTTGCAGGGTTTCTTTTTTGTTTTTTATTTTGTTCCTTGAAACTTCACTGTTTTGTATATCTTCTTGCTTTCTCATTAATATAGTTTCTTTCCTATTATTATAGATGTGCATAGCTTTTCTTATTGTTGGTACATATCAGCCATTTTGTACTTAGAGGAATTGTGAGTCTTTATGGAAGTGAGCTCGTTCACCAAGCTCATGCAATTTATGTGATTTTGCATGCAATTTGCAGGGAACTTCTGATGATGTTGTGGATTGGTCCCATGGTAAGCAACTCTGGGAACTTTGTAAAGAGAAATATGAACCATTATGGATTAAAGGAGGGAATCATTGTGACTTGGAGCTTTACCCCCAATACATCAAGCATGTTAAGAAGTTCATATCAGCCATTGAGAAATCACATCCGAGACATGGATCTGGGCAAATCATGGATCAAACAGGGAATGCCCGGAACAGCACAGATTTCAGAGAGACTTCCACACCGAATACAGATCAGAATGAGAAATGTAGGCCCAGTACTGACAAAATAGAAAAACCAAGGCTAAGCACTGATCATAGAGAAAAATCGAGAACCAGCATCGATAAGAGAGAGAAATCAAGAAAGAGTGTCGATCGCCTGGAGAAAGCCATAAATGGCACGGATCCACCAGAGAAGGCGAGGAACAGCATTGATCGGTCAGCCATGATTTTAATTGGCAAAAATAAATAAATAAATAAATAAAATTCCATTAAGTTTTCTTTCTTTAAGCAGTGTGTTAATATAATGGGACATACTTAAAAGTATGCTTGTCTTGAATGTTGTATCTGACTTTTTGTGGCAGGTTAGGAAACATGATGAGATCGGTCAGACTATGCAATATTGATTGTTTTAAGCCTACAGCTACAGTTGTGTAGGAAGAGGAAAGGTCAGTCCATCGATTGTGATTGTATTTTGCTTCACATCTATTTATTTTATTGGTGGTGATAGAAAAATGTCTAATTGTTTCTTATCCATTTTTCAGAGTAAAGGAACTAAACTTATATCAAGCAAATTATGTATCTTGATTTATTGCTTTTCCTAGTTAATAAATCTTGCAGCTGCCTACCATGCCTTACATGCATATGCATGGAAGTTTATTTTATCTGGCTGTCGTGGTATGAAACTGTGCTGCAAGTGTGCGGTTTAGATTGACCATGTCACTCTTGAAAACGGTCCATGATGTCTTGTATTTCTGCCAGAATTGATCCAAGATAGGCAATTTCTTTTCATTCCTTTTGATATCTTATTGAAGAATTAAAAAGTAATTACAAAAGTGAACTAGAAGATCACTAGCAGAACCAAACATCTCTACTGTGTGTGCTCCAAAAAGGGTACATAAATAGCAACAATCTCTGACAAGAAAGTTTCCTGCCTCTAAATTACGCTGGAGATTATTGTAGCGAACACCTTGCTCCTGCTGGTAATGGACTGAAAAGTGTGAGTATGGTTACATCCATAGTGTAAATATCCAATTGCAGTTGAATCATATTTGTATGTTACTAATCAAGCCAATAACTAATTTATATTAGTTGAACTTTGTAACTTCGCTTTGGTTTATTTTTAATGTGCCCTGAAAACCTTATAAAACAGCATTTGCATATCATTATATATTTCATCATTTAATATTATTTATGTTTTAGTAGGAGAGTATATATATATATATTTTTCTCCATTAGGGCATTATTGTAGAATATTCTTGCTGGTTGAGGTGATTTGGTGTGCAGGTAACTGTGAAACTCAGGAGCTTGGTAAGAATATGGTTAATTAGCGGTGCTTGTCTTGTGTTTTTGAAGGGGCAAAGGAGTGGTGCACCCGGCGACTGAGTATAAAACATGTGGCAGGAAAAGCTTATGTGGTGCACATGTGGCAGTCACATGTCTCATCCTCAATGGCCGGTTGCACCACTCAGCAATGCACCGTAAATTTTCTCCTATTATTGCATTTGTGTCAAATTTGATCCCTCCATGTATACGAGAAAGGTTTGAAACCTTATTCATTAGTAGTTTTTCTCAACTTGGGAGTGCTATATGTTGAGATCGTTTGCAATCGACCATGGCCCATGGGTGATATGCTTAGGAGTTCTGAGATTAGATGTGTAAATCGAGTGTAGTCCCCCATGGACCATGGCACAATCAAAGTGTTTGATGTGTCCATAATTCAACTTAGAGATCATGTTTATTGTAATCTTAAGTGGTTGTCAAAGATAAATTGGGTATTTCATTTGATTTTGTGCCACTTCTAAATTCAATGGTTCAAAGGGCACTCAAGAGTGGTTAAAAAAAAAAAAAAGGTGGTTTTCTTGGTTAAGATTCGGACGAGTGCTAAAATCAAAGAAAAGGACAAAAAGAGAGCCGGCCTGAACCTAAACTCGCAACTCTACTTTGTGTAAAATTTTAAGGCCCTATATTTGGAAATTTAATAGATTATTGTTATCGTCTCCCTACTCATGTTATTATCAAACCTCACCTTGGATTATATCAATATTATTGTAATTTTAGAAGGCACATGTTATTGGCACCCTGCTAGTTTCATCAAAAAGCCTGACCACTCCTCACTCCCGTATCAATAAGGTCATGGGTTTAAGTTGTATCTTTCTCGTTGAACTCCTAAATTTACAGTTTAAAACAAGGCAATTGTAAGAGTTCGTTTGGTATTGTTTTTTTTTTTTTTTTGGCAATAATTTGGGTTTGAAAATGTGTTTGGTAAACTACTCTAAAACTAATTATTTAATAATTACAAATTTTGAGAGTTAGGTAATAGGTTGTTTTTCAAAATCTAACTTTGAGAATTAGTTTTTATTTCATGTTTAATACCAAAATTTTTCTTAATTTTAAGTCGTTTTTGACTTTTTCGTTTTTAACCAAACCGTATTTTTCAGAAGTATCAAATAAGTTCCCTTGCATCTTTGAAGTGGCCAAATTAGTCTCCCTCATGGTCAAATAACCGTTAAGTATAACATTTGAATTTAATCGAATTTGTGAAGGTATATTAATAACCCCTAACTTCAACAATTAATTAAAATTAAAATTAAGAGTAAAATAATTCTATTGTTTAAAAATAAAAATAAAAATAAATATTAATTCACAACAACCATAATTTTATTTTATAATAATTAATCTAAAATTATATTTAAATTTTAAAAAAAACTATTAAAAAAAATTGAAAACATAAAAAAGAAAAAATGGAGGGAGATCATGTAGTCAAAATGCTAATTAAATCATACATCATTTCTTAGCAGAGATGGTAGTCTACCTCCCTTCCACTGTGGTGGTGAGGGGTTCAAATCCCACAATGCGCATTTTACAAGTATGTGTGAGGAGTTTTTACTCGGCTTGTGAAAGTAGTGATGTGTTACGTCACCATGGAGCTGAACGCCGCAAACACAGGAGATATGGTCTTAAGAGAAGCTGTCAGATTCACGTATGATTTAACACACACACTCATTGAATCGGGGATGACTACAACTAGAGATGCATATTTGGGGAATGATGATGGATATAGGTCTTCCCATCCCTATCCCCACTTCCCAAACCCTTCCCTCATCCCTCCCCATTTCCCCATTTGGGGAAAATGGGGATGGAAAATTTTGGGCGGAGGTATATCCATCCCCAACCCCAGTTCCCCGTTTCCCCGTTTCCCCCGTTCCCTCATTTCCCTATTTTCCCATTTGACTAAAAATTACAAATTAAACTAAAAAAAAATAAATATTCCATTACAAATACAAAATAAAATCCATTAGTGCATTACAAATACAAAATAAAGTGTTTCAAATAATTCAAAGTTTCAAACTAAGCAAACTTCATATGTGAAGTAACACAAACTTTTATTTTATTTTATTTATTATTATTATTTTTTATAAAAAAAAAAAACTTCACATAACAGATTAACAGCAAATTCATTGCTCAGTACTTTGAAAAATCTCCATCCAATTCACTTTGAAGCCTACAAACAACAATACAATACAAGAAGATGATTATATATTATAAAAAAAAATTAAAAAATATATATTATAATTTTTTTTATATATGTTTGGGGGAAATGGGGATGGGGGACCTCCCCCCCATCTCCATCCCCATTTGAATATATTTGTGGGGAAAATGGGGAAATGAGGATGGAGATAGGGGCCCATCCCTATCCCTATTTCAATTTGGGGATGATAATCATCCCCATCCAACCCCCACCCAAAAAATAAAAAATAAAAAATCCTCAAATGGGGATGGGGACGGGGACGGGGACGTGGGGAAATGGGGATCTGGGGGAAAATGTGCAACTCTAACTACAGTGCAGGGAATGAAAAATCCCTTTATCACACGGATGAATAGTAAATTATTTGGTCTCTTGGATCATTTTAAAATGAATGAATTACACCTACCTCCCCTGAGGTTTGCTAAAATACAAATGAAAACAACTTTATCATTAACTAACACTCACCTCCCCTCCGTCAGTCAACGTCCGTCTAATCTAACCGTTGACCTTGTGAGGAAGGGTAATTTCGTCCTTTCATAACTTATATACTATACACGTCAGATTAAAAAAGAAAAAATACTGATACAAAAGGAAAATAAAAAAGAAAATATATTGATATAAAAAAATATATATACAAAGGCAAAATATTTAAAACCCAAATTTTATCTTCTTCATCATCTTCTTACAATCATTATCTTCTCTATAACCCAAACCCTAGCCGCCACTACCACCACCACCACTCAAACACCAAACCCACCGAAATCACAACAATCTCTGAAAGTTCTCAAGGTGTGTATAGTATATAAAGCTGGGGGGGAGGTGAATAGATTTTATCTAATTATTACCCAATTTTCGCGTGCATGTCAATTTTACGAAAATGCCCCAAACTAGACAATATAATAATCAAGTGTAATATGGTGCGGAAATATAAACGACACTTGATTTTTACGTGGAAACCCTCACGGGAAAAACCACGGGCTGTTTAGTGCGCCACACTCGGACCTCGAAATCCACTAATTGAAATGGAGTTTACAACCTATGTAGACCTCGTCTAACACTCCGGTCAATAACCCCCCACTTCTACCACGCGGGCCTTTAAAAGTGGCTCTAGTCCAATTGCTTATGTGACCACCTATTCCCGGTGTCCGACCTAATCCCGGTCAATCACACAAGACTTAAATCTCTCAAAAGAGATGCACAACCCTATGTGAATATGCAATGATATCCAAATATTGCAATAAGAGCTAGGGTACTCTAGATGCTTACCTAGGATTATAAGATGACAATATAATCAATCCTAGATATCACATGTAGCTATATGTCATGGCATATAACTTTAACTAAGCAAAGGATAACCAATCCTAGATACAAAGCTATCACAAAACAACACTCAATCAATTCATCACAATTAATCTCTTTTCTTGTATTTAACATATGATCTAAAACATACAAGTAATTTAAAAGAGATGGCTTGGTATTTAAAATACTAAAATAAGATGAAATTAATCAAAATCTTACCAAGCAAGTTGTGATGATGCAAACCCATACATGGATGCACTCTATATAGACATAGGAGATGCAATATGAAATTTGATGCAAAAGGGGTTTGATTTGAGTGGTTAAAGATGAGTTCTTGATTTGATTTTCTCTCAAAATCTATCTTTGAAGTTTAGGGTTCTTAAGAGTTAAAGAACTTGATCAGATAATGAGAAAGTGTGATATTTATAGACATCAAGAACAGGGCAAGTGAAAAGACAATTTTGCCCCTGAAATCGCACGATCGGCGGTTTCATTCGGCGGCCAGGCCACCGAATTGAACCGCCGAATGGCTCCTGAGCGGAACAGGGGAACTTCGGCGACTTCGTTCGGTGGTTTCTAAACCGTCGATCATAACCACCGTTTTGGACCCGAGAGATATATTTCAATCAGGTCTCATTCTGCAGTTTCGAACGGCGGCTAGGCCGCCGAACGTAACCGCCGTTTCACCAAAAATGGTGAAACCAAGGAGAAGCCAAAGGCATCTCCACCGGCGATCATCGCGCAAAACAAAGCACATCAACGTGCACGCGCGGACGTTTCCGAACATCCTTCGGGAAACAAATTACTCCACACTAAAAGCTAACATACATGAAGTGCAAGTGTGGGTATTGAATGCATCCTAATGCCTATCATGTCATGGCATTTCATAAAACAAGATGCAATCAATTTAATGCAAGAAGAGACATTGAATAAACAATAAAGCACAATGCACACAAAATATAAACACAACATTCAAGAATAAGAGTTATGCATGTTGTGAGTGTGTGCAACTATATCTCTTCAAGGCAAAGTAAGCACTACAAATATACCTTTGGTGCTTGTCCTCTTGAGGTCTTGGAAATGGTCTTTGATCTTCAACCTTAATCACCTAGACTACCCTTACAACCAAACCCCAACATGTGGTTTGACCACGAAATAAGCCAATCAATTAATGGGAATCCTTACAATCTCCCCCTTTGGCTATTTCGTGACAAAACCACCACTCACATTGATTCCTCACAACATAATAGAAACTACGGGTCTACTATGATTTTCTACTTTACAAAGAGATAAGATAAATAGTCTTGAAGTCTTCAATCTCAAGTAGAACAATCAATCCCTGAAAGCACAGTTTCTATACTTTCCAATACAAGAAAAGGTGAGATGAATCAAGTGAGATAAAACAAGCATTTGCATTTAAGAATTTAAGTACAACATCATGCAATGTATGAATGTGCAAATGCTCCCTCAAAGGGTTACTCCCCCTCAATAAGTATTCTCCCCAACATGCACAATTGCTACTACAATTTGAATTTGCAACTCCCATTACCACAACCTACTCCCCCTTTTTGTCATGATATAGACAAAGCAGTAGTCCCCAACCGGGTTACTCAAGGCAAAGAGAGATAGTAGCATTCTAGATATTTGCATAATCAATATAAGTCATTTTATGCAATCTCAATTTATTGGAGAGAAACAAGGAGATTTATTTGAATAAAATGTGTGAATCAAAAAATTGCTTTGCATACAAGACATGTAGCATTTAAATCCAAAATACCATGGTATTTGGCAAAGCAAATGACAAAGGTTTTTAATATGAATTCAAACCAATTTCACCAATGTCATGAGAGAAGCAAGGATATAGGTTCATTGATTTCAATTTAAGAACAACTATATCCAACTTTATAAGCCAAACATGTCATGAGCGACTTTGCACCCTACTTGATTTTTCCGGATAAGATATCCGTATGATAGTAGACATGTTCAACCAATAAAGAAAGAGAGACATTTGGATTGTAAAATCCTTGAATGGATACAAGATCCTTTTTCATTTGAGTCTCATAAGCTTTTACCCACAAGTTTTGCATTTAAAAATTGCAATCATCAAAACATGCTTTTTAAGATAAGCATTTAGCATGTCATTTAGCAATCATCATGTCATGGAGATCATTATAGGTCATTCAAATTTTATCCTATGTAAATATCTCCTAGTCCAAAAATGCATGTTTGAACATAAATATGACATGGATTGCAATACAAGCATTGATCACAATTATTGAATAGAAAATATGTATACATAGTGTAACCAAGCTTACTCAAGCAACAAAAAGAGAAGCACAAGATATTTCAAATTTTTTGCAAGTGACAAGATGCAAAATAGCTCTCTTTGCTTAAGTTCCCCATATGGGGTCAATTTTCCATACCGCTTCAAAGAAGGGCATGAGGTCCTATGGACCTACCAAGTCCTTTGGACTTAGTTGAACCTATTTGAGACTTGTTAGTCTCGTAGCAAGCGGGTTCATTCTTATTAATCCACTTAGGTGACACTAAGTCAATCCTAGTGGACAAAGGTTCTAGAGTACAAGATGAAAAAGGATCATGCACATGATTTTCTTCCTTTTTATAAAGCATCTTAGCTCTAGCCTTTTTCTTGTCAAACATGTTTTTAGCTCTACACATTTCAATGTAATGCAAGCAACTTGGTCTAATATGACCAACAATACCACAAAAATGACAAGTGGGAATATAGTTAGGAATCATACCATTCCCTTTAGCATGGATAGGTGCTTTCCCTTGTCGTTGTGGTTGTCTCGGTTGTTGGATAGGATCTCTCCTCCTTTGTTGATAACCAAGACGAGGTTGCTTGCTTGTCTAAGCTTGCATGAATGAACTCTCCCCATGTTGTTTTTGAGTTTGAGGGAAGATAGGGTGAGGAGCCCTTTGGGTGTGAGCTTGAGCTTGACCTTTTGGTGCCTCAAATACTTGGGCACTTCTTGAACACTCTCCTAGGTCAATCTTGTTCCTAGGGTGTTGAGGAGGAGGGGACATATTGAAGTCCATGTCCATGACACAGGATGTCTTGCTTGTGGAGGAGGCATCCTTATCATCAATGTAGCCAAGACCTCTCTTGTCACTTGGCTTTCTTCCAACTCTCAACATGTGGTCAAGCATCTTGGTGCTTGAAGTCATCTTAGCCATTAAGACCTTAACTTTTTCAAGCTCTTTTTTTAGCTCTTATTCTCTCCTCTTAGATAAGGCTAAGTCTTCTTTTAGCTTATCTTCATCCGCCATGGATCTCACCACTTCTTCACACAAGTGGTCTACTAGTGTTGAAAGCTCTAGATTCTCTTCTTTTAATCTTCTAATTTCTTCCTTGTTCCTCATCATCGAGCTCTCAACTTTGACTTTGTAGTCATTAAGATCCATACACTCCACACTTCCATTTGTGGAGTTAGATGACAAATATTCAACACCTGTGTCATCTCCTCTAATCTCCATTTCACCAATGGAGT
The DNA here is from genome assembly GCA_008009225.1 of Acer yangbiense. Classification (NCBI taxonomy): domain Eukaryota; kingdom Viridiplantae; phylum Streptophyta; class Magnoliopsida; order Sapindales; family Sapindaceae; genus Acer; species Acer yangbiense. The sequence continues at coordinate 11,216,859 of CM017767.1, forward strand.
CATCTCCTTCATCAAGATCATCAAATTTTTCTCTTGATGAGGAAAGAGCCAAATCCCTATGAGTAGCTACACCAACTACTTCTATACCTAGTTCTTCTTGGGGATCACAAGGAAAAGCAACTTTGCCATCTTCTTCAACTTCTACACTCTTGGCTCCAAATTCCGTGTAGATGATGGCAAGTTCTTCATTACTTGAAGGATTTTCGTCATCTTCATATTTATCCCATAAGGTGGCCAACGCCTTCCCTTTTCTTCTATCCTTCAAGTTTCCACACTTCAGGGAGAAATGCCCGAATCCTCCACATTCGTAGCACTGAATCCCCTCTCTTGAAGACACTCCTTGGTTTGGCTTGTCATTGAGTCCCATGTCTTCAATTGAGATACCCTCCTTCTTGTCATGCTTCGAAGTCTCCAAAGCAATTGTCTTCTTCTTCTTAGGAGGTGAGGTGGTTAATTTCACAAATCTCCTAAATCTCTATAGTAAGAGAGGCATCTCCTCAACGGAGTCAATTTCTTCTCTCACAAATTCACTCATAGTGTTTGCGTTGAATGAATGCAAATGAGAAGAATGCAAAATGTATAAAGAAATCAAACAAACATCCAAAATGCAAAAACACACCAAAATGAGCTAGGATCACCTAAGTATATCTAGGAACCCGCTCTGATACCAATTGAAAGTTCTCAAGGTGTGTATAGTATATAAAGCTAGAGGGGGGGTGAATAGATTTTATCTAATTATTACCCAATTTTCGCGTGCATGTCAATTTTACGAAAATGCCCCAAACTAGACAATATAATAATCAAGTGTAATATGGTGCGGAAATATAAACGACACTTGATTTTTACATGGAAACCCTCACGGGAAAAACAACGGGCTGTTTAGTGCGTCACACTCGGACCTCGAAATCCACTAATTGAAATGGAGTTTACAACCTATGTAGACCTCGTCTAACACTCCGTTCAATAACCCCCCACTTTTACCACCCGGGCCTTTAAAAGTGGCTCTAGTCCAATTGCTTATGTGACCACCTATTCCCGGTGTCCGACCTAATCCCGGTCAATCACACAAGACTTAAATCTCTCAAAAGAGATGCACAACCCTATGTGAATATGCAATGATATCCAAATATTGCAATAAGAGCTAGGGTACTCTAGATGCTTACCTAGGATTATAAGATGACAATATAATCAATCCTAGATATCACATGTAGCTATATGTCATGGCATATAACTTTAGCTAAGCAAAGGATAACCAATCCTAGATACAAAGCTATCACAAAACAACACTCAATTAATTCATCACAATTAATCTCTTTTCTTGTATTTAGCATATGATCTAAAACATACAAGTAATTTAAAAGAGATGGCTTGGTATTTAAAATACTAAAATAAGATGAAATTAATCAAAATCTTACCAAGCAAGTTGTGATGATGCAAACCCATACATGGATGCACTCTATATAGACATAGGAGATGCAATATGAAATTTGATGCAAAAGGGGTTTGATTTGAGTGGTTAAAGATGAGTTCTTGATTTGATTTTCTCTCAAAATCTATCTTTGAAGTTTAGGGTTCTTAAGAGTTAAAGAACTTGATCAGATAATGAGAAAGTGTGATATTTATAGACATCAAGAACAGGGCAAGTGAAAAGACAATTTTGCCCCTGAAATCGCACGATCGGTGGTTTCATTCGGCGGCCAGGCCGCCGAATTGAACCGCCGAATGGCTCCTGAGCGGAACAGGGGAACTTCGGCGACTTCGTTCGGCGGTTTCTAAACCGCCGATCATAACCGCCATTTTGGACCCGAGAGATATATTTCAATCAGGTCTCATTCTGCGGTTTCGAACGGCGGCCAGGCCGCCGAACGTAACCGCCATTTCACCAAAAATGGTGAAACCAAGGAGAAGCCAAAGGCATCTCCACCGGCGATCATCGCGCAAAACAAAGCACATCAACGTGCACGCGCGGACGTTTCCGAACATCCTTCGGGAAACAAATTACTCCACACTAAAAGCTAACATACATGAAGTGCAAGTGTGGGTATTGAATGCATCCTAATACCTATCATGTCATGGCATTTCATAAAACAAGATGCAATCAATTTAATGCAAGAAGAGACATTGAATAAACAATAAAGCACAATGCACACAAAATATAAACACAACATTCAAGAATAAGAGTTATGCATGTTGTGAGTGTGTGCAACTATATCTCTTCAAGGCAAAGTAAGCACTACAAATATACCTTTGGTGCTTGTCCTCTTGAGATCTTGGAAAGGGTCTTTGATCTTCAACCTTAATCACCTAGACTAACCTTACAACCAAACCCCAAACATGTGGTTTGACCACGAAATAAGCCAATCAATTAATGGGAATCCTTACAATCTCCACCCCCTACAAGCACCGACCTTCTCCCAACCGAGGAGATCGGTGCCCGATCTCCTTCTTCTCGCCGCTCACCGCTGATCCCCTTCTCTTTTCCCTCGACAGAGGGGTGGCCGCCACCGCGAGGTGAGGGAATGACGTTTGGTGGTCTATGGGGTTTCCGGGTTTGGTGATTGAGATGGATAGTGGTGGGTTTTGGTTTTGGAGATGGATGAGTATGGTTTTTGGTCACACGAATCCTTCCTTTCCAACTCCCTATCTCCACGGCAGTTTTCACATGCGCCAGAGCCACCACCCACTCCGTCATGGCCACTTGTCGACCCGTTCCTAACAGGTTGACCACCACACCTTCACACGCGGAGGATCAGACGTTGGATATGGTATCTTCCTTTTTCTTGATATGAAGCTCCATCCCCAGATGTTTTTTTTTTTGTATTTATTGGTGATGGTGGTGATTGGATTTTGGATAATTGATTTTTGGTTATGTTTGGATGGTGGTGGTGTTTGTGAGTTTGATTTTTGAGTGAGTTTTAGAGAGAAAAGAGAAGGGATGGTTGACTTTGAGTCAGTGGTGGGTGGTGGTTGGTGTTTGGGTTTATGGTGCCCACCGGCGAGGAGACCAACGCCGTTGTGGTGGGTGTGGGTTTTTGGTGGGTTTGAGTGTGTTTTTCCGGTGTTGATCCAGAACACTGTACGGTGAATGTTTTTTTAAAAAATTTGTTTTTTGTTAAATTGATGAAGATTAGGAATGATTGTGGTGTTTGATTTTGTGAACAATATATGAAAGAGGTGTTTGATTTTCTCACTTACTTTGTAATTGATGATGATTCTTACTAAGAAGAAAAAATGGTGATGATGACCAAATAAGAAGGAAACTGGGATGTTCTGGTGTTGATGTTCTGGGAAGGAAACTGGTGTTGATGTTTCCAGACCAAATAAGAACCAAATTATTTGTTTATTTAATTTTTTTTTTTGTTTAATTGATGTTGTTACTTATTAATGTTGACTGAAGAAGAAAACTTTTTTATTTCAAATTTTTTTCTTTAACTTTTTCTCTTGGGAAGAATAAGACGAGATCTAGTCTTTATTTATATTTTTAATATTCTTTTTAAATTTTTTTATTTCAATCTCTATTTTTATTAAAATTTTTAAATATATTTTTTTAAAAATAGCTAGACCAACATTTTTTTTTTATAATTTGAATCTTTATAAATTTAAAAAAAAAAAACATTATTAATTTTCAATTAATCTTTTTTTTAAATAGTTTTTTTTTAATTAATCTCTAATGAAAAAAAAATATTATTAAATATATATTTTTTAAATATTGTTTTATTTAATTAATAAATTTCCTTTTATTTTATTTTATTTTATTTGTAATTTGATTTTTTTTTTTTAGTTTTTGTTTTTTTCTGGGGTTATAAAAGTAAATAGACATACTTAGGGGTATTTTGGACTTTTACACGGTCTGATAAGGTCAAAGGGTAAATGCAACGAATGTTGACTGACATGATGAGAGATGAGTGTTAGTTAATGATAAAGTTGTTTTCATCTGTATTTTAGCAAACCTCAGGGGAGGTGGGTGTAATTCCTTCTTTTAAAATAGATCTAAGAGCTTGCATTAATTGCCAACTAAAAAATCTCATTTGAAAAAGGAAAAAAATAAAAAACCCATTCAGCTAGTGAAGCGGTCACTTTTTACACAAATTTTTTTAAAACAAAACTTTTTATATAATATTAAACGATACAATTTTGAAATTAAATTTCATTGACAAGATGAGGTTGTCTCAGCGGTAAATCCTAACACCTACATCCAAAACATTGTGGCTTCGAGTCATGCCACACTCCCTAATACTGAAATATTGTAATAGTTCAAAAAGAAAAAAAAAATCAAATTCCATTGAATTATATTTCTTGGAACAACGCCGCCTCCATAGAATATCCATAAAGCTGTCGACATGCTGATAGAATTTTGGTTTGTATTAAAAATGATTGTTTAAGGTGTTCGGCCAAAACATAAAGGGGATAAATAGCATATACACTAAATAGCATGTACAAAAACAGTTATAATTACCAGGTTGGAGAACAACACCGACGGGCACTTCATGTTGAGAAACTTTTACCGAGTAAATCGCTCTGCTTGACCCACGTAAAGACTGTGGTAGTACACGAAACGTATTAGATGTAAGTAAAAAAGATAGATAATAAGAGGATGAAGAGGTTACAAAAATAAAAGTTTAAATTTACGATTTATTATCGCCGGTGGTTTTCAGGAAAGCGGCATATTCGGTGTCTAATAAATTGTCATCATCACTAATATCAGGGAGCTGTCCCCTTTGTAAGGATTCTCATTCATTGATTGGCTTATTTCGTGGACAAACCACATGTTGGGGTTTGTTTTGTAAGGGTAGTTTAGGTGATTGAGGATTTAGCTCAAAGGCCCTTTGAAGACCTCAAGGTGACAAGCACTCCAAATGTATAATCTCTAGTGCTTAGTTTTCTTTGATGAGATTTAGTTGCACACACACGCTTAGCATACTTACATATGTGTGCATTCTCTTCACATGTCACATGTCACATGTCACATTTCACACTTGCACTTTGATGTTGTATATTGTTGTGTGTTTATGTGTCTTGTAATTCGTTTTCCGATATTGTTCGAAAACGTCTGCGCATGCACGAATGTGTGCTTGGTTCAGCGCGAAGATCGCCTTTGGACAATGCCCCTAGCTTCTCCTTAGGATTCACCACTTTGCACACTTGCACATTGTGCTCATGTGGAAACAGGGCATTTTCGCCATTTATTGGGGTCGCCATTTGATGGTGTCACCATGGCGACAGCGACATTTACTCCTAAAATTCAATCAGGTATGAGGTCGCCCTGAGGTTGCCATGAGGTCGCCCTGAGACAAATGGCGACAATGAAGTTTTTATGTGTTGCGTCAGAGGTCGCCCTAAGACAAATGGCGACCTTAAATGGCGAAAACTGATTTTAGCCAAAACGACACCGCTTCAATTTGACCTCCTATATATATATGCCTCTTTGTTCTTAGGTCAAGGTAATGACTCAAAAATCATATTTTTAATTGAGAGCTTTTTCAAAGAGAGATTTTTAATCAAGAACTCATCTTTGATCACCTTTGATCACTCAAACACTTTTCCTTTGTGCATCAAAGTTCAGCCATGCATGGTTTAACATCATCACATCTTGCTTGGTAAGATTTTTACTAACTTCATCTAATTTTAGTATCTTTCTTAACAAGTCATCTCTTTATTCACTTGTATGTTTTTTAGATCATATGCTAGATACAAAATAGAGATTGTTTGTGATGAATTGATTGAGTGTTGTATTGTGATAGCTATCTAGGTTTTCATAATCTATGTTTAGCTAAGCTTTTTGACATGTCATTTAGCTATTGATATCTAGGATTATTTTAATTGCAATATTGTCATCCTAGATAAGCATATAGGGTTTCCTAGCTTTAATTGCTTTGTGAGTATTTCATATATTCACATAGGATTTATTATCTCTTCATTGAGAATTGAGACTTGTGTTGCTTCCAGGATTAGGTTGCGTAAATCACAAGTAATTGGACTAGGTCCACTTATACCGGGATTAGGTAGGTGTGTGATTATATACCGGGATTAGGTTGTAATCGTTAACACATTTAGTGGATTCGAGGTTCAAGTGTGGCGCACTTACTAGCCCGTGGTTTTTCCCGTGAGGGTTTCCACATAAATATCAAGTGTTATTTATATTCCGCACCATATTACACTTGTTATATTATATTGACTAGTTAGGGGTATTTTCGTAATCTTGACCATACACGAAAATTTGGTAAACTCGGATATAATCCATTCACCCCCCTCTAGATTAATATTGAACACACCGTAATTTGTTTCACCCTTTTTAGTCGCTTTCGCTTCTTCCTTTTCTTGGGATCGATCCAAAGGCTGTTCAGATATTTGGATCTCTTTCGCTTCCTCACGGTTTCTATATCCCTGTTTGGGTAGTTGTTTGGCTTTTTTTCCAAGAGAATTATGCTTTGGTCCACTGTCGAGACCATCAAATTGGGAACCGGAGATCCGTAAGGTTCGAGATCGATCGTACGTTTGTAGCCTATAGGGGACCCTGTATGAGCCTGTGTCATAACTAATGCAATTAAAAACATTGCTATATGATCAAAGAAACATTGCTATATGATCACAGAAACTCGAAGAGTGACTAAACCGGTAACTTGTATGTACCCATTTGGATAACGCGGAATAGGTAATAAGAAACCCAACAATAATAAATGGGTAACGCGAAATATGTATTAAGAAAGCCAAATAATATTGCAAATAATATTGTACTATGTAAGGACTTGGATCAGAATATGTGTACCTCAACTGCAACTTCAAATCCATCGACTTTGGGAGGATGTTCATCCAGTGTTGGGGCCTTGGAGTCCTTATTATCAACTTGCTCAGGTTTGTCTTTTTTGTCGGCAAGGTCGGAGGTAGTCACATGAACATTGTACTGATTCTCTTCAGATTCATTGACTTTGGGAGCATGTCCATCCAGTTTTGCGGCCTCGAAGTCCTTATTATCATTTGCCTTAGTTTTGTCTTTTTGTTGGCGGAGTCGGAGGCAGTCCCTTGCACATTGTACAGAATCTCGTGCATCACCTTCTCTAGATAAGCAGGCATCACCTTCAGAAGAATCTCATTCAGTGCTTGAGGGAGGACCTTAGGGAGCACATCATTAAGTGCCTGAGGAAGCACATTGGGTAGAACGTCATACAACACCTTGTTATCACCTCAGAAGCATTTTTTTCCGTAACCTCATTAGGCAACACATCCTTCACTGCTGCCTGGGGAAACACCTTGGGAAGAACGTCAAACAAGACCTTTGTCATCATCTCACACATACTTTTTTATGTAACCTCCTTTGGGTCAGGGTCATCCATGCCGTTTGGATTGGGTGTAGTCTCAGGAGATTCGTTGTTGGGAAACAGTGTCATCTGAATCGAAGATGGGCACGATTTGTGATGGGAATCGATTTGTTCCTTTTTTTTTTTGGTTTCCTGGTTGTCCAAATCTTGAATACCACCAGCCAATTCACACCCTACTTGATCATTAGTAATAGACTCAGTTCGATACGGCTGGGCAGGGCAGGGCAGGGCATCCCCTATGAATAAAACTGTTACAGATGAAGTCCATGTCGATTGATTTGAAGTAGGTTTGCTGTTTTTCAGCTGGAGTAGGTTTCATGCCCACTGTTACCAACTGCACATATCAGAGGATTACTGATAATGTTAAAATGAGATAAAAATCTAACATGACAATTAAAGGTTACAAGTGACATGGGTATATATATATACACACATACACTGCGTTTGTCAAAAAACTTTTCATTGAAACTAGTCAAAGTGCCGAAAAACTCCCAGTTTTTGAACCGTGGATAACTCCAACCGCGGCGAATGCCAATTACGCCAGTCAGAAAAGGAAATCTTTCATTGGCCCAAACCCATTAACGTTTTCATTAAGTAGCGTTATAAACATGTGCTAGGAAATGGATCCGGTCAATTGGTATTTAAGCAATAGTAGTTGGTGTACATACCTGAAAACAGAGAAGAAACCCGGAAATGTTGTAAGTGATGGTAGGTTTCAATTCGGGTTTGCTTTCAATATTTTTTCTTCCTTTTTTTTTTTGCATTTTCTTTGGAAGGACCTGCAATCTGTGATTCTTGTTTACCTTCACCTTCAACAGTTGATTCGATTGTTTTGGACTCTGCCTCATTCTTGTCTGTTTTGTTTGATGGTTTGGGTTTGAGGCTGCCAAGGTTTTTTTGTATAGCATTTTTAATCCAATGCAAAGTAAAACTATACACGTATGAACCCCATGGAAAACCTTTGAAAGCTACGTCGTCATCCACTAATGCAAAGATCCATAGCGGTACACAGTCACGTGTGTCGTTAGTGCATAAGATATACCCTATGACCAACAGATTTGCCATTTTCAAGCCATCTTCACCTTGATCGTCGGTCAGTCGTTTAAAAGTTTCAAACAAAGATTTGTACGTAGGTTGGTTCTGGAAATGTCTTGCATATAGGCTGTTCTCCGTTGGAGTATACTTTGCCCTTATCAATCCTTTTGGCAATTTACCCATTTCTAGCCCAAAACATAGGCAAAACTCAACTTGACCGAAATGATGTTGTCACATACCCAGCCCAAACCACATTTCATCATCTTGTCATCTTGAGGTGGTGATGCATTATCAGACCTACTGGTATATTCGATCTGCCTTTTGAGAATAGAATAAAAAACCTTTCCATGTATAGTGACGGGCAAATGCAGACCTAAGTAGTGGCCGAAAGGTCCTTGCTTAAACCCCTCTGAAACGTGTAATCTGCCTAAAACTTCGTCAATGTCACCAAGAATGTTACAGCGGTGTCGACTTTTTGAGTTTATCCCTCATGATCCGAATATAAGAAGGTTTTCGTGTTTGGTTCCAAAGCCATCTGAAAATAATAGGGGGAATATATATGAAATAAGGGCAGGTTCGTGTAAAAAACCATAGGCAATTCATAAAAGCATGGAAAATCAGAATATAAAGGGCTAACATGAACATGTAATGAAAAGTCATCGTGTAAGCATGGCATCATGGAAAATCAGAATATAAGGTGCTAACATGTGTTCCATAATGAAAAGTCATCATGTAAGCATGACATCATGGAAAACATCATGGAATCGAAAGCATCATGGAATGTCCATGTCAGCCTTGGTCATGGCATCATGGAATGAAAGTTATGAAAGTCATGTAAACATCATAGAATGTCATGGAAACATAATGTAATGTCATGGCAACATCATCATAGACACATCATGGAAATTAACATCATGGAAATTGATATGGATATGGCAACATCATGGAAAGCTTCATGTAAAGTCATTGGGGATATGGCAACATCATGGCAAGGTTCATGTAAAGTCGAAATCATCATGAGCACATCATGGAAAGTCGAAATCATCATTGGCGCATCATGGAAAGTCGAAGCAACATGGAAAGAAAGTCTTGGCAACATGGATGAGGAAAGTCATATGGGATGGAAAACCCTATGGAAAGTCCCCTGATGTGCTCATGGAAACTCATATGGGATGGAAAGAAAGACTTTCCATGTAAAGTCATGGGGCACATCATGGCATGTAATCTTCGTCTTGGATCCATGGGGCACATCATGGAAAACTTCATGTAAAGTCATAGGGCACATCATCGAATGCATCATCAGCACATCAGGGGAAATCAAGGCAGAATATTGGATGCTTCATGACCACTCTTGGGGTAAATCATGGTAAAAATCAAGACCCAAATGGGCAAGTAACTCAAATTAATTGCAGATTTCCAGATTTCAAGTAATTATAGATTTTCAAAAAAAAACCCTAATACAACATTAGGATTAACACAACAGAAAAAAGGATAAAGGACATAAGTCCCTTATATCAAATCAAATGTTATGAAAATAATTAGGGATCGTGCCGATTAAGAACACAATTCGATCTTACCTCGTCTCCACACACTGTGGTCATCGGGATATTGGCTTTCCCGTTTTCCCTTTTCAAGCCTTTCCTGCTTTCCCATTTTCCCTCACCTGTGGTCGTTGTTCTTCACTCCCGTTTTCCCTTTTCAAGGCTTTCTAGTTTTCCCTCACCTAAGGTCGTCGTTCTTCACTGGCTTTCCCGTTTTCACTTTGATCGGTTTTGTTATAGACTGGCTTTTCGTTTTCCCTTTTCAAGCATGAATGCATCATCAAGGGGTAATTTAGTCCTTTTCAAGAAAACTTAAATGTCAGGTCAGAACAATTAAATAGGGGTACAATTGTAAGATCAGGTATTTAAATACAATAAAGTGGTCAGAATTGGTTTTTTTAATAACTTGTGGCTATATGTGGTTTTGGCATCTTAACGATGGCTATATTTGAAAACCCTCCTTATATTTATTTTCGATGACAATCTTTTATATTTTCTGTTTACTGTAGACTAATTCTTGTTTTTTTTTTTTTTTTTTAATTATTATTATTATTTTTTAATTAGGTTCATGTTTAACAACACGTGATGCATGTGTCACACTATTTGAAGAAGATAAAGATGTGGATGAGGTATATAGTGATAATATCTTTTTTGTACATATGCACGTATTGATATTGAAATTTGATTACATCTAATTTACAATTTTTGTCTTTAATGTCACAGGAGTAATGTTGCATGGATGATTGAGAAACAAGAAACTAGAAACACAATCAGGTTCAATTTACTTTCAAAATATAATTAGAAAGAAACATTTTTCTTATAAACAGTTAAAATGTAATGCTTTTTTTTTTATACATGTATACATGGAGATTGGAAGATGCATGGTCACATTTTTGTATATAGCACTTGTTCTAAGACAAGTTTCGGGAGTTAAACTTTTAATTTTTATTTTACTTTGGAAGATTTCATTATGACGATTTTGTATTTTAGTTTCATCTTTATTGAAAAAGAACAGTGTAATATTCATACGTTTGGTACTTTAGTTTGCGATGGACTTACTATGAATTAGAGTTTATTTATTTTTTAAACTAATTTTTTTTCTTTAGTCATCTAATATTTTTAAAGACCGATTGACACTTGTGATTGTGACTTATAATATAAGGTGTATAATTATTAATATTGTCTTAATCAAACGGGGCAGGGCAATGTGGGGCGGGTACCGGAAGCCCTCTCCCCAAATACGGATTCCCCATCCCCGCCCCAAGTGGGGAATGGGTGGGGGGGTGTGGGGGTGGTATCCCCACCCCATACCTGCCCCGTTGACATCCCTATGTTAGTTTAAAGACAGATTGACACTTGTGATTATGACTTATAATATAAGGTGTATAATTATTAATATTGTCTTAATCAAACGGGGCAGGGCAATATGGGGTGGGTACCGGAAGCCCTTTCCCCAAATGCGGATTCCCCATCCCCGCCCTAAGTGGGGAATGGGGTGGGGACGAAAATTCTAGTTATATTTGGGTTTGGGAATTTGGGGGGGGGGGGGGGGGGGGGGGGGGGGGGGGGCGGGGGGCGGTATCCCCACCCCATTGACATAGACCCCATTGACATCCCTATGTTAGTTTAATGCATTTTTCCAAAATTTTCTTTTAAGGCATAAACTCGTTGTTGTTTGTGCAATTAACCCTTTTTTAGTCAAACTTCATTTTAGTTCCTAATAAATTTGGAAGCGATCGAGTTTTATTTCATTTTGCATGTTCGGTCAAACAGGCCCTTAAATTTATTAAAATGGTTCATTTAGGTTATTCAGTTACTTAGACATCGGTCAAAACTAACGGTAATAGGAGTATTTTAACCTTACCACACGCTCATTATTGATAAAAATGAGAAAAAAAATAAAAATAGTTGGATGGATCTACACCGTCAATCTTTGAGATGGATGGTGGAGTTCAAAGATTGACGGTGTAGTTCAAATTAAAAAAAATATAAATATATTTAAAAAAAAATAAATTGTTTTGATGGATCTCCATTGATAGAGGTAGAGATCCAAATTGGATCTCCATCCGTTTTTATTTATTTATTTGATCTCCATCGTTCACTTTTGAGATGGACGGTGGAGATCCATTCGTCAATTTTTCTATTTTTTATTTATTTATTTTTCAATTTTTTATATATTTTATCTCTAGTTTTGTTTTTGTTCATCTTAAAGATGAATAGTGGAGATCAATTTTTATTATTATTATTATTATTTTTTATTTTGTTTTTGTTTTTGTTTTTGTTTTTTTTTTTCATTGGTCAATTAAAGTCCATATGCAAAATATACTTTAGTTGATTATGTGAGAGTTAACCGTCCAAAAATTGGCAAAAGCTCCTAAATGAGGCATTTTTACAAATTTGAAGACCGGTTCGATGAAACATGCAAAGTTAAGTAAACAATAGATGTTTCCAAATCTACTAGGGACTTAAATGAAGTTTACCCCTCTTTTAACATTTGATTTTGATTAGTTCATTGGTAGATTGGAAAGCAAAATAAAACCCTAAAAGGAATTGAAAATTGTAGATAAAACCCGGTTCCCATTTGTTGTTAAAAAATATAAACATTTTTTTTTTTTTTTTGTAAGAAAATAATTTGTTAGATGGATCGCCACCTCCATTGATGGAGATCCACCACTAATGGATCTCTACATGTGATAGAGATCCATCTGTGAAGGTAGAGATCCAATCTCCAAATTGGATTTTAACGAATTTTATATTTATTTGATCTCTGACATCTTTGAAGAGAGCCTTAATATCATTGATAATAGGGCCATCTATCACCACAACTCTTAACCCCAGTCACCACATTGACAACATCAACCTCCACCCAGCAAACCACCAAATTTAGCCTTTTTGCAAAAAGCAACCTTTCCTTTAAAGCCAAGAACTCACTCAAATTCGCAGAGAAAGCCCCTAACAATGACCTTGATAGTGTTGCAACCACCCCACCCTGATCATTACGAATCATAACACCAATCTCAGTAGGAGCAAAACCAACCTTAACAACTACATCAATATTGAGTTTTAACATACTAGTGGGGGGAGGAATCCAACGAGGAGAGACCACAAAAGAATAAGAATGGAGAATTTAGAAGGGAAGGGAAGAGACCACAAAAGAATAAGAATGGAGAATTTAGAAGGGAAGGGAAGGGAAGGGAAGGGAAGGGAAGGGGGGGGGGGGGGGGGGATCAACTTTTTTTTTTTTCATTTTCAATTAAATTCCAAGGGCAAAATAGACTTTTAGTTGATTATGTGAGAGTTGCCTGTCCAAAAATTGGTCAAAAGGACCTAAATGAGGACGTTTTACAAATTTAAGGACCGGTTTGACGAAACATGCAAAGCTAAGTAAAGAACGCACGTTTCTAAATCTGTTAGAGACTAAAATGAAGTTTACCCCTCTTTTAACATTCTATTTTGGTGCATGGTTCGTTGGTAGATTGGAAATCAAAATAAAACCCCCAAAAGAATTCAAAATTGTTGAATAAACCCGGTTCCCGTTTGTTGTTAATATGAAAAAAATCATACGAATACAAAGCAATAAAAAACCAAACAAAGGTTTAAGGAGGGTTTAAGGCGGCCACTACTCACTCTCTATGAATTCATTTCCTTCGAAAATCCCATTCAATCTCATCTCACTATCATTACAATTCCACTTAGATTCCATTGTTTTCATTTACAAAATATATTGATTTTTATCAATTGATGTCCAGTACCAAAACCCCTATATTTTCTGCCAAGAAATTCGATCGTCATTTGGTTTTTTTAAACAAACCCACTCTTCTTCATCCTAAACCAGATACAATTTCCACAGTTATGTGGAGAAACGTCGCCAAACAAGCCATTTCAAGGTCTTCTACACTCAATTCCAAGAAGCCCTTTTCACGCGCTCACAGCTTTCTCGGTTTTTCGCAAGATTCGACTTTCTCCAACAAGTTCAAGTTTCGGTCTTTGCAGCTGATTTGTGGTGCAATCCATGAACCGGGTTCGCGTCGTATTGGTGAATTATTGACTCATGAGGATTATATGGGGAGGCCGAGTTTCGGGGGTTTGAAGAATGACAATTGGTGTAATGGGTTGTGCCGAAGAGGGTATGTGAGTGTAGCAGAGGCGATTTCATCAACTGATGTTGAAGAAGATGTTTCGGTTGTCGAAGAAATTCAAGACATATTGCAAGGAATGAAGAAGGAAGAGAAAAAGGAGGGAAGAAAGAGGCAAAGAGTTGCGCGAGGTATGGGGTCTGGTAAATATCAAATGCTGAGGAGGAGGCAAGTGAAGGTTGAGACTGAGGCTTGGGAACAAGCAGCCAAAGAGTACAAGGAGCTTTTAATGGATATGTGTGAGCAAAATCTGGCTCCGAATTTGCCATATATGAAGTCATTGTTTCTAGGGTGGTTTCAGCCTATGAGGGATGCCATTGCTAAGGAGCAAGAGCTTTGTAGTATCGGGAAGAATAGAGCAGCATATGCTCCATATTTTGTTCATTTGCCGGCAGATATGATGGCAGTTATTACGATGCATAAGTTGATGGGGCTGTTGATGACTGGAGGTGACCATGGAATTGCTCGAGTTGTACAGGCTGCTTGCATGATTGGTGATGCCATTGAGCAGGAGGTGTGCGATTCCACATGCAATTTTCTTGTTTTTTACTTGTTGTTTTGATTTAAATCGTCTTCTTCAAGTGTTATCAAACTTTTCACTTGTCCTTGGTCTTGGTTAATTATAGGCATATATGATACTGGAGGTTAGATATAGAGGAAAATTTGTAAGTGCATTCATATTTGCTTAATGGAAAATGGACAAGTGGAATGATTAAAAAAAAAAAAAAAGGTTCTAAACACATCAAGAATGACAATAAACCTTTGTAAGGGTAACAAAACCTGCAAAGTACTAAATGGGAATAATTTTTGGAGCTCTGCTTTTGAAGTCTTAGTTCTGCTTATAAAATTGTTAATATTGTAACTAATTATTTGGAATTATGTTGCCCAATGTTGATAAAGCTTTGTTTTCGCCATTTAGCTTTTTTCGTGGTTTAAAACTTTGATTGGATGGACTTGAGGTCTTAGGTTTATGCAATGTCCGATGGTTTGGCATTATCTTGCATAAGGTTACAAAAAGTGCTTAAAAGCGTTTTCTTCTTCTTCTTCTTCTTCTTGTTTTAATTTTTTTTTTAATTTTTTTTTTATCAAGAACAGAAATTAACAGCTGGAATTGATGGTATAAATCACATGTCATACTGTTACCTCTTTTTTGCTGAAGTTGGCTAAAATTTTGTTGGGAGCCTATAGATGATTTTATACATTTCTTCAATTACTATTGTTTGTTATAGTACTATTTTTTTTTTTTTTTTTTTGAAGAAAATATAATTTAGCATCAATTTGTAAGATGCCAAGATTCTATACTCTTTGGTAAATGTTTTTATTGTATAGGCCTTATGCCCTTACCATCTGATGTACATTTCATTTAACTTATTTTGCCCTCATATTGTAAAGAAAAGCCTTCAATTGTTGAAGCACAAATATTATGTGGTAATAGATATCTCAATCCTGGGTCATCGACCTTCCCATTCCAACACTTCTTTGTGTGTAACAACTAACAACAACTATGTCTATTTTTTTAGTCTCTGTCACCCCTTTTTTTTAAATATATATATATATTTTTAACTTTTTTTAAGCTCACCTTTCTTTGTGCCTTTGTTTCATAGATTTGGTCTAAGTTTGACATGTTTGACTCTCTAAAATTTAGTGCCTCTTTCTAGCAATAGTGCCTTCTATTTTCCTCCTTTCCTAAGTGACAATAAACAAAACTTATTTTTTGGCATCCTACTCTTTTCCCATATGGTGCAACATTATGTCCCACCTTCCCTTCTCTTTCTTTCCAAACTGAATGCTGATCTATCATTATTTTTGTAATGTTTCAGGTAAGAATCCACAAGTTTTTGGAGAAAACAAAAAAGAAAAAGGCTGATAAAGATAAGGAGGAGGAAGAAGGTGCATCTGATGTTATAATCAAAGAACAAGAAAATTTGAGAAAAAAGGTTACCAATTTGATTAAAAAACACAAGTTGCCAGCAGTTAGGCAAATAGTGAAGGGACAAGATGATTCAAAACCCTGGGGCCAGGATGCTAAGGCTAAGGTTTGCATAATCTATAACAATTTCTGGCAAAGTTTGCTTGTTCTTTGATTATATGCTTGATAAAATGGTGAGCATCACTCTTATGCTTTCCAGGTTGGAAGTCGACTGATTGAATTGTTGATGGAAACAGCTTTTATACAGCCTCCAGCTGATCAGTTAGATGATGGTCCACCTGATATTCGACCAGCATTTGTACACACATTCAGAATCGTGTCAAAAGAAAATAAGTGAGTAGCCATTTCTTACTGTGTCTTGGATAGGTTTATTGTTCCATTTACTCACCTTAATGTCAATGCTTTGGGATTTTTCTTCCTTATTCTTCTCCCTTTTGTTTTATTTTATTTTTGTTCTGAACAGGAGTTTCAGCAAAAAATATGGTGTTATTGAATGTGATCTGCTAGTTCTAAAAGGACTTGAGAGAACTGTGAGTATATTCTTTCTTTGTTGTAATTCAATATTTTAGATATTGAGTTGCGTGTTATTGAACTTTTTGTGATTCACTTTTCCTTACTCATAGAACTGACAAAAGTTTTTCTTCAACAGGCAAGACACATGGTGATTCCTTATATTCCAATGTTGGTGCCCCCGGTCAAGTGGACAGGGTATGGTAGTTTTAGTATCAATGTTGTCAGACTTGCTGCCTGTTTTCTTATCTTTATTTCTTATCATTTAGTATTGCACTTTGGCTCGAGGTCTTGAATATTAGATTACATTTATTTTATATAGCTACTTGAACAAAGTGCATGGAATGTGTTTCTCATTTGCCATTATTTGCAACTTAATTATTTTAGAAAATGCCTAATTGATGCTGGAGCCAGAATTATTATAAATACTAGGATTTAATTTGAAATCCGAACACTCATTTGTTAAAGAGGTATTGAGAGACTTTGGGTGCTCAATTGAGAAGAGCCAGTGATTTTGGCCGAGTGTGTACATTTTTTATATAGTGAAACATTTTAGGAAGAGTTGAGTAGGTATAGAGTAAACCTCAGTAGAAGTAAGTGAATGTGAAAGAGTGTTTAGGGTATTATGTTTTTGGGTCTTTTTTTGTTGTGTGGTTAGTGAGATATTGTACCTCAGTCTGAGTCGCATGTAGTTTTTTTGGAACTGTCACGATACACTATAAAGTCACATTTTTTTCTAGGCTAGCCCCGGTTTTTGAGGCTGCTTGTTCAATTATGCAGTAATTTATTGTTGCAAAATTATGATTAATCAAATTATCTCCAAATTTTAATGCCCGCTAATATACGAATCAGAAGATAGTATAGCTAACTAAGTACATATATTGTCCCAAAAAGACTGAATTAATCCTAGATTTCTTAGTAATTAAATCGAAACAAAATCTTAATTGGAAAACTTTAATGGATGAAAGTTGATTTGTGAATATTTAAATAAAAACAGAAAATTAAAGAAAGCAATTAAAATTCTGAAAACAAAATGTTCACTGCAAAGCAGAGTCGAAATTCAAGTAGGCAAAACACAAGAGCATCCAATTTCACCATAACCAATCATACTTAACTTTCTTAGCTTGTTAATTCCCCAAATTGATGATCAATTTTCCCTTTTATATTTAATGGCCATGGCATCTGGTTACATTAAAAGCATTCCTACAAGTTAATCATCTATGACATCTAGATTAATTAAACTCACAATAATAAGTTCTATGGAAATTGTTTAAACATCACATAAACCCTAATTGCATGACATCTACAATTAAATGTTCATGGTATCTATTGCAAGAAGCAAAACTCAAGTAAAGTATGACATCTACTATTACTTGCATCAAATTAACTTAAACTTAGATGGTGATCAAGCATCCAAATCAAGCAAAGCACAACAAAGGATACTCAATAAGAGATAAAAACTTGAAATTAACATTAACTAAAGAAATCAAATAATCATGGTTAGGCTACATCGTAGCCCTAGCAAAAAGAATTAGTTCCTCATAGTTATGAATATAATCCTAAGAGAAAACATAAATGAAGAAAGATAGAACTCTGAAAATCGATGGAGTGCAAAAAGAATTAGTTCCTCAAAGTTATGAATATAATCCTAAGAGAAAACATAAACGAAGAAAGATAGAACTCTGAAAATCGATGGAGTGCTGCCCAAGAACTCTTGAACTCTTCTCCAATCTGCCAGTTGCCGCTGTATTTCTTCTCTTTTAATTAGGCATGTAAAGAGTCTCCTTTTAGTGCCCTAAACAGTAAGTCCAAGTCAAAGTGATCCAAAATAGGAAACTCAATCCTACTAGCATTAGAATTCTTAATCCAATCTTAACCAATCCTTACATAGAGTGATTAGGATCAGCTAATAATTGAATTAAAATAGTTACTGGGCCTCTATTAACTGCCCTAAATACCCAAAACCCGTCTAAAGTTTTCTTTCCAGAATAGGCAGCCAACCCGTAATGCAATATTTCTCAAGGAATTTCCGACCTTTTGGTAGTAAAATTGACATAACTTTTTCTAGAAAACTTGGAATCACAAACTGTAAAATTCTCCTGAAAGCCAACTTCCAGATCTTTCCAACCATGTAAGGCTAGTCACCTAGTACATTCTAAGCAAGTATAGTTTCCGCAAAGTTGACCCATATGCAGATTGATTTTTAAACTCCCTTATTGATCGTGTTTTCTCGATAGACTACGGTGATAAACTTATAGGATAATGATATGCGAATATGCGGAATAAAGTATGAACAATAAAGAAAACATGTCACACACACAAGACAAGAATTTACCAAGGTTCGGCTAACTTTGCCTACGTCCTTGTGTGATTTCTCAAGACTCCCTTATTGATCGTGTTTTCTTGATAGACTACGGTGATAAACTTATAGGATAATGATATGCGAATATGCGGAATAAAGTATGAACAATAAAGAAAACATGTCACACACACAAGACAAGAATTTACCGAGGTTCGGCTAACTTTGCCTACGTCCTTGTGTGATCTCTCTTGAGAAATCACTAGCACTATGGAGAAAAACGCTTGGTTACAAGAAACTTATTGAAACCCCTTGGCTAATTCCCCAAAACCTTGCTAGAACCTCTCTATCACTCTTGCTCTCTACCTCTTGTATGCTTGCTATTTTTTCTGTGTTAAAAATAAGCTCCCAACAGCCCTATTTATAGGTATAGGACTTGGGTTACATTCCTTGCTAGAATAGGACTCCTAAATCCTCTTAGAATAAGAAAAGCTAACTTATTTCCTAATCCTAGTTGATTTGGGATTCTTGAGAGAATATGATTTTCTAATCCCAATGGGAAATTATATGCACACTTTATTTTCTCCTAATTCAAATAGGATTCCTTCTTAAGCCTTGACTTGGGTTTTAATGAGCGAAACAACACAGCAATCTCCACCTTGGTGAGTCAAAACCAAGAATGACTGTTGTACCTTAGAATGTCTTCGAACCTCCTTGAAACAACTCAGGAAAGCTTCAAGAACCTTCACCTTGGCAAAATTCTTCTTGCCTTAATGCACCTCAAGTGAGGAGGTGCTTCATCCAATCCTCAACATGTAATAAGATTGAGTGAGTTAAAGCAAAACTTGAACTTCTTAGCTGTTACCGGTTTAGTCAAGTAATCCGATGCGTTCTTCTCTGTATGAACCTTCTCTAGTGTAACTTCTTTTGATTCTACCCAATCCCTAATTCAGTGATAACGAGCCTCGATATGCTTCGATCTTCCATGAAACACTTGATTCTTTGTTAAGTAAATAGCACTTTGGCTGTCACATCTAATCACCATGGAACCTTGAGTAATTCCAAACTCTCTTGTTAAACCATTAAGCCAAACTGCTTCCTTTCCCGTTTCCGCAAGTGCAATATACTCAGCTTCAGTAGTGGATAATGCTGTAATTGATTGTAGAGTAGCCCTCCAACTAATCGGTCCACCACCACTAGTGAAAACATAACCTGTAGTAGATCTTCTTTTATCCAAATCCCCTGCATAGTCAGCATCTACATAACCTAGCACACATGTTTCTTTCCCTTGTTTTTCAAACAAGATTCCTAGACTCTTTGTACCTTTCAAGTAACGCAGAATCCGTTTAACTGTAGACCAATGCTCCATTCCTGGATTCGCAGCATACCTCGAAACAACACTTAATGCTTGTGCTAGGTTAGGTCTTGTGCAAACCATCGCGTACATTAGACATCCTACTACGCTTGCATAAGGCACTTTGCTCATCTCTTCCAACTCTTTTTCTGTAGTTGGATATTGCAATGCACTCAACCGATAGTGAGCTGCCAATGGAGTAGTCAAGGGCTTTGCTTCAATCATGTTGAATCGCTCCAAAATATTTTGAATGTATTTTGCTTGCAACAACCAGATTTTCCCCGCTACTCTGTCCCTTCTAATTTTCATTTCAAGGATCTTTTGTGCAGCCCCTAGATCCTTCATGTTGAGTTCCTTACTCAGTTGCATCTTTAATTTCTGAATTCTAGACATATCTTGACATGTAATCAACATGTAGTCTACTTAAAGTAGCAATAATATAATCATACCATCTTCGAACACATGATAGTAAACACAACAATCCTTTAAGCATCTTCTAAAATTGATTTTCAGCATGTATGAGTTGAAACGCTTGTACCACTGCCTTGGAGATTGCTTTAGCCCATAAAGAGACTTCTTTAACCTACAAAAGATTTTCCTTCCCTCTTTCGACAAATCCTTCCGATTAAGCCATGTAAATGACTTATTCTAGATCACCATGGAGAAACGCGGTCTTAACGTCCATTCTTTAACCCATAAAGAGACTTCTTTAACTTACAAACCAGATTTTCCTTCCCTCTTTCGACAAATCCTTCCGATTGAGCCATGTAATGACTTATTCTAGATCACCATGGAGAAACGCGGTCTTGACGTCCATCTGTTCTATCTCCATATCCTGCTGAGCTGCTATTGATAATAGCAATCTGATTGAAGTGTGCTTAACCTCCGGAAAGAATATCTCGTCATAATCAACTCCTTCTTTTTGTGAATACCCTTTTGCCACTAACTGAGCCTTGTATCTCACGGCATCACTTTCATGTGTCCCTTCTTTCCTTCTAAACACCCATTTACAGCCAACTATCTTTCGATCTTTTGGTTTAGAAACTAGCTCCCAAACGGAGTTCTTATCAAGAGATTGCATCTCTTCTGACATAGCAACCGTCCAACTTTCCCAATCATCACTTGCTATAGCTTCTTGATACGTGGTTAGATCTCCTTGACGAACATTTAGAGCATAATTAACTTCGTCTTGATCAAACCCATACCTTTCCGGTTTCTTGCGTTCTTGCTTGGGTTTATCCAGTGCTATGCTTCTCTGAAACTGTTGTTCAGGTTGTTGAGGAACCGGGGAATCTTGTTTCTGCAACGGTGATAGCTCCACCTTAGCCCGTACTTGTGACTGTTGTTGTTGCTCTACTCTTTCCTCATTAATCCCTTCGTCATGATCCACTTGCTCGTGCTTTACCTGAGTTAGATCTTCTTGCACGACCCATTTGGTTAAGAGGAAATTCGGTTGCTTCTTCTACAACATCAGTTTTCTTCTCCCCACTTGTCTTGATTTTATTTAGGGCTATAGTCTTCTCGTCGAACACGACATCTCTACTTAAAACCTTCTTTTTGTTGACAAAATCCCATAACTTGTAGCCCCGTCACTCCTTTTTCAAAACCAATGAAAATGCACTCGAATGACTTTGGCTTGAGTTTGGTTCTTTCATCACTCGGAATATGAGCATATGCACTGCAACCAAAAACTCTTAAATTGGAATAATCAACAGGTTTTCTAGACCATACCTCTTCTGCACACTTATAATCAAGAACCTTTAAGGGTGATCGGTTAACCAAGTAGCAAGCGTGATTAACCGCTTTTGCCCAAAACATGTCGGGCAATCCTGCATGAAACCGCATGTTTCTCTCTTTCCATGAGAGTTCTATTCATCCTCTCTGCTGCCCCGTTTTGTTGATGAGTCTTCTTCACTGTAAAATGCCTTGTGATGCCTTCTTCCCTGCAGAACTGTAAGAACTTGTTGTCTCTATATTCACCTCCATTGTCACTTCTCAGATATCTGATTTTCTGCTCGTTTGGTTTTCTACTTCAGCTTTCCACTTTTTAAACTTTGTGAAAACTTCATATTTCTTCCTCATGAAATAAACCCATACTTTTCTCGAAAAATTATCTAAAAAAGTAACAAAATCCCTTGATCCTCCTTTAGACCTAGTTGGTGTAGGACCCCATACGTCTGTATGAATATAGTACAATGGCTCTTTGCTTCTTTTCTTACTGTCTGCGATCTTGAATGATGTCTTTGTTTGCTTTTTGAGAGTACAATACTTGTAGAATTTCAATTTGCAGAAACTAACACCTTTCAGCTGATTTTTCTTGTGTAGTTCTTGCATCCATCTTTGACACGTGCCATAGCCTGCAATGCCAAAGCTTAGTCTCGTCCTTCTCTATAGATATTGCTGCTCCACCTACTATTGTAGTTCCCCGAAGCTAATATAAAGTATTAGGCTGAATATCACCTCTCATCATGACCAATAACTATTTGATAATCTTGAGTATCCCTGCTTTAGAACAATACTTGTAATCGGCTTTGTGTAAAGTGCCTAAAGTCTAAAGATATCAAATTCTTCTTTAGTTTAGGAACATGTCTGACCTTATCCAATACCCTAACAATTCCGTCATACATTCTTATTTTCACTGATCTAATACCTTGGATCTTGCACGGTGAATCAACTCCCATCAAAACTTCTCCACAGCTCATTTTCTCATATGTGTCGAACCATTCTTTGTTAGCACACATATGGAACAAACAACCGGTATCCAAAATCCAATGTTGGAAAGCATTGGAGCTCTATGTTACCGCAAGGAGTTCTCTGTCACTTTCATCCGAAGTAACCACACTGGCTGAACTTGAATTCCTTGCCATCGCCTTCGCTTTCCTTTCTTGCCATATTTTGCAATTTTTTTTCCAGTGGTCAGTAGCACCACATGTAAAGCTACCCTTGTTCTCTTTTTCTTTTCCCTTGGATTTTGATCTACCCCTATTGCCAGATTTATCATGCCTACTCTGCGACCGACCTCTGTCTTTGCCTTTGGCATACAAACCATGTGCTTTCATCCATCTTGACATAAGATTGGATAGTTTCTATAACCTCATCCAGCTTTAGACTTTCCTTACCAAACATGATTGTGGTCTTGAAGTGCTTGAATGAAGGCGGTAGAGATCTCAATAGTAAAGGCGCCTTGTCATCATCTTCATACTTCACATCCACCTTTAATATATTGGCAACACAATTTTGAAATCTGTTCAAATGATCTTGCAGATTTCCACCTTTTTCCATCCGAAGATTAAGAAGTTCATCTTTCAAGAAAAGTTTATAGGATAAAGTTTTACCCCTGTAAATTTTCTCGAGCTTATCCCATGTCTCTTTAGCGTTCATATCCTCGTCGGCATTAAACATCACATTGTTGGCAAGATGTAGCTCAATAGAGCTCTTCGCCTTTACGTCCATTCGCTTCCATTGAGCATTTGTAGTTTCCGTCGGCTTCTTCTCCACTCCGAGAATAGCATGCTGTAAATCTTGCTGAATCAGGACGTTCTTCATCTTCCTCTGCCATAACGTGAAGTTAACCTTCCCATCAAACTTCTCGATTATGATGGGCTTCACGTCATTGATCTTATCACCCACCATCTCAAAAAACGCTATGACCAAGCTCCAATACCAATTTGTTGATTTTTAAACTCCCTTATTGATCGTGTTTTCTTGATAGATTACGGTAATAAACTTATAGGATAATGATATGCGAATATGCGGAATAAAGTATGAACAATAAGAAAAACATGCCACACACACAAGACAAAAATTTACTGAGGTTTGACTAACTTTGCCTACGTCCTCGTGTGATCTCTCTTGAGAAATCTCTAGCACTATGGAGAAAAAAGCTTGGTTACAAGAAACTTATTGAAACCCCTTGGCTAATTCCCCAAAACCTTGCTAGAACCTCTCTATCACTCCTACTCTCTACCCCTTGTATGCTTGCTGTTTTTTCTGTGTTAAACATAAGCTCCCAACTAGGGATGGCCAATGGGGGAATGGGGGCGGATGTAGGTTCCCCCAACCCCATCCCCATTTTCCAAACCCTCACCCATCCCCACCCCCCAATTTGTGGAAAATGGGGATGGGGTAGTTTTGGGGGGAGGTCCCCCTATCCCCATTTCCCCATTTCCCCCATTTTTCCCGTTTTTTCCCATTTCCCCGTGTCCCCCGTTTCACCATCCCCCCATTTTCCTTGTATCAGTCAAAATTATATATTAAAAAAAACGCACAAATGCACAATCCATTAAATTCAAATACAAAATAACATCCCATACATAAATAATAAAAATATTATTATAAAGATGTATATATAGTTAGTAAAATATAAATAATAAAAATATTGAAAATGTAAAAATAAATAAATATATATATATATTAGAATATTATAATATTTGGGGGAAATGGGGAAATGGGGATGGGGCCGGGTCCCCCCATCCCTAGCCCCATTTGAATTTGGGGTTAAAAAGCTCCCCCATTCCCTCCCACCACCAACCCCCCATTACCCCATTTTCCCCCAAAAAATTTCCCCCAAATGGGGATGGGGGATTGGGGTTTTGGGGCCCTTGGGGAAAATGGCCATCCCTACTCCCAACAGCCCTATTTATAGATATAGGACTTGGGTTACATTCCTTGCTAGAATAGGACTCCTAAATCCTTTTAGAATAAGAAAAGCAAACTTATTTCCTAATCCTAGTTGATTTGGGATTCTTGAGAAAAATAATTTTTTAATCCCGATAGGAAATTATGTGCACACTTTATTTTCTCCTAATCCAAATAGGATTCCTTCTTAAGCCTTGACTTGGGTTTTGATGAGCCAAAAAACACAACACAGAGGTAGTTTCCATAGGGTTGATCAAATTCCTTCCATCTTGCTTACATTTAGCTCCTAGGACTTGACTAACTGAAAACTAACAAAAGAGATGTAAAACGCACAAGTTTAACTCAAAACAAATAAGAAACTAGAAATGAATGGTATAAGATAAAGCACATGCAATTCTAGCATTGTCATTTATCCTTAGTGTAACATCCCAAATCCAATATATGACTAGCTCACAATGAGTTTGAGTGAACTAATTCATGATTATTTTAACAATCCAGCAATGTTTACAAAAATCCTCTGAATTGTTTTAAGCAATTTCTAGACGTGATTGGTCTACATCAAACATAACACTGAAATGAAATTTCATAGGGTTGATTTGAATCCAGAAATGTAGCTTCAGTATGATTAGTGAATTCAGCGACAGAAATTGAATAACACTTAAATTCAGTATTGATTTAATAATTGAGCTCAAAGATTTACTTTTATAAGTTTAGCATACCTTTTAGATTTGTTTCTAAACAGCTTGCCAGATTACATCCTCCTGGTTGAATGATAAATCCTTTATTTACCATTCCATTTTTTTTCCTTGCAGTTATGACAAAGGAGCACACTTATTTTTACCATCCTATGTCATGCGAACGCATGGAGCCAAACAACAACGTGATGCAGTTAAGCGGGCCCCTAGGAAGCAACTAGAACAAGTTTTTGAGGTTTGGAAAATAGTTAGATTCGCTGCATGATTATCATTGTTTGTTTACTATTTGATTTTAACAGTCCAATGTACCCAGCCACTAGAATGTCAGCTTTCCGTGCTGGCACTTGCATGTGTGTGTTTCATCTAACTTAATTCTTATTTAGAAAGGATACTCTAGTCATATATCTATATAAACTGGTCAGGCCTTGGATATGCTTGGAAATACCAGATGGAAGGTAAATAAGAGGGTGCTTAATGTTGTAGAGAGAATATGGAGTAATGGAGGCCGTCTTGCTGATTTGGTAGACCGTAAAGATGTGAGTGTTTTTTTTTTTTCTATTTTTTTTTTCTTCTCAATTGTCCCGCTGATTGTGCACTATGTTCTATATGAGGTAAAACAAAGTTTGATTTAGTGACAAAATTGCTGACATATGGATGGCAGGTTCCTTTGCCTGATGAGCCAGATACGGAAGATGAAGCACAGCTTAAGAAATGGAGGTGGAAAGTTAGAACCGTGAAAAAAGAGAACAGAGAGAGACATTCACAGCGTTGTGACATAGAACTTAAACTCTCTGTAAGATCATGTCGCTTCATATACATCAATAATTATATCACAGTTCATAATAGGATTGATGTAAACTCTTTACACCTGGGAGCAGGTAGCACGAAAAATGAAAGATGAAGAAGGCTTTTATTATCCACACAATCTTGACTTTCGAGGTCGTGCATACCCCATGCACCCATATTTGAATCATCTTGGTTCAGATCTATGTCGGGGTATTTTGGAGTTTGCTGAGGGACGTCCTCTTGGAAAGTCTGGCTTACTCTGGTTGAAGATACACCTAGCAAATCTATATGCCGGTGGTGTGGACAAATTATCTCACGAAGGTCGATTGGCTTTCACTGAGAACCACTTGGATGATATATTTGATTCTGCAGACAGACCACTTGAAGGACGGCGTTGGTGGTTAAAGGCAGAAGATCCATTTCAGTGCTTAGCTGTGTGCATTAATCTGACTGAAGCATTGAGAAGCTCATCTCCAGAGACATTTATTTCCCATGTTCCCGTTCATCAGGTACCTTCTTTGTTATGCACTAGATCCTGCTCATATCATCTCTTTATGTTTGATTTTCTCAAAATATACAAAAATATCTCTTTATGTTCAATTCGATCTTTCTGTCTTGCTTTAGTCTTCATCACTTTTTGCAGAAAGAGTTATACGTTGATGTACTTGATAGAGTTGATACCATATGTACAAATTTTGTTTTGTTGATATATTGCTACTTTTAAGAGAACTTATAAAGAGAGAAGAAGGTCCAATCATGTGTAAAGGAGCTACAGTAACGTATACTAGACAGTTTGATGTGCCCGTGCATAAAAAAATGACTGTCTGTACACTCTCTTTTCTGTCTTTCTCACATTCTGCATGTGTGCATACACATGCTTTACTTTTTGCGGTTTCCAAAATGTTATCCAATGAAATTCATTTTCTATGTCCCTTGGTTTATTGTAGAAACAAACTAAGGGCCAGTTTGGTATTACTTTTGAACAATGTTCTAAAAGGCGTTTCTAGCATTGAGGCGTTTTCCTCTATTGAGGCGAGGCGTAAGCCTCAAGGCGTAACGAGGCGTAAGCCTCACTAGGGAGAGTAAAAAATACGTAAATATATATATATATATATATGTAAAGAAATAAAGCACATAAAATTCATAATTCATAAAACAACCCATAAGTTCATAATTCATCACTTATCAGAGCATAAGCATAATAATTTAATATACATACATACTGCATTATTGATTACTGGCTTACTGCATACAAATATTAAATATACAAAAAAAAAAAAAAAAAGTCCATAGCAGTCCATATATTAACAGTCCTCAGTCCATATTAGTACATTGTACATAATATTACCATATATATTAAGTTATTAACTATTTAACTTATTATTTATTAACAGTCCATAGACTCCATACTCCATATATATTAAGTTATTAACATACTAAATACAAAAAAACAGTAGCAAATCAGAAGAACAAAAACAAATCAGAAAAAATAGGCAAAAAAAAAACGAAGAGAGAAGAATGAACAAAACATAGGCAAATCAGGAAAAATAGGTAAAAAAAACGAGGAAGAGAGGAAGAAGAAAAATTGTCAAATTGGGCCTTCAAAACTATTAAAACCCAATTGAAAATAGCCTGTCATTGAGGCGTATAGCCTCATTAAGCCTCGAGGCGTAGAGGCGAGGCGTATTGAGGCGTAAGCCTCACAACCAGGCATTGAGGCTTAAGCCTCCGTGCGATTTTTCCCATTTAGCCTCAGAGGCGAGCCTCAATGCGTTTTTTAGAACATTGCTTTTGAAAAGTTATAATCAGATTATTTTATAATTTTGACATAAAATGATGTTTGGTAAAACTTCCAAAAGTGATTGATTGATAATCCGACAAGTTTTGACAGTGATTTTGAGAAGTAGGTGGGGGGTACTTTTTGAAAGCGATTATAGAATAATCTATTTCAGCATTTAATGCATCTTTTAAAATATCATTATTATCCTTATGAAATCAAGTTAAAATCATTTATTTACCTTATTCATCTCAAAATTAAATGTTCTATTTAAATATTGATTTGATTTATAAAATCTTCTAAAAATATTTTTATTGTTCTTATGGATTTGTTTTTTCCAATTTAAATATTCTACTTAAATATTGATTTAATATATATAATTAATGAAAAAAAATAAATGAAATAGAATCCTAAACTCATGTATATTTTAGTTATTGTAAGTTGTAACTAATCTCAACACTTTTGCAATAAAATTACCAAACATATGTATACTGCTTTTGAGCTATACTGTAGTTTTAAAAATACAATTAACTAAACATCTGCCGATTAACTTTATTCTTTCAACACATCTAACAGTAATTATTATAATAGTTACAGCAATACCAAACTGGCGCTAAAAGCTAAGTTTACTTGTATTTGATATTAACTTAGATACTGAACATGTAGGGATGTAAGGCTTCCATCACGTTATACTTTTTTTTTCTTTTATCTGATTTGAGACCCTCAATTTAATCACTACTCTTTCTTGTTTTTCATTTATGATCTGTATTTGAAATTATTAAAATGGTCTGGCTGGTAACTGGTGCATTACAACTCCTTATTCTAGTTCTGAGAGGCATTTTTTTCATCCCTCTTTTTGGTTTTCTATAGGATGGTTCCTGCAATGGATTACAACACTATGCTGCACTTGGAAGAGATAAGGTAGTAGCTTTTTCTTCTTTTGGAATTTACAATGAAGTTGTTTCCAATTCTTATGTTGTTATTCCAAATTTCTTTTCAGTTGGGAGCAGCTGCTGTCAATCTGGTTGCAGGAGATAAGCCTGCAGATGTTTACTCAGGAATAGCTGCTAGGTGAGTCGTTTTCTATCTGTAAAACAACTGCGTGGAGATTCAATTGCATATTAATTTTTTTTCTTGTCATCTCCACTGCTTCATTCTCCTCTAAATAAAGAAATGAAAATAGGAAATTGTTGCTGTTAGTAACAAATAAACCCAAAAGTTTAAGTTGATAAGAAATGACCCAACAATAGTATTTTAGCACTCTAACACACCCCCTCACGTGCAAGACCAATGAGCTTGCCACGTGGATCAAGCCCAAGCACAAACATACAACAAATTCAAATAACAAATCCAAGTATAATCACGTGGGGGGATTTGAACCCAGGACTACCTGGTATAATATGGCTTTGATACAGTGTTAGCAACCAACAAACCCAAAAGATTAAGTTGATAGGAAAAGGCTCATCAATAGTATTTAAGCACTCAAAAGTAGTAGTAGGATAAATGTGTTCTTATTGAAGCAAACTGTTGATCTCATTATTTCTTTCGGTATTGATTTAAGCAATTAGAGAACATGAAATAATAATATCAGTAACAGAAATAACTTTTGATATGTTAAACTGCTCATATTGGCTCTAGTTTTTCATCCTGTACCATTCAAGAAAAAAAGTTTACATTTTGAGGTTTCTCCCACATGGATGTATGTATGGTAGGATGATGCATGCAAGTTTTGTTAGGTCAGAACTCTTACTAAGAAATTTGGCATAAGTGAGGACCATCAAGTATGAATCTGTGATCTGTTATTGGTCCTAGAACCTACGAACAAAGATATAATTTTTATGTCCTCTATTGTGA
Source organism: Acer yangbiense (assembly GCA_008009225.1). Lineage (NCBI taxonomy): Eukaryota > Viridiplantae > Streptophyta > Magnoliopsida > Sapindales > Sapindaceae > Acer > Acer yangbiense. Next base: position 11,246,730 of record CM017767.1, read on the forward strand.
TAAGTTTTATCTTGAAGTGCACTTGTTTTGTTTTTTGTGCATCTGCTAGTAACTTAAAAAGAATAAAGAAAGATAGCTTTTTAGGGAAAATTCCAGACATTAAATCAAGGGTTTAAATCCATGGTAATATTAAATGACCAGTCTTATGCAACCTTTCTTGATAAAGATTTTCCTGTAAGTTAATTGGTGGTAAAGGGAAGGCTAGCCTGTGACCTGTCTAATTATAGGATTTATTGTTTATTAAACAATCTGGTTAATAGCAGTTGGTGAGATGTGCAGTCCTTGAAAACCAGAAAAGTCCAAGATTAATTGTATATGCCTGATGAGTATGTTGCTTCAACCAACTTTTGTGATTTAATAAATTTATGAGTGGTTTAGATATTAGATGCTGCTTAAATAAAAGTTCATTTATATCCGATTTTCTGATAATGGAATGACAAATATGGGGAATTATTTCTTATTCTTTCACAAAGAGAGTTACAGAGAGTTATATACACAAACCCTATATTAGAAATCTATCTTTCCTAAGATACAATCCCAATAAATCAGGAATACTAACTAATAAAATATAATCCCTACAAATCAGGAATATAATAATAGCTAAATATACATAATATATGGTAATGAGTTGTCCAACACATATTGCCTATTTCAACACTCCCCTCAAGCTGGTGAGTAGATATTGTCCATTCCCAGCTTGCTGATAATGGACTGGAATACACAACCACCCAATCCTTTAGTTAACACATCTGCGAGTTGACTCCTAGTAGGCACAAATGGTGTACAAATCAGCCCGCTATCTAACTTCTCTTTTATGAAATGCCTATCCACTTCCACATGCTTAGTCTGATCATGTTGCACAGGATTATGCGCAATATTTATTGCTGATTTGTTATCACAGTAGAGCTTCATAGGTCCTTCCCATGCAATCCTCAAATCTTCCAAGATTATTTTCAACCATAAGAGTTCACACACTCCTAATGCCATTGCTCTAAACTCAACCTCTGCACTTGACCTTGCAACTACATTCTAATTTTTGCTTCTCCAAGTCACAAGGTTACCTCCAAGGAAAGTACAATAGCCTGAGGTCGATCTTCTATCATTTACCGACCCAGCATAATTTGCATCTATGTAGGCCTCCAACGTTAGCTTCTCACCCCTCTTAAACAATACTCCTTTTCCTAGAGTACCTTTCAAGTACTGTAATATCCGATGAGCAGCACGAAGATGTACTTCTTTCGGGTTATGCATGAACTGACTAACTATCCCAACAACATAGGCTATGTCCGGCCTAGTATGAGATAGATAGATTAGTTTGCCAACTAACCTATAGTATGAGATAAATAGATTAGTTTGCCAACTAACCGTTGATAGGATTCTCTATCCACTACCGCATCTTCAGGTGCTTCACTAAGCTTGTGATTATGTTCAATAGGTGTCTCCACTGGTTTACACCCTAGTTTCCCAGCCTCGGTCAACAAGTCTATCACATATTTCTGTTGAGATATAAAAATCCCATGTCGAGAGTGAGCAACCTTAATGCCGAGAAAGTACTTAAGCCAGCCAAGTTCTTTAATTTCAAACTCTTGCAACAAACATTTTCTCAAAGCCTCCATACCTTCCACGTCATCTCCTGTTACTACTATATCGTTCACATAAACTAATAGAGCAGTAACTCCCCCTGAAGCTGAATGTTTAACAAATAATGTGTGATCACCCTGACTTTGTTTGTAACCCATAGCTTTAATCACTCTAGCAAATCTACCAAACCAAGCCCTGGGAGATTGCTTCAAGCCATAAAGTGCTTTCTTCAACTTACATACCTTATTCTTTTCTGACTCAAGTCCCGGAGGAACCTCCATATAGATTTCTTCATCAAGATCGCCATGTAGAAAGGCATTCTTGACATCAAACTGCTGCATACTCCACCCACGGTTAGCTGCCAATGACAACAAAATTCTCACAGTATTCATTTTAGTAACAGGAGCAAAAGTTTCAAGGTAATCTATACCATAGGTTTGGGTGTACCCCTTCGCCACTAACCTCGCTTTATACCGTTCAAGTGTCCCATTCGCTCTGTATTTCACCGTAAAGACCCATTTGCATCCTACTACCTTCTTTCCTCTAGGCAATTCCACCAAGTCCCATGTTTTACTTTTCTCAAGTGCATCCATTTGAACTTTCATAGCTTCTCTCCATTCTTTACTACCCAATGCTTCAGAGACTGTTTTTGGGATAGTAATAGTGTTTAGATGGGTAAGGAAGCTTTTATGGCTGCTAGATAATTTCTCATAGGACACAAAATGGGACAATGAGTACATAGGCTGTCGGGTACACTCCCTAACACCCTTCCGAATTGAAATCGGAAGATCTTCATCATCAACTATAGGCACATCATTCTCACGAGATTCAGAATTAGAAATTACCTCAACACTATCAGCACTAGGGTTTGGTTCAGAATCAAGAACTGGCATCGGTTGAGCAGTAGGACAGTAGGACCTTTCCTCCTCGAATATCCCTGCAATTGATGAGTAGCACTCTGAATTTGTTTATCCTTTGTCGTTGGACTAGGAATACACAAACCTGACTCGACTTGTATTGGAACCGATGACTCATTCGGTGACTCAGAAACAGATGAATCTTTTGGTGTTACATATGAGGATAGAGAAGATGGAAGATCAAGATCAAACAAAAACAAAAAATCTCTGTCCTTATCTTCCATGACTGACAATGTCTCCCCCTGAAGATAAGGATTAGGAAAATAATTTTCGGTTTCAACAAATGTGACATCTGTGAGACATACATACGTTTTGTCTGGGGATGATAACATTTATACCCCGTTTGAGTATATGAATACCCAACAAAAACGCATTTAAGAGCCCTAGGATCAAGTTTCCCTCTGTTATTAGAGTGAACATGAACAAAGGACACACTCCCAAAGACTCTAGGAACCAGGTTATTTGTTGTGTTGAAGTCAGGGAAGAATTTGGAAAATAGTTGTATGGGGCTATTGTAATCAAGAACTCGAGAGGGTAACCTATTAATCAAATGTGTGGCAGTCAGGACAGCTTCTCCCCAATAATTTTTTGGAACATTTTTTTGAAAGAGGAAAGCTCGGGTAACAGCTAGGAGATGACCATTTTTCCTTTCCGCTACACCGTTTTGTTGTGGTGTGTTGACACATGAAGACTCATGAATCACACCTTTTTCTTTTAAAAATGATGACAATGTTTGGTTAAAGTAATCCCTAGCATTATCAGAGCAAACCTTTTTTATCTTGACCCCAAATTGATTGTTAACCATCTGAAATTTTTTTTGAAAGGTAGAACTGACATCTGATTTCTGTTTTAGGAGAAAAACCCACGATACTCGAGTACAGTCATCAATAAATGAGACAAACCAGCGAGCCCCGGATACATTTTGGACCGTTGAAGGTCCCCAAACATCACTATGAACAAATGCAAAAGGAATAGACATTCTTTTATTACTTACTGGAAAAAAAGTGCGCTTGTGTTTTGCAAGCTCACGGACATCACAATGAAACATATCCAACTCAAAGTCTTAAAACAAACCAGGAAACATCAATTTAAGAGTACTAAAAGATGGATGACCAAGACGCAAATGATATAACAATATCTTATTTTTTCTGGAAAGAGATGACTCAGAAAACTGTTGGAATATGTCAATTCCTAGCTTATAGCTTATTTTATTATGTTTCCTAAATTAGAGGGATCTCATCTATTTATAAGTTTCCTATCTAAGATAGGAAAGTGATTCTCTAATTAAGTTAGGAGTCAACTCCTTGATTGTAGTGATTCCCTAATTAAATTAGGAATCAATTCCTTATTCTGGTGGGTGACATTAGGTGTATATATTGCTTATTATGTACAGAACGTAAATAAGAATAATAAACAATTTCTTCTTCACAATTTCTTTATGGTATCAGAGCTACCTCTGGTCCTGATCTCTATTGCTTTTCCTGCAATATCTTCTCCGGTTTTTTACCAGCAAAACTCATATTCCTCTTTCACTACCCTTCAACTATGTCGAGATTCGGGATTGCTTCCAATGTTAATTCTGAAGGCTCATCTTCTGGTAGTGGTACTGTTGATCTAACCCAAAATTCTCAAATCATCACAAACCACAAATTGAATGGGCACAATTACTTGCCCTGGTCACAATCTGTTATGCTTTACATCAAAGGGAAAAGTAAAGCTGAGTTTGTCACAGGAGATGTGGAGATTCTAGAAAAGAAAGACAAGGGTTATAAGCTTTGGGAATCAGAAAATAGCAAAGTCATGTCTTGGCTTATAAACTCAATGACACCAGAGGTTGGAGAGAACTTTCTGTTATATGAAACAGCCAATGAAGTGTGGGAGGCTGCTAAAGAAACCTTCTCAAATAAAGACAATATCTCTGAGAAGTTTAGAATTGAAGGAACATGAAGTGAAGCAGGGGGATTTAACGGTGATAGAATATTTCAATAAACTATCTTGCCTTTGGCAGCAGGTGGACATGCTCAACTCGTTAGACTGGAAGTGTTCAGACGATGGAGCTATTTTCAGAACATTCATGGAAGAGATGCGGATCTTTAAATTCCTCATTGGACTAAGTGATAGTTTAGATGAAGTTCGTGGCAGAATTCTTAGTGTTAAGCCACTGTCGTCTATCCGAGAAGTAGTTTCAGAAGTACGCAGAGAAGAAAGTCGTAAGAAAGTGATGCTCAGATCTGATTCAGTACTTACCAGTGGAGAAGTATCAGCTCTCGCAGCCAGAGGAAATCAAAACAATCCTCCTGATGGTGAAACCAGAAAAGGCAGACCTTGGTGCGATCACTGTCGACGTCCAGGCCATTACAAGGAAACTTGTTGGAAACTCCATGGGAAACCAACAGATTGGAAGCCTCGCAGTCAAGTCAAGAAGGGATATGCTGCAAGTGGAAGTAATACAGGTGACAGTGAGGGAATTCTCTTCAGTAAAGAACAACTTGATCAGCTGCAGAAGTTATTTGGCCGCCCTTCATCAACACCTATTGGAACCGGTTCCATGGTACAATCAGGTATATTTCCAAGTGCTTTGAGTGTCAAACATAAAGCACAAGATTCTTGGATTATAGACTCGGGGGCAACTGACCACATGACAGGAGATCCTAGAGTGTTCAATACATTTGAGCCATGTAAAGGTAACTTTAATGTTAAGGTAGCAGATGGAAAATTGTCAAAAGTGACAGGTTGTGGGATTGTTATTCTCTCAAAAACCTTAACATTAAAGTCAGTTTTATTTGTTCCTAATTTGGACTGCAATTTATTATCTATTTCCAAACTCACCTACGACAAAAATTGCCTCACTAAATTCTACCCTACTCATTGTGTTTTCCAGGACTTGATCTCGGAGAGGATGATTGGAACTGCTGAATTGCGATCTGGTTTATACATTCTAGATGCTGACTCTTCCTTGAATGTGCAATGTCATTCTACAAAGCAGTTAGCCTCCCAAAATAATTCTAGGACTAGTTTAAATAAAGAGAGTACTGTGATGTTATGGCACTACAGGTTAGGCCACCCCAACTTCTTGTACTTGGAAAAACTTTTTCCTAATTTGTTTATCAATAAAAGTCCTACAGAATTTTCTTGTGAAATCTGTGAGTTGTCCAAACATACACGTTCTTCACTGTCTCCTAGCATTTATCATGTTTCCAAACCTTTTGCTCTCATTCATAGTGATGTATGGGGTCCATCTAGGATTCCTAGTATTTCAGGTGCTAAGTGGTTCATTTCATTCATTGACGATCATACTTGAGTTACTTGGGTATTTCTCATGAAAGAAAAATCAGAAGTTGCCACTATTTTCAAAAATTTTAACTCAATGATAAAAAATCAATTTCAAACAAAGGTGCAAGTCTTAAGAACTGATAATGGGAAAGAATTTGTCAATAAAACCTTAATAGACTACTGTCTAAGTGAGGGAATCATACATCAAACTTCATGTGTTTACACCCCACAGCAGAATGGTGTATCTAAGAGAAAAAATAGGCATCTTTTAGAGGTTGCTAGATCCTTATTATTCACCATGCATGTGCCTAAACAGTTTTGGGGGGATGCTTTTCTTACAGCAGTTCATTTAATCAATAGGCAACCATCTAGAGTCTTAAATTTTCAAACATCTACTCAAGTTCTACTTACTGCATACCCTAATAACCATCTATTATCAAATATTCCTCTTAGAGTTTTCGGGTGTACTGCATTTGTACATGATAATTCTCCTCATCGTAGTAAGTTAGATCCTAGATCCTTTAAATGTTTGTTTCTTGGTTATTCCCCAAAACAGAAAGGTTATAGGTGTTATCACCCAATTTCTAGGAAAATGTTTACCTCAATTGATGTCACTTTTCTAGAAACACAGTCTTTTTTTAGTAAAACTGCAATTCAAAGGGGGAAAGAGTCGAGTGAATTTCAGTTTCTTGATGACTATGCACCTATTTCCATCTCTAATGATAGTGTACCAGTCTCCGGTCCATGTCCAGCTAAAACACACTATCCTAGTCAAGTCCTCACAGATTTCGACATTGATTTTCTTGAAACACATCAGCTGTCCAGTTCATCTCAAACACCTGTTAATAAAGGTCCACAAAAAACACCTACCCAAGAAAAACCAGTTGTGTATTCAAGGCAACCGAAGCATGATAGAGTTGTGTTTAAACCAGAAGTTATTCAACAAGTTCGTGATTTCTCACGAGGATCAGACGTCCAACATCATTCAAACACTTCTCCTTCCAATTCAAATGAACCACTACTTGAGTCAGGTGAGGACGAAAACATAAGTGACAATGGTTCAGTTAGTGACAGTGATTATATTCAGGCTGAAAATGATTTGCCAATTGCTCAAAGAAGACCTATAAGGAAGTGTAGGGAGAGACCTCTGTATCCTCTTAGCAAATATGTGTCTTATGAAGGGTTGTCACCTATTTACAAATTATTTGCTATGAATGTGTCTAACGTTTCTGTTCCAGCAACAATTCAGGAGGCTTTGGCTATACCTGAGTGGAGAAAGGCTGTCCAAGAAGAACTCACCTCATTACAAAAGAACAAAACATGGGAAGTAACAGTGCTACCTGAAGGAAAAAGGGCAGTAGGATGCAAATGGGTCTTTGTAGTGAAACATAGAGCAGATGGGAGTGTTGAACGCTATAAGGCGAGACTTGTAGCCAAGGGTTTCACACAATCATATGGGATAGACTATGAAGAGACATTTGCACCAGTGGCAAAGTTGAATACAATCAGAGTTCTTTTGTCCATGGCAGTGAATCTAGATTGGCAACTATATCAAATGGATGTGAAAAACGCATTCTTGAATGGTGATTTGTTAGAAGAAGTTTATATTGACTGTCCACCTGGTTTAGAAGAAGAGTTTCAGAATAAAGTTTGCAGACTAAGGAAATCTCTGTATGGATTAAAGCAGTCGCCAAGAACTTGGTTCGAGAGGTTTACAAAGTCTGTAAAAGAGTTTGGCTATCATCAATGCCAAACTGATCATACATTGTTCGTAAATCATGCTACAAATGGTATTATCACAGTCCTCATAGTGTATGTGGATGATATCATCATTACGGGCAATAGTGAAGGTGAAATTCAGAAATTGAAGGGGTTTCTTGGCAAACAGTTTGAAACCAAGGATCTTGGTAACCTAAAGTATTTTCTAGGCATGGAAGTAGCAAGATCCAAGAAGGGTATTTATATTAATCAACGCAAATATGTCTTAGATCTACTTAAGGAGACAAAAATGACTGATTGTAAGCCAGTAGAAACACCTATGGATTCGTCAACAAAGTTGGGGCTACTGGAGGGGAGCCCTCCTGTGGATAAAGTGAGGTATCAAAGGCTGGTTGGGAAACTCATTTATCTCTCACATACCAGACCTGACATTGGCTTTGCTGTCAGCACCGTGAGCCAGTTTATGAATAATCCAAATGAGGAGCATATGGGAGCTGTTCATAGAATACTCAAGTACCTCAAGATGACTCCTGGTCAAGGTATTTGTTTCAAAAAGAGCGAGTGTAGGAAAGTCGGTATCTACACTGATGCAGATTGGGCTGGTTCAGCTCTTGATAGGAGATCTACTTCTGGTTATTGTTCATTTGTGTGGGGGAACCTAGTAACTTGGCGTAGCAAGAAACAATCGGTAGTCTCTCGCAGTAGTGCAGAAGCTGAATTCAGAGCCTTAGCCCAAGGTATTTGCAAAGGGATATGGTTGAAAGGGTTGTTAGAAGAATTAAGGGCTCCTAATGCTACACCTATAGAGTTGTTATGTGATAATCAAGCAACTATCAGTATAGCCAAGAATCCAGTTCATCATGATCGGACTAAGCATGTGGAGATAGATAGACACTTCATCAAAGAGAAGATCGAAATGGAAGTTATCAAGTTGAATTATGTTCCTACCAACTCTCAAATTGCAGACATTTTCACCAAGGCTTTACCTAGAACTCAATTTGAAGTTTTATGTTCCAAGCTTGGCATGATCAATATTTACTGCCCAGCTTGAGGGGGGGTGTTGGAATATGTCAATTCCTAGCTTATAGCTTATTTTATTATGTTTCCTAAATTAGAGGGATCTCATCTATTTATAAGTTTCCTATCTAAGATAGGAAAGTGATTCTCTAATTAAGTTAGGAGTCAACTCCTTGATTGTAGACAATGGAATATGACTCTTAGTGCTATTTTGTCCACCAGATTCTTCAAGGAAGTAGAGCCCATTTCTCTCCCTAGCAAGTCCAATCATCGTCCCCGAACTCTAGTCCTAAAATTTACCAAGTGCAGAAGAAAAAGTTACCACACAATTCAAATCCTTTGTAAGCTTGTGAATGGAAACAAGATTCATTGATAGTTTCGGCACATGCAGAACATTTTTTAAAACAAAATTCTGATTTAGAATAACATCCCCTTGACCAGCAACTGTAACAAGCGTTCCATCAGCCGTAGCTATTTTCCTATTACTAGGACAATGGCTGTAAGAAACAAACCCATGAGAAGACTTGGTCATGTGATCAGTCGCCCCAGAGTCCACTACCCATGTTCTTTTTGTAGAGATATCAAAAATATTGAGTGCATAACATTGAGAGGCATTACCTGAAAACGCAAAAGAACAGGTACCTGAACCCGTAGACTTCTCTAATGTTCCCAATAAGTTTCTAAGCTTCTCGATATCTTCCCTGTTAAATTTTGCTCGTTCCTGATTGTGCCAAGGTCATATGTGCCTGTCCTTGCCCCACTCCTTGACTGCCCTTCATTGCCCAGTTTCTGCTGGTTATTTGAGAACTATTCTGAGCATTGGATGGTTTACCGTGGAGCTTCCAGCATCTGTCCCTGCTGTGCCATTGTTTCTTACAATAGGTACACCAAATAGAGTCCTTATTACTCCCTTTTGAGTTGTCAAACAGCCCACTGTCACCTCTTGCTCCACCAGAATGAGAAAAGTATTGTTGGTCTGGTTTCATTCCCATAAAATTTGTATTATTTGCAGCCAAAGCAGAACCCTCCACCTATTTAGACTCCATCATCACACCTCTTCGTCCTTCCTCTCCTCGGATTATAACAATTGCTTCATTGAGTGAAGCTCTTTGCCCAACACTTGTACTCGGACAGGATCGAAATCAGCGTTCAAGCCGGCAAGAAAGGTATAAATCCTATCTTTTTCCATAAAACATTTGAGAAGGGCTGCATCATCCGTGCACTTCATCTCCATGCATTGATAATGGTCCAATTCCTGCCACAAATTTTGTAAGTTCTAGGTATATTCAGTAACCGAACGACCACCTTGTTTTGTAGTAGAGATTTTCATCTTGATCTCATAGATTTGAGCAGCGTCACTAACTTTAGAGTAGGTTTGTCTGCAAGTTTCCCAGATATCCTTTGCTGTAGTTAAGAACATACAAGTATCACCTACTTCTGGCATCATAGAATTCCATAACCAAGACATCACCATCGAATCTTCTTCATCCCATGCAGCAAACTTCGGGTCTTTTGAGTCCGGACCTGTCCCGAGAAGATGGCTCAACTTACCCTTCCCTTTCAAGAAGGTTCGAACAAACTGAGACCACTTCGAATAGTTCTTGCTATTGAGACGTAAACCAGGCTGAATATTCTTCCAATCTCCGGTGACAGTATTGCTGGTTTCGGTCAGTGAGGATGCGGAAGAACCAGTAGATTTTGAATCCCCAGACATAATTGGATTGAAGAAGGATAAGAGGAAAAAAAAAAAATTGGCAGGGAAAAATCGGCAATGGAGGCCGAAAAACAAAACAGAGATTTGGAACGGCAATTCAGGCCAGAGAAAAAAAAATGAAATTTTATGCTGCAATGAAGGCCACAATTTTACAAAAATTCCCAAAGAGCATCAAGCTCTGATACCATGACAAATATGGGGAATTATTTCTTATTCTTTCACAAAGAGAGTTACAGAGAGTTATATACACAAACCCTATATTAGAAATCTACCTTTCCTAAGATACAATCCCAATAAATCAGGAAATCCCAATAAATCAGGAATACTAACTAATAAAATATAATCCCTACAAATCAGGAATATAATAATAGCTAAATATACATAATATATGGTAATGAGTTGTCTAACACATATTGCCTATTTCAACATGGAATTTTCTTTACCTCTTGATGAAGTCACTTTGAGGAAGCAATAGGATGATAATTGTCATATGTGCTTTGCAGAGTGCTTGATATTATGCGGAGAGATGCACAAAAGGATCCTGCGATTTATCCAGATGCTTTGCGTGCAAAGATGTTAATCAATCAGGTTTGCTGCAATTTTTCATGTCCTGATCAAAGTCATCTCATCTGCTGCATCTGTGACTGATATGAAAATAAACTATTTATATTAATGTATATTTTTCAGAAGATGCAAACAATTCTCACGAGAATTGTTGATTTTTGTTTTGGATCCTTGGATGGGGTGGGGAGCATTGGTGGGGTTTGCAGATTGTGATTTTTCCTTGCAACTATGTGCTTGCATCTTGTCACTGATACTTGATTCTTTTGACTGGAAATCATCTAGGTGGACAGGAAACTGGTGAAGCAGACAGTGATGACATCAGTATATGGTGTCACTTACATTGGTGCTCGGGATCAAATCAAACGGAGGTTGAAGGAAAGAGGAGCTGTTGGAGAGGAGGCAGAGATTTTTGGTGCTTCTTGTTACGCAGCCAAGGTAAAAAAAGAAAAAGAAAATGATTCATTGCACGCTAGCTTCCCCCAAATTCCACAAAATCACAGGTGTTCTGCTTCAGGAAATCACACGAGTTAATGTGTGTGTGGAAAAAGCTTTATTAATGACAAAATTGTATTTTTCTGGTTGAGCAGATAACTTTAACCGCCTTAGGAGAGATGTTTGAGGCTGCACGCAGTATCATGAGCTGGCTTGGTGAATGTGCTAAGGTGTGTCTCTATTTTCATAAAAAAAATTATCCTTGTTCAAAACATATTCAGATTTCAGAAGTCTTTTTTTTTTTTGAGAACATATTCAGAAGTCTTGTTATGACACTTAACTATAATCTTTTATATTTGCAGGTTATTGCATCTGAAAATCAGCCAGTTCGGTGGACAACTCCACTTGGACTTCCTGTTGTGCAACCATACCGAAAATTGGGAAGGCATATTGTGAGTGTTGTAAATTCTCATCTCACCAGTATTCTCATCATTTTCATGAAAACTTGAATACATTTCAAATCAATTACCTTACTATTGTTAAATTGGATTTAGGTCAAAACTTCTCTTCAGGTTTTAACCTTACAACGTGAAACTGATAAGGTATGCTACCTTCATTATCTTTTTTGCTAACAATGAAACAGTTTTCTTTTCTATTTTCTTGTTATGCTGCATTTTGTCTGGTTAGCAATGTAGAACTATTTAATATTATTTTGTGAAGCTGTGTGTTTCCCTTGCCTAGAACATTAGGAAGGTGAGTTTCAAGGATGCTTGGGCACTTTTTCATCCAATAGCTTAACATCTAAGTTGACCAATTTTGACCCTCAACAATAATAACCAAGGTAGATGATATAAATATCCTCTTAATGTAAGTTATGAAAAAAATAAAGAGCAAATAAAACCAAACCTCCCTGAGGTATGCCTTTTTACACGCCAAAAACAACTTTATGATTAACTGAAACAGACCTCTCCTGCCATTAGTCAACATACATTTAATTTACTCTAACCGTTGACCATGTCAAAGCTGTATAAAGTCTTAAATATCCCTATCCCTTCAATTAATTAATTAATTAATTAAAGGATGATTACCAAATAGGTCCCGGACTTTTTTTAAAATTCCAAGTAGTTTGCGACCTTTACAAAAGTGTCCAAATTAGTCCTAAACTTTTTTATAGATACCAAATTTGTCCCTCTGTTAGCTTTCCATTAGTCAAACTTAACGGTCAAAGGGTATTTTAGTCTTCTTAACTCATATAAATTAAAATCAATTAAAAATTAAAAAAATTATATAATAAAAAATCTAATAATAAAAATAATAATAATATTCAAAAATTCACTCCACCTCTCCTCCATAATCCATTTCACAATTTTTTTTAAAATTACTGTACATTTTGTTCCACAACTTCGAAATGACCCATTAAGAATATCACCTAATTGTTTCCTCAAAGCAGCAACTTGATTCACTTTTGGTCAATCTCTTCTTTCAATTGATTCGTCTCTAGTGTTCTCAACTTGCTTTGATTCTCTTGCACCTGGTGTTCCAAGCAAGACCCAATAGCAAAATCTTCGTCTGTAACTCTAAAATGAGGATTCCTGTAAACTAATCTGTAGAATTGCTTGAAACCAGACAGTCTCTGGAAATGCGAAACCAGAGCCTTGTTGGCCTTCTTCAACCGGAGAAACGGCGCCTCAAAAGCCGATACAGCAGTAACATTATTCCAGAAGAAACATCACACACCAATCTTCAAGAATTGCTATCAATATAACCCAAAAATCCAAACAAATCAATCAAAATATTAAATACCTAAATCAAAGTGACTGCAAATCCCCACAAAAAAAGAAAAAATCACATCCTGGTTAATAAAATCTTTTGAAGGTCCACCATTTCAGCTTCAAGAAAAAAAAAACAAGAAATTTTGAAGAAAAACAAACAGACCCCACTTTGATTCCACAAAACTAGAACCCAAATAATACGTTAAACAAGAAAATAGAACAGACACACAAAATTCGGAACTGAGATGTGTTGAAAACAAAAAATTGATGAAATGGGGTTGGCTTCTCTCTATCACTTTCTATGAGGGACTCTTTGAATGGAGGATGTCCACGATCTGAAAACCCAGATTGTGGAAGCTCCTCCTCGATCTGGTTTTCCAGATATCGAATCAGAATGGGGGACATTTTTGTTTTACTTGATAATTTTTTATTTTATTTATCAATTTTTTAAATATTTTATGTCAAAAAAAAAATATATATATATATTTATCAATTTTTAAAAGGGTATTAAAGTAGTTTTATAACTTTAGTCACAGTCAAACATCTAACTTAACGGTCAACAAGGGCCAATTTGGTATTTTAAAAAGTCGAGGACCAATTTGGAACTTGGGAAAAACATGAGGACTAATTTGGTCATTTATGTAAAAGTCGCAAACTACTTGGAAGTTAAAGAAAAGTCCGAGACTAATTTGGTAATTGCCCTTAATTAAAAAATAAATAAAGTTCTAAATCTCCACAGTCCATATCTTAGATGGACAGTGGAGTTCCATTTACCAAAAAAAAAATTATGTTTTTTTATTTATTTAAATGGATCTCCATCCTCCATCTATGATCTCCACCGTTGATCTCATAGATGGAGGGTGGAGATCTGTTGAATTATTATTATTTTTTTTTTAAAGTCAAAGTTCGGAACTCCACCTCTATGGAGATGGATGTCCATCTCGATCTTCATCACCGATGGAGATCATTTAAATGAAGATCCATCTGGATCTCCATGGAGATCCAATCATCTCTTTTTATTTTGATTTATTTATTTATTTATTTTAATAGATCTCCACCTTTGTTTATATAAAAAAATAAAATAAAATTGTTTTTTTAATAGATCTCCACCGTCCTTTTAAAAAATATATATATATATTTATTTAAAAATATAATAAAATGTGTAACTAACTTTGACTAACGGTAGAGGAGGTTAGTGTTAGTTAACCATAAAGTTGTTTCCGGGAGTTAAAAGCAAACTCCAGGGAGGTTTAGTGTTTTTTTTTTTTTTTTTTTGAGTAGGTTTGGTGTTATTTGCTCAAAAATAGTTATTTCAAATATCAATGCAATCAGAAACAATAAGGTTTTTTAAGTTCTTTCTTAAACGTGTAAACTGTTTATAGAATTCAATGAAAATAACTTAAGAACTTCTTCCGTAATTCGGTATTTTGCGGTTATTAATTGGAAACTTTTTTGTCTATAATGGACTTGCACATTGACACATCTTGAGGGAAGAAGATAAGACTTAGGACATCTTTTTTGAATAATATCCAAAGAGAGAATTTTTTTTTTTTTTAAACAAATGAAATTAGTTAAATTCAATTCTAATCGGGCTGTGGTAAAATTTTGTTTTTAACCAACCTTGTTAGTAAAAAGACTATGTTGCCCTTAATAAATTACATGTCATATATGTTACATGATGAACCGAAAACATATTACATGGCAAGCTATCATCTAATGTTTATCATAAACCTAGAAATTTAAGAAATATGTTGCATGATGAACTATTATATGGCCGACTATCATGCAATTTTCATCAGAACCCAAAATTTTGGAAAACTTCAAAATTGATTTTGAAAACCATGACATAATCTAATATAGTATCAAAACCCATGAAATATACACCAATACAAACAATTGTTAGCTATTTAAAGCATTAAAAACTCACCTAATGGTGACTAGAAGGAAGAAAACGGGATTTTGGAGAGATAAAGTTAAGAACTAAGAGTGAAGGAAGAAAGAGAAGGAAAAAAAAAACTCTAGGGGTATTTTCATCACTTTCAGGTTAGTTTTGGAAGTTTTTGGAAGTAGCTCGTTCTAAAACAGATATCATTGTTTCTCAACATAAGTATGTTCTTGACTTACTAAGAGAAATTGGAATGCTTGAATGCAAGTCTTCCGAGACTCCAATGGAACACACCACCAAATTGGGCACTCTTGAAGGAAGTACTCCTGTTGACAAGGGCAGGTACCAGCGACTCGTGGGAAAACTTATCTACTTGTCTCACACAAGACAGACATAGGTTTTTCTGTGAGTGTAGTTAGCCAATTTATGAACAATCCTACAAAAGAACACATGGATGCAGTATTTAGAATCCTGCGATATCTAAAAATGACACCTGGAAAAGGGTCCTTCTTCAAGAAGGGTTCAAATAGGGAAGTTAAAGTGTTCATAGACGCAAATTGGGCTGGCTCAGTCACGGATCGAAGATCCACTTCAGGGTACTGTTCTTATGTGTGGGGGAACCTGGTCACCTGGCGAAGCAAGAAGCAGTCGGTGGTGCCAAGAAGTAGTGTTGAAGCAGAATTCAGGGCCATGGCACATGGTATTTGCGAAGGTATATGGCTGAGAAGAGTTTTAACAGAGTTAAAGATTCATATGGAAGGGCCTATGAAACTATTCTGTGATAACCAAGCTCCCATTAGTATAGCCAAGAACCCAGTTCATCATGATAGGACAAAACACGTAGATATAGATGAGCATTTTATCAAAGAAAAGAAGGAAGAAGGAAGTGTCAAGTTAATCTATACTCCTACTATGCTTCAGACAGCAGACATATTGACAAAAGCTTTGCCCAGAATCAGTTTTGAAAACTTGTGTGCCAAGCTGGGTATGATCCATATTTACCTCCCAGCTTGAGGGGGGTGTTGGATTTGGATATACAATACTTCTTTATGGTTATTAGCTTATTTAAAATAAAGAGATATGAGTGATTTGTTACTCAAGGTCTGTTAGTTTGAACTGATACTTATCTTTGCCTAGATAAGATAAGTGTGGCTACTAGACTTAAGGCAGTGTATCTGATGTATATATTATGTATGCTGCTCTCTCATTATGCAGTAAAGTGAATAATATTTTCATATTCTCAAAATCTTCAACATTTTATATTTTCCTGGCTCAAATATTGAATATCATGATTCTTTTTCTGTAAAGGTCATGGTCAAGCGACAAAGGACAGCTTTCCCACCAAATTTTGTTCACTCTCTTGATGGTTCTCATATGATGATGACTGCAGTTGCTTGCAGAGAGGCAGGCTTAATCTTTGCAGGTGCTTTATTGGGGGTTTTCTAATCTATAGCTGTTATTTTTAGTTATAATTTCTTATCATTGTATACTTGTGTATGACTTACAGGGGTTCATGATTCATATTGGACGCATGCATGTGACGTGGATGCAATGAACAGGATTCTCAGAGAAAAGTTTGTTGAACTTTATGAAAGGCCAGTATTGGAGGATGTAAGTTTTCTAATCTTCACAGTGATCGTTCCAAATTGAGATAAATAAAAGGCTACTTCATTGTTGTTTCTCTTTCAAAATTTAAGTATGTAAAATCCATCTTAAATTGTTTTCCTTTACCTTAAAGCTACTTGGCTACTGCATTTCGAATATGTTGATTATCCATCTGGTTAATTTTAGTTGAAAGGACAAGCAAGAAAACACGTGGAACATAAATTTCTGATAGGATTTCCTTGGATACTGAAAATAGATTCATGCCACCTTGAAAAATCAATATAGATACATCTGATATAGTTGGTGTCTAAATCTTGTCTGGTTTCCGTGCAGTTATTGGAGAGCTTCCAACAGTCTTTTCCTACACTGTCATTTCCCCCATTACCTGAAAGGGGAGATTTTGATTTAAGAGAGGTGTTAGAGTCAGCCTACTTCTTCAACTAATCCTATGCAAGAGCCTCTCTGTGTCCGTCTCTGATACCATGTTGCAGCAGATACCTGTTGATGTCTCTTAACAATTTATAGAGCACATGTGAATGTGGTAAGGAAAAGCTGGCTTTTTGAGATAACTAATCGGTGAAGACTTGCTGCACCATCCCTGTATATATCTGAAATTGGGATGGAGAAATGTCCATACAGTATAGTATCTCTTCGCCTGGTCATCACTTCAGAGCTTTCGAAGTCCTGTATAGTCGACATTTAATTTAGTTTCAGGGCATGTACTGCAGAAGGCATCTTTGGAGCTGATACACCACGAATCCTTTGGTCGAAAGCTGAGAAGTCAGAATGTTACTTTATCTAACACAGCTTGTTGACAACTCTTTTTACACTCTATGGAGCAATGAATTATAACAGTTGCTTAACCTATCAGCACGATATTTTGATACTATCAGATGCTGAAAGCAGGTCGAATTGGAGGAAGCTGATTAGAATGTTGAGTTCATTTGCATTGCAGTGTAGTCCATATTGTATCTCTTCTCGTCAGACGGCCTACTAAAGGGGAAAAATATAGAGAAGGAGAATAAGTTGTATTTATACATCTACTCTTTAAGAAAATCTTCCGTGCACCCATATTTATATGTATCTACTCTTTGAGAAAATCTTTGGTATACATGGCTACTGATATTTGACACACAGAAGTGTCAGAATTAAAAATAAACAAGTTTAGAAAAGAAACTCTTTTGTCAGCTCCATCCCTCGTAATCCTTTTAAACTCCGACAGTTGTTAACAATCTCTAAAACATTTGCCTAATTATTTTATCTCAAATAGTTTCCAGCTTCACTCCTTCTCTCCCATTTTCTCACCTAATATTTTTACCTTCCCTTCTATCAAAACGTGAATCCAGAACCTTAGAATGGCATTAAAGATAAATAAATCTTGGAACTGCTTGAACATATTTGAACTCCAACAAAACAAACCAGAAATCTTTTACATCCAATTTGTAACATTCTCATTACTTTATCATCAATATAACATTGTTTATCTTCTTAGTTTATTCTTATGTTCTTTACCTTTAGGGGAGAACCTATATATATAAATATATATATATATATATGGGTGAATTCATAAAGAACCAAAAAAGTTATCGGTTTATTGTTTTTAACCAACGGTTTATTTTTTATTGTTTTCATCCGTTTTGACCACTTTTGGACAAAAATACCCCTAAATTTGAAATTAAAAAAAAAAAGAGGTCAAACGATTGGTTCTTTTGTTTTGTGAGGGTTAAAGTGATATCAGGCAAAACAAAAGAAAGAGAGACAAAATCGCAAAACCGTTCAGTTCGTTGAACCTCGCCGTTGCCACTGCTCTCTTGGACCTGTCGCCGTTGTCGGAACTCTCCCAGTCGCCGCACCTCTAGCCTTCGCTGCGCCTCTCGCCGAATCCGCCACTGTAGGTCGTCGAATTCGGCTCTTTAGGTTGTCTACTCCGCCGGACCTCTTGCCAAATCAGCTGCTCTTGGTTGTCGATGCTATCACCGTCAATCTTCAAAGTCGATCTTCACCGAAGTTTTTATGGTTAGTTTCATGGAAGTTTAATCCCCTGCTCTTGGGTTTGTGTTTTGCTCTTGTGAACCCTTGGTTTGTGAAGAAATGTAGACAGAAAAATGAGGAGATTAAACTGTGTTTTGCTCGGAAATTGTTGGTTAGTCAAGTCCAATTATTGATTTTAGAAAATAGGGGAATTATCATTTTAGTCCCTATGTTTTTTTTTTTTTTTGGACATTTTTTTAACTGTCTTTCCATTTTTCTCTGAATGGTCTCTATGTTTTAAAAAATCCATCAATATAGTCCTTCAGTGAGTCAAACGTTGGTCAGAGTTAACGGAATTAGGGTTATTTTCGTCTTTAAACAATGAATCTATCACGTGTCAACACCAAAAAAAATAAAAAAAATTATTTATATATTTTGCTATTTGTCTTAAAAAAAAAATAAAAATAATGTGTCTATTTTAAAAAATATATAAATAATTCAAATAAAAAAACTGTTAAAAAAAAACTAGATTTTTAAAAAGAGATAATTAAAAAAAAAATGGAGATATATTGGATCTCCATGGATCCAAGTTGGATTTTAAAAGAGATAATTTAAAAATTTGGAGATATATTCAAAACGAAAAAAGAAATTTTTATTTTTATTTCTCTTTTAAAAAAATCGAATCACCCAAGTCCCAAATTCAAGCGGCGGTGATGCTTGTGC
The DNA here is from genome assembly GCA_008009225.1 of Acer yangbiense. Classification (NCBI taxonomy): domain Eukaryota; kingdom Viridiplantae; phylum Streptophyta; class Magnoliopsida; order Sapindales; family Sapindaceae; genus Acer; species Acer yangbiense. The sequence continues at coordinate 11,265,903 of CM017767.1, forward strand.
ATGGCGGAGTCAGGAGTTCTCAGCCAGAGCCTCACGGTGACGTCCAGAATCCGGCGGTGAAAACGGAAACGGTGCGAATGCCGTTGATTGAACCGGTGGAGGACCACCGCTTATTCTCTTCTTCACTTTCTCTCTCCGCCACTCTCCTCTTTTGTTATTCGAACCGAAATCAGACTCATAGGTGAAAACAACGATGGCGAATCGATCAACGGAGTTTTGATCTGATTACAACCGAGGCTAATTGAGATGGATCAACTATGTTTGATGGATTTTTTTTATTTTGATTTTTTTTTCTTATTTTATGGTTATGGTGGTGTTTGGATGTTGTGTTTTGTGTTTTAGCTTTGTTCAAAAAGTTTTTCTAGATCTGTTTTTTATTGCTAGGTTGGTTGCTTGCTTTCTGGGTATCTGTAGTAATGTTTGTTTGCCGAGAAAATTTATAATTTTGTTGTTGTTTGTATCGAGTTAGAGGATAGGGTCAAAGCACTTTTATCCAATTTAAGATGTTGCTTTAAAGTTGATTAAAACGGCTGGAGATTTGAATCATCTCTGGATGTTCTTGATTGTGTAATTGTTGGGTTGATCTCTTGTGCGATCTGTTATTGCTTTCAAAATGGTTGATAACATTGAAGTTTGCCCTATGAATTTCACGGGTCTAAACTAATTTATCTTTTTCAGATCAAAAAGTTGTAATTTTTTTTTTTTTTTTTTTTTTTGCTGCTCCTGCGCATTTTAGAGTGTGAATAAGATAATAAAAATAAAAATAAAAAATCCATTCAACAACCAAAATTAATTATTGAAAAATCCTTTTTTTTTTTTTAAATAAATCTTTTTCCTTTGTGTGTTGGGATTTTGTTATTGTATTTGATTTGTGATTTTTTTTTTGGAATTATTGAAAAAGATATTATATGATTTTTTAAAATTTTTTTGAATCATTTTTTAAAATTAATTTGATCTCCAACATCCATCATGGTGATAAACGGTGGAAATCAATCTTTCTTTTTAAAAAAAATCTATTTATTGAAAACGAATTAATTTTTTTAATTATATTCTTTTAAGAAATATTTATTTTTCTTTTTTATAAATAGATTTTGAGTTTTTTCTTTTTTAGATTTTTTTTTCTAAGTTTTTGAAAGATTTTTTTTAAAATTTGTTTTAATTTTAATTTTTCTTCTTTTTTTTTTTATCAAAAGAAAAACTAAATTAGTTTATTTTTAAAGTTTTGTGACACGTGTCAAAATTTGATTGGATTACAAACAAAGTTAAAATGTGAAATTTTATAAAGTTTGAGGGTAAAATCGTACTTTTAAACCTTTTAATTTAAGTGAAGGGTAAGAGAGTCAATTTACATTTTCTGTGACCGTTGACCGTTAAAAACCTAGTCAAAGGGACTAAATTGATGGGTTTTTTAAAACATAGGGACCATTCAGCGAAAAAGGGAAAGACGGTTAAAAAAGTCATCATCGGACAAAACCTAGGGACGAAAATGATAATATCCCTAGAAAATAGAATCCCGTGAAGTTCATTGCCTGATCGAAACACTTCACGGTTAGTACTACAAGACCTCTAGCTGCTAATCTAATTTCAATCTTTTTTTTGGGAAAAATAATTACTATTATATTATGGTTTGTGTGGGGCTTTTCAAAAACAAGTTTAAAGTGAATATGCAAATGATTTATGAAGCAGATTCATCCGGGGTTGATTTGCTTTGGAGCATAGCATATACATATCATTTACTTTTAATTTAGTTTTGTAAGTACATGAGCTGAAACTAGAGTACAATGTGGCTTGATTTAGATCGAAAATATCACAGGTTCTGTTTTATTCATATTTTGTGTTACTGTTATATGACTTGAATTGGATTTTCCAGGCATGTAACTGGCATGTAATTGGCATGCAACTTGGTTGTACTGGCATGTAACTTGTTTGTATTGGCATGTATCTTTTTTGTACTGGCATATAACCTATTTGTTGTATTGGCATGTAGTTGTTTTTATTGGCATGTAACTATCATAGACACTAATGCGTTTTTTTTAATATGATTTTGTAGATGAAAAATATAAATTTTGAGGATTTCCTCATAAAACTGAGGGATTCGTGGATTAAAAAATCCACTATCAACGTATAACGTAATTTGAATGGCCTCCCGGACATTGTAAAGGTTCTCCGCAAAGTTGGAGAATTAGATGAGTTTCGGACCACCTGTTTTGGGCACCTACTTGCTATCCCTAAAGACTTGACTTTTTCTACCGGCGTATTTCATAACCTGTTGTTGTGGCAAATACATATACCCGGTGTGACTAGAGAGAATCAGTTTCACTTCTCCGTTGGTGGAAAAATGGCGAAATTCACACAGAGGGGATTTTGTTTGATAACAGGGCTACATTTTGGGGTGATGTCAAACGTATTCTTGAAACTGTATGCTGCTATTCCAGACGGGATCCATGTTAGGTATTTTCAAAAGAATGAGAATATACGACTTAGATGCGTATGGCAAAGTTTCAGTCCGGACGATTTGAAAAACCAAAGGATGGTTTGAAGATGGCCCAATAGAACCCAAAAAGGTTGATGATGCCTTAAATGATGAATTTTGGATTCTTACCATGCAAGAAGAGCTAAACCAATTCGAAAGAAATGAGGTTTGGACTTTTGTTCCTAAACCTAGAAATACCAATGTCACATGCACTAAATGGATGTTTAGAAAGAAATCCGATGAAGATGGCAATATTGTACGAAACAAGGCTAGGTTTGTTGCACAAGGATACTCTCAAATTGAGGGTATTGACTTTGAGGAGACTTTTGCTCCCGTTGCCCGCCTTGAGTCCATAAGACTTCTCTTGTCCATTTCTTGTGTATACAAGTTCAAATTACACCAAATGGATGTCAATAGTGTCTTCCTCAATGACTTCTTGCATGAGGAAGTGTTTGTTGAGCAACCTAAGGGATTTGTGGATCCACACCACCCCTCTCATGTATATCGCCTCAAGAAGGTTTTATATGGGTTGAAACAAACACCAAGGGCTTGGTATGAGCACCTCACTCTTTATCTTGTTGACAATTGCTATTCTAGAGGTAGTGTTGACAAGACATTGTTCATCAAGTGCAATAAAGATGAGCTATTCATAACTCAAATTTATATTGATGATATTATATTTGGTTCCACCAACAACTTGAAAGTTCAACAATTTGTTGATGTCATGTCTCATGAATTTGAGATGAGCATGGTTGGTGAACTAAATTACTTCTTAGGCTTGCAAATTAAGCAAATGTATGATGAGATCTTCATATCCCAAGCTAAATATGCCAAGAGCCTAGTCAAGAAGTTTGGCCTTGAGAATGCTAAACATTGTGACACACCCATGAGCACCATCTTGAAACTAAGCAAAGATGCTAGTGAAAAGGATGCTGAGCAAAGTTTATATCGTGGCATAATAGGTAGCTTGTTTTACTTAACCGTAAATAGTCCCGATATTTCATTTAGTGTGGGTGTTTGTGCTAGGTACCAAGCTAATCCTAAGGAATCTCACCTTGTTACGGTAAAGAGGATCATTCGGTTTGTGAATGGTACCTCAAACCATGGGATTTGGTACTCTTTTGACACAAAACCAAGTCTTGTTGGATTTAGTGATGCCGATTGGGTGGGAAATTGTAATGATAGGAAGAGTACATCGAGCGGTTGCTTCTTCCTTCGGAACAATTTGGTTTCTTGGTTTTGCAAGAAGCAAAACTCAATTTTCCTATCCACGGCCAAGGCGGAATACATTGCCGCCGGTAGTGCTTGCACTCAATTGATGTGGATGAAACAAATGCTAGCCGATTATGGCTTAGAGCAAGGTACTCTTACATTATTTTGTGATAACATGAGTGCCATAAACATCTCCAAGAATCCTATCCAACATTCTAGGACAAAACACATTAATATTAGACACCATTTCATAAGAGAGCCAGTTGAGAGCAAAACCATTGCATTGGAACATGTGGGAACAGATGAACAACTAGTGGATTTGTTCACAAAGCCCTTGGACACTCTTAGATTTGGCAACCTTAGCAAGTCTATTGGGATTTATCACTTGGGTTGAAATAGTATGTCTTGACCCCATATGGGGAGCTCAAGCAAAGAGAGCAAAGTTGCATGATCATGCATTGTGCTACATTAATATATTTTATGCCTCTTATTTAATTGCTTGAGATGATTGGTTGTACATGCTTATATGTATTTTTCTTAATAAGTGTGTGTTGGGGATAATGCCCTAAGAACACATGTTGTTATTCTTCTTGCTGAATTAATAATTAGATTAACATTCTATATTTGTGTGCATTTAATGTTATTAATAGTGTATTAATAATATAAAATTCCATGATTATTAAATGTAATATTAAACATAGTATATAAGTTGTTATGTACATTAGGATTATGTTTAATATAATAATCTTAATTGTCTGTAATTGATAATTAAAGTTGGGATCTTTAATTAATTAAAATTATTAGTACGGTTCATTCCCATTAAGAATGGAACAGTTTTATTCGAACTGTTGATGTGGTGACATTAGAATGAAGGTACTTTGTATAATAAGATTATACAAGACATGGACACGATAAATTGGAATCTTTAATAATCTCTGTCTTGAAATAAAGTATTCCCTTTTATCAATCAGAGAGTCATATATGGAACGATCTTAATCCTGAGTATTTAACAAACTCCTACTTATAGAGTTGTGTCTTTTGACTTACTCGGTATGGTTTGCTCTAATTGTCAAACCTAAAAACCTTGTATCTTGGAGACATGATGATATACTTAGTTGGGAATGATAATATACAAGATGGAATCCATTCCTTCTTAATTGAAGTAGACAAACAGTTCTCTTGAGTAAATGATTCGGGTCTTGAACAATAGAGCGCTCAATTTATGATAAGATCATAAATAATTATTCATTAGAGAATCACGGGCACTCAAGGATAAAGATGTAATTGAGAGGTCAACGGATTTGAACCTAGCTCATATTACGAACTGTTTATGGAGGATTGATCTATATGTAATGGTTATATCAATGGACTGTTCGATTCCTATTCGAGTAATTAATTCTATAATGACAAGAGTGCAGTTCCAGTTTTTTAGTGGAATAAATCTGGAATTAATAAATCTAATATTTGATTAAAGAGTTTAATTAAATATTAAAGTTATTGGAGTTTGAAATTGTAGGTCCATGTGTCCCCATATCATCTCTATAACACTGTATTGAACATTAAGGTATACTGAGGCTTAGTGATTAATTTGGAATTAATCATCTATACATAAAGAAGTTTATGTATTGTTTTATTAATTAAATAATGTTTGATTATTTAATTATATATATTAAATAATATTTTGATTATTTAATCATATATATATATATATATATATAATATAATAAGTTGATTATTTTATTATATATATTATAATTTTGTTTTTTTAAACAAGTGTGTATATATATATATATATATATATATATATATATATATATATATATAATATTGATTATTTTAATATATATATATATATATTACATTTTTAGGGTGTTAAATTCGGTGGATTATTGATAACAATTATTGTTATCAATAGTCAAATAAATGGTGGGTTAAATTATTGAGGTTAATAGTCAAAAATGGGGTGGGTTTCATTATTGAGTCAAGAATGGGTAAACGGCAATTAGTCTTCTTGCTTTTGAAATAATGAAAGCTTGTTTGTTTATTTTTCTTTATTGCATTAAAAGCAATGTGAAGAACAAGCTTCTTCTCTATGCTTCTTTTTTCCACCCACCCTATGATAATTATAGTTGAAAAATATTCACCACCCAATGCATTGCTCTCTCTCTATATATATGTTAACACACGCCCAAAAGTTTTTAGAGAAATTGGGTTTTGAAAAACAAAAATTAGATGAAAGAATAACAAGAAGTGTTCTTGTATTTTTACATGTGAGAGAGAGAGAGGACCAAAGAAGTTCTTGGGCTTTTGTATTAAGAGTTATATATATAGAAAGAAAAAATAAAGTATTTTTACTAAGCCTCTAGAGAATATTGTGAGAGAGTCTCTTAATATTTTTCTTGTTGTCTCATGTGATGAGTACACAATAAGAACAGAAATTCGAGAGTCGAATTTTTCTATTCAATACCGAGACGCCCACTCGTCGGTTCTTTGGTGTTGGAGATTCAGTGTGGAAGAACTTGATTCGAGGGAATCACGAAGATTCTATAGTGGAGGAACTCGGTTCGAGTGAATCACGGAAAGTCTACAAGGGTAACTATTTCCTTCCTTATTATTTATAGTTAAATATTAGAATCAATATAATCACAACGATCCGGCTAAAACGTTTTTTGTTTTTATGAAAAAATTTTAAAAACCGGGCCCACCGCCCTTCCGCTGCGCGGATAGCGGATACCGATTCCGGTTCCCGGAACCAATAGTGTGCTACATTGCCTTGCTTATAATACATGTCATATTTATGCTCAAACATGCATTTTTGGAATAGAAGATGTACTTTGGAAGTATTTTTTGAATGACCTTTAATTGATCTCCATGACATGATGATTCTTTTTAATGACATACTTAAGTTGAAAAGTATGAGATGAAAAATGTGAAATATTTGATTACTAAATCTTGAATGCAAATATGTGTGCAAAAGCAAATGTCGAGACTCAAATAAATAAGGATCTTAAAATCCAAAGTCTCTCTTTCTTTATTGGTAGAACAAGACTACTATCATACGGGTATCTCATCTGGAAAAATCAAATAGGGTGCAAAGTCGCTCATGTCTTGTTTTGCTTATAAAGTTGGATATAGTTGCTCTTTAAAATTGAAATGCTTAAACTCTATATCCTTGCTTTTTCCATGACAAAAGGTGAAATTGGTTTGAATTCTATTGGAAACCTTTATTTTTTACCTTGCCAAATACCATTGCTTTTGAACTTGAATGCACGTCTTGCATGCAAAGCATCTTTGTCACACATTTTCTTAGAATAAAACTCCTTGAATCTCTCTTACTTAATTGAGTTGTATAAAGTTGCTTACATGATTATGCATATGTGGTTGTGCTACAAACTCTCTTTGCTATTGCTTACCTATTAGGGGAGACTCTCTTTGCCTATCTCATGATAAAAAATGGGAGTAAGGTTGGGGAGAATTTGTGTCATTCTTGGCATTGCATTTAGGGGGAGTTGAGAGAGAGTATCCCATTTTTTTTTTTGGGATGTTGCATTTAGGGGGAGTTGCATTGCATTGCATGATTCATTATTTGATTGTATCGATTTATTTTTGGCAATTGCAATTACTCTTGTTATAAGCACCTCTCACACACTTGCTCTTGGAAGGTATCTTTCTTGTTGATTGTGTGTAGGTTGGATTTTTCTACAAGCTTGAGATTGACTTGAAGATGTTCAAGACTTAAACTAGGATCTTTATTTGTAATGTAGAAAAAAAATTTTGACCAACCATTTTTTTTTTTTGTTGAGAGGATGCTATGTGAGTGTTGGTTTTGTCACGAAATAGCCAAATGGGGAGATTGTAAATGTAGGGAAAAATACCGTAGTACACGCAGCGGAAGCGAGACTAAAAATAGATTTAGTAACTTTTAAAATTTTTCCTTTTTATGAACCTTAACCCTTTAATCAATTAAACATGTATATAATCTAACAAAAGAAGAATACCTTTTGTCGCGTGATCCGATTGACTTACGTCGATAGTAATCCGCAAGATCTTCAATCTTAGCACGAACGTGAATCACCTAGGAGCGTGGTCTCCCTTTTCTTTGAATTGCAAACCTGAGAATGGACAAACAAACTTTTCTTTTTCTTTTGTTAGTCACAAAACAATCAAAAGAAGACTAAGATTATTCCGGTCACTTTTGAGTTCTCAATCTAATGATCGAAACTCGCGTGAACCTCAATCGATGTTGTACACACAAGCTTATTGATGAACAAACAATTAGTGTACCATCAAAGAATAATCTATTCACTCTTTTATGTCTTGGTCGAAATCAACACACACTAATCACTAGAGTTGGATTCTATTTTTAAAGCAAAAGAAAAACTCTCAAACCTTGCAAGTAGGGTTAGCCTAATTCAACCTATATATAATATCTATATATATTAAAATATATATAGTGCACCGAATACTGCACTTTGCATAACTAATAAATAAGTGCATCAATTCTGCACACCTCACCAAACAATAATATATATTTGCACGCCTAAACCAACATATAATATATATTTGCACGCCTAAACCAACATATATCTTTTTTGTGGAATTAATACTGCATGCATTATATACATATATCTTTACGGCCTAATACTGCATGCATTATATACCTCTATATTTTCGGCCTTATATATTTATATATTGTGGCCAAAATCATCTACCATGTAGGATTTGTCTTTTGACTTAAATCCTAACCCTAGGTAGATTTCCTTAGAATTCCAAACCCTAATCCAACTCTTTAGTGTATTTGTGACTATCTCAAAGACTTCCTTATTTGATTAAATAAATAAACCTTATTATTTATTTTCTTACCAAATAAGTCTTTTACTTTTAGTATACTACTACCAATAGTATAAACCTAGGAAACATATTTCCTGATCAGAAAAAGATTTTGTTTCTTAATTAAATAATTAATTAATAAATTAATTAATTCTCATTTAATCAAACAATAAAATAAAATAATATATTAGACTAATAAATTAGCCTTGCTGCCCACATCATATATATATGGGCTCAATATTATTTTCTTATTTTATTTAATCCATTGGACTTTAAATAAAAAACCCACATGTGAACCAGACCCATTCTTACTAAAAGAAACAAGCCCACATGCCTTTCATTAATATATTAATATAATTGAGCAGCCCATTACATAAATAATGTGCAAATTATATTCTTAATATATTAAATGCAATTCTAGATGGACCCTTAAATTGGTCCGGTAGAATATATCAAGTGATCCATGCAAGTCCGTGTGGATTGGGGATCTTGGCGGGCCATCTAAATTTAAGCTTCAATAGACATAACCTAATCACAATCAACAAATGGTTTACTTAGGTCCGATCCATTAATTTTAACTCATTCCACTAAAGAGCTAAAATTGAACTCTTAAATAAAGATAGAAAAGGAAGACGTTCCTCATTCATACCCTAGACAATCATGTTGGAGATAATGTATCATCGTGATTAATATCAGTAATCGCCAAGAGTTCATAGACCGCCTATAACTCTCCAAGTTACCATATTTACTCATATGACCACGTTTTGAACTTGGATATTTTGACTTGTCCAGAAGCCATGTTTTCAATAGACACTATCGAAAACTCAACGTTGAGATTTAATATCCAATTACCTCAAAACATCCATATGATGATATTATACTCTCATTTAATAAATGGAGCCACGATGTCCATATCTATAAATGAAGTCCTCTATCGATTAACAAATGAATATCACAAAACTATCGATGATAGACTATGCGATATAATCGTACTCATTGATAACTCAAATGATATCACTTGCAACCATAAGTCCATCATTTATCTCAGGATTAAGATAGACTCTCCGATTGTCCTGATAATGAAAAGACTATTATCTATTGACGGTTCTAGATAAAGCTTTTCATTGTGATCCAGTTCAATGCACCCAGTGCACTAGATTCTTTTGCTCGAAGACACTCCGATGATTTTAGACTCATCATATCTCATTTGATCCCACTCAAATGCTAGTAAAAGAATTCTACAACTTTAACAAGATAAAGGTGCCCAACCTTTAACTTAAGTTGTGAACAATATTCAAGACTAACTAAAGAATTGTGTCTACCACATACATATCCAGATGTACGAACAATTCTTCTTTTCTCATAGTCTTTAGACCTTATGATTATTTACTTTGACAATTATAATATTAAACTATAAATGCTATAAGATTTGTTAAACCAGAAATCACATTATGAATATGAATAGATTGTCAAAAACACTATTACACTCTTGCTATTGAGCATAATCCTAACAGTAAGTGCCTCACTTTTTGATTGGCTTATTTCGTTGACAAAATCACAATGAGGTTCAAATATGTAGGGGTAGCTTAGGTTTGAAGAAATTCTCCTCAAATGCTAATTGACCTCTTTGTGGACATCAAGTGATTCAAGGAAGGTAGCCTACTTGTCTTAACTCTTAATTGAAGAGATTTAGATTACATACACGCACATCTCATGCATTTACATGTCTTATACTATGTTGTGTGTTTCTTGTTGGTGCACATTCTCTTTTCATGCATGATCTCTCTATTGTATCTTATTTTATTATTGCCATGCTTATTGATCTTGAAAATGCATGTCTCTTTCTTGTTGCTTGTAAATTGCTTGTGATCACTCTTATGACCGCTGTGAAAATTCATAGCGGTAGGCACATCGCTCTCATGGACAGAGCGCACCGCCTTCATGACCGTAGTGAATTTCTACAGCAGTAGCGACAACGCTCTTATGGACAGAGCCTACCGCTATCGTGACCGTTGTGGCTTTCACTGTGGTACCGACAGTGGTCGACAGCTAATGCATTTTTTAAGACGTGACCTTTCACATTCTCACACACTTCTCTAAAAATACATCCTATTCTCTAGTTCTTTTTTGGGTTTTTGAGTTTTAAAATCACTAGAGAGAGAGCTTTAGAGTGACTTCAAATAAAAACAACCAAAGATTTGATCTTTCTAAATCAAAACCCAAAACCCATCATCCTTTCATGATTCATACATCATCTAGTATGCTCTAGGTATGATTTCTCTTGGGTTTTCTTCATTACTCACATGACTTGTAGTTAGAACGTCATCTTTACAAGATATCATTTTTATTACTTGACTAGTTTCAAGATAGCTTTTTTATTGTGTTTTGTGAGTTGTTTGTGATAGCTATTGCATATAGGGTGTTGTATTGCACATATAGATATGTTGTATGCATGTCATATAGCAACATGATATCTAGGAGTGTTTAACATGTTCATCCATGCCTAGATAAGTTTAAATGTTTAACCTTGTATTTATGTTCCTTGAATATTATACATATTCACTTTAGGTTGTTTATCTCTTCTCTTGAGAGTTAAGTCTTGTGACTACCGTGAGTAGTGCTCAAGCACCTTAGGTCTAGAATCGTTATTAGAGGCCCGTTGGGTAGTAGTGGTAAGTTAGTGACCGTGTAGGGTTTGATGTGGTCAACCTAGGTTGTAAACATCATTACAAGTAGTAGATTTGAGGACCGTGTGTGGCGCACATAACAACCCATGGTTTTTCCTTATTGAAGGTTTCCACGTAAAAATCAAGTGTTATTTAATTTCTGCACTTTACACTTGATTGTTGTTTTTAACTTGATAAGGTTTTTATTGAATATTGACTAATCAAGAAAAATTGGTAATTAACTTGATTAATATCTATTCAACCCCCACCTCCCTCTAGATATAATTAGACACTTTTTATATATTTTTTCACATATAAATACTTATACTAATGGGTTATAACAAATTAATGGTTTTTCAAAGGTGAACCCAAAACCAACCCATTATATTATGGGTTTTAATGGATTGACCCATTAACAACCCAATCCAATAAACTAGACCCATCAACCGCTATTTTTGAATGGGTTTGGGTCGTGTGAAATTTTGCCAGGTCTAATAAAGAGTAAGTTATAACCAAAGATGTGGTTTACCTTTTAAAAAGCAGAAACAACTTTATCATAAACTGACATGAACATTCTTTCTCGTTAGTCAAACGGTTTGGATCTTTATAACTCCATGGATGAAGATCCAATCTAGATAGGTGGAGATCCTTGGATCTCCACCAACCACCGTCCATCCGTTGGGATGGCAAAGATCCTCATTTTTTTAGGTTTTTTAAAAATAAATCTCCACCGTCGTCCATCCATTTAAATTGACAGCAAGATTCTCATTTTTGAGTTTTTTTTTTTTTAAATAAATCTCCACCATCCATCTCAAAGATGGGTGGTGGAGATCTGAAATTGTTTTTTTTTTTTTTTAAATATATATGTGTGTATGTGTTGTGAATTGTAAGAAAAGAATATTATTCACACTTTGAATAGAATACAACTCTAGGTTATGTACACTAGGTCATGTAACAAGAAAGAAAACTATCCTAAATCAAATACCTATAAATTAGGGATTGTATTGACTAATAATATCTTCTTAGCTATAAACTAATTACAAAATCAAAGTCTCCTAAGAATAGGAATCCCGTGTTTCTTCACAATATATAATAAATCTTTTTTTTTTTTTTTGAATTATTTTAATTTGATTTTTTTATTTTAGCATAATTTGGTAATTTCAAATATAATGTTGGGAGCATTTTGGTGTTTTCAAAAGTCTAACTCAATCAACGATTAACTTTGACTAAGTTTGACTAGCAATAAGGGAGGTCAATGTTAGTTTTTTGTAAAGTTGTTTCCATTTGTAAAAAGACAAATCATTGGGTGTTTGGTTGTAATTTACCGATAGATAAATAGAAGTGACTTAATGTGACAAGTAATTGCCCTATTCTATACTCCCCATCAAAATTGAACAAGATTAATTGAGAGAGACAAGTATAGTCATTGCCGGTTTTATTTACAATTGGGATCCAATGCAACTACAAAGGCTTCAAAGAATCTTTCAACTCAAGAGTTAAAAGCTAATACGAGATGTCAATGTAGTATTATAGCCTTGTAACATCAAGGTGCTCTAGATGTCAATAAACTCTGTTTGTTCTTTATGGACTCAAAGAACAGACCGAGATGACTTGAAAAAATAGTTCAAGAACAAGCAAAGGCTTACAATAATAAGCTCTTTGTGACAAACAAGGAAGCACGCAAGCATAACAAAACTCAAGGTGGATCAATGAGGAAGAAAAGCTATTTTAGCATCTCTAATCATTCTTATGCATATACCTTGTACTTGTATTCCCTCAAAAATCCTTGCTAAAGTCTGAGAAAGTATCTAATGTGCCTATTAGCTTTTTCTTTCTATGAATACATAAATCCCTGTAAACACTTGGACAATATACAATTTGATCAATGACGACAACAGCATAAAGCATCGTTCTATTTCCATCAACAGCAAATTTCTGAGGTATACCTTCAACCTAACTTAATCAATGGCATCTTGAAGACTGTGAAATCAGCCATCAGAATAGCATGTAACTTTTAGGTGCCCCTCCTTAAACTACAGACATCTTACTTCAGTAACCATAGCGCTCATTAAGTGCAGTTCGTCCATCACCAGATTGACCTAAATAATATAACATGAAAATCACAAAATCAGGAAGAGAATATGAATAGAGCAAAAATGTAATTGAAAAATCAGCTTTTGTCTATATAACAACAAATATAGAAATAACAAATTCTATATACCTTCAGGAGGTACCCACGATTCGTAATCTGAATCACTGCTGAGAAATGAAGGCTTCTCTGGGCCAACAACTCTTTTTGGCTTTTTCTTATCTTTCCTAGTTTTCTTTGTTTCTTCATCATCTTCAGCATGGTATCCTCTTTTATGTTTCAGTAAAAGTGCTACAGCATCCTCTGCCTTGAGTTCAGGTCCTACAGAGGAAGACGTCTCATGATCAAGGGCTTTATCGTCCACGCCCTCAGAGTTCTCAATCTGGTTTTTTTTCCTTATAATCAGGCCAGAGGCAGCAGTTTCAATCCCAGAGTCTTTAACTAAAGTTTCATCGGCATTGCTCAGAATTTTCTGCCTGTCTTTATAGTCTACAAATTGATCAGGCTCTTGCGTATTAAAAACCTCTTCATTTTCCTGCTTGGTCTTCTTCGTTTCCTTATCCTCTACAGCTCCAAGCCATTGGGGCTTCGCAATAGTATACACAGCAACTTTACCCTCATCTGCATTGTTGACAATGTTGTCAGCTTCTGGCTTCTTGTTTGATTCCACAGCAGTGACTGGAGGAGTTTTTTCTTTCTGCATGGAGACATTCAATGGTTTTGCTGATCCAGCACTTTTTGGTTCAATGGGAGGTTTATGCTTGACAACAGCAGCTGGCATTTCAGGTTTATGAAGTTTTGGTTCCTGAACTTTTATATCTCTTCTTTTGGTGGTTTCTCCCATTGGATCAGCAATCTTCAATAGGTAGAAGATCCTATCTAATTCAGACTGGAGAGTGGACAATTCCTTCTGAAGTTGCGCAGTTTTGTCAAGCACTGACAACAAATGTTGAAAATTAGCAGTAGAATAGAAAGACAACATAATTTAAAAAGGATTCAATAACCACAAATAAAAGAAAAATATGAAAAATTGGTATATGTAACCGAGATTATGTATTTACTAACATATTATCAGAAACAGAACTTTGAATTAAACTAAGTGAAAATAAGATACAAAAGGAGAAGAATCCACATTAAAAAAAAATGTGACAGGAAAAAGACTGAAAAATGTACCATGTTATCACCAAAAATAGACAAATCATTTCCATGATAAGAAATTATGATTAATGAGTGCACAACCATTAGCAGTTTCAAGTAATTGATTCTTGGCTCCTCCTTTGGGCACAAAACTCATTACAGGAACTTTTTAATGGTTATAAGCACTTGCAGATACCACATGCCAGCATATTTGAACAAAACATCTGTAGTTTAAGAATAAATGAAGTCACCTCTAGAAGAAGGGAGGGATCTTATAAAATAAATCACAATTTCTAATACTGTATGCACTTGTTGCTTTCTCAAGAGTTGCACAGGAACAAGAACAAATACAGAAAAACTATGCAACCAGCTTGAAAATGACACATATAACTCCAGATATTGTATTTCAAATTTAATTTAAAAACAAAGCATAAACACTTCTAGAGGTTTTCTTCAGATACAAAATCCCCTACCGAGTTGAGATGAGAGCCCAGACATGTAGGCATCAAGTGCATCGCCGGCTTCATTTTCTACTGCAGTTTCTGATGCCATTTTGTTTTTCTCTCTCTCAAGTGACTCCTTCTTGTCTTCAAATTCCTTCATGAGTGCGTCTCTCTTGTCAAGAAGAGTATCGGCAGTTTCAACTATTTGGTTTTCACCAGCATTCTGAGTTAAAGGCTTCTTCTTTGTCCGATCATAGAATTCATCATCATCGCTGAACAATGACAAAACATACAAATATTAACTATAATTCTAGTTAAGAATATAATAGACAGTTATCCTGTTGACCACTTAAAAAAGGAAAGCAAAATTTAATATATAAATGCACGGCCAAGCAAAATATGAGTGTCATTATAATTATGCTAAACTAAATGAAACATCATGTACATGATTCTGCACGAAAGTCACAAAGTTTTGGCAAGAATATGCAATCATAAAATACATATCTATTCACTCGATGCATAACTAATCAAAGGTTGCCATTCAAAAAAGGAAATTTGTAAATGCTAATTACCTTGAAAAGTCTTCATCATCTTCTGCTGCTCCTTTCCTCCCACCACGAGATATATTTCCAGAACGTGCACCAATACTTTCCCTGATACTTTCATTTAACGTCTCTTCCAAGTTTTCAAGTTCTTCCATGATCTATCAACAATAGCATGTCAAGAAGAAAAACAGAATGTGAAAAGCTAGAGGGGGAGGGAAGAAAAATACAAGTCTCATCAACCAGACTTACAGATGGAAAAGAAAAAGGGGAAAAATGACCAGATAACACTTTATCTGCATAGATACCCACCTGTGTCATTCTTTGTTCATTCCGAGCAATCTGAGTTTGTTGCCCTTGTGTCAACCCACCCTGAGAAATGTCTTTAGCACGAATAAGATCTATTTCCTTCTTCATATGAGCAATCTGTAGTCAGAAAAGTGATGTATATATGACAACCAGCACAATATCAGAAGAGAACTACGCCTTACATGTTTAAATTCTTTATTACCTGCACATCATTTTATTGTTGGTAAAGTAATTTATATAAAGCTATTGCAACATCCCAATATAAAACAATTAAAAAATTTGGCAATCAACAATCAAGCAGTATTATCTTTCAGTTTTCATTTTTTTTTTCCTCCTGCTGGGAATACATATCAGTGATGCTACAGGGGGAAACAAAACATACGAAAATATAGTATTGATAAGTACGCAGAATTTCATAATAATTTGCATAACATTATGTAAATGTCTAATTCTTGACAAGAACTAAAGGTATTTGTATGATCTGAATTCAAATTTCAATGTCACTACTTGCTACCCAAATATAATTTGAATTATACTACTTGCAATTACTCTACCAAGTCAACATACAGGTTATGGCGTCTTAATTGGGAAGGGTTTTTGTTAACTTTGTATATTTTGGGGCTGGCTTTGTTTATGTTCTTTCGGGGGATACTGTACATTGAAAGTCAAGTTTTAACAGCAATCTTTGATGCTCTTGTATAGTCTTTGGAGCTATTTTTCTTGGTTGTTTAGTCCATCTAAAGGACTGCTGGTTCACTTTTGATTCTTTAATAAAAAATTGTCCATATCAAAAAAAAACAACAACATGCAGGTTACAGAAAACCAAAACCACCATGAATGGAGAAAAGAAAACATAAAAGTTAAGCAAGAAAATAAATTAAGCAAGAAAATAAAATATGCAGACTATCATGTCACTAGTTCCTCATCCAAAACAGAAATTGACTGCAACTAGAATTCTTGACCCTCCCCAGCAATAGAAATCCTTAAATATTTGACAAGCTTACCACACTATTTTTTGTATAATGCTTTATTAATGCACAATCAGCCAAGCAATGAATCTCCCATAAGCATTACATCCTTTTAACAGCTGTGTTTCCTAGATTTTAGATAATGCTCACACAGTGACACAGACACAGTGAAAACAATGGATGCTCATTATCTACCACAGAAAATTTTGGCTTTGTTATTGGTTGAATTATCTACCAATCACTCTTAAATTATTTATCAAGTATTGATTAGTACCACTACCAAAGTACAAGTTATAATAGAAAAGTAATTATTATATTATTTTTTTAAACTAAAATAATTAATTATTTTAGAAGGCACAACAACCGCAAACACCCCCTAAATCTTATTGATTCGTGAATAATATTTTTTTTTCCTCTTCTCCCTCTTCAAGTCCAGGCCCAACCGAAGCTTGATAAGATGAGGACACAGAAATTCTTCTAGCTAGCTCCCTCGAGCTAAATTGTTCTGTTGCTCATCTTGGTACAGGTATTTCCTATCAGATTAATGTAAAGAGATCTGACGAATGTTTGGTTTTCCAGCTTGCCATATATTTTCACTCATTTAAATACCTTTTAGTTATTTTAACTTATGTTTGGACATATGGGCAACCACAATCATCAACACCTAGGGAGGCAATTTGGGTCATAGCATGATAATCCGACACAAACACGAGTGAATTAGTGGGTTAGTGTGTAGCTTAATCGCGTTGAGTAAAAGATCGTGTAAACCTATTTGACCCATTTAATAAATGGGTTGTGGGGATTTCTTATCGTGTTTACAGGGGTATAATTTTAATTTGAGCATATAAGGGTACTTTTGTAAAATAATCCAATCATATATAATACTAACCCTAACTTTTTGCCTTTCTTTTCTTCTCCTATCTTCTCAACTCTCTATCTCTCTCACTGCTGCAACCTCTTCCAACCAACTTCTCCTATCTTCTCAAGTTTCTCTTTCCTCCCTTCTTTTTCTGTATATCTTTCAATAGCTATCTCTCTCTCTTTCTTAAAGTCCCAGACATCTTCCATTTGTACAAGAAAGGAAAAACTATTTGAAGGTGTGCAGTCTTAGCCTTATTGTGGGTTATTTGGGAAGAAAGAAATAACAGAATTTTTGACAAGAAGATTGAGGAGAGTATTGATGGCTTGTGGGATTGGGTTCGCTACTTTGCTTCCTTATGGGCTTCAGTGTCTAATGAATTTAGAGATTTTACTTTCTTCCTAATTCACTCTAGTTGGGAAGGTGTTGCAGTTAATTTGCTCCGCTTTCAGTTCCATTTTCTTTTGTAGGCCTTGTTTTTGGCTTGTAGGCCTTCTTTGGTTCCCTATGTGGTTTTTGTCAGCCTAGGTGGACTTCTTGTTCATTCTTGTATAGGGATGTGTTGCTACATCCTATGTTCTTTGTATAGGGATCTTTTGTAATATATATATTTTTGCAATATATCTTTTGTTTACTATAAAAAAAAATAACTGATGGTTGTATTTTCTATTATGTAGTGTTCAAATTTCCTTGTTTTTGCATTCTTTCTTTTACATTTTTATTATTTTGATCATTGATTATACGATTAATTCTGGGTCTTTCATCTATAGATTCTAAGTTCTTAAAGAAAACATAATTCCATTTTTGCAAAAAAAATTATGGTTGCTTGTAATTTAAGCTTAAATGTACATTATAATCAGGTTAGACAGGTTGTGTGGTGTTGCCTGCTTAATAAATGGGTCGTGTTCAGGTTTAGGGGTTTAACACGATTACTTATTTGTATTAACTTTGGGCTAGCAAAATTTAGTCGTGTCATGTTTGGGTTGGGCCAAACACGACCGACCAACCAAATTGCCAGCCCCAAACAACATCACATACTCCTTTCATAATTCATTTGGAAGGTGCTCCACTGTTCTGAGTGTTCTCTCTCATAAATGCATCTTTTTTTTGAGTAAGAAACTTGACAACTTCATTCTACAAAACTGAGAATTTGAATGCAAAATATAATTGTTTATGGTACATTTAGATTTGTTCTCCCATTAAAGATCAATTTCTTATTGAGTTCTTTTGCAGAGGTAACACTGAACTGTTTCTCAAATCTGTCAAAGTCATAGTAAGTTTATGAACAGCTTAATCAACCAAGTGCAATTAAATTACAAATTTACACAAGACAGCTGTCTTGATTCCATCCATCTTTTTGCTTCTATGTCAGAATTTCATCATTCCTATCTATCACTCAAACCAGATTGTACCATACCATTCCTTGCTTACAGGTCTAAAATATTCTTAAATGTCTATTTTCATTAATAAGAATTTTCAATTATACTAATTAATTTCAGGTAGCATGCTACTTAGATTGGGCAATTTGCATTCCAGCAAAATCGTAACACAAGACAATATACGGATGTATGGCAATTGAAAGCAGCATTTTCAGTTGAGTAGTCCAAAAATGATAAAGTAATGAAGGACCAAACATAAACATTGAGGGGATAAATAATTCTAGAAAAGAAGTCATCAATTTTATGGAGGGAAAAAATCATTGTTATATTAGAAATTTCAGCTAGAAAAGAAGTTATAAAGATAGAACCACTTGCCTTTTCCGTCCTTTTTATTATTTTCTCACGGGTTTTTTCTTGCTTCTCTGTAAGCTGTCCTTTGTAAGTTTGCCAAGTCACTTCATCATCATCATCCTAAAAATAGAACCATAAGTAGGGTAGACAAACAAGAAATTTATCTTCTTTCAGTTCATATCAAAAGAACCTAAATTTATAACTGACAGTACATATGACATAAGAAGCAGTTCAAGTGAAAATGTTTGGACTTTCATACTAGAATTGAAATGCAATATAAAAGGAACACACAAACACACACACACGAAAATTTTCATTTCAAACGTCCTTATCTTTTTTCATATCCATCAGAGAATGAGAAAGTTTTGGCAGGAGAAAACAGAGCGACACAACAGAGTAAGTGGAGAGAGAAACTATTCTTGTAAAGAGAGATATGTGAGAGTTGAAGGAGACAGAAATATTCGTCTGAAATCAATGGCACTATTTTTTAGTATTTTGCTTAATCAATTATTAATTACCGGTTAGAATAGCAGGTTTGAATTTTTTGAAATCTAAGGGCAAATTAATAGGATAATGACTGCATACATTTAATATGTTTATCACCTCCGGACACTAACCTGCAGTTTCCAATTCTTTTAGCGAATTTGAAACACTTCAAATTGGCTGCCAAACAAGCCTCAGGTCAGTGTCCGCAGGTGCAACAAACTATGTAATGCTTGTATGTATGTATAGAAAAATAACAATTTTCTTTTTAACCATCTTGCTTTTACACACGTTCCTACATGCATAAACATAGATGAACATGGATTAAATTTGTAACTTAGGATAAAATACAAAGAATCTTTCAGTTCATTAAACCAGGGAAAAAAATGATGATGTTATGTTACCGGTTAGAATAGCAGGTTTGAATTTTTTGAAATCTAAGGGCAAATTAATAGGATAATGACTGCATACATTTAATATGTTTATCACCTCCGGACACTAACCTGCAGTTTCCAATTCTTTTAGCGAATTTGAAACACTTCAAATTGGCTGCCAAACAAGCCTCAGGTCAGTGTCCGCAGGTGCAACAAACTATGTAATGCTTGTATGTATGTATAGAAAAATAACAATTTTCTTTTTAACCATCTTGCTTTTACACACGTTCCTACATGCATAAACATAGATGAACATGGATTAAATTTGTAACTTAGGATAAAATACAAAGAATCTTTCAGTTCATTAAACCAGGGAAAAAAATGATGATGTTATGTTCTAATATCTAGAACAAGAAAAAAATCTTGAAAAACAAAATAGTATCCTACAGCTTTCCAAATATCTTACAGAACAACAGTAATTTTCCTTTTGCACAACTAATATGTGAAATCTATTAGAAAGTAAACAACATCATTCATATCCAAATTCAATTCAAACTTTATTGCTGTGCAAACCTCAGCTTCTTCAATAGCATCCTCTCCCATGCCCCATGAGATACCATCAGCAAGGGATGAGTTCATTCTGGCTCGTCGAAGTGAATCCTCACAATCTATCATCTCTTGTTGCATCTTAGATTCTCGAATAATTTTCAAGTCCTTTTCCTATAACAGAAAACCACATAATATGATATAGCAATTTCAAAATACATGCAAACTTGAGCATGATAATAGTATAATACACCAATGAACCAATTGCAGATTAACATCACGGAATAGATCTATTTCTGATATCAGTTCTTATTTCTTCCCAGGAGTGAATCAAAGTAATAATTACTAGTGATAAAAAGGAAGAACTAATAAATTGAGATATAATGATTTAGTAAATGCGCAACGGAACAAAAGCACATCGATATGACTGATATATAGAACTGATATTAAGCGTCAAATTCAATCACAGTGTAGTTGCTTGTTTGAGAAGAGATAGAAGACATTTGGGGTTTCATACTATGAGATACTAAGCAAAAAGATTTCAAGCTTGTTAGTTTCCCGATTATTTCATTCTAAAAGCGAGGCCTCATACTCCAGGTTAAAGTAAAATAAAAGGCAAAAGTTTGCAAACTTATATTTGGAATATAAAAAGAGAAGGAATAGGAAAATGAAAATAGTATCTCACAGAAAGCTTTATATATATATATATATATATATATATATATATATATAGAGAGAGAGAGAGAGAGAGAGAGAGAGAGAGAGAGAGAGAGAGAGAGTAAACAAAAATTGTATTATAAGAAAGAAGAAAACACAAAGCTATATGTGAAGGATCCACAAGAGCAACAAAAAAAAAAACAAAAAAAAAAACAGAAATTGCACAAATGCCCAAAAAGAAAACTGAACTACAATCCCACCCTATGAAAACAAAAAAACCTGTTCACTACATCACAACTGCTTTCCAATTGTTAAGACTAAAAATGAACAATAAAGTTTGAATAAACAGAAGCGCATAATGAAACCTTGAAGAAAACTTTGTCCTAGAGAAAACCTACATCCTCTTTTCTGAAGCCCAAAAGCGAACTTTATCCCATACAACTCTTGATTTAAATGCAACTTATTTCCCTTATATACTATAGTAAACAAAGATCCTTACTACAGTGGAACATTCCAACTTGAAATTATCTTTGGACAAGAAAAAAAAAAAGGTATTAAAAAATCTTTCCAATAAACTAGAAAAGAACACTTTGTTCAGCCAAAGAACAGCAGCTTCATATATGATAATGCACTCTGATAAGCAATTTGTAAATTCGGAACTTCCCAACACATAAAATTGTATATTGTCATAGAAGCCTTACCACTGGCATCAACTCTGATGGTCCTTGGAAAATGTACAGCCGAGATGACCTGTGAAAGAATAAGTAAAAGCAATAACAAATTTAAAAAGTAGATAAAAATGTATACATAAAGCCTACCAACCAAATGAAACAAAGAATTACATAGAAAAGGACAAAATTGAGTTTGAAATATGGATGAGCGTGTTAGAAAAAATAGACTATACAACCAGGTCGTATTTCACTTACTGGCCAAAACGGATGACATCACCAACATGTAAGTCCACATAAACCCTTTTCTTTACCTGTTTAATTTGGGAAAGCAAAGGAAAAAAAAAAAAATCAGGCACAATTTGACCATTAATCACCTAACAATAGCAACTATTAGTTTTACAAAAAAAGACTATGTAAATGGATTATGATATATTGAACACACAAATTTGATTTAGTCAAATGAGTACGGCAACAAATTCAAAGTCATCAAGATACAATCTTGTTCGACATGGAATTAAATATGTTTAAGGAAATGCTAAATTTACGAAACTGGGGAAACTTTTTCTAGTATTATGACCATGGTTCTGAAACTTCTACTTTGAATCACTAGATTCAATCTGTAAGGACAAGTAGAAGAGAGATTTTCCCAAACCCACAGTGCATGTGCATTGACAGTGACTTACAAACATTGGCATAGAAACCCATTAAAACATTCAAATTTAAAATTCCCTGCAAAATGATGAAAGATTAACCTTATTACTGGCTTTTTACTTACTTAAAATACAATCAATGCAATGCACATGGATATAAGCTAAAAACAACTAAAAAATGGCATCTAGATACCTGATTCTTGTTGACAAAAGTACCATGAGTACTGCCCACGTCATAAAGGTATGCAGCTCCACTTTTTCTAAACTGAATAACTGGTAAGAGACATGTAAAAAAGGGAAAAGAATAAGCAATCTCAATAATAAAAAGTATACAAAATTCGTAAAACCTTGAACAGCAACTCTAGTGCAATAGAGCTTAAATTTTCATATTTACAGCTAGAGTGACCCAATTCTTATAGCAGAATATATCATTAAACAGAACAGTAGAAATATTACATGACAGGCATTGATAGCAAATTTAGTAAAAAAGTGAGAATAAAAATTCATACCAGCATGAAAGCGAGAAATGGTGGGGTGCTCGAGAACAAAATCACAAAGATCTACACGTCCAAACATGTAAGCTCCCTTCTTGTAACTGCATAAGATCACATTTCAAAGATGAAATAATTTACAAAAGAGAAATTGAAACTCATGCAAATAAAAATTGAACTTACACATCAAATTGGTCCATAATGGAGCCATCTTTGAGGACCTCGAAATAGAATCTGTGGCAGGGAATCCCACTCCATTCAGGAATAGTGTAAGGCACGGAGCTCTGCTGCTGCTGCACTTGAATTGATTTGTCTTGTTGTTGTTGTTGGGTGTCGTCCGAGGGTATTATAATATCAGGGTTAGGGTTTTTGGGAGGAGGTGGGCCCATGGGAGCTGTAGAAGAAGAAGTTGTGGGTTCGTCTTCTTCAGCCATGGAGGAGGATGTCGTCATTGTATCACTAATTTTGCAATACAACTTCGAAGAAGAAGAAGAAGATGATGAGGAGCGGAAAACGGCAACAATAACACAGAGGCGGCGTTCGGTTGGGCTTAAACGGGTCGGGTCGGGTCGGGTCTATCATTTCTAGTACAACTACCAAACGACACCGTTTCAGCGAAACATGTTGTTATATAACACGAAAGCGTGGTTTGGTTTTGGTTTAATAGACACTAGACAGACATGGCAGGGAAGGAGAGACGAGACGAGCTTGCGGAGTCAGTGAACGATCTGTTGACGAGCGTGAGTTCAATGGTGAAATCGGAACTTGAGGTGAGATCCGATCTCTGTTTGATTTAATTTTACGATTATAATTCAAAGATAACGATGGAATACGTGGATGGATGCAGGGGACGAACAACACGATGGAGCTTCTGGAGAAGATGAATCTGAAAGTAGCGGAAGAGTACAAAGGATTTGGCGATTTGGCGTCTGGGTTGAGGGTTTTTGTGGAGCAATTGAAGTCAAAGAGTGGCAGCTTCGACGATTATGTGCAGCAGATTGATGCTATTGAGAATCAAGTCACACATTTTGAAGCTGTTATTTCCATGCTTGATCAATATGTTTCTTTGTTGGAATCTAAAATGCACTCTATCTATCAACATCCACCTACCTGAATTTAGGTTTTTCCTTTTCTGTTTCATATGGATTGATTCTGATCATTATTTTTTTCTGTTTTGAATTGTTTCATGGATATGTGTTGTGATTTGTGAATCATAATTTGCTTCTCTTTGTCTTAACTAGGGGCCAGGGGACTATTCGTTTTTTTTTTTTTTTTCTTTCTATTTTATTGATTTTTATTTGAAAATAAGAAATTAATTTTCATAATTTTAGGATTTGAAAACACTTCTGCAAGTAAAAACTGAAAACCGTATTATATATATATATATATATATATATATATATATATATATGATGGTTCTTTAGTAAGGAGGTCTTGAAATTATAGGTTAAGGATATCCAACCACAACACCGCATTCATAATGGGTGTGGGTATTTGTTAATATGTGGCTGTGGGCCCACTGTGAATGTGTGGTCGTGGTTGAACGTCCTGAAATTATAAAGTCATGACGGTCTAGAGAATTATATATATATATATATATTATAAGTCTCATATAAAAGATCATTTATTTTAATTTCGATAAGGATCTTGATGAAATCATATCTATTTTTATGAATTTTGATCTGAATTTTTTTGTGGATGATAAGTTCATTGAAATATACCTATAAATAAAGTTTGAGAAATTTTCAAATATTAAAACTATTTTTCTTGAATTTTTCTATATTTCGTCTATTTTTATGATGACATTGTATTTAACAAAATCGGGATAGATAGTTTTAATGCTTGAAAAACTATCAAATTTCATTTATAGATACATTTCATTGATCTTATCACCCATAAAAAAATTCAGATCAAAATTCATAAAAGAGAATGTGATTTCATCAAAGTATTTACTGTAATTAAAATAATTGATCCTTTATGAGGGCCTCAATAGAGAGAGAGAGTTTTTCTCTTCTTATGATCAAACTAAATTCTTAAGACTATGATGAGACTTATGAGTCATTGATTAAGTTTAAGAAGACTTTGATTAAGCTGAAGTATGTAAATATAATGGTTGATAGTTGTTGAACTGATATAAATAAAGGGAGCCGATATTAACATCCATAAATATGATAAGCACACCCATATTTTAATAAAAAAATTAATTACAAAAATACCCCAATATGAATTTGACAATAAGGACAAATTAGTTTAATTAAAAATAAGGCTAATTGACACTGATGCCCTAAACACTTCTAAAATATGCACCATGCCCCATAAACTTTTTTTTTTCAGCAATTGTTGAAGGAATTTGCCTCCTGGTGAGGGGGCAAATTCCTTCAGTGATTACCAATTTATGAGAGTTCATGGGGTTTAGTAGCGAAAAAAAAAGTTTATGGGGTAAGATGCAAATTCGGCCATAGTTCAGGGGGCATCAATGCAAATTAGCCTAAAAATAAACAAAATACTATTTACACCCATTAATTACATTTATATCTTCAACTATATCACTTAACTATAAAAAATAAATAAATAAATAAATAAACCTAATTAAACCTTAATTCTATTTCTTTTTTAAAAAAAGAATGAGAAGAACAGAAGCCCAACGGAGATTACCAGAGTAAGAAAACACACGAACCAAATAAACAGAGGCAACTAGACAAAAAGAAAGAAAAAGCGCCCCATTTACAAACAAAATAGAGGAAAAAAAAAACCCACTTGTGGGCAAACAAACTCCACTGAACACTAATTCTATTTCAAGTATCAAATGTTGGGATTTATGCCCTAAAGCTTGTAATTTGTAAATATTATAAAATCATTAATAAAATGAGTAGTTATTTCATTCAATTAACATAACTCATATGTTTATATTATATATGCTAACATCCAAGATTGCTAGATGTAATCTCAAAATGAGTATATGAATGTCATATACGGAGGAATTCATTTTGAGACATGCAATCTAAAGAGTCCGTAGAAAGCAAATAAAGTAAGGTACTTTATTTGTGGTTAATCTACAGTTGCGGTCCATTTTGTAATGTACAGTGGTCTTATCCTAGACTACTCATATGGTGTTATGAGAATGAAGGCACCTTCTATGATGTGATCATATAGGACTGAGCCATGGTCTATATGAATCTATCACTAAGATCCGTTAGTTGAAAAGATTTATATATATTGACTAATGATGGTTGTATATGGGTGATCTAAATACTGAGTGTCTTACTGACTTAGATCGTGTGTCTTGAAATATCATGGGTGAGATTGGAGTATTGTTCCCGATCAATAACTCCGTATCTTGGAATCATGGTTTAGTTTGAGGCTGGGAAGGTATACACGCAATAGTGGAATCCACTCCTTCTTACGAGAAATAGATGAGTAGTTCCATTAAGGATTGATTCGAGACTTGAACGATTAAGAACACTCTCCTTCTTCCATAAGGGAATGAAGGATATAATCATTCATTAGAGAATCAATGGTACTTAAAGGAAAAGATATAATTAGAGAGGTATAACGGACTTTATAACCTAGCTCTAATTATGAACTACGTGGAAGATCATACCATATGTAATAGCTATATCGATGGATATTGATAATTTGGTTGTGTAAAACATCTATAGTTACGAGAGTACAACCTTAGGTTTTTAGTGAAATAACTCCAAGGTTAATAATTGTGAAATGTTAATTAAAGAGTTTAATTAATTTTTTTTTAAGTATTATTGGAGCTCAAAACTATAGGTCCATTAGGTTCTCTTGCTAGCCCTTTACGATTTATAGTAACAAGGCTCATGGAGAATTGGATGGTCCAATTAATTGTGTTACGAATGTAACTTAAATATATTTTGGAATTAATTAAATGTGATTATTTAATTAATATATTATTTAATTGATGAATTAAATATTATTAAATAATATGATTATTTAATTGACATATTAATAATGAAGAATTATTAATAGTTATATGGAGGTTTCAAGTTCGAACCTTGACAAGAGCAAAAGAATAAAAAAATAAGTTATTATTTTTATTTACTCTAAATAGGTCAAAAGTTCAAACCCTAGTAGTGACCGAATTAAAAAGGATTTATGTGGCGTTTAGTTGGGCGGAATAGGGTGGAATGGAATGGAATGAAAGTCATTATGAGTGTTTGGTTTGTTAAAATACAATGGAATGGGCTTTCCATTGGAATAGGGATTCCACCATTTTGGTGGAATGGGCTTCCCAAAATGGAACCAATGGAATGCCCATTCCATTCCATTGATATATTTTATCTTCCAAAAATAACCCTCTACCCTAATAATCGATATATAACTTTTCTCTGAGAAACAATTGCCTCCTCCTCCATTGAGTCACGAATGATCAAAGATTTCTTCCCATCCCGACTTCACTTTCTTGATTCCAGGTATTTTTTTTTCATCTCTTTCTTTTCATTCTCTTCATCTCCTTCTTTTCTCGAGAAAGTGACAAGAAAATGGGATTTCGAATTAGGGCTTGGCTTTGTTTGTCTCACATATGTTCTATAATATCACTTATATATATATATATATATATATATATATATATATATATATGCCGAATCCTCTGTTTTCTCAGCTGCGTTTTGGCTTGCCTCGTTTTTTCTTCTACTTGTTAGCTCCGCTGAGCTCTGTTTTGTTATTGGTTTTCTCTTTTTGCTAGTTAGGTTGTTTGGTTTGTATGGCTTTTTGTTGGGGTTTCATTTTTCTGTTGCTTTATATTGCTTTTGGGGTTTTTTTGTTGTTGGTACCAGTTGGTTTGTTGATTATATTCTGTTTTATGATTTCTCATGTGATCTATCTAGTTCTTCACTTTAGAGTGTTAGACTGCTAGAATTATTTAGACTTAATCTGGGATTATTGGTATTTTTAATTTAATACAGGTACAAGAAGACTGTAATCTGACTTCAGTGGTTGATATTGCCACAGCTGTGTATCAGTTGCTAGGTATGATTCAAGAAGATGCTACGTTGAATTAGACTAATTTTGTGATTTTAATTTACTTTCATTACCCACTGTAATTTGGATCTCTTTTTTTTAACCTTCCTGAATGACCATGAAAGTTCTTAAAATACTCGAGGTGTGTTCATCAATATAAAGCTAGAGGGGGGGTGAATAGATTTTATCTAATTATTACCCAATTTTCGCATACAAGTCAATTTTACGAAAATACCCCTAGCAAGTCAATAATACATACAAGTGTAATAAGATGCGGAAATAGTAAATGACACTTGATGTTTACGTGGAAAACCCAACCACTGGGAAAAACCACGGGCTGTTAAGTGCGCCACACTCGGACCTCGAAATCCACTATATGAAAAGACGGTTACACCCTCAAGTGATTCTCGGACCCTCACCCTAGATAACCTCAGGCTATGGACACTACCAATCGCCACTCTTGGTTCAATCCCTAGTGATATCCCCTGATACACTACTCTTGGCGTGAGCACCCTCTAATCTACCACGCGGGCCTTTTATAGCGGCTCTAGTCCAATTTGCTTGAGGCCTAAGCACACTTAGCCCCAAGACTTCAATCTCTCAAAAGAGATGCACAACCCTATGTGAATATGTATGAATATTCAATTAATGCAATAAGAGCTAGGGTACTCTAAATGCTTACCTAGGATTATAAGATGACAATATAATCAATCCTAGATATCACATATAGCTATATGACATGGCATATAACTTTAGCTAAGTAAAGGATAACCAATCCTAGATACAAAGCTATCATATAAAACCCACAAACATTCAAAGGATTAACTAGTTGATTAAAAAACAATCTATCAACCTAGTTATCAATACATCACACAAGAATGTTCATGGCATAGCTTTTAGGCAATAATGACCTAATCAAATAAGCTATGAACAATAATCTCAATCAATAAATGAGATCAATTAGCTAGATGGCATATGAACATTAAAGCCTAGCTAACAAATAAAAACCCAATCAACACATAATCTCAATCTTATATGTAGAAATTAATCTAAACACATATAAGTAAAATATGAGATAAAATTGATAAGTAGAAACACTAATTATGTAAGATAAAAGTGTTCAACAAATCATACCATGTGTGTTGAAGAAGTCCCATGCATTAGCATATGCTAGATGATCCTAGATGATGCTTAGATGAAGATTTATGAATGTGGGAATGGGTTTAGAGAGATAAAGATATGATCTTTAAGCTTTCTCTCTCAAGTCTCTCTAAATATCTCTCTAGGGTTCTTATGATCAAAGACTTGTTTTCTGAACCAGAGATAAGGATGTATTTATAGAGACCAAAAACAGGGCAGGTGAAAATACAATTTTGCCCTTGAAACGCACCGATCGGCGGTTTCATTCGGCGGCCAGGCCGCCGAACTGAACCGCCGAATGGCTCCCGTGTGGAACAGGGGAACTTCGGCGACTTCATTCGGCGGTTTGTAAACCGCCGATCCCAACCGCCGTTTTGGACCCGAGAGATATATTTCAATCAGGTCTCATTCGGCGGTTTCGAACGGCGGCCAGGCCGCCGAACGTAACCGCCGAGTCACCAAAAATGGTGAAATCAAGGAGAAGCCAAAGGCATCTCCACCGGCGATCATCGCGCAAAACAAAGCACATTACCGTGCACGCGCGGACGTTTCCGAACATCCTTAGGGAAACGAATTACACCACACTAAAAGCTAACATACATGAAGTGCAAGTGTGGGTATTGAATGCATCCTAATGCCTAACATGTCATGGCATTATCATATAACAAGATGCAATCAATTCAACATGCAAGAAGAGATATTGAATAAATCAATAAAGCACAATGCACACAAAATATAAACATACCATACAAGAATAAGAGTTATGCATGTTGTGTGTGTGTGCAACTATATCTCTTCAAGCCAATGTAAGCACTAGATATATACCTTTGGTGCTTGTCCTCTTGAGGTCTTGGAAAGGGTCTTGATCTTCAACAAACACCTAGACTACCCTTACAACCAAACCCCAACATGTGGTTTGACCACGAAATAAGCCAATCAATAATGGGAATCCTTACAATCTCCCCCTTTGGCTATTTCGTGACAAAACCACCACTCACATTGATTCCTCACAACATAATAGAAACTACAGGTCTACTTATGATTTTCTACTTTACAAAGAGATAAGATAAATAGTCTTGAAGTCTTCAATCTCAAGTAGAACAATCAATCCCTGAAAGCACAGTTTCTATACTTTCTAATACAAGAAAATGTGAGATGAATCAAGTGAGATAAAACAAGCATTTGCATTTAAAAATTTAAGTACAACATCATGCAATGTATGAATGTGCAAATGCTCCCCCTCAAAGGGTTACTCCCCCTCAATTAGTATTCTCCCCAACATGCACAATTGCTACTACAATTTGCAACTCCCCTTACCACAACATACTCCCCCTTTTTGTCATGATATAGACAAGGGAGTAATCCCCAACCGGGTCACTCAAGGCAAAGAGAGTTAGTAGCATTCTAGTATATGCATAATCAATATAAGTCACTTTATGCAATCTCAAATTTATTGGAGAGAAACAAGGAGATTTATTTAAAGAAAATGTGTGAATCAAAAAATTGCTTTGCATACAAGACATGTAGCATTTAAGTCCAAAATATTATGGTATTTGGCAAAGCAAATGACAAAGGTTTTCAATATGAATTCAAACCAATTTCACCAATGTCAAGAGAGAAGCAAGGATATAGGTTTTCATTGATTTCAATTTAAGAACAACTATATCCAACTTTATAAGCTAAACATGTCATGAGCGACTTTGCACCCTACTTGATTTTTCCGGATAAGATATCCGTATGATAGTAGACATGTTCAACCAATAAAGAAAGAGAGACATTTGGATTGTAAAATCCTTGAATGGATACAAGATCCTTTTTCATTTGAGTCTCATAAGCTTTTTCACACATTATTTTGCATTTAAAAAATGCAATCATCAAAACATGCTTTTCAAGATTAGCATTTAGCATGTCATTTTAGCAATCATCATGTCATGGAGATCATTATAGGTCATTCAAATTAAATCCTATGTATATATCTCCTAGTCCAAAAATGCATGTTTGAACATAAATATGACATGGATTGCAATACAAGCATTGATCACACTTATTGAATAGAAAATATGTATACATAGTGTAACCAAGCTAACTCAAGCAACAAAAAGAGAAGCATAAGATATTTCAAATTTTTTGCAAGTGACTAGATGCAAAATAGCTCTCTTTGCTTAAGTTCCCCATATGGGGTTAGTTATCCACACCACTTCAATGAAGGGCATGTGGTCTAAAAGACTTACCAAGTCCATAGGACCTAGTTGAACCTATTTGAGACATGTTTGTCTCGTAGTAAGCGGGTTCGTCTTTTATAATCCACTTAGGTGTCTCAATAACATACCTAGTGGTCATAGATTCTAGAGTTCTAGATGGCAAAGAATCATGCAAATGATTTTCTTCCTTTTTAAGGACATGCATCTTAGCTCTAGCCTTTTTCTTTTCAATCATGCATATAAGATTACATATTTAAATGTAATGCAAGCAACTTGGTCTAACATGACCAACAATACCACACAAAAGACAAGAGGAGATAAGGTTAGGAATTATACCATTCCCTTGAGCATGCAAAAGTGCTTTCCCTTGTCGTTGTGGTTGTCTTGGTAGTTGGATAGGATCTCTCCTCCTTTGATGATGACCAAGACAAAGTTGCTTGCTCGGTTGAGCTTGCATGATTGAACACTTCCCTATTAAGATCGTAGGTTGAGGGAAGATAGCCTTCTTGGTTGGTTAGACCAAGATTGAGGAAGGCTTGGGCTTGAAGCTCTTTGGTGATGTGAGCAACGCCCTTTCATCTTCGTCTCCTCTCTCTCCTTAGAGGGACATCTCCTCATCGGAGTCATTTTCTTCTCTCATAAAATCACTCATAGTGTTTGCGTTGAATGAATGCAAATGAGAAGAATGCAAGATGTATGTCAAAAACAATAATCATACAAAATGCAAAAACACACCAAAATGAGCTAGGATCACTTAAGTATATCTAGGAACCCGCTCTGATACCAATTGAAAGTTCTTAAAATACTCGAGGTGTGTTCATCAATATAAAGCTAGAGGGGGGGTGAATAGATTTTATCTAATTATTACCCAATTTTCGCATACAAGTCAATTTTACGAAAATACCCCTAGCAAGTCAATAATACATACAAGTGTAATAAGATGCGGAAATAGTAAATGACACTTGATGTTTACGTGGAAAACCCAACCACTGGGAAAAACCACGGGCTGTTAAGTGCGCCACACTCGGACCTCGAAATCCACTATATGAAAAGACGGTTACACCCTCAAGTGATTCTCGGACCCTCACCCTAGATAACCTCAGGCTATGGACACTACCAATCGCCACTCTTGGTTCAATCCCTAGTGATATCCCCTGATACACTACTCTTGGCGTGAGCACCCTCTAATCTACCACGCGGGCCTTTTATAGCGGCTCTAGTCCAATTTGCTTGAGGCCTAAGCACACTTAGCCCCAAGACTTCAATCTCTCAAAAGAGATGCACAACCCTATGTGAATATGTATGAATATTCAATTAATGCAATAAGAGCTAGGGTACTCTAAATGCTTACCTAGGATTATAAGATGACAATATAATCAATCCTAGATATCACATATAGCTATATGACATGGCATATAACTTTAGCTAAGTAAAGGATAACCAATCCTAGATACAAAGCTATCATATAAAACCCACAAACATTCAAAGGATTAACTAGTTGATTAAAAAACAATCTATCAACCTAGTTATCAATACATCACACAAGAATGTTCATGGCATAGCTTTTAGGCAATAATGACCTAATCAAATAAGCTATGAACAATAATCTCAATCAATAAATGAGATCAATTAGCTAGATGGCATATGAACATTAAAGCCTAGCTAACAAATAAAAACCCAATCAACACATAATCTCAATCTTATATGTAGAAATTAATCTAAACACATATAAGTAAAATATGAGATAAAATTGATAAGTAGAAACACTAATTATGTAAGATAAAAGTGTTCAACAAATCATACCATGTGTGTTGAAGAAGTCCCATGCATTAGCATATGCTAGATGATCCTAGATGATGCTTAGATGAAGATTTATGAATGTGGGAATGGGTTTAGAGAGATAAAGATATGATCTTTAAGCTTTCTCTCTCAAGTCTCTCTAAATATCTCTCTAGGGTTCTTATGATCAAAGACTTGTTTTCTGAACCAGAGATAAGGATGTATTTATAGAGACCAAAAACAGGGCAGGTGAAAATACAATTTTGCCCTTGAAACGCACCGATCGGCGGTTTCATTCGGCGGCCAGGCCGCCGAACTGAACCGCCGAATGGCTCCCGTGTGGAACAGGGGAACTTCGGCGACTTCATTCGGCGGTTTGTAAACCGCCGATCCCAACCGCCGTTTTGGACCCGAGAGATATATTTCAATCAGGTCTCATTCGGCGGTTTCGAACGGCGGCCAGGCCGCCGAACGTAACCGCCGAGTCACCAAAAATGGTGAAATCAAGGAGAAGCCAAAGGCATCTCCACCGGCGATCATCGCGCAAAACAAAGCACATTACCGTGCACGCGCGGACGTTTCCGAACATCCTTAGGGAAACGAATTACACCACACTAAAAGCTAACATACATGAAGTGCAAGTGTGGGTATTGAATGCATCCTAATGCCTAACATGTCATGGCATTATCATATAACAAGATGCAATCAATTCAACATGCAAGAAGAGATATTGAATAAATCAATAAAGCACAATGCACACAAAATATAAACATACCATACAAGAATAAGAGTTATGCATGTTGTGTGTGTGTGCAACTATATCTCTTCAAGCCAATGTAAGCACTAGATATATACCTTTGGTGCTTGTCCTCTTGAGGTCTTGGAAAGGGTCTTGATCTTCAACAAACACCTAGACTACCCTTACAACCAAACCCCAACATGTGGTTTGACCACGAAATAAGCCAATCAATAATGGGAATCCTTACAATCTCCCCCTTTGGCTATTTCGTGACAAAACCACCACTCACATTGATTCCTCACAACATAATAGAAACTACAGGTCTACTTATGATTTTCTACTTTACAAAGAGATAAGATAAATAGTCTTGAAGTCTTCAATCTCAAGTAGAACAATCAATCCCTGAAAGCACAGTTTCTATACTTTCTAATACAAGAAAATGTGAGATGAATCAAGTGAGATAAAACAAGCATTTGCATTTAAAAATTTAAGTACAACATCATGCAATGTATGAATGTGCAAATGCTCCCCCTCAAAGGGTTACTCCCCCTCAATTAGTATTCTCCCCAACATGCACAATTGCTACTACAATTTGCAACTCCCCTTACCACAACATACTCCCCCTTTTTGTCATGATATAGACAAGGGAGTAATCCCCAACCGGGTCACTCAAGGCAAAGAGAGTTAGTAGCATTCTAGTATATGCATAATCAATATAAGTCACTTTATGCAATCTCAAATTTATTGGAGAGAAACAAGGAGATTTATTTAAAGAAAATGTGTGAATCAAAAAAATTGCTTTGCATACAAGACATGTAGCATTTAAGTCCAAAATATTATGGTATTTGGCAAAGCAAATGACAAAGGTTTTCAATATGAATTCAAACCAATTTCACCAATGTCAAGAGAGAAGCAAGGATATAGGTTTTCATTGATTTCAATTTAAGAACAACTATATCCAACTTTATAAGCTAAACATGTCATGAGCGACTTTGCACCCTACTTGATTTTTCCGGATAAGATATCCGTATGATAGTAGACATGTTCAACCAATAAAGAAAGAGAGACATTTGGATTGTAAAATCCTTGAATGGATACAAGATCCTTTTTCATTTGAGTCTCATAAGCTTTTTCACACATTATTTTGCATTTAAAAAATGCAATCATCAAAACATGCTTTTCAAGATTAGCATTTAGCATGTCATTTTAGCAATCATCATGTCATGGAGATCATTATAGGTCATTCAAATTAAATCCTATGTATATATCTCCTAGTCCAAAAATGCATGTTTGAACATAAATATGACATGGATTGCAATACAAGCATTGATCACACTTATTGAATAGAAAATATGTATACATAGTGTAACCAAGCTAACTCAAGCAACAAAAAGAGAAGCATAAGATATTTCAAATTTTTTGCAAGTGACTAGATGCAAAATAGCTCTCTTTGCTTAAGTTCCCCATATGGGGTTAGTTATCCACACCACTTCAATGAAGGGCATGTGGTCTAAAAGACTTACCAAGTCCATAGGACCTAGTTGAACCTATTTGAGACATGTTTGTCTCGTAGTAAGCGGGTTCGTCTTTTATAATCCACTTAGGTGTCTCAATAACATACCTAGTGGTCATAGATTCTAGAGTTCTAGATGGCAAAGAATCATGCAAATGATTTTCTTCCTTTTTAAGGACATGCATCTTAGCTCTAGCCTTTTTCTTTTCAATCATGCATATAAGATTACATATTTAAATGTAATGCAAGCAACTTGGTCTAACATGACCAACAATACCACACAAAAGACAAGAGGAGATAAGGTTAGGAATTATACCATTCCCTTGAGCATGCAAAAGTGCTTTCCCTTGTCGTTGTGGTTGTCTTGGTAGTTGGATAGGATCTCTCCTCCTTTGATGATGACCAAGACAAAGTTGCTTGCTCGGTTGAGCTTGCATGATTGAACACTTCCCTATTAAGATCGTAGGTTGAGGGAAGATAGCCTTCTTGGTTGGTTAGACCAAGATTGAGGAAGGCTTGGGCTTGAAGCTCTTTGGTGATGTGAGCAACGCCCTTTCATCTTCGTCTCCTCTCTCTCCTTAGAGGGACATCTCCTCATCGGAGTCATTTTCTTCTCTCATAAAATCACTCATAGTGTTTGCGTTGAATGAATGCAAATGAGAAGAATGCAAGATGTATGTCAAAAACAATAATCATACAAAATGCAAAAACACACCAAAATGAGCTAGGATCACTTAAGTATATCTAGGAACCCGCTCTGATACCAATTGAAAGTTCTTAAAATACTCGAGGTGTGTTCATCAATATAAAGCTAGAGGGGGGGTGAATAGATTTTATCTAATTATTACCCAATTTTCGCATACAAGTCAATTTTACGAAAATACCCCTAGCAAGTCAATAATACATACAAGTGTAATAAGATGCGGAAATAGTAAATGACACTTGATGTTTACGTGGAAAACCCAACCACTGGGAAAAACCACGGGCTGTTAAGTGCGCCACACTCGGACCTCGAAATCCACTATATGAAAAGACGGTTACACCCTCAAGTGATTCTCGGACCCTCACCCTAGATAACCTCAGGCTATGGACACTACCAATCGCCACTCTTGGTTCAATCCCTAGTGATATCCCCTGATACACTACTCTTGGCGTGAGCACCCTCTAATCTACCACGCGGGCCTTTTATAGCGGCTCTAGTCCAATTTGCTTGAGGCCTAAGCACACTTAGCCCCAAGACTTCAATCTCTCAAAAGAGATGCACAACCCTATGTGAATATGTATGAATATTCAATTAATGCAATAAGAGCTAGGGTACTCTAAATGCTTACCTAGGATTATAAGATGACAATATAATCAATCCTAGATATCACATATAGCTATATGACATGGCATATAACTTTAGCTAAGTAAAGGATAACCAATCCTAGATACAAAGCTATCATATAAAACCCACAAACATTCAAAGGATTAACTAGTTGATTAAAAAACAATCTATCAACCTAGTTATCAATACATCACACAAGAATGTTCATGGCATAGCTTTTAGGCAATAATGACCTAATCAAATAAGCTATGAACAATAATCTCAATCAATAAATGAGATCAATTAGCTAGATGGCATATGAACATTAAAGCCTAGCTAACAAATAAAAACCCAATCAACACATAATCTCAATCTTATATGTAGAAATTAATCTAAACACATATAAGTAAAATATGAGATAAAATTGATAAGTAGAAACACTAATTATGTAAGATAAAAGTGTTCAACAAATCATACCATGTGTGTTGAAGAAGTCCCATGCATTAGCATATGCTAGATGATCCTAGATGATGCTTAGATGAAGATTTATGAATGTGGGAATGGGTTTAGAGAGATAAAGATATGATCTTTAAGCTTTCTCTCTCAAGTCTCTCTAAATATCTCTCTAGGGTTCTTATGATCAAAGACTTGTTTTCTGAACCAGAGATAAGGATGTATTTATAGAGACCAAAAACAGGGCAGGTGAAAATACAATTTTGCCCTTGAAACGCACCGATCGGCGGTTTCATTCGGCGGCCAGGCCGCCGAACTGAACCGCCGAATGGCTCCCGTGTGGAACAGGGGAACTTCGGCGACTTCATTCGGCGGTTTGTAAACCGCCGATCCCAACCGCCGTTTTGGACCCGAGAGATATATTTCAATCAGGTCTCATTCGGCGGTTTCGAACGGCGGCCAGGCCGCCGAACGTAACCGCCGAGTCACCAAAAATGGTGAAATCAAGGAGAAGCCAAAGGCATCTCCACCGGCGATCATCGCGCAAAACAAAGCACATTACCGTGCACGCGCGGACGTTTCCGAACATCCTTAGGGAAACGAATTACACCACACTAAAAGCTAACATACATGAAGTGCAAGTGTGGGTATTGAATGCATCCTAATGCCTAACATGTCATGGCATTATCATATAACAAGATGCAATCAATTCAACATGCAAGAAGAGATATTGAATAAATCAATAAAGCACAATGCACACAAAATATAAACATACCATACAAGAATAAGAGTTATGCATGTTGTGTGTGTGTGCAACTATATCTCTTCAAGCCAATGTAAGCACTAGATATATACCTTTGGTGCTTGTCCTCTTGAGGTCTTGGAAAGGGTCTTGATCTTCAACAAACACCTAGACTACCCTTACAACCAAACCCCAACATGTGGTTTGACCACGAAATAAGCCAATCAATAATGGGAATCCTTACAATCTCCCCCTTTGGCTATTTCGTGACAAAACCACCACTCACATTGATTCCTCACAACATAATAGAAACTACAGGTCTACTTATGATTTTCTACTTTACAAAGAGATAAGATAAATAGTCTTGAAGTCTTCAATCTCAAGTAGAACAATCAATCCCTGAAAGCACAGTTTCTATACTTTCTAATACAAGAAAATGTGAGATGAATCAAGTGAGATAAAACAAGCATTTGCATTTAAAAATTTAAGTACAACATCATGCAATGTATGAATGTGCAAATGCTCCCCCTCAAAGGGTTACTCCCCCTCAATTAGTATTCTCCCCAACATGCACAATTGCTACTACAATTTGCAACTCCCCTTACCACAACATACTCCCCCTTTTTGTCATGATATAGACAAGGGAGTAATCCCCAACCGGGTCACTCAAGGCAAAGAGAGTTAGTAGCATTCTAGTATATGCATAATCAATATAAGTCACTTTATGCAATCTCAAATTTATTGGAGAGAAACAAGGAGATTTATTTAAAGAAAATGTGTGAATCAAAAAATTGCTTTGCATACAAGACATGTAGCATTTAAGTCCAAAATATTATGGTATTTGGCAAAGCAAATGACAAAGGTTTTCAATATGAATTCAAACCAATTTCACCAATGTCAAGAGAGAAGCAAGGATATAGGTTTTCATTGATTTCAATTTAAGAACAACTATATCCAACTTTATAAGCTAAACATGTCATGAGCGACTTTGCACCCTACTTGATTTTTCCGGATAAGATATCCGTATGATAGTAGACATGTTCAACCAATAAAGAAAGAGAGACATTTGGATTGTAAAATCCTTGAATGGATACAAGATCCTTTTTCATTTGAGTCTCATAAGCTTTTTCACACATTATTTTGCATTTAAAAAATGCAATCATCAAAACATGCTTTTCAAGATTAGCATTTAGCATGTCATTTTAGCAATCATCATGTCATGGAGATCATTATAGGTCATTCAAATTAAATCCTATGTATATATCTCCTAGTCCAAAAATGCATGTTTGAACATAAATATGACATGGATTGCAATACAAGCATTGATCACACTTATTGAATAGAAAATATGTATACATAGTGTAACCAAGCTAACTCAAGCAACAAAAAGAGAAGCATAAGATATTTCAAATTTTTTGCAAGTGACTAGATGCAAAATAGCTCTCTTTGCTTAAGTTCCCCATATGGGGTTAGTTATCCACACCACTTCAATGAAGGGCATGTGGTCTAAAAGACTTACCAAGTCCATAGGACCTAGTTGAACCTATTTGAGACATGTTTGTCTCGTAGTAAGCGGGTTCGTCTTTTATAATCCACTTAGGTGTCTCAATAACATACCTAGTGGTCATAGATTCTAGAGTTCTAGATGGCAAAGAATCATGCAAATGATTTTCTTCCTTTTTAAGGACATGCATCTTAGCTCTAGCCTTTTTCTTTTCAATCATGCATATAAGATTACATATTTAAATGTAATGCAAGCAACTTGGTCTAACATGACCAACAATACCACACAAAAGACAAGAGGAGATAAGGTTAGGAATTATACCATTCCCTTGAGCATGCAAAAGTGCTTTCCCTTGTCGTTGTGGTTGTCTTGGTAGTTGGATAGGATCTCTCCTCCTTTGATGATGACCAAGACAAAGTTGCTTGCTCGGTTGAGCTTGCATGATTGAACACTTCCCTATTAAGATCGTAGGTTGAGGGAAGATAGCCTTCTTGGTTGGTTAGACCAAGATTGAGGAAGGCTTGGGCTTGAAGCTCTTTGGTGATGTGAGCAACGCCCTTTCATCTTCGTCTCCTCTCTCTCCTTAGAGGGACATCTCCTCATCGGAGTCATTTTCTTCTCTCATAAAATCACTCATAGTGTTTGCGTTGAATGAATGCAAATGAGAAGAATGCAAGATGTATGTCAAAAACAATAATCATACAAAATGCAAAAACACACCAAAATGAGCTAGGATCACTTAAGTATATCTAGGAACCCGCTCTGATACCAATTGAAAGTTCTTAAAATACTCGAGGTGTGTTCATCAATATAAAGCTAGAGGGGGGGTGAATAGATTTTATCTAATTATTACCCAATTTTCGCATACAAGTCAATTTTACGAAAATACCCCTAGCAAGTCAATAATACATACAAGTGTAATAAGATGCGGAAATAGTAAATGACACTTGATGTTTACGTGGAAAACCCAACCACTGGGAAAAACCACGGGCTGTTAAGTGCGCCACACTCGGACCTCGAAATCCACTATATGAAAAGACGGTTACACCCTCAAGTGATTCTCGGACCCTCACCCTAGATAACCTCAGGCTATGGACACTACCAATCGCCACTCTTGGTTCAATCCCTAGTGATATCCCCTGATACACTACTCTTGGCGTGAGCACCCTCTAATCTACCACGCGGGCCTTTTATAGCGGCTCTAGTCCAATTTGCTTGAGGCCTAAGCACACTTAGCCCCAAGACTTCAATCTCTCAAAAGAGATGCACAACCCTATGTGAATATGTATGAATATTCAATTAATGCAATAAGAGCTAGGGTACTCTAAATGCTTACCTAGGATTATAAGATGACAATATAATCAATCCTAGATATCACATATAGCTATATGACATGGCATATAACTTTAGCTAAGTAAAGGATAACCAATCCTAGATACAAAGCTATCATATAAAACCCACAAACATTCAAAGGATTAACTAGTTGATTAAAAAACAATCTATCAACCTAGTTATCAATACATCACACAAGAATGTTCATGGCATAGCTTTTAGGCAATAATGACCTAATCAAATAAGCTATGAACAATAATCTCAATCAATAAATGAGATCAATTAGCTAGATGGCATATGAACATTAAAGCCTAGCTAACAAATAAAAACCCAATCAACACATAATCTCAATCTTATATGTAGAAATTAATCTAAACACATATAAGTAAAATATGAGATAAAATTGATAAGTAGAAACACTAATTATGTAAGATAAAAGTGTTCAACAAATCATACCATGTGTGTTGAAGAAGTCCCATGCATTAGCATATGCTAGATGATCCTAGATGATGCTTAGATGAAGATTTATGAATGTGGGAATGGGTTTAGAGAGATAAAGATATGATCTTTAAGCTTTCTCTCTCAAGTCTCTCTAAATATCTCTCTAGGGTTCTTATGATCAAAGACTTGTTTTCTGAACCAGAGATAAGGATGTATTTATAGAGACCAAAAACAGGGCAGGTGAAAATACAATTTTGCCCTTGAAACGCACCGATCGGCGGTTTCATTCGGCGGCCAGGCCGCCGAACTGAACCGCCGAATGGCTCCCGTGTGGAACAGGGGAACTTCGGCGACTTCATTCGGCGGTTTGTAAACCGCCGATCCCAACCGCCGTTTTGGACCCGAGAGATATATTTCAATCAGGTCTCATTCGGCGGTTTCGAACGGCGGCCAGGCCGCCGAACGTAACCGCCGAGTCACCAAAAATGGTGAAATCAAGGAGAAGCCAAAGGCATCTCCACCGGCGATCATCGCGCAAAACAAAGCACATTACCGTGCACGCGCGGACGTTTCCGAACATCCTTAGGGAAACGAATTACACCACACTAAAAGCTAACATACATGAAGTGCAAGTGTGGGTATTGAATGCATCCTAATGCCTAACATGTCATGGCATTATCATATAACAAGATGCAATCAATTCAACATGCAAGAAGAGATATTGAATAAATCAATAAAGCACAATGCACACAAAATATAAACATACCATACAAGAATAAGAGTTATGCATGTTGTGTGTGTGTGCAACTATATCTCTTCAAGCCAATGTAAGCACTAGATATATACCTTTGGTGCTTGTCCTCTTGAGGTCTTGGAAAGGGTCTTGATCTTCAACAAACACCTAGACTACCCTTACAACCAAACCCCAACATGTGGTTTGACCACGAAATAAGCCAATCAATAATGGGAATCCTTACAGACCATATGTGGGTACTTTTTTTGTCCCTAATTAGGCTGTACCTATTCATGTGATCTATCTATACATCACTAACATTGTTTTTAAGCTATTATTTGTATGACCATCAATGATTCTTTTATATAATTTCCTTGTATGGTCATCTATTCCTCATCAATGATATTTCATTTTTATATATAAACCAAATTTAGCTGCAAATTTTGTTTGCCATTAATTATACTGTGATACTAATTACTAGTTTCATTTTCTTTGAGATGCAATGTAGATTGGGTTGGTTTTTGAACTATGTCATGTTTATACATAACATATTATAATTAGGGGGGAATTTTTCCAATAGCATGAAACTAATTAACTATCACAATTCTACAACAAGCAATTAGAAAAATTGATTGTACTTTCTAGTAGTGTGTAAATAAAGAGGACTATGACTGTGTTTACAATATCAGAAGACTGTAAGTTTTATATGCCATTAATTATACTGTGATACTATTTACTAGGGGTGTGCAAGATCCAATCCAATCCAATACGATCCATCGGATCGGATCGGATCCAATCCATTGGATTGGATCGGATCGGATCGGATCGGATCGGATCCAGAGAGGTGATTAGATCGGATTGGATCCTAAATTCTAAAATCCATTGGATCGGATCGGATCGGATCGGATCTTGGATTTTCGTTTGGAAATCCGCCGAATAGATCGGATTGGATCCTAAATTCTAAAAT
The DNA here is from genome assembly GCA_008009225.1 of Acer yangbiense. Taxonomy (NCBI): domain Eukaryota; kingdom Viridiplantae; phylum Streptophyta; class Magnoliopsida; order Sapindales; family Sapindaceae; genus Acer; species Acer yangbiense. Next base: position 11,308,872 of record CM017767.1, read on the forward strand.
CCATTGGATCGGATCGGATCGGATCGGATCGGATCTTGGATTTTCGTTTGGAAATCCGCCGAATCCGCCAATCCGCCTAAAATATTAGGTCTTATTTTTATATTGAGCAATTTATTTTATCCACTACTTTCTAATGTAAAAACCCAACCAAAATACAATTTCTAATGTTACTATTTTAAATTTTCTTTCTCAATTTCTCTACAGCCAACAATCCACCATCTTCTTTTCTTCTATTATTCTTCATCAACATCACGGTTTATTAAGTTTACATTTGGAGCTGATGTATAATGTTTATAAACTTTTTGAATTATATAAAGTTTACAAGTTATTTCATGTATTTTTTTTAAATATTAATTTTATTTGAATTAATTAGTAATGTTTGAATAATTTATTTGATTTTATTTATTTCATATTATAACTTTTATATATTATGAATGACTTTATATTAATTCAATCCATCGGATCATATCAGATCGGATTGAAGTATTTTATAAGTGGATCGGATCGGATCGAATCGGATCAAATAGTAATCGGATCGGATCCCACTGTAAAATCGGATCGGATCGGATCGGATCGGATCGGATTGCAATTTCTTCGATCCAATCGGATTGGATCGGATCTTGGATCATGGCAAATCCATTGGATCCGATCCGCCGCACACCCCTACTATTTACTAATGTTTTGTATTATTGGGGGTGTGGACCTGGGTCAAGGCTAATGTTTTGTATTGTATAAGTGGGGGCAAGGCAGCAGAGGGACCCGTATTGATAAAAAGTCTCACACACATAATATAATATATATATATTTTTTGATAGCTAGAGAAATTCATATTATTGTTTAGAACATTATCACCAACAAGAACAATTATTGTTATTTGAAGGACCCACAATAGAAACAAGCATGTACATGTCTAGTAGACTGTCAACAAAGAAAGCTATGTCCTATTTTTTTTTTTGTATTAACAGATACATTAATTGCCGAAATGTTCCTTTAATGGTTTCCTTTATCCATATAGCCCTAAATAATTGACCTACAGCTTATTTTTAAAGTTGAAATTGTTAGTTAAATTTTCATTACATTTTAATTGTCTGGCCTTTATAACTGTCGGAACAATGGCTAGTCTAAGCTTATCTCAAAAATAAACATTGAAAAAGAAGAAGATTTTGACTCTCTTCATGCATTGGTTGAATGTTATGCATGTAGTACAACGTTTTTGTTAATTGTTAGAAAAAATTATAATGCATGACATTCAATTCAAATATTTAAGAAGACATTTGTATGTGCTTGATATAGTTGTCAATAGGCAAATTGTGCATGAATTGATTTATAAGAGTGATGGTACTTGTCTAGATCAGTTGCGAATCAATATGCTAGCTTTTACTAAATTATGTACGATGCTTGAGAATAGAGGTGGGCTAAGAGCATCTAGATATTTACAAATAGATGAACAAGTGGTTATGTTTTTACATATCTTAGCCTGTCATGTTAAGAATAGAGTTATTAAATTTAAATTTATGAGATCTGGAGAGACAGTTAGTAAGTACTTTCACAATGTTTTGTATTCGGTCATTCGATTGCATGAGGAGTTATTGAAACGACCTGAGCCTGTTCCTGAGAATTCCACTGATGAGAGATGGAAGTGGTTTAAGGTATTTTATTTTTGGGTGAAATTTTCGTTAAAACTTATCTCATTATATCAATAGTAACACATTTTATTATAATATCTTAGAATTGCTTAAGAGCATTAGATGGAACTCATGTTAAGGTCAAAGTGCCTATATCAGAGAAACCTAAATATCGAAATCGAAAAGGTGATATATCGACAAATGTCTTAAGAGTTTGTTCTCAATATATGCAATTCATATATGTATTGCCTGGATGGGAAGGCTCTGCTGCTGATGGTAGAGTCCTACGTGATGCTATATGTAGGACAAACGGTTTACGTGTTCCACATGGTATGATTTGATATTTACTAATAAGTATTATGGACATTTGCACATTTATGAGATTTAATAAGATTACCTGGAAATTATATTTTAATAGATTTGCAATCTTTCTAGGTTATTATTACCTTGTAGATGCCGGGTATACTAATTGCACAGGATTTTTTGCTCCCTTTCGTGGCCAAAGGTATCATATCAGTGAATGGAGAAATGGGAGGCAGCCAAATACTCCACAAGAATTTTATAATATGAAACACTCATCTGATAGAAATGTAATTGAGAGATGTTTTGGTGTGATCAAGAATTGTTTGGCAATTCTTAGGAGTCCTTCTTTTTATCCCATAAAGATTCAAAATCGAATCATTATTGCTTGTTGCCTATTACACAATTTTATTAGGAGGGAAATGCCTGATGATGGGAATGATGTAATTTTGGAAGAGAGTGATGATGATGAAGCCAACGAACCAATAACAACGGTTGAACCTTCCAATGAGTGGAGTGATATGAGAATGAACTTAGTAGGGCACATGTATAATGAGTGGAGACATCATAGCTAATGATGTATTGCTAATATTTTATTTTATGTTTATGTTTATGTTTGATTGTATTGGTTGGACACAAATTTATTTGGTTGTAATTGACACTTTGGTAATTTTATTTGGTTGTAATTGACACTTTGGTTGTATTGTTATAATTGATTCTATCATGTACTGTTTGATTCTATTATTTGTTTTTATTTTTATTTTTATTTATTCATTATTAGTAAGATGGATACCTCGAAAACTAAAGGTCCCGATCAAAACAAAAGGTTCTGGACTGAAGAAGAGGATAACAAATTGATTGAGTCATTATTGGAGCTTAACAATAATGGAAGGTTCAAGGCTGAAGGAAGCTTTAAACCTGAACATTTGAAAGAACTAGAGAAAAAATTGGATGAAAAGCTACCTGGATGTGACTTGCTACCTAAATCACACCTTGAGTCATGAATGAAGACTTTGAAGACTCATTTTCATATTGTTCATGACATGTTAACTGGGCCCAACTATAGCTGAAAGTTCTCAAAGTGTGTTCTATATAAAGCTAGGGGGGGGGGGGGGGGGGGGGGGGGGGGGGGGGGGGGGGGTGAATATATTTTATCTAATTATTACCCAATTTTCGCATGCAAGTCAATTTTACGAAAATACCTCTAGCAAGTCAATAATACATACAAGTGTAATGAGATGCGGAAATAATAAATGACACTTGATGTTTACGTGGAAACCCTCAACAGGGAAAAACCACGGGCTGGTAAGTGCGCCACACTCGAACCTCGAAATCCACTATATGAAAAGACGGTTACACCCTCAAGTGATTCTCGGACCCTCACCCTAGATAACCTCAGGCTATGGACACTACCAATCGCCACTCTTGGTTCAATCCCTAGTGATATCCCCTGATACACTACTCTTGGCGTGAGCACCCTCTAATCTACCACGCGGGCCTTTTATAGCGGCTCTAGTCCAATTTGCTTGAGGCCTAAGCACACTTAGCCCCAAGACTTCAATCTCTCAAAAGAGATGCACAACCCTATGTGAATATGTATGAATATTCAATTAATGCAATAAGAGCTAGGGTACTCTAAATGCTTACCTAGGATTATAAGATGACAATATAATCAATCCTAGATATCACATATAGCTATATGACATGGAATATAACTTTAGCTAAGTAAAGGATAACCAATCCTAGATACAAAGCTATCATATAAAACCCACAAACATTCAAAGGATTAACTAGTTGATTAAAAAACAATCTATCAACCTAGTTATCAATACATCACACAAGAATGTTCATGGCATAGCTTTTAGGCAATAATGACCTAATCAAATAAGCTATGAAAAATAATCTCAATCAATAAATGAGATCAATTAGCTAGATGGCATATGAACATTAAAGCCTAGCTAACAAATAATAACCCAATCAACACATAATCTCAATCTTATATGTAGAAATTAATCTAAACACATATAAGTAAAATATGAGATAAAATTGATAAGTAGAAACACTAATTATGTAAGATAAAAGTGTTCAACAAATCATACCATGTGTGTTGAAGAAGACCCATGCATTGGCATATGCTAGATGAACTTAGATGATGCCTAGATGATGATTTGTGCATGTGGGAATGGGTTTAGAGAATTAAAGATGTGATCTTTAAGGATTTTTCTCTCAAGTCTCTCTAAATATCTCTCTAGGGTTCTTGTGATGCAAGACTTGTATTCTGAACCAGAGATAAGGATGTATTTATAGAGACCAAAAACAGGGCAGGTGAAAATACAATTTTGCCCTTGAAACGCACCGATCGGCGGTTTCATTCGGCGGCCAGGCCGCCGAACTGAACCGCCGAATGGCTCCCGAGTGGAACAGGGGAACTTCGGCGATTTCGTTCAGCGGTTTGGAAACCGCCGATCCCACCCGCCGTTTTGGACCCGAGAGAAATATTTCAATCAGGTCTCATTCGGCGGTTTCGAACGGCGGCTAGGCCGCCGAACGTAACCGCCGTTTCACCAAAAATGGTGAAACCAAGGAGAAGCCAAAGGCATCTCCACCGGCGATCATCGCGTAAAATGAAGCACATCAACGTGCACGCGTGGACGTTTCCGAACATCCTTCGGGAAACGAATTACACCACACTAAAAGCTAACATACATGAAGTGCAAGTGTGGGTATTGAATGCATCCTAATGCCTATCATGTCATGGCATTTCATACAACAAGATGTAATCAATTAAATGCAAGAAGAGACATTGAATAAACAATAAAGCACAATGCACACAAAATATAAACACAACATTCAAGAATAAGAGTTATGCATGTTGTGAGTGTGTGCAACTATATCTCTTCAAGCCAAAGTAAGCACAAGATATACCTTTGGTGCTTGTCCTCTTGAGGTCTTGGAAAGGGTCTTTGATCTTCAACCTTAATGACCTAGACTACCCTTACAACCAAACCCCAACATGTGGTTTGACCACGAAATAAGCCAATCAACAAAAGGGAATCCTTACAATAGCGGTTTTGGATGGGATATAGAGAAGAAGACAGTAACTGCAAAAAAACCTGTATGAGATGCATATATTTAGGTTAGTATGAAGTTTAATTTGAAGAAGTTTTATTTTTATTTTTATTTCAAACTCATTTATTTATTTAGTGGTTGATATACAGAGTCATAAGGAGGCTGCACCTTTCAAGTTGAAGTCATTTCCCTACTATGATGAGTTATCCATGATCTTTGGTAAAGATCGTGCAACTGGACAACATGCTAAAACATCAACTGATGTAGAAGAGCAACTTCAAAATGAAGGAGGAGACTACAATGGTGATGATAATGCTAGTTCTGAGAATGTTGACAATGCAAGTGATAACAATGTGGATATTCAGCTTGTTTCAAAATCATCCAGGAGGAGTCAAAGCCAAACCGACTGCTCTAGTACATCTAAGAAACAAAGAAAAAGTAAAAGCTCTGCAGATCTTGCTGAAGCACTTACAAAGTCAACCGCGACTCTTGCTGTGGTTATTGAGAAGTCTTCTGCTCGTTTAAGTAAAGTTATTGGTGAAGATCTAAATGAGAAACACATGCAACTTGGTGAGGAGTTGTCAAGGACCAACACTTACCATCATGGAGCGCCACAAAGTTTTTCGACTTATTGTGCAGGATAATGCTTTGGTCTTTTATTTCTTTAGCCTTCCCAATGAGCTGAAAGATGATTGGGCTAAATGAATACTTGCCGGAACCATCTAGGTGGTTAGGAAATACTTTTTTGTTTGCCATAACTTATGCCCATTTTTTTTGGAAGTTTATAATACTTGTGATTGTAGTACATGATATGAGATCAAAAGTATGGTATATGTCTGTGTTATGGTGTTTTGGAGCCCCCCATTGCAAAGGTTTTGGTTTTCGCTTTTATGGTGTTCCCCCTGTTCTAGAGCTGTGGATATGGATGCTGTTCTGGTGTGCCAGTTCAGTGATCCTTTCTTGTCTTTGTTTGTTACTCTTGCCATTTTTTGGACCTTATCAATAAAAAACTATTTCGGTAAAAAAGATCTGTGTAATTGTCACTGGCTATTGTTCTTTTTTGCTTTCGTGTTGTCACTGGCTGCTGGCTTCTTTTGCTTTCAAATTTGTGTTTTAGCATGATTTGTATTGTTGGCATAAGCTTTTCCATTGTCTGGTTATTCCCTGTCATGGTATGACATATATGTGGCTGTTTCATGTCATGGGAGAGGAAGATGTGTGACAATGTGCTTATGTACATGTGTGCAGAAAAAATAAAGATTTTGTTTATCTCTGTATTGGGTGGTATATAGTTGATGCTTAATTTTGTATATTTCTTAAAAAAAAAAAAAAAAAAAAAAACTATAATTGATCTTTATTTTGTACATTGTTGGCTATAGTTTGTTTTTTATTTCGGTCCTAGCTAGTAGAATTCTCATCAAATTTTATCAATACATGAAATTACACTAATACTCTCGTATCTAAAAAAGAAATATAGAAATTATTTGTATGAAAAACAAAGAAAACAGCAATGAAAAATACACCAACTCAAAATAAGTAAAAAGTAGTACCAAAAGTTTATTTTTTTAGAGTTATCTATTTAAAAATTTCATATACATTTTTTGTAATTAAAAATATAATTTTTTTTTATTAATTTCATTAATTTATATATATATATATATATATATTATATACTTTCATATTTTATTATTATTATCCATAATATATCATGTTATTATAATTGTTTTGTAATTAGGGGTATTTTGGTCAAAATACAGTTAATTCCATTCAGTTGTTAACCAAACAAAATAATACTGATTCAAATACTAATTATACAGTCCTAACCAAACAAAGGAATCAGCTTTCCATTCATTTCCATTCCATTCCAATTCTCATTCCTATTACTATTCCGATTACTATTCCACCATGGTAACCAAACGCTAGAATCTTATTTTAACTTGAATTACTAAACCCTAGGATCCTAGTATATAAGATATACTTACAAGGAAAAATAAAAATAATAATCAATCGAAACCCTAAGAGAGACAAGTGAGTTGCGGCAACAAGGAGAGAAAAAGAAAGAGTTTTTTTTTTTTTTTTTTTTTTTTTTTTTTTTGTTCTCTCCCTAAGGTGGCTAAATTCACAAGAGGGAGAAAGGAGTTGTCTTCCGGTTCTCTCAAGCCTCCATTCAACTGCTCTTGGAATCCGTGACGTGCCCACACACACAGTTACTAGATCACGGGACATAGCTTGGAAAGCTTAGTGGTGAAGGATCGAAAAGAAAATGAAGGAGTGTTCTTCAAAGGTATAAAAACAAATCTCTTCCTCATATTCGTGTATACAAAAAGGTCCCAATAAGATGATAAATTTTTTGAAACCTATCGTTCTTAAATCTTTTGATTCAATATCTATTTTCTGCTGCGTGACCTCCCTACAATTGGTATCAGAGCCAATTTTTTGATATACACGAATATGTTATATTTGTTTTCAAAGTCTTTTCGATATGTATTATATGTGTATGCACAATCTAGGGTTGTATGATGTTTATATATATTTTTTAAAACATGGTTGATCGTTAATTGTATGGTACGAAGAGTTTAGTTAAATTTGTTTCCTGGTTGTAATAATTATTTATTATTATTATTTTCGGATGTAATCGTTCTTTGTAAATCAATATTTTGTAATATGATTATGTAATCTTGTACGAAGAAGAAGATTTGAGAACACACGAAGAAAGAGGATAACGCACGCGAGAGCACAAATGCGCAAGGGCTGTTGTGCGCAAAGCAAGTGTTGCTGCACGCAAGGCAGCCATACACAGCAAGTGCCGCACGCTAAGGCTTGGCAACGCACGCTGTGTATGTGCACCTAGTGCAGCGCAACCAACTGCACTGGTCTTGCGCAGAAATGAGCAGCTGCGCGTTACGTTGCTTGCACGTAGGTAGGCTGGGCAGCGCATGGTTGTGCACGAGACTTGGCGCAACAGCTGAGCTGTTTCGCGCAAGGCTGATGCGTGCTTGGTGCATGGTGTGGGTGTGCTACGCATGCTCCTTTGTGCGGACGATGGCTACGCGTGAAAGCATAAGGCTGAGTGTTCGTCACGCTAAGGTTGCGTATTCGGAAGCGTGAATGGGCCAAATATATATATTTTTTTTAATACGTGGGGCCTCATATAAATGTTAATGTAACATTTGGGCCTTAGTTTTTTTATTAACGATCAACCATGTTTATATAAAAAAAAATATAAACATCATACAACCCTAGACTGTGCCTACACATATCATACATATCGAAAAGACTTTGAAAACAAATATAACATATTCATGTATTACAAATTTGGCTCTGATACCAATTGTAAGTCGCGCAGTAGAAAATAAAAGGTTTTTATATGAAATTAATTAATAAAATAAGAACGATAGGTTTCAAAAAAATTTCTATCATCTTCTTGGGACCTTTTGTATATACACGAATATGAGGAAGAGATTTGTTTTCATACCTTTGAAGAACACTCCTTCGTTTTCTTTTCGATCCAATACCACTAAGCCTTCCTAGCTATGTCTCGCGATCTAGCAACTGTGTGTGTGGGGGCACGTCATGGATTCCGAAAGCGGTTGAATGGAGGCTTGAGGGAATCGAAAGACAACACCTTGCTTCCTCCTTGATGAATTCGGCCAACCCTAAATGAGAGAGTGAAAAAAAATCTTTTTTCTTTTTCCCTCTACAGTTGCCGCCCACCTCTGTTCTCTGTAGGGATCCGAATAGCTTCTTTTTCCTGACAAGTATATCTAATATACTAGGAATCTAGGGTTTAGTAATCCAAGTTAAAATAGGATTCTAAATCCCTTTTAACTATTACTTTTTACTAGGGTTTAAACCTTTGACCTATTTAGAGTAAATAAAAATAATCACTTATTATTTTATTACTTTTGTCAAGGTTAGAAACTGAAACCTCCATATGACAATTTAATAATTCTTAATTATTAATATGTCAATTAAATAATCATATTATTTAATAATATTTAATTCAACAATTAAATAATATATTAATTAAATAATCACATCATTTAATTACTTCCCAAAATAGATTTAAGTTACTTTCGTAACACAATTAATTGGACCATCCAATTCTCCGTGAGTCTTTGTTACTATCAATCGTATAGGGCTAGCAAGGGGACCTAATGGCCCTATAGTTTTGAGCTTCAATAATTCTTAAAAAAAATTAATTAAACTCTTTAATTAATATTGCACAATTATTAACCTTAGAGTTATTCCACTAAAAACCCAAGGTTGTATTTTCGTAACTGTAAATGTTTTACACAACCAATTTTTATTAGTGTCCATTGATATAGCTATTACATATGGCATGATCCTCCACAAGTAGTTCATAATTAGAGTTAGGTCATAAAGTCTATTATACCTCTCTAATGATATCTTTTTCTTTACGTGCTGAAACTAATAATGCATGGTGTGTATAAAACTATCTAGAGGGAGGTGAATAGATTTTAAACCCTTTTTACCAATTTTCGCGATTAGTCAAATTTACGAAAATATCCATATCTAGTCAATTCAATAAATCAAGCGTAATAAGTGCGGAATTATAAATGACACTTGATTTTTACGTGGAAACCTTCAACAAGAAAAAACCACGGGCTGTTATGTGTGTCACACATGAATCTCGAATCCACTAATTGCAATAACGTTTACAACCTCGGTTGACCTCAACCTCTAATGGTCAATAACCCACTACCACTACCCGCAGGCCTGTAAAAGTGGACCTAGTCCAATTTGCTTGCACTACTCACCGGTAGTCACAAGACTTACTTCTCAATGAAGAGATTAAACAACCTAATGTGAATATGATGATATTCAAAGAGCAAGTAATGCTAGGTTACACTAAATGCTTATCTAGGATGAAAGATGACAACAATCACAATCCTATATATCAATCTTTGCTATATGTCATGGCATAAAGCATAGCTATATAAGATAGGACAATCCTAGATATAGCTATCACAATACAATACTCAAACATTCAACACATAATCTCAATCTTGTATTTAGAAAGCAATCTAAGAACATAAAAGTAATCAATGAGATAAATAGCTAAGTTTAAACACTAAGATTAGATGAAATTAGTGTTCAACTTACCATAGCATGTGTGTTGATGAAGACCTATGCACTAGCACATCCTAGATATCATGGATGATGCTTAGATGATGATTGATGCGTATGAATTTTGATTTGAGTGATCAAAGATGAGTTCTTGATGAAAAAGCTCTCTTTGAAAATACTCTCAATTAAAAATATGATTTTTTTGAGTTAGTTGGATGACCTAAGGATATAACAATGTATATATAGGAGGTCAAGATGATGTAATGCCGTTTTGTAAAAAATAGGGCAAACCGCTGCGGGTACTGTTGCCAAAGCCGCAGCGATATCCATAGCGGTGCACTAAAATACGCATCAGGTATGAAGACCACTACGCTTACCGCTGTGGCTTCCATAGCGGTTACGGCAGTGGTATGCACTAGGCACAAAACGTTGTGCCTATCGCTATGGAAAACCACAGCGGTCAGGAGAGCTGCGAAACAGAGCAACTCACCGCTGTGGCTACTACTGTGGATTCCAACAGCGGTACCAACAATGGTCTCCTTGTACCATGCAAGGCTTAAGTGAAAAAGCATGCAATCTTAATCTACTTAAAAGCATGGCAATGAACAAATGCATGAAGAGTTAAACACAAGAATGCATAAATAAGAAACAAACAACATATAAGAAGAAGAGATATGCATGAGTTGTGTGTGTGTGCAACTAAATCTCTTCAATTGCAAGTAAGCACAAGAATTATACCTTTGTTGTGCTTCTTCTCTTGAGGTCTTGAGAGGGCCTTTGTTGTGCAAGAGCACCAACAATCAAAAGCCTAAGCTACCCTTACATCAAATCCCACATATGGTTTGTCACTGAAATAAGCCAATCAAACTTTGAGGAACTAACAATCTCCCCCTTCGGCTATTTCGTGACAAAACCACTACTCACATTGATCCTCACAACAAAATAGAAACTAAAGGTCATCAATGATTTTCTACATTACAAAGAGATATTGAAAAGATAAAACTTCAAGTTTTCAATCTCTTATAGAATAACCAATCCTTCAAAACAAAGTTTCTACACTTTCCAATACATGTTCAATGTGAGATGATCAAGTGAAATTAAAACAAGCATTTGCATTTAAAGAATTTAAGCACAACATCATGCAATGTATGTGAATGCAATGCTCCCTCTCAACGGGTTACTCCCCCTCAATTAGTAAACTCCTCAATAAGCAAATTTGCTACTAAAATTCCCTCTACATACTACTCCCCCTTTTTGTCATGATATAGGCAAAAGAGTATCTTCAACCGGGTCAATTTAGCAAAGAGAGATAGTAGCATACTAGACATTTGCATAATCATATAAGCCACTTTATGCTACTCAATTAATTGGAGAGAAACAAAGAGATTTATTTTATGAAAAATGTGTGATTAAGATGCTTTCCATGCAAGACATGTTGCATTCAAGTATTTGGCAAAGCAAATGACAAAGGTTTCCTATAGAATTCAAACCAATTTCACCATTTATCATGAGTAAAGCAAGGATATAGATTTATCAATTTTCAATTTTAATGAGCAACTATATCCAACTTTATAAGCTAAACAAGGCATGAGCAACTTTTTGCACCCTATTTGATTTTTCCGGGTATGAAACCCGTATGATAGTAGCAATGTTTAACAAATAAGGAAAGAGAGACATTTAGATTTTAACATCCTTTGAATGGATACAAGATCCTTTATTCATTTGAGTCTCATAAGCTTTTCACACATAATTTTGCATTTAAGAATTTACAATCATCAATTCATGCTTTTCATTTTTAAGCAAGACATAAGAATTTCATGCTTTTTCATTTTGAGCATGTTATTATGTTATTTAAAGAAACATCATGTCAAGGAGATCATTGTCGGACATTCAAAAGAACTTCCTATGAATATCTCCTAGTCCAAAAATGCATGTTTGAACATAAATATGACATGGATTGCAATCAAAGCAAGGTTTACACTTATTGAAGAAAATATCATATAAGCATATGTGCAATCAAGATACTCAAGCAATTAATAAAGAAACATAAGATTTTTCAAATTTTTGCATGCGATAAGTATGCAATTGCTCTCTTTGCTTGAGTTCCCTATATGAGGTCAATATCCAAACCATATCAATCCATGAGACATATCCCAATAGATCTACTAAGTGCATGAAACCTAATTGCATCTAAAGGTTTAGTAAATAAGTCCGCTAGTTGATCATTTGTACCTACATGTTCAAGTACAATGCATTTGTTCTCAACTAGTTCTCTTATGAAATGATGACGGATGTCAATATGCTTAGTTCTAGAGTGTTGTACCGGATTCTTGGAAATATTAATTGCACTCATATTATCACAAAAGAGGGTTAGAGTACCTTGATTGAATCCGTAGTCGACAAGCATTTGCTTCATCCATAGGAGTTGTGTACATCCACTCCCCGCGGCTATGTACTCGGCTTCGGCCGTGGACAAGGAAATTGAATTTTACTTCTTTCAAAACCAAGATACTAAGAGGGGTGTATTCAATTAGGATTCTTGAGGACATTTAAAGACATTATAAATCCTGGTGTATTCAATTTGGACATTTAAAGACTTTAAAAGAGTCCATATGAATCCAGTGGTATTCAATTAGGATTTATATGGACTTTTAAAGAATCCTTCCAAATCCAGGTGTATTGAATTGGGACTTTAAAAATGTCTACAAGAATCAAGGTGTATTCAATTAGGACTGGATTTTAAAGGATTTTCTTAAGTCATGGATTTTGGTGGACTTGATGGTAAAAGATATAAATATCAAATGTCATATTATGTCCAGCCTTCTCCCCAAAGATTTTGGTGGATTTTGTTTTCCCTCTCTCTCTCAAATAACGAAAAGCACTAATATGTAAAAATTAAAAAAAACCGATGCATGTGAGAATAATAAGCTTCCATCCCCAATATGTTCCGTGAATTAAAAAGGAAAAAAAAAAACTGCACATAATTATATATATGAGAATATGTTGCAGTCACATAATTATATACAGTATAACAAGTACAAAACTCACTACGTGCCAGAATTGTACAAAACAACACCAAATTAATATGTAGAGCCTTCAATCAAACACCAAAATGCTCACTCTTTATTATTTTTTTTTTTTTTTTTTTTTTTTTTTTTTTTTTGAAAAACTCTTTATTAGCATTTTATTTTAAAGAAAAATAATTCATCTACACTTCATGCAAGAAGTGCCTTTACGCAGATAAGCCTTAGCCAATTTTGGGTTCAATTCAATCGCTTTGTTTGCATCAGCAACAACCTCAGACTATATATATACACAAATATAGATTGACTGGTGTATCAAATTTTGCTCATTCTAACTTCAAAGGTTTTTTTTGATAATTAGCTATAATTAGCTTACTATTGATAAGTCAGAGATAACAAATTCATGAAAGCCTTAGCCAATTTTGGATTCAATTCAATCGCTTTATTTTCATCAGCAACAACCTCAAAATATATATATACACAAATATAGATTGACTGGTGTATTAAATTTTGCTCATTCCAACTTCAAAGGTTTTTTTTGATAATTAGCTATAATTAGGTTACTATTGATATATAAGTTAGAGATAACAAATCCATGAAAATCCTTGGATGTCTAAACAAATCCATAAAAGTCTGAAATAGATGTCTAAACAAATCCATAAAAGTCTGAGATGGATGTCTAAACAAATCAATGAAAGTCCATGTGGATTTATAAAAGTCTGTAGAAATCCATGAAAATCTGTCACTTAAAAAATGTCTTTAAATGTCTTCAAGAATCCTAATTAATCCTAATTGAATACACCCCCCTAAGTTTTTTCCAAGGAAGAAGCAACCGCCCGATGTACTCTTCCTATCATCACAATTTCCTGCCTAATTCGCATCACTAAAGCCAACTAAACTAGCATTAATGTCAAAAGAGTACCAAATCCCATAGTTGGATGTCCCATTCACATAACGAATGATTCTCTTAATGGAAGAGAGATGAGACTCCTTAGGATCCGATTGGTACCTAGCACACACACCCACACTAAAAGATATATCGGGTCTACTTGCGGTCAAATAAAGCAAGCTACCAATCATGTCCCGATATAGAGTTTGTTCCACACTTTTTCCACTAGCATCCTTGCTAAGCTTGAAAGTGGTACTCATGGGTGTATCACAATGTTTGGGATTTTCAAGACCAAACTTCTTCATTAGGTTTTTAACATATTTAGCTTGGGTAATAAAAATCCCATCATTCAATTGCTTAATTTGCAAACCTAGAAAGTAACTTAGCTCACCAACAAGACTCATCTCAAATTCATGAGACATAACATCAACAAATTGTTGGACCTTGGTGTTGTTGGTGGAGCCAAACACTATATCATCAACATATATTTGAGCTATGAAAAGCTTATCATTGTTTTTCTTAATGAATAGAGTCTTGTCAACACTTCCTCTTGTGTAGTCATAGTCAACAAGAAATTGGGTAAGGCGCTCATACCAAGTCCTCGGTGCTTGTTTCAACCCATATAGAGCCTTTTTGAGGCGATAGACATGGTTGGGGTGGTATGCATCCACAAACCCCTTAGGTTGCTCAACAAACACTTCATCTTGCAAGAAGCCATTGAGGAAGGTGCTTTTCACATCCATTTAGTGCAATTTGAACTTGTGCACACAAGAAATGGACAAGAGAAGCCTAACAGACTCTAAACGGGCAATAGGAGCAAATGTCTCCTCAAAGTCAATACCCTCAATTTGAGAGTACCCTTGTGCAACAAGCCTTGCCTTGTTACACACAATGTTGCAATCCTCATCGGATTTGTTCCTATATATCCATTTGGTGCCTATGACATTAGTGGTCTTAGGCTTAGGAACTAGAGTCCAAACCTCATTTCTTTCAAATTGGTTTAGCTCTTCTTGCATGGTAAGAACCCAAAATTCATTTTTTAAGGCCTTATAAACCTTTTTCGGTTCAATTTGAGAGGTGTAACATGTGTAGCTAATAAGATTAGCTATTTGACGTCTAGTCCTAACACCCTCATTCACATCTTTAATAACATCATCTTTATTATGGAGATGTCTAACCCATGGAGCGGGTTCTTTAGAGTTCAAGAGAGGAACTCTATCAAGAGGTTGTGCGTCCTCTTCATCTAGGTTAGACGTCCCAACAATAGGAGTTTCCATAACCTTCTCCAAAGGAGAGTCATCATCTATAGCAACCTCCTCCTCATGGTCACTAGTCTTAAGCCTAGTATCATCAATGATAACATTAGATGATTCCATGACGGTTCGAGTCTTCAAGTTGAAAACTCTATAGGCTTTACTATTAAAGGCATAGCCAATAAAGATAACCTCATCACTCTCAGCATCAAACTTGCCAAGTTGATCACAATCTTTTAAAATGTAGCACATGCTTCCAAAAGAGTGGAAGTAGCTAATATTTGGTTTTCTACCTCTCCATAACTCATATAAGGTTTGCTTAGTGCCGGGCCTTAGAAAGACTTTATTTCCTATATAGCAAGCCGTATTGACGGCTTCGGCCCAAAGGTTTCTAGGGACATTATTGCTAAAAAACATCACACGGGGCCATCTCTTGAAGGACCCTATTCTTTCTCTCAACAACTCCATTTTGTTAAGGTGTCCTAGGAGCCGAAATCTCATAGGAGATGCCTAAGCTATTGAAATAGCTTTTAAAGTAGGCATTTTCAAACTCTCTCACATGGTCACTTCTGAAACAAATTACGGTGTGTTCAATATTAATCTAGAGGGGGGTGAATAGATTTTAACCGTTTTTACCCAATTTTCGTGTATGGTCAAGATTACGAAAAAGCCCCTATCTAGTCAATTTATATAGGAAGTGTAATATGTGCGGAATTTAATAACACTTGATATTTACGTGGAAACCTTCACGGGAAAAACCACGGGTTGGTAAGTGCGCCACACTCGAACCTCGAATCCACTAAATGTGATAAACGATTACAACTTAATCCCGGTATATAATCTCACACCTACCTAATCCCGGTATAAGTGAACATAGTCCAATTGCTTGTGATTTACGCAACCTAATCCCAGAAGCAACACAAGACTTAATTCTCAATGAAGAGATAATAAAATCCTATGTGAATATATGATGATATTCAAAGAGCAAACAAAGCTAGGGAACCTTAGATGCTTATCTAGGATGCTAAAATGACAATAAATACAATCTTAGATAACAATGGCTAAATGACATGTCAAATAGCTTAGCTAAACATAGATTATGAAAATCTAGATAGCTATCGTAATACAACACTCAATCAATTCATCACAAACAATCTATATCTTGTATCTAGCATATAATCTAAAAACATACAAGTAAAAGAAGAGATGACTTGATAGGAAAGATACTAAAATTAGATAAAGTTAGTAAAACTCTTACCAAGCAAGTTGTGATGATGCAAAACCATGCATGGATGCATCGATGATCCTAGATGAACTTTGATGAACAAAAGAAAAGCTTTGAGTGTTTAAAGGTGATTTATTGTGAATTTTTTCTCTTGAAAAATATTCTAAGGAAAAATATGATTTTTGAACTTTTAAAAACGACCTAGAAATGAAAGAGACATATATATAGTATGTCAAAATGAAGTGGTGCCGTTTTGAACATTTGCTATAAACCGGCGATTCTGCGCCCTTGATTCTACGGCCATGGACCGCAGAACAAGGGTGCAGAATTCAGTCAACCGAGTTAACTAACAATTCTATGCCTCTTTTTGCGCCTTAGGCCACCGAAATTAGACCTGACATTTTGGTCCCAATTCGGCGGCCTTGTTTTGCGGTCACTAAACGCCGAACCAAGGGCGCCGATTTGGACCAGAAACAGAGCACCTAAATCTGCGGCCCTGTTCTGCTGCCATTGACCGCCGAACAGGATGCTGATTTGCTTTCTAAATTGTAACCTAAAATCTAAACATGTTAAGGCACAACAAGAAAGATGCAATCATCAAACAATGCATGAAGAGATTTTTAAAGCAATAAAGTGCACAATAAAAACACACAACATATGAATAAGAACTATGCATGAGTTGTGATTGTGTGTGCAACTAATCTCTTCAAAGCAAGTTAAGCACATAGAAGTTTACCTTTGCTGCTTATCAAGATGAGGTCTTGAAAGGGCATTGAGCTTGAACACCAATACCTATGCTACCCTTATAATGAACCCCAATTATGGTTTGTCTACGAAATAAACCAATCAATAAATGAGACCTTACAACTTCTAATCTGTTTAATGCTTTTAATGTTAGAGTCTTTTTCATTTTCAAGTTTATTGCAAAGTATTTTAAACTTATCAAAATTTTTGGATTTGTTTCTAAGAAAATATGTCTATGTGAACCTAGAGAAATCATCTACACAAACAAAAATGTATCTATTTCCACATAAACTCTTGGTTTGCATTGGACCGATAAGATCCATATGGAGAAACTCTAAGGGCTCCTTGGTGGAGAGATACTTGCCATTTTTGTGCATGTTTTTGGTTTGTTTTCCTTATTGGCAAGGTCCATAAACACCATCGACTTTTTTCCCAAGCTTGGGAAGGCCACGCACAATATTGAACTTATCTAAGATTCGTAAATCTCGATGGTTCATGTGGCTAAGTCTTTCATGCCACAACTCTATTTGCTCATCCTTAGACATATTACAAGAGACAACTCTAGCCTCAAGACAATAACAATTGTCGTTAGATCTCATACCTTTCAATAAGGTTTGTCCATCGGGCTTTAGGATTGAGCAATCGTTTTTACTAAACAAGATGGAAAATCCTTCATCACTAAGATGAGAAATACTTATCAAATTGGCTTTTAAAGCCATTAACAAATAAAGCAGAGGATAAGAAGGGTAATCCGGGAATGTAGATGGTTCCTTTCCCTACAACTCTCTTTTTAGATCCATCACCAAATGTGACACATCCTCATTCCTCAATGACAAGAGTCTCGAAGAAACTCTTGTTTCCTATCATGTGCTTAGAGCACCCACTATCTAAGTACCAAAAATTAGAAGAATTTATCTTCAAGGCAATTTGAGCAACATAGCAAAAATAAGCATCTCTTCTAATCCACCTAGGTGAAACACTTTCTTTCCTAGTAGTCAATAGTACATGGGCTTTAGATGTCCCAGGATCATGCAAATTTGTTTCATTTTCCTAGAGACATGCATCTTGGCTTTAGCCTTTTTCTTTCCTATCATGCTTTCAATTTTACGCATTTTGATATAATGAAAGTAATTTGGTCTAATGTGACAATCAATACCACAAAAATGACATGAAGGTATAAAGTTAGGAATCATACCATAACCTTGAATATGCATTCGAGCCTTCTCATGTATTTGTGGTTGTCTTGGTTGTTGATAAGGATCTCTTCTTCTTTGTTGTTGACCAAGACTTGGTTGCTTCCTCGGTTGAGTTTGCATGATAGGTCTCTTCCCTTAATGGACTTTAGGTTGAGGGAAGTGTAAGGATTCCCATATCTTGATTGGCTTATTTCATGGACAAACCACATATTGGGGATTGAATGTAAGAGTAGCTTAGGTGATTCATGATCAAGCTTAAAGACCTTCTCAAGTCCTTAAGGTTGACAAGCACTCCAAAGGTATATCTTTAGTGCTTAGTTTTTCGATGAAGAGATTTAGATTGCACATACACACTTAGCATACTTGCATTTGTGTGCATACTCTTCACATGTCACATGTCACATTTCACACTTGTACTTTGATGTTGCATTTTGTTGTGTGCTTTTATGTCGTATAATTTGTTTCACGAATATGTTCAGAAACGTCCGCACTTGCACAAATATGTGCTTGGTTTAGCACGAAGACCGCCTACGGAGAATGTCATTGGCTTCTCATTTGGTTTCACCTTTTTTGGTGAATCAGCGGTTTGATCGACGGCCTGGCTGCCGAACAAAACCGCTGTTTCATATCTGATTGATTTTTATCTTGGGTTTGTTTCTGCGGTTTAATCGGCGGTTTTGAAACCGCCGAATGAAACCGCCGTTGATGCTCTGTTCTTCTCGGGCTCAATTCGGCGGTTGTGAACGGCGGCCTGGCCACCGATTGAAACCGTCGATCGTGCGTTTTCAAGGGCAAACTTGTCTTTTCACATGCTCTGTTCTTGATGTCTATAAATATCACACTTTCTCATTCTCTGAATTAAGTTATTTTAACTCTAAGAACCCTAAACTTAAAAGAGAGACACTTGAGAGAAAATCAAATCAAGAACTTATTTTTATCACTCAAAAACCATTCTCATATGCATCAAAATATCATCTAGCATTTTCTAGCATAGTTAGGATGCTTGCTTGCATGGGTTTTGCTCAACACACTTCCCTTGGTATGTTCTTCACTATTATCATATATAATTAGTGTTTTATTTATCAAGGCATCTATTTATTTACTTGTATGTTCTTAGTTCATATGCTATTATACAAGATAGAGATTGTGTGTTGTTTTGATTGAGTGGTGTATTTTTGATTGCTATATCTAGGTTGTTTAATCTATGATTAGCTAAGCTTTATGACATGTCATTTAGCTATTGATATTTAGGATTGTGTTAATTGACATATTTTTATCCTAGATAAGCATATAGAGTTACCTAGCTCTAATTGCATTTTGAATATTTTATATATTCACTTAGGTTGTATTATCTCTTCTTAGAGAACTAAGTCTTGTGTTGTGACCGGGATTAGGTTGCTTAAATCGTAAGCAATTGGACTAGGTCCACTTATACCGGGAATAGGTAGGTGTGTGATTATATGCTGGGATTAGGTTGTAATCTTAACACATTTAGTGGATTCGAGGTTCGAGTGTGGTGCACTTATTAGCTTGTGGTTTTTTCCGTAAGGGTTTCCACGTAAAAATCAAGTTTTATTTAACTTCCGCATTTTACACTTGATTTATTACTTTATCTAGTTTGGGGTAATTTCGTAATATTGACTATACACGAAAAATTAGGTAATATTTTTAAAATCTATTCACCCCCTTTAGATAGTTTTATACACACCGTGCAATATTTGTTTTAGGAAGTTAGCTTGAGGAGCTCTTGGAGGTTGAGCTTGAGGCGGACTTCTTGGTGCCACCTTCACTTGAGCACTTCTTGAACACTCTCCTAGGTCAATTTTCTTCCTAGGTAATTGACGAGGAGAAGACTCCTTGAGGTTCATGCTCTTGACAAATATGGTCTTGCTTGGAGTGGAGGACATCTTGTCATCTTCAAACCCAAGACCCCTATTGTCATTTGGTATTTTTCCAACATTTAACATGTGGTTAAGTTTTTTAGTGCTAGAGCTCATCTTGGCCATCAACTCTCTAGCACCTTCAAGCTCCCTCTCCATCCTTTCTTCACTCCTCTTAGATAAGTCTAACTCATTTCTTAGCTTATCTTCATTCTCCATGGTTCTTACCACTTTTTCACTTAAGTGGTCAACTTGTGTTAAGTGCTCTAGGTTTTCTTCCTTCAGTCTCCTAATTTCTCTATTGTTCTTTAACCTTGAACTCTCAAACATGACTATGTAGTCATGCATATCCATTTTCTCCACATTTCCATTTGTGGAGTTAGATGAGGAGTCATCTTCACTTGAGTCATTTTCTCCTTGACTCTCTTCCTCTTCTTCACTAGTGCCTTTGCTCTTGTGGGAGAAGGCAAAGGCTATGAAGTTAACCATGAGTTCTTCATCATCTGTAGACTCATCTCTCTCATCGAAGTCATCACTTCCACTCCATGTGGCGGTCATCACGTTTCCCTTCTTGTTATTCAAATTTCCACAACCGGGAGCGATGTGTCCTACGCCGCCACACTCATAGCATTGAATCCCTTTCCTTTCACTTCTCTCTTGCCTAGGCTCAAACTTCTTAAAGGGAGTCTTTTTCTTCAAGTCTTGGCCTTTGGATCCAAAGCCCTTATTCTCGAACTTGACGAACTTCTTGAACCTTCTCATTAACAAGGCCATGTCTTCGTCCGAGTCATCCTTCTCCTCATTCTTAACTTTGGAGGCTTTCAAAGTAGTTCCTTTTTGCTTTTTAGGAGGTGTAGAGGTAGGACCCTTTCTAAACTCATAGGCTAAGAGCCTCCCTATCACCTTACTCGGTTTCATATCTTTATACCCACTATTCTTCTCTAAAGCCGTTACCTTGGACTTAAACCTCTTGGAAAGCGATCTCATTATCTTTTGCTTGATCCTTCTATCCGAGTAAGGGTCACCAAGTTGATGACTTTGGTTTGTAAGGTTCCCATTTGTTGATTGGCTCATTTCGTGGACAAACCACATGTTGGGGTTCTTTGTAAGGGTAGCCTAGGTATCGGTTTTATTGTTCGAAGCCCTTTGAAGACCTCGTATTGATAAGCACCGAAGGTAAATTTCTATATGCTTACTTGCCTTGAAGAGATAGTTGCACACACTCACAACTCATGCATATGGTTAATCCTTGTATGTTGTGTTTATTTGTGTTGTGCGTTAATGCTAATTTTCATCTCTTCTTGCATGTTAGTTTGATTGCTTATTGCATTGCCCATTGTCTTGTCTTGCATAACATTGGCATTCTTGCATTGCAAAGGGCGCTGTTCAAAGCGCTCTACAAAGTGATGTTCTGAACAGCGCCCACAAGACCTGATGCAAAAATGGTCTTTTTAATGCATCAGGTCTGATGCATTTTGGATGGGCGCTGTACGAGCGCTGTACAAAAGTGCTGTTCGTACAGCTCCCGATCAAGACCTGATTGCAATTGTGTTTTAAATGCATCAGGTCTGATGCATTTTGAGTGGGCGCTGTACGAGCGCTATACAGAAGCGATGTTCGTACAGCGCCACTCTGTTTTCCCGAGAGAACAGAGTTGGGGCGCTGTACAAGAGGCACTCTACGTACAGCGCCCAAGACAAATATGAGGCCAACTTATCAAAACGACCACACCTTGTTATGACCCCTTATATATATGCCACTTTGACTTTAGGTCAATTAAGAGAGTTCATATTCAGATTTCATACTTAGGATATTTTTTCAAGAGAAGAAAAATTTCCAAGAACTCAAATTTTATTCACTCAAACACTTTTTCATGATCATCAATCATCATCTAGCATCATCCTAGATCATCTAGATGTCTCTTTGCATGGATTCTTCATCATACTTTGCTTGGTAAGCTTTTCACTAATATCTTACATATTTTGTGTTTTTCTTAACAAGCAATCTCAATTTATTACTTGTATGATTTTCATATATCTTTTGATACAAGATTGAGATTAGTGTGATGTATGTTTGAGAAGTTGTATTGTGATAGCTAATTAGGTTTTGTGCTTAATCTTGATTAGCTAAACTATTTGATTGAACATGTCATTTAGTTTTTAATATCTAGGATTGTTCTAATTGCATATTAATCATCTTAGATAAGCATATAGGGTTTCCCTTGCTCTATGTTGCATTTGAATATTCATATATTCACTTAGGGTTTTATTCTCTTCATTGAGAAAGTAAGTTTTGTGTGTAGCTTCCGGGATTAGGTTGCTTAGATCGCAAGCAAATTGGACTAGGTTCACTCATACCGGGATTAGGTAGGTGTGTGATTACTTCCGGGATTAGGTTGTAATCGTTTTACACATTTAGTGGATTCGAGGTTCGAGTGTGGCTTACTTACTAGCCCGTGATTTTTCCCGTAAGGGTTTCCACGTAAAAATCAAGTGCTTTTTAATTTCCGCATTCTATACTTGATTTATTGCTTTATCTATTTAGGGGTAATTTCGTAATTTTGACTAACACGAAAAATTGGGTAAAAAGCTTAAAATCTATTCTCCCCCCCCCCTCTAGATAGTTTTATACACACCGTGCTATAATTTGTTTCAATTGGTATTAGAGCGGGTTCCTAGACATACATAGGTGATCCTTGCTTATTTTGGTGTGTTTTGCATTTTGTGTGATTTTTGATCATTCATACATTTGCATTCATTTCATTCATTCATAAACAATATGAGTGGAAACGGTGGAAATGGTGGTGGCAACGAAGGTACTTCTAGCACAAGGCCTCCACTTCTTACCGGATTGAACTATTCCCAATGGAAAGGGAAGATGGAATCCTACATATGCCAAATTCATGACCGTGCATGGATGGCGGTGGAAGACGGATATGATCTACCCAAGATGACTCCCGATGGTGGAGGAGAAGAAGTATTGAAGCCAAAGGCGCAATGGAACGCGCAAGAGTTTGAGGCTTCAAAGTGGAATAGGAAGGCGATGCATGCCATCTTGTGTGCTATGGACGAAAATCAATACAAATTGATTCAAAATACTAGGATAGCTAAGGAGGCTTGGGACATCCTAGAGATTGCACATGAGGGAACCGAAGTGGTGAAGGACTCTAAGCTTCAAGTCCTCCAAAGTCAATTCGAGATGCTTAAGATGGAGGAGAATAAGTGCTTCAACGACTTCGAGATCAAGTTGATGGACATAGTCAACCAAAGTCATCAACTTGGTGATCCATATTCGGATAGGAGAATCAAGCAAAAGATTATGAGATCTCTTCCAGATAGGTTTGAATCAAAAGTAACAGCTTTAAAAGAAAATAGTAGATATAAGGATATGAAGCCGAGTGAGGTAATTGGGAGACTTCTAGCTTATGAGTCTAGGAAGGGTCCTATCTCCATACCTCCTAAAAAGCAAAAAGGAATTGCTTTGAAAACCTCCAAGGACGAAAATGAGGCAAAGAAGATTGACTCGGATGAAGACCGACTCGGATGAAGACCTTGCCTTGTTTGTAAAAAGGTTCAACAAGGTTATGAAGTTTAGAAGAAAGGGCTTTGGATCAAAAGGTCAAGATTTGAAGAAAAATGGCTCTTTCAAGAAGCTTGAACCTAGGCAAGAAAGGATCGAAAAGAAAGGGGTCCGATGTTTCGAGTGTGGTGGCATAGGTCACTTTGCCCCCGAATGTGCAAATCACAATGAGAAAAAGAAGGGAAAAGTGATGGCCGCCACTTGGAGTGGAAGTAGTGATGACTCCTATGAGGGAGATGAGTCTTCGGATGATGAAGAGCTCATGGCTAATCTCCTAGCTTTTGCCTCCTCCCATAAAAGCAAAAGTGCTAGTGAGAGAGAGGAATTGAGTCAAGAGGAAAATGACTCAAGTGGAGAAGAAAGTGATTCCTCTTCTAACTCCATAAATAGTTTGGTGGAGAAAAAGGTGCTTGCTAAATACCATGCCGAGTTTAATAATTTAGCAATCAAGAGCACAAGAAAGATCAAGATGTTGAGAGAAGAAAATCTTGAGCTTTCATCTCATAATGACCACTTAAGTGAGCAAGTGGAAAAATTCAAGAAGATGGAAGATAAGCTAAAAGAGGAGTTAGTCTTATCTAGGAAGAATGAAGAAAGTCTAAAGAGGGAGCTTGAAGAAGTAAAAGAGTCGATGACTAGGATGGATTCTAGCACCAAGAAACTTGACCATATGCTTGGTGTTGGAAAGAGTCCATGTGACAAGAGGGGTCTTGGGTATGAAGATGGCAAGAAGATCTCAACCTCTAACAAGACCGTGTTTGTCAAGAGTTTGAGGAACGAAGAAACTTCATTTGTGCAAATTCCTAGGAAGAAATTAGAAATAAGACGATGTTCAAATGCACAAGTGAAGATAGGGCTAAGAAGGCAACCTCAAGCTCAACCCCCTAGGGTCCCTCAAGCCAACATTCCTCCACAATTGGCTCACAAAGGAAAGAGACCAATCATGCAACCTTAAGCTAGGAAGCAAGCAAGACCAGTTCAACAACGAAGATGGATTGAACCCACTCAACCACAAAGACATGAACAAGCTCACATGCATGCTCAAGGACAATGTATGATTCCTTATTTTATTCCTACATGTCATTTTTGTGGATTTGATGGTCATATTAGACCATATTGCTTTCGGTATATTAAAATGTGCAAAACTAGAAGCATGATTGAGAAGAGAAAGAATAGAGCCAAGATGCATGTTCCTAGGAATGATAAAATTGTTATGCATGATCCTAGGACATCTAGAGCCCAATTACCAAAGACCACTAAGAAAGCAAATAGTGTTTTAGAAAGAATGAAAATGTTTGCCATGTTGCTCAAATAGCCTTGAAGGCAAATTCTTCTAATTTTTGGTATTTAGATTGTGGGTGCTCTAGGCACATGACGGGAAACAAGAGTTTCTTTGAGACTCTTGTTATGGAGGAAGGAGGATATGTCACTTTTGGTGATGGATCCAAAAAGAAAGTTGTAGGGAAAGGAACCATTTCCGTTCCCGGATTACCCTCCTTATCCGATGCTTTATTTGTTGATGGCTTGAAAGCCAATTTAATAAGCATTTCACATCTAAGTGATGAAGGATATTCCGTCTTGTTTTGTAAAGATGATTGCTCGATCCTAAAGCCCGATGGACAAACATTATTGAAAGGTATGAGATCTAGCGACAATTGCTATTGTCTTGAAGCTAGAATTGTCTCAAACAATGTGTCCATGGATGAGCAAATAGAGTTGTGGCATGAAAGACTTGGCCACATGAACTTTAGGGATTTAAGAACCCTTGGAAAGTTCGATTGTGTGCGTGGCCTCCCTAAGCTTGGGAAGAAAGCCAATGGAATTTGTGGACCTTGTCAACAAGGAAAACAAACCAAGAGCATGCACAAAAAGCGCAAGTATCTCTCCATCAAGGAGCCTCTAGAGCTTCTCCACATGGATCTCATGGGTCCTATGCAAACCGAGAGTTTAGGTGGAAAGAGATACATTTTTGTTTGTGTTGATGATTTCTCTAGATTTACATGGACATATTTTCTTAGAGAAAAATCTGAAACTTTTGATAAGTTTAAAATGCTTTGTACTAAAATACAAAATGAAATGAATTCTAACATTAAAAGCATTAAACGGATTAGAAGTGACCATGGGAGGGAATTTGAGAATGCCTCTTTTGAAAGCTATTGCAATAGCTTAGGCATCTCCCATGAGTTCTCGGCTCCTAGGACACCTCAACAAAATGGAGTTGTTGAGAGGAAGAATAGGGTCCTTCAAGAGATGGCCCGAGTGATGTTGCTTAGCAACAATGTCCCTAGGAACCTATGGGTTGAAGCCGTCAATACGGCTTGCTATATAGGGAATCGTGTTTTCTTAAGGCCCGAATCTAGAAACACCTCCTATGAGTTATGGAAGGGTAGGAAGCCA
Organism: Acer yangbiense; assembly: GCA_008009225.1. Lineage (NCBI taxonomy): Eukaryota > Viridiplantae > Streptophyta > Magnoliopsida > Sapindales > Sapindaceae > Acer > Acer yangbiense. The sequence goes on from CM017767.1 coordinate 11,335,143, forward strand.
AATGTTAGCTACTTCCACACATTTGGAAGCAAATGCTACATTTTAAATGACCGTGATCAACTTGACAAATTTGATGCTAAGAGTGATGAGGGTATCTTTATTGGCTATGCCTTGAATAGTAGAGCCTATAGAGTTTTCAACTTGAAGACTCGAACCGTCATGGAATCATCCAATGTTGTCATTGATGATACTAGGCTCAAGTCGAATGACCATGAGGAGGAGGAAGTTTTAAAGGATGACTCTCATTTGGAGAGGGTTGTGGTGACTCCCAATGTTGGGACCTCCAATGACAATAATGAAGTCACACAACCTATTACTAGAGTCCCTTTCTTGGACTCTAATGAACCCGCTCCATGGGTTAGAAGACTCCATAACAAGGAGGATGTTATTGGAGATGTGAATGAGGGTGTTAGGACAATGCGTCAAATAGCTAATCTCATTAGCTTTACATGCTACACCTCTCAAATTGAACCCAAAAAGGTTGATGAAGCCTTGAATGATGAGTTTTGGGTTCTTGCCATGCAAGAAGAGCTAAACCAATTCGAAAGGAATGATGTTTGGACTCTAGTTCCTAGGCCTAAAAGTACTAATGTGATAGGCACCAAGTGGATTTATAGGAACAAATCCGATGAGGATGGCAACATAGTGTGGAACAAGGCTAGACTTGTAGCACAAGGGTACTCTCAAATTGAGGGTATCGACTTTGATGAGACATTTGCTCCCGTTGCCCGTTTAGAGTCCATTAGGCTTCTCTTGTCCATTTCTTGTGTGCACAAGTTCAAATTGCACCAAATGGATGTCAAGAGTGCCATCCTCAATGGCTTCTTACAAGAGGAAGTGTTTGTTGAACAACCCAAGGGGTTTGTGGATGCACACCACCCCAACCATGTCTATCGCCTCAAGAAGGCACTATATGGGTTGAAACAAGCACCGAAGGCTTGGTATGAGCGCCTCACTCAATTTCTTGTTGACAATAACTACACAAGAGGTAGTGTTGACAATACACTATTCATCAAGAAAGACAATGATGAGCTTTTCATAGCTCAAATATATGTTGATGAAATAGTTTTTGGCTCTACCAACAACACCAAGGTCTAACAATTTGTTGATGTCATGTCTCATGAATTTGAGATGAGTCTTGTTGGTGAGCTTAGTTACTTCCTAGGTTTGCAAATTAGGCAATTAGATGATGGGATTTTCATAACCCAAGCCAAATATACCAAAAACCTAGTGAAGAAGTTTGGTTTAGAGAATGCCAAACATTGTGATACACCCATGAGTACCACTATGAAGCTAAGCAAGGATGCTAGTGGTAAAAGTGTGGAACAAACTCTATATCAGGGCATGATAGGTAGCTTGCTTTATTTGACCGCAAATAGGCCCGATATATCTTTTAGTGTGGGTGTGTGTACTAGGTACCAAGCGGATCCCAAGGAGTCCCATCTCTCTTCCGTAAAGAGAATCATTCGCTATGTGAATGAGACTTCCAACTATGGGATTTGGTACTCTTTTGACACTAATGCTAGTCTTGTAGGCTTTAGTGATGCGGATTGAGCAGGAAATTGTGATGATAGGAAAAGCACATCGGGCGGTTGCTTCTTCCTAGGCAACAACTTGGTGTCTTGGTTTTGCAAGAAGCAAAACTTGATTTCCTTGTCCACGGCTGAGGCCGAGTACATAGCTGCGGGGAGTGGATGCACACAACTCCTATGGATGAAGCAAATGCTAGTAGACTATGGATTCAACCAAGGTACTCTCACTCTCTTTTGTGATAACATGAGTGCCATTAATATTTCAAAGAATCCGGTGCAACATTCTAGAACTAAGCATATTGACATCCGACATCATTTCATTAGAGAGCTTGTTGAAAATAAATGCATAGTACTTGAACATGTAGGTACTAATGATCAACTTGCGGACCTATTTACTAAACCCTTATATTCTACTCGATTTAAATCGCTAAGTAGATCTATTGGGATATGTTTTGTGGAGTGATGAGTTTTATATTTGACCCCATATGGGGAACTCAAGCAAAGAGAGCTATTTTGCATTCTTGTCACTTGCAAAAAATTTGAAATATCTTATGCCTCTTCTCTTAATTGTTTGAGTAAGCTTGGTTGCACATATGTTTATATGTTTTCAATTCAATAAGTGTGAACCTTGCTTGTTTACAATCCATGTCATATTTATGTTCAAACATGCATTTTTGGACTAGGAGATGTATATAGGAAGTATGATTTGAATGACCTATGATTATCTCCATGACATGATGATTCTTAAATAACATGCTAATGTCAAATGAAAAAGCATGAAATTCATATAACATGCTCACATGAAAAGCATGAATTAATGATTGCATATTCTTAAAATGCAAAACCTTGTGTGAAAGCTTATGAGACTCAAAATGAATAAAGGATCTTGTATCCGTTCAAAGGAATTTACATTCCAAATGTCTCTCCTTCTTTATTGGTTGAACATGGCTACTATCATATGGATATCTTATCCGGAAAAATCAAATAGGGTGCAAAGTCGCTCATGCCATGTTTCGCTTATAGAGTTGGATATAGTTGTTCTTAAATTTCTATCAATATATTCTATATCCTTGCTTTACTCATGAAATTGGTGAAATTGGTTTGAATTCTTATTAAAAACCTTTGTCATTTGCTTTGCCAAATACTATTGTATTTTGGACTTGAATGCTACATGTCTTGTATGCAAAGCATGTTTGATTCACACATTTTCTTTCAAATAAATCTCATTGTTTCTCTCCAATTAATTGAGATGCATAAAGTGACTTATCTTATTATGCAAATCTTGCATGCTTCTATCTCTCGTTGCTATGAGTGACCCAGTTGGGGACTACTCCTTTGCCTATATCATGACAAAAAGGGGGAGTAGTATATGGTAAAGGGAGTTGCAAAATATAGAATCAATTGTGCATATTGGGGAGAACGTTCATTGAGGGGGAGTAACCCGTTGAGGGGGAGCACTGCATACACATACATTTCATAATGTTGTGCCTAATCTTTTACAAATGCAAATGCTTGTTTTTGTTCTCACTTGATTCATCTCACTTTTTACTTGTATTGGAAATGTTAGAAACTTTATTTACAGGGATTGATTATTCTACAAGAGGTTAAAGACTTCAAGTTGCATTTTCTTATCTCTTTGTATTGTAGAATATCATAGTTGTCCCATAGTTTCTATTTTTTTATGAGGAATCAATGTGAGTGGTGGTTTTGTCACTGTAAGGATTCCCTTTTGTTGATTGGCTTATTTCGTGGTCAAACCACATGTTGGGGTTTGGTTGTAAGGGTAGTCTAGGTCATTAAGTTTGAAGATCAAAGACCCTTTCCAAGACCTCAAGAGGACAAGCACCAAAGGTATATCTTGTGCTTACTTTGGCTTGAAGAGATATAGTTGCACACACACACAACATGCATAACTCTTATTCTTGAATGTTGTGTTTATATTTTGTGTGCATTGTGCATTATTGTTTATTCAATGTCTCTTCTTGCATTAAATTGATTGCATCTTGTTATATGAAATGCCATGACATGATAGGCATTAGGATGCATTCAATACCCACACTTGCACTTCATGTATGTTAGTTTTTAGTGTTGAGTAATTCGTTTCCCGAAGGTTGTTCGGAAACGTCCGCGCGTGCACATTGATGTGCTTTGTTTTGCGCGATGATCGCCGGTGGAGATGCCTTTGGCTTCTCCTTGGTTTCACCATTTTTGGTGAAACGGCGGTTACGTTCGGCGGCCTGGCCGCCGTTCGAAACCGCCGAATGAGACCTGATTGAAATATATCTCTCGGGTCCAAAACGGCGGTTGGGATCGGCGGTTTAGAAACCGCCGAACGAAGTCGCCGAAGTTCCCCTGTTCCACTCTGGAGCCATTCGGCGGTTCAATTCGGCGGCCTGGCCGCCGAATGAAACCGCCGATCGTGCGATTTCAGGGGTAAAATTGTCTTTTCACTTGCCCAGTTCTTGATGTCTATAAATATCACACTTTCTCATTATCTGATAAAGTTCTTTGACTCTTAAGAACCCTAATCTTCAAAGATAGATTTTGAGAGAAAATCAAATCAAGAACTCAACTTTAACCACTCAAATCAAACCCCTTTTGCATCAAATTTCATATTGCATCTCCTATGTCTATATAAAGTGCATCCATGTATGGGTTTGCATCATCACAACTTGCTTGGTAAGATTTTGATTAATTTCATCTTATTGTAGTATTTTAAATACCAAGCCATCTCTTTTAAATTACTTGTATGTTTTAGATCATATGCTAAATACAAGAAAAGAGATTATTTGTGATGAATTGATTGAGTGTTGTTTGTAATAGCTAATTAGGTTTTTAATTAATCTTGATTAGCTAAGCTATTTGACATATCATTTAGCTATTGATATCTAGGGTTGATTTAAATTGAATATATCATCATCCTAGATAAGCATTTAGAGTACCCTAGCTCTTATTGCATTAATTGAATATTTATACATATTCACATAGGGTTGTGCATCTCTTTTGAGAGATTGAAGTCTTGGTCTAGGGTTGCTATTACAGGCCCGCTGGGTAGTAGTGGTGGGTTACAAACTGGGATTAGGCTGTAAACATCATTACAAGTAGTGACTTCGAGGATCAAGCAAATTGGAATAGGGTTGCTAATAAAGGCCCGCTGGGTAGAAGTGAGGGGTTACAGACCAGAGTGTTAGACGAGGTCTACATAGGTTGTAAACTTCATTTCAATTAGTGATTTCGAGTTCCGAGTGTGGCACACTATACAGCCCGTGGTTTTTCCCAGTGGTTGGGTTTTCCACGTAAACATCAAGTGTCATTTATTATTTCCGCATCTTATTACACTTGTATGTATTGTTGACTTGCTAGGGGTATTTTCGTAAAATTGACATGCACACGAAAATTGGGTAATAATTAGATAAAATCTATTCACCCCCCTCTAGCTTTATATATAGAACACACCTCGAGTATTAAATATTCCTTTCAGTCACGAAATAGCCAAATGGGGAGATTGTAAGGTTCCTATTTGTTGATTGGCTCATTTCGTGGACAAACCACATGTTGGGGTTCTTTGTAAGGGTAGCCTAGGTATCGGTTTTATTGTTCGAAGCCCTTTGAAGACCTCGTATTGATAAGCACCGAGGGTAAATTTCTATGTGCTTACTTGCCTTGAAGAGATAGTTGCACACACTCACAACTCATGTATATGGTTAATCCTTGTATGTTGTGTTTATTTGTGTTGTGCGTTAATGCTAATTTTCATCTCTTCTTGCATGTTAGTTTGATTGATTATTGCATTGCCCATTGTCTTGTCTTGTCTTGCATAACATTGGCATTCTTGTATTGCAAAGGGCGCTGTTCTGAACAGCGCCCACAAGACCTGATGCAAAAATGGTCTTTTTAATGCATCAGGTCTGATGCATTTTGGATGGGCGTTGTACGAGCGCTGTACAAAAGCACTGTTCGTACAGCGCCCGATCAAGACCTGATTGCAATTGTGTTTTAAATGCATCAGGTCTGATGCATTTTGAGTGGGCGCTGTATAAGCGCTGTACAGAAGCGCTGTTCGTACAGCGCCACTCTGTTTTCCCGAGAGAACAAAGTTGGGGGGTTGTACAGGCGCTGTACAAGTGGCGCTTTACGTACAGCGCCGAAGACAAATATGAGGCCAACTTATCAAATCGACCACACCTTGTTATGGCCCCCTATATATATGCCACTTTGACTTTAGGTCAATTAAGAGAGTTCATATTCAGATTTCATACTTAGAATATTTTTTCAAGAGAAGAAAAATTTCCAAGAACTCAAATTTTATTCACTCAAACACTTTTTCATGATCATCAATCATCATCTAGCATCATCCTAGATCATCTAGATGTCTCTTTGCATGGATTCTTCATCATACTTTGCTTGGTAAGCTTTTCACTAATATCTTACATATTTTGTGTTTTTCTTAACAAGCAATCTCAATTTATTACTTGTATGATTTTCATATATCTTTTGATACAAGATTGAGATTAGTGTGATGTATGTTTGAGAAGTTGTATTGTGATAGCTAATTAGGTTTTGTGCTTAATCTTGATTAGCTAAACTATTTGATTGAACATGTCATTTAGTTTTTAATATCTAGGATTGTTCTAATTGCATATTAATCATCTTAGATAAGCATATAGGGTTTCCCTTGCTCTATGTTGCATTTGAATATTCATATATTCACTTAGGGTTTTATTCTCTTCATTGAGAAAGTAAGTCTTGTGTGTAGCTTCCGGGATTAGGTTGCTTAGATCGCAAGCAAATTGGACTAGGTTCACTCATACCAGGATTAGGTAGGTGTGTGATTACTTCCGGGATTAGGTTGTAATCGTTTTACACATTTAGTGGATTCGAGGTTCGAGTGTGTCTTACTTACTAGCCCGTGGTTTTTCCCGTAAGGGTTTCCACGTAAAAATCAACTGCTTTTTAATTTCCGCATTCTATACTTGATTTATTGCTTTATCTATTTATGGGTAATTTCGTAATTTTGACTAACACGAAAAATTGGGTCAAAAGCTTAAAATCTATTCCCCCCCCCCTCTAGATAGTTTTATACACACCGTGCTATAATTTGTTTCATGGTTGACAATGTCCATCAACTTGATCTCGAAGTCGTTGAAGCACTCATTTTCCTCCATCCTTAGTATCTCGAATTGAGTTTGGAGGACTTGAAGCTTGGAGTCCTTCACCACTTCGGTTCCCTCGTGTGCAACTTCTAAGATGTCCCACACCTTCTTAGCGATTCTAGTGTTTTGAATCAATTTATATTGATTCTCATCCATTGCACATAGGATGGCATGCATCGCCTTCCTATTCCATTTTGATGCCTCAAACTCTTGTGTGTTCCATTACACCTTCGGCTTGAGTACATCCTCTCCTCCACCCGTAGGAGTCATCATCAGTGGAGTGTAGCCATCTTCAACCGCCATCCAAGCCCTATCATGGAGTTGGCATATGTACGACTCCATCTTGCCTTTCCAAGAGGCATAATTCAACCCGGTGAGTAGGGGAGGTCTCGTGCTAGAAGCACCCTTGTTGCCACTACCATTTCCACTCATAGTTTTTATGAATGAATGAAATGAATGCAAATGTAATAAGTAAGGATCACCTAAGTATATCTAGGAACATGCTCTGATACCAATTGAAACTAATAATGCAAGGTGTGAACAATCTATAGGGGGGGGGGGGGGGGGGTGAATAGATATTAAACCCTTTTTACCAATTTTCGCGATTAGTGAAATTTACAAAAATACCCATATCTAGTCAATTCAATAAATCAAGTGATGCGGAATTATAAATGACACTTGATTTTTACGTGGAAACCTTCAATAAGGAAAAACCACGGGCTGTTATGTGCGCCACACACGAATCTCAAATCCACTAATTGCAATAACGTTTACAACCTCGGTTGACCTTAACCTCTAACGGTCAATAACCCGCTACCGCTACCCCCAAGCCTGTAAAAGTGGACCTAGTCCAATTTGCTTACACTACTCATCGGTAGTCACAAGACTTACTTCTCAATGAAGAGATTAAACAACCTAATGTGAATATGATGATATTCAAAGAGCAAGTAATGCTAGGTTACACTAAATGCTTGTCTAGGATGAAAAATGACAACAATCACAATCCTAGATATCAATCTTTGCTATATGTCATGGCATAAAGCATAGCTATATAAGATAGGACAATCCTAGATATAGCTATCACAATGCAACACTCAAACATTCAACATATAATCTCAATCTTGTATTTAGAAAGCAATCTAAGAACATACAAGTAATCAATGAGATAAATAGCTAAGTTTAAACACTAAGATTAGATGAAATTAGTGTTCAACTTACCATAGCATGTGTGTTGATGAAGACCTATGCACTAGCACATCCTAGATATCATGGATGATGCTTAGATGATGATTGATGCATATGAATTTTGATTTGAGTGATCAAAGATGAGTTCTTGATGAAAAAGCTCTCTTTGAAAATGCTCTCAATTAAAAATATGATTTTTTTGAGTTAGTTGGATGACCTAAGGATATAACAATGTATATATAGGAGGTCAAGATGATGCAACGCCATTTTGTAAAAAACAGGGCAAACCGCTGCGAGTACCACTACTAAAGCCGCAGCGATATCCATAGCGGTGCACTAAAATACGCATTAGGTATAAAGACCACTGTGTCTATCGCTGTGGCTTCCACAGCAGTTACGGCAGCGGTATGCAATGGGCACAAAACGTTGTGCCTACCACTGCGGAAAACCACAGCGGTCAGGAGAGTTAAGAAACAGAGCAACTCACCACTGTGGCTACCGTTGCGGATTCTGGCAGCGGTATCGACAACGGTCTCCTTGTACCATGCAAGGCTTAGGTGAAAAAACATACAATCTTAAGCTACTTAAAAACATGGCAATGAACAAATGCATGAAGAGTTAAACACAAGAATGCACAAATAAAAAACACACAACATATAATAAGAGATATGCATGAGTTGTGAGTGTGTGCAACTCAAGTAAGCACAAGAATTATACCTTTGTTATGCTTCTTCTTTTGAGGTCTTGAGAGGGCCTTTGTTGTGCAAGAGCACCAACAATCAAAAGCCTAAGCTACCCTTACATCAAACCCCACATGTGGTTTGTCACTGAAATAAGCCAATCAAACTTTGAGGAACTAACAAGTACCATTGATTCTCTTGAATGATTATATCCTCCATTCCTGATTATATCCTCCATTCCTTTACGGAAGAAGGAGAGCGCTCTTAATCGTTCAAGCCCCAAATCAACCATTAATGGAACTACTTATCTACTTCTCGCAAGAAAGAATGGATTCCACTATTGTGTGCATACCTTCCCAGCCATAAGCCAAACCATGATTCCAAGATACGGAGATATTGACTGAGATGGCTATTCTGATCTCACCCATGGTAAATCAAAAACCACAATCTAACTTGAAGGAGTCAGTAAGACACTCAGGATATAGATCACCCATATATAGCCATCATTAGTCGATATATATGAATCTTTTCAACTAACGGATCTTAGTGACAGATTTATATAAATCGTGGCCCAGTCCTATATGATCACATCATATAAGGTCCCTCCATTCTCATAACACCATATGAGTAGTCTAGGATAAGACCACCGTATAATACGGAATGGACCGCAGCTGTAGATTAACCACAAATAAAATACCCAGCTTTATTTGCTTTCTACGGACTATTTAAATTGCATGTCTCAAACTGAATTCCTCTGTATATGATATTCATATACTCAGTTTGAGATTACATCTAGCAATCTTGGATGTTTGCATATATAATATAAGCGCATGAATTAATATATTTGAATGAAATAACTACTTCTTTTATTATTGAATTTATAACATTTACAAATTACAAGCTTTGGGGCATAAATCCCAACAGCTGAACCATCTTCTTCTAGATTAAAGAAAAGGAAGAGGTCTGCTGGAAGCCTGGAAAGGCAAAGGCTAAGCCCAAGAAAAAACAAGTCAAAATAAAAAGAAGATCACCACGACTGACAAAGCAAAATGGAAGTGTTTCCATTGCGACAAGGTTGGTCATTGGAAGATGAACTATCTGCAGTACCTTGAGGAGCTCTCTAAGAATAAGAAAGTGAAAGTGGACTGATTCTTGGACAAAGCTAGAGGAGGGGGCCTTCTCAATGCGCATTGGAACAGGGGATGTCGTTTCAACAAAAGTAGTGGGAGCAGTTAGACTAGCTTATAATAATTGTTTTCTTTTATTAAACAATGTTTATTACATTCCTGGATTTATTAGAAATTTGATTTATGTATCCAAATTATTAGAACAATTGTATTCAGTTTCTTTTAGTAATAAATCAGTTATTATTTCTCGAAACGGATTGGATATTTGTTCAGGTCTAATTGAAAACAATCTGTATGTTTTGAGACCATCATTTCATACATCACTGCTTAATACTGAAATGTTTAAAGTTGAAAAACCTAAAACAAAACGACAAAAGATTTCTCCAAATAATGAAATGTATCTATGGCATCTAAGACTTGGCCACATCAACCTTGACAGGATAGATAGACTAGTAAAAGGCGAATCTTTAAGTTAGTTAGAGATCGGCACTTTACCTGTCTATGAGTCTTGTTTAGAACGTAAAATGACCAAGAGACCTTTTTCTGGAAAAAGGCTTAGAGCTACACAACCACTAGAGCTTATACATTCAGACATTTGCGAACCTATGAATGTTAAAGCTATGGGTGGTTATGAGTATTATGCCACATTTAGTGATGATTACTCAAGATACGGATATGTTTACCTAATGCAACGTAAGTCAGAAACATTTGAAAAGTTCAAAGAATTCTGAACTAAAGTTGAGAACCAATTAGGCAAAACTATCAAAGCTCTACGATCAGATCGTGGAGGTGAGTATCTCGACCAAGAGTTCGAGGACTACTTAGTTGAGCATGGGATTGTATCCCAACTCACTATTCCAGGAACACCATAACATAATGGTGTAGCGGAGAGGAGAAATAGAACCTTGATGGAAATTGTGAGATCTATGATTAGTTTTGAAACAAATATGGCATGTTCTAATATTATCTAGAGGGGAGGGGAGGGGAGGGGGGGGGGGGGGGGGGGGGGGGGGGGGGGGGGGGGAGTGAATAGATTTTAATCTGGTAATTACCAAATTTTCGCGATTAGTCAATTTTACAAAAATAACCCCAATCTAGTCAATACAATAAATCAAATGTAAAGTGCGGAATTTAAATGACACTTGATTTTTACGTGGAAACCTTCAACAAGGAAAAACCACGGGTTGTTATGTGCACCACACATGATCCTCGAAATCACTATTTGTAATGATGTCCACAACCTAGGTTGACCTCAACCATTCTCGGTCACTAACCCACCACTACTACCCGCAGGCCTTTAATAGCAACCCTAGATCAATTTGCTTGCACACTAAGCCACCTTAGCTACAAGACTTACTTCTCAATGAAGAGATTAAACAACCTATGTGAATATGCTAAGATATCCAAATATGCAATTAATTCTAGGTTACACTAAATGATTATCTAGGATTATAAGATGTCAATTAAATCAATCCTAGATATTAATTGCTATATGTCATGGCATAAAGCATAGCTATATAAGATAAATCAATCATAGGTATAGCTATCACAACACAACACTCAATCAAAACAACACAATAATCTCTATCTTGTATAATAGAATATGATCTAAAAACATACAAGTAATTAAAGAGATTTCTTATTAAGTAAAACACTAAGATTAGATGAAATTAGTGAAAAACTTACTAAGGCATGTGTGTTGAGTAAAACCCATGGAAGAAAGCATCATAAATAAGCTAGATGATGCTAGATGAAGTTTGATGCATATGAAAATGGTTTTGAGTGTTTAAATGTGAGTTCTTGATTGATTTTCTCTCAAGTATCTGTCTTTTTCTCTTTAGAGTTCTTGGAGTCAAGGAACTCAATTCAGAGAATGAGATAATGATGTATTTATAGACATCAAGAACAAGGCAGGTGAAAAGTCAAGTTTGCCCCTGAAACGCGCCATTGGCTGTTTCAAAACCACCGAATTGAATCCCGAGAGAACAGGGGATCAATGTCGATTTCATAACCGCCGATCACAACAGCAGAATAAAACCCGAGAGATAAAAATCAAGCAGGTCTAAGCGGCGGTCGTGGCCACCGATCATAACGGCAGAACTGCTCCAGAACCTTCTGGACTTAAAGGGCGGTTTCATTCGGGGGTCAAGGCCGCCGATTAAACTTTCGTTTCACCAATTGTGGTGAACCAAAGGAGAAGCCAAGGGCATTCTTCGAAGGTGATCCTCACACTAAACCAAGCACACCATCGTGCATGCGCGGACATTTCCGAACAATATTCGGGAAACAAATTACTAGACACACTAACACACAAAAAGATACAACAACAAAGTGCAAGTGTGAAATGTTACATGTGAAGAGAATGCACACAAGAGCAATGTACACATATGCAAACATGATAAGTATATGTGTGCAACTAAGTCTCTTCAATGAAAACTAAGCACAAGAGATATACCTTTGGAGTGCTTATCATCTTGAGGTCTTGAGAGGGCCTTTGAGCTTGATCACCAATCACTTAAGCTACCCTTACATTTCAAACCCCAATTGTGGTTTGTCACCGAAATAAGCCAATCAAACTTTGAGGAACTTACAAGTTTCTCATCATTACCAAATTCTTTTTGGGGATATGCACTACAAACTGCAGCCTACATATTGAATGTAGTTCCATCCAAATCTGTTTCTAAGATTCCTCTAAAGTTGTGGAATGGTCATAAAGCTAGTTTGTGACATTTTCACATATGAGGGTGTCTAGTACATGTACTAAAGAACAAATCTAGAAAGTTGGAACCTCGTCCACAAGTATGCCTGTTTGTAGGATATTCAAAAGAGACTAGAGGAGGATGCTTGTATAGTCCACAAGAAAACAAAGTGTTTGTGTTGACAAACGCAACATTTCTTGAGGAAAACTATATGAGTGATCACAAGCCTCGAAGTAAGATTGTATTAAATGAATTAAAAGCTAGTTCGACCAGTAAACAATCAACAAGAGTTGTTGACGATGTTGTTGTTCCATTAATGTTTGATAGTCATATGGTTTCTAGTCAAATCATACTACCACCTAAACGTAGTGGGAGGGTTGTATGACAACCTGATAGCTATTTAGGTATTGGAAAGGCATAGAGTGTCATCTCTGATGAAAGTGTGGATGATCCATTGCCATTTAAACATGCAATGGAAGATTCTGACAAAGAGGAATGGCTTAAAGCCATGAATCTGGAAAGAACAAGTGCCCCAGTTACAAGCAAAACAGAGGAAAAAAAAACCCACTTATGGGCAAACAAACTCCACTGAACCCTAATTCTATTTCAAGTATCAAAATCTCTCATTATCATATAAATAGCATGGTTTTACTTTGGAGGAAAGCTTGATAGTTGAAAGTCTTGATATTTCTTTTGTTATTACTTTTTTTTTTCTTCTTTAGAAAGCAACAAATACTCATCAATTAAACTCTTGTAGTACACTGTTGAATCTTAGGAGGGTGTATTCAATTAGAATTCTTCATGACATTTAAAGACATTTTATAAGTGGTAGATTTTTATGGATTTCTACAGACTTTTATAAATCCACATGGACTTTCATTGATTTGTTTAGACATCTATCTCAGACTTTTATGGATTTGTTTAGACATCTATCTCGAGCATTCATGGATTTGTTTTTTTGAGAAGAATCTGTGTTGAAATTAAACTTAGGGCTAGTTTGGTATTACTGTAATTTTTATAATAATTACTGTTACCTGTGCTGAAAGAATAATCAGCTGTGAAGTTAATCAGCAGATGTTTGGTTAATTGTATTTTTAAAACTACTGTATAGCTCAAAAGCAGTATGCATATGTTTGGTAATTTTATTTCAAAAGTGCTATGATCAGTTACAATGACTAAAATTATGAAACTATTTCATTTTTTCATTAATTATACATATTAAATCAATATTTAAGTAGAATATTTAAATTGGAAAAAAAATTCCATAAGAAAAATAAAAATATTTTAAAAAAATTTATAAATCAAATCAATATTTAATTGGAATAGTTAATTTTGAAATGAAATAAGGTCTATAAATGATTTTAACTTGATATTTCATAAGGATAATAATGGTATTTTAAAATATGCATTAAATGCTGAAATTGATTATTCCATAATCATTTCAAAAAGTAACCCACCACCTACTTCTCAAAATCACTATCAAAACTTGCCAGATTATCAATTAATCACTTTTGGAAGTTTTACCAAACATTATTTTGTGTCAAAATTATAAAATAATCTGATTTTAACTTTTAAAAAACAATACCAAATTGGCCTTTACTAGTAATTGAGTATGTATTTTAAATTTTTATTGCTATGTTTGCAAGTGATGCTGCCTGCTTGTGGTAGTTACTTCTTCGAGGCAGTAGAAGCATCATTTTTCTTTTTCATTTTATGAAGTATATGATTGATTATTTATCTATTTTTTGTGGTACAACTGGAACTTATGTTGCATGGCTTGGATGATTTTTCAGCCTGCTGTGTTTTTTTATGCAACTGAAGTTGTTTACTTGAAGTGTGTTTCTTTGATGATATATTTATAGTTTTTTTTTTTTAGAAATCTCCTATGCTTCATGGTCATGAGACTTGGACGCTAGGTGACAACACCAGTTAATATGTAGTCACAATTTTATAAATTAGTGTCTGCCATTTTTCCAACAATTTTTGTGTCAGTGTTTGCGTTTTGTACTTCTATGAGTTAATAAGCCTTTTTATTGACTGTTTATTGTTTTCACAATTCATTCTCATTGCTATATATATAGTTTTGTGAAGTTGTGTACTTGTTATAAAAATTGATTAGTTTACATCAGATGATGATGGTCTATCATGCATCTTTCTATTATTGAAATCTCCATCATGTTACTCGGTGTTGGGTTTGAGATTGAAGTATGGAGATTGAAGAAGACAGTTGTGTTGTTGGGTTTTTTGTTGTTTTTGATTTGAGCAAAGAAGAAGTGAGAAGAAGCAACACGTTTTATTTGATATTTATATTTCTCACCATCAAGTCCACCAAAATCCACCAAAATCTATAACCTAAGAAAATCCTTTAAAATCTAGTCCCAATTGAATACACCTTGATTTTTACAGACATTTTTGAAGTCACAACTCAATACACCCAGATTTGGATGGACTCTTTAAAAGTCCCTAGATATCTGAATTGAATACCACTAGATTAATATAGACTTTTTTAAAGTCTTTAAATGTTCGAATTGAATACACTAGGATTTATAAAGTCTTTAAATGTCCTTCGGAATCCTAATTCAATACACCCCCTTAACTAAAAGTTATTCACACAAACTTTTCATATTTAGAGCAAAATTTAAACCTCATTGGTTTAACTTTAGGTCTGAATGAGATCATAAACGTAAACAAATGAGACATATGAACTTTCTATTATGTAGTTAATAACAAAAATTGTACACAAAAAATACCAGGCCGTGTATTTCAGTACACTTACTCAGCAATGATAGCACCTGACAAATCCTTCGTTTCATTATATTATAAATTGCTTGCTACTTTTATAGGCAGTTTCTGCCTTAATTCACTTGATCAGACACATCTCATTGCATGGCATCAGATTGATGAAATATTGCCCATGTTGACACAGGGGGATTCAAAAATCACTCTTCTCTGCTTCTAAACCCATCCAATCAAGTATCAGTGAGAACGAAGTACCTAAATCACTACTCCATATTTACTCATTTGGCCGCAACTCCAACTTGTATGCTTGTATTTCCATGGGAGAGATAATTATGTGTCCCTCTTGGGCAACATCTCCATAGCAGGAAATTGGCCTAAAGTAGAGATTCTCGAAATTTAAGAATTTAAGAATTCCTGAGACTGTGTTTTTGAGCTGGAGAACTTAAAAATTTATCATTTGTAAAATTGGGTGTGTTAATAACTTATGAGGGTTTATAAATAAATTATATTGAAATGAAAACATTCATTTAAATAAGGGTATTAGTGGCACTAAGATGGATGTTTATAGTAATGTTTTAATTTTTAATTTTAGACATAGGTGTACTTATAAATATGGGTGCACTTATCATATTTATGGGTGTCAATATCCGTAACCATAAATAAAATCAGTTCGTCTGTATAAATTTTTTAGTAATGCTAGGCTTCACAAATGTTTTCCCAAATTATTTTCCAAATAGCATTGGCACATGAGGTGTCAACAGCTTATAAAACATGAGATTATATGGTAAGTGATGTGATGTGATGTGATGTTGACACCTCATGTGCCAACACCATTTCGTAAAGAATTTGGGAAGCCTAGCATTACTTTTATTTTATTTTATTAGTATATCAATTTTTCTCTCATGGGCACACATTATAGGCATATATCTATAGCTTACTAATACACATCACCACACTTTTGTCACGCATATTATTATGATTGAAATTATATTGTTTACATGTCAAAAATGTGGTGATGTGTATTAGTATGATATAAATATGCCTATAATGTGTGCCCATGAGAGAAAAATTGATTATTATATACATATATAATTTGTAAAAATCAAGTTTATTCTCAGTTTTTATTTTTTATTCCTTAATAGTTTAGTCTTGCTTGAAAAATGATGGAGTCACAGAGAGAATGAGTTAGAGATATGTACATGAGGAGAAAAAGTATAATATGGTAATTAAATATTTAGGAGAGAGAGTGATTTTAATTAATACGTGATATTTGATAATTTAGAGAGATTATTTTTTTAACTTAATTCAAAAACATTTTATCCCTTGAATGAATCCAAAGGCTAGGATGGTTCGTTCTAACTTTTATTATTCTTAAGTCGAACCGATAGTAGAAAGACCGTTTATATATATATATATACATATTAGTGTGTCAACTTGTGCGATGCATGAGCTTTGTTAAAAATATTGTTGTACTTTATAGTTGTTAGAAAATGGTGTTTACACCTTTATCCATATATCACTAAAAATGTAAATTGCATACGTTTTCTATTTGTTTATTTGATATAACAATTATATAATAAATAAATATTGAAAATAGTTGAAAAGGCATGTGGATACACTAAAAATATATTGTTTTCATAATTAATGAGGAAAATGATTTTCAATCAATTCAATTTGATTAAAGGTATTCTAACATTGTGAAATCATCTCATGGTCATGCCACAAACTAAATTAGCAACAATATTAAAATTGAAAGGAAAACAAATGTAATAAATGACATTTTATATAAATTAAAAGTAAATGTAAACAAAATATGTTAGGGATACATTGAAATAATAAAATTATTAATCAAACAAATTAAATTTAAAAGTAACATTTATGACGCGTTTACTAATCAGTAATCAAATGTAGGAAAGGGAATTAAATTACTGATTTGTGAATTCCAGTGTTTACTAAATTTTTAGGGAATTAAGTTACGTGGACCCCACTCTCAAATCAGTAATTAAGTTACTGATAGAAAGGGAATTTGATTCCCCCCACCCACCCTAAGAATCAAGTTCCCTTTCCTGATTGAAAAAGGGAATTCATCTATTTTTACTAAAATATCCTCACTTATATTAATTATAAAATAAAATAAAAACTACTGTCTTTCCACTTTATCGTTCCGTTTTAGAGATTGTTCTCTGTCATTCTTTTTTGTTTATCATTTTCCTCCGAATCTTGCTATACGCCTTTTTTTTTTTTTTTTTTTTTTGTTAATCTTAGATTTCTTGAATATACATAAAAATCATGTTGATGAATATTATTGACTTATTACACTGATTTTACATTTATGAATATCGAATCTGGTATGAAATCATGGTGTGTGTATATATATATATATATAAGAACTGTGTTGATGAAATCTTTGACTCGTTGGTGTTTTCTTTCTCTTTTTGGCAAATCTATGTGATGACTTTTTTTTTTCCTTCCTTTTTGCGTGAAGCATGTATTGCAGGCATACTCATATATATTTTGTTTTGTTTAATTTTTTTCTTCTTTTTACTAAAGCAGTATTACATATTCTCTCTCACTCACACACACACATATATAGTTGTAATTGTTTTTGTCATAATCTTTTGCGGCAAGATCATTGTTATCTTATTATTTAGTTTTACTGGTAATGTTTTAATGTTTAAAAATATTTCAGATCATTTATGTACTTTTGAGAAATGTTTATATTTTTGATATTTTAGACTTGTTTTTGTTTGACAATCTTTCTAGACATAGCTTATAATTTATATATATATATATACAGTCTTTCTATTATCAGTTCGAACTGACAATAAATATATCAGGACGAAGAATATGGACCACAGATTTACATACTTTGACTCAAAGTGTATGCACTTGTCAAAACTTCTTCAAAATCTAGTGGTCCACATTCTTCGTCCTGATATATTTATTGTCAGTTCGAACTGATAATAGAAAATCCGTATATATATATATATATATATTGTCTTTTGTTTTCTAAATCAAGTACTGTGTGAGCTAATGGTTGTATATGTTGAGTTATTCTGTGTTTTAATTTTCGAGAGAAGGGAAAAAAGCACCTAAATATGAGAAATTAATTCGACATCAAATTAATTATGCTTTCAAATCTGAATTACTCCTCAATTTTTAATTATTATTGACTAATTAGTTGAAAGTTTACGATATAAAGATGTTAATTATTAGTTATAGTGTTATGAGCATTATAAAAAATAGTTTTTCATAATAAAAAATATATTTCAACATATTATATACACAAGGGTATTTTAGTAATCAACTATATATCATTCCGATTCCTTAGTTGAAGTAAACACTAGAAAGGGAATAAATTTGATTCCGTTTATGATTTCTAAATTGTTAGTAAACACTGAAATGGAATTTAGTAACTTAATTCCGATTCCCCTCCATTCCCTTTCCAATGGAACTTCATTCCGATTCTCTCCATTCCTGATTAGTAAACGTGCCCTTAGGTTTAACTCATCTTTCATTCTCTACATTGCATATTGTGTTGAGAACAAAATGAATTCCTAGATTTAATTACCCTCCATCTATCTTTAAGCTTTAAATATTTTTTCTTTCTTCATCAAAAGTCAAAACTCTTACAAATCACATAATAAAAGTTAATAAATTATACAAAAAAAATTCAATTTAACATAAAATAATTAACAAACAAAAATGGAAAACTAACTAAACACACACGCACAAAGAAAGAAATGGATGGAGAAATTAGCTATATTACCAACTCAAAACCGGTAAAATATTGTCGTAAGTCCTACAATAGAAGTTACATAATCATGAGAGAAATTATAAGACAAACTCTAAGCGATACTTCACTTTCACCATATAAAATATTTAATAAAAAAAAACAAGGGAAAATATCATTTTCGTCCCTACGGTTTACCCTATTATCCGTTTCAGTCCCCGTCGTTCCAGTATTGGCCATGCAGGTCTAAACGTTCACTATTAATCATTTTTTTGGTCCTTACTGTCAGGTTCTGTTAAACAAGTGAGGGTATATTGGTAAATGAATTGTTAATCACTTAATCAAATTAATAAATATAATTAAATTATATAATAAAAATTAAAAACAATTTAAAAATAAAATAAATAATTAAAAATATTAACAAACCCTAATCTTCATTCATTCATTCTTTCTTTCTCTATCTCCCGCCGCTCTCTCTCTCTCTCTCTCTCTCTCTCTCTCTCTCTCTTTTCTTCATCTCCTTCATCTTTTTCAACCCACCATAACTCATCAAACCCTAACCCTAGCTGTCAAACACCACACCACACCCCAGAAAAGATCGGCACTCGATCGGGCTTCTGGTCGGTGTCGTCGCTACTTTTGGTCACCGTCGTCGTCATCGCTGCTTTTAGTTTGAAGTGGTATGAGTTCGAGCACCAACCGACTGGGTTCAAGTTTGAGTTTGAACTGATTTTGTTTTGGGTTTGTATGAATTATATCACTGATATATTGGTCTATTTGATAACATGAAATTAGTTTGTTCTTGATATAAATTTATTTTCATTTAGTACCCATTTAGGGGTTTTACAGATTATTTGAAGGGTTTTTTTTTTTTTTTAAATTCTTGTATATATAGTTATCTCTTGTTTGATCGTTTGAAAAGTTTGGTTCTTTGTATATGTTTTGATTTTTTGGTGGTTTTGTGTTGTTCGACTTTATGGGTTGTGTTGATTGTATGGGTTTGATAGGGAGATATGGGCTAGGATTTTCGAAAAAAAAATCTTTATTTTATTTCTTTGATTTGTTTTCTTATGTTGTTGATGATGATTGA
The DNA here is from genome assembly GCA_008009225.1 of Acer yangbiense. NCBI lineage: Eukaryota > Viridiplantae > Streptophyta > Magnoliopsida > Sapindales > Sapindaceae > Acer > Acer yangbiense. The sequence goes on from CM017767.1 coordinate 11,355,081, forward strand.
AGGAGTGTGAGAGAGAGATTTCTGGAGATCTGAGAGTGGCGGCGGCGAGGTGGTTAGAGATCTGAGAGTGATGATGGCGGCGATGGTGTTCATTCTAGGTTTTGGGTTTAATTTTTTTTTTTTTTGACTTGTCTCCACCAAATCAGAATGAGATGGATGGTGGATCCAAATCAATTTTAAAATTTTTTATTTTAAAATCATTTAATATTTATTAGAAGGGTAAAACCGTCATTTTATCCTCTGTTCATGTCAGAAGACCTGATTTTAACGGAAACAATCACAGAAGGACTTAAAGAGCCAATACTGAAATGACGGGGACTAAAATGGATAATTGGGTAAACCATAGGGACGAAAATGATATTTTCCCAAAAAACAATTATATAATACATACTTCACTTTCATCATATAAGATTTAAAAATAAAATAAAATAAAATAAAATAAAAATAAAAAATAAAAACAAATAGATACTTCACTTTAAAACCCGTAAAATTGAATATTAAAAAAATATTTAATGAAGAAAAAAGATTGTAGAATAATATGCATATATGTGTGAGTGATGAAGGCAAACCCTATTGAAAAAAATGAAAACATTTGGTACTTATAAATATGTAATGAAAAACCAAGAGAGGGGGAGAATATGAAATGAGCTAAAATTAATGCATAGAATGTCAAAAGGTTGTGGTGAATTAAAACACATATATTAAATTGAAATTAACCTTATTCATTTCTCCATAAAAAATGGAAATTAGGTTACATTAAAATTAATCTTATTAAATGTGTTGATAGTGGGAAAACCAAAAACCAAATACATGAAACCAAAGCACATAACTTACAATGAAATTAACCTTATTAAATGTAAATATTTCATCTCAATAAAAGGAAAACGTTACAATGAAATTAATCTTATTAAATGTAAATTAAACATTTCATCTTAAAAAAAGAAAAGAAAAATATTAGAGTTTATATTGGCAAATTAATCTTTTTTTTTTTTTTGAAGCTTTTGCTGTTGGTAGGAGGATTCTAGCTACTAACTTGGGAGTCATTTGCCCAAGCCTCATGCTCATTCATCTATCAACTGAACTACGCCCTTGGGGGCATGTTATTATATATAATTAATAACATTATTATAAACTATTATATATGATTTTACAAAACATTAAATAGGATGACACATGTCAATTCCTGGTTAAAAAATGTTGTTATTATATTATTATATGATATGATAATATATATGAAATTTAATATGATTTAATAAAAACATAAAATAATGACACATGTCACTCCCTCATGAAAAGTAGCTATTATAAGATAACATAATAACATCATTTTTAACCTATCAATAACATTATTATATATGATATTTAAGCTATTATTATTACTATTACTATTACTATTACTATTATTATTATTATTATTATTATTATTATTATTATTATTATTATTATTTTGATAAAATTGGACTGACATAAGGGGAAAAAACATCACAAGCAATCATATGCTAAAAAACCCATAGGAAGTATCCATATATATAAATGTTAAAAGAAAACATAAAGAGTAACAACAACCAAATAATAACAAAAACCAAGGGGAAAACAGCCCTAAACAAAAAGTGGCACGCAGGCCACACGAAAAAGAAACATAAAGCAACAAGAAAACCGAAAAGACTCCCGACCCATGCAGTCATTGCCAATCAACAAGGAATAGAACGGCGGAGTGGAGAACCACCAAGAATCTGCCTCCAGCTCCAAAGCATGTTTAGAAAAGGCATCCGCGACCTGATTCCCCTTTTTAAAAATATGGGACACTAGAAAATCCATCTATGAAATCTGAAAAATACAATGATGCCACACCTGATGAACCCACCAATGAACCTTCTCAGAGTGAGAAGAGAGCAGCTGAACCACATAAGAAGAATTACTCTCAAGCCAAATCCGATGCCACCCATACTTCCAAGCAAAGTTAATGGCTAAAGAAGTGGTAGGAAGCTCAGCCTCAAACGTAAACACTTGACTAAGAGGGATAGCAAAACAACCATTCACAAAAGCCTGACAATTACGGAAGACTCCCCCATAACCTCCAACTCCCGGAGAACTCAAGGCGGCACCATCCGTATTGACTTTGATCCAACTAGGAGTCGGAGGCGACCAAATCACACTCTTGATAACCAGGGCCCTAGTTGGACAACCACAAAGATTGAACCGCCAAAGAATCATAAGATCATCCACACAATTACACATATAACCAATCTCCAGGCGATTAGCATTAGAAACCCCACGTCAAACCAGAGAAAGAGCAGACCTAAAATCCATCGACTTACCTTGAAAGATCCACTGATTATGGGCAAACCACACACTACAAGCCATTGCATGGATAGCTACCTTCCATAAAACCTTGACCTGATCACTAAACGAAACCAACATGGCCTGTAAGAAAAAAGAATTCCAAGAGTCGGTAGAAACACGTCGCTAGAAAGCTGAGAAAACAACATCCCAAAGAGCAGCCACCAGGGAACATTAAAGAAAGAAATGACCAGCTGACTCACTACTAACCCCACAAACACTGCAACGGAAAGGCAACTGAAATCTAGACCTACACAAGCCATCATTCATAGGGAGCCTATTCAACAAAAGATGACAGGTCAACGCCAAATGAGATGGTGAAATATAATGAGACTAAACATCTCTCCACCAATGGATCTAAGGAGAGTCACAAATGAACTGGGAGTAAGCTGCCTTGCAAGAAACTCGACTATCTGGAGAATAAGCCCAAACCAGATAATCCGCGACATGAGCAATCGCAATCCGACCAATCTAAACACTAAAACAAAAAAAGCTTACCAATAACGGGCAATGCCCGTTGTAGATGTTTATCAACCACGGGCACACCACTCATCTTAGCTGTAGCAACGCTAGAAAAGCATGCTTTTCTAGTACAGGCATTGCCCGTTCTAGGAAACTTACCTACTACGGGCTTTACTCGTGGTCGATGCATTACATACAACTAGTATTGTCTATGGTCGATACGCTACACACAACGAACTATGCCCGTTGCCAATACATTTTCTAAAATGGGCCCCACCCGTATTAGATGTCTGATACATAACAAGCATTGTGTTAGGTTTTTGACTCATGTTGGCATAATTTCATATCAAAACGATATTTCTTTTGTATTGATTAGTTGTCTAGGTTCATGGTTAATCAAGCCTCAAAGAAGATTGGCAATTCATCAAGCAAAGATAAGTCTTCAAGATGAGCAAGCATTGTTGTACATCAAAGGTATATTTAGATCTCATTCCTTTTGCAAGGCGTTCAAGCACACACACACTTTGCATCTATATGTCCTTGCATCGTTGTGCTCAATTGGTATAACACATACACACACATGTTATTTTATGCACATGCATTAGATTTAAATTGACAAATTTTATAAAAATGCATGTTCTAAGATTATCTCTAGGAAATGGCATACTTGTGTGTTCTTGTGTTTATTTGTTTTTTTTTATTATTATTGATATCAGACTTGAATATATTCTCATATTGTTTCTTATTGAGTTCTAAACATTTCAGTTACTCATTCATAAGTTTTCAAGTTCTCAGTTGGAAGTTACGAAACTTTCCATGTGTTTAATGTGCATGGTTTTCAATCTTGCGTATCGAGTCGAATTCTAAGTTTTTGGTCAAAGTTTCATGGTCTTCCATGTGCGTAAGAGAGTTATAGTTTGTAATTCAAAAACGGATTCGAATTCATAGTTCGAGGCCGCAGAACGATCGAAGAACGCTAGAGGGAGAGAAGAGTGGCAAAGTGCCACAAGCACCCCTCTCCCTTGGAGGCCACGCGCCCTCCACGAGGTGTTGATGTGGCATGCCACAACCTCCCACCTGTGGTCCCCTTCTCTTCACATCATCTCTCTCCTATTTCTTGTAAATATCTTCTCTCCCTCTCTTTCCATTCTAAGAAGACAAAGTGTATAAAAATTTCATTTCTCATTTCTTATCAACATTGAGTGATTCAAAAGGGAGAAGTTTTGTCTTGAAGTCCTCTATCATCTCCAAGCAACTTTGGAGTCTTTTGTTCAAGTTTATTTGGTATTCTATCATCAAATCCATGACTGCACGTTTTTCTATAAGATATTTGATTATCTCTTGAATCTAAACTTTTAAATGTTCAATTACCTTGGGTCTTCTTCTAATTTTAGGAAAACTTTTAATGCATGTTCTATGAGTATTGTGTCATAAGACACTTCGCTCCCGATTGTGCTAATCACAAGAACAAGAAGAAAGGAAAAGTGATGGCCGCCACATGGAGTGGAAGTGATGACTCTAATAAGGGAGATGAGTCTTTGGATGATGAAGAACTCATGGCTAACTTCATAGCCTTTGCCTTCTCCCATAAGAGCAAAAATGCTAGTGAAAAAGAGGAAGAGAGTCAAGAGGAAAAAGACTCAAGTGAAGATGACTCCTCGTCTAACTCCATAAATGGATATATGGAGAAAATGGATCTTGATGACTACATCACTGAGTTTGATAGCTTAAGGATGAAGACCAAGAGAAAGATTCAAAGGTTGAGAGAAGAAAATCTAGAGCTTTCAACACAAGTCGACCAATTAAGTGAAGAAGTGGTGAGATCCATGAAGAATGAAGATAAGCTAAAAGAGGAGTTAGCCTTATCTAAGAGGAATGAAGATGGCTTGAAGAGGGAGCTTGAAGAAGCCAAAGGGTCATTGACTAGGATGGCTTCTAGCACCAAGAAGCTTGACCACATGCTTGTTGTTAGAAAGAGTCCTTGTGACAAGAGAGGTTTTGGGTTTGAAGATGGCAAGGAGACCTCCACTCCCAACAAGACCATGTTTGTCAAGAGCTTGAGCTACAAAGAAGCTTCACCGGTGCAAACTCCTATGAAGAAGATTAATCTAGGACAATGCTTAAATAGTGCACAAGTGAAGGTGGAGCCAAGAAGGCAACCTCAAGCTCAACCTACAAGAGCTCCTTAAGCCAACATTCCTCAACAATTGGCTCATCAAGGAAAGAGACCAATCATGCAAGCTCAACCAAGGAAGCAAGCTAGACCGGTTCAACAACGAAGAAGAAATGAACCGATGCAACCACAAAGACATATGAAGGCTTTTATGCATGCACAAGGACATGATATGATTCTTAACTTCATCCCTACATGTCATGACTGTGGTTTTGATGGTCATATTAGACCAAATTGCTTTCGTTATATCAAAATGTGTAGAGTTAAAAGCATGCTTGAAAAGAAAAAGAGTAGAGCCAAGATGCATGTTCCAAGGAATGATATAACTAATTTGCATGATTCTAAGGCATCTAGAGCCCAAGTACCTATGACCACTAGGAAAGATAGTGTTTCACCTAGGTGGATTAGAAGAGACGCTTATTTTTGCCATGTTGCTCAAATTGCCTTGAAGGCAAATTCTTCTAATTTTTGGTACTTAGATAGTGGGTGCTCTAGGCATATGACGGGAAACAAGAGTTTCTTCAAGACTCTTGTCATGGAGGAAGGAGGATGTATCACCTTTGGTGATGGATCTAAAAAGAGAGTTATAGGGAAAGGAACAATCTCCATTCCCGGATTACCCTCTTTATCCAATGCTTTATTTGTTGATGGCTTGAAAGCAAATTTGATAAGCATTTCTCATCTTAGTGATGAAGGATTTTCCGTCTTGTTTAGCAAAAATGATTGCTCAATCCTTAAGCCCGATGGACAAACCTTATTGAAAGGTATGAGATCTAGCGACAATTGCTATTGTCTTGAGGCTAGAGTGGTCTCTTATAATATGTCCAAGGATTAGCAAATTGAGTTGTGGCATGAAAGACTTGGCCACATGAACTATCAAGATTTATGAATCTTAGATAAGTTCAATATTGTGTGTGGCCTTCCCAAGCTTGGGAAGAAAGTCAATGGTGTTTGTGGACCTTGCCAACAAGGAAAACAAACCAAAAACATGCACAAAAAGGGCAAGTATCTCTTCATAAAGGAGCTCCTAGAGCTTCTCCATATGGATCTTATGGGTCCAATGCAAACCGAGAGTCTAGGTGGAAAGAGATATATTTTTGTTTGTGTAGATGATTTCTCTAGGTTCACATTGACATATTTTCTTAGAGAAAAATCCGAAACTTTTGATAAGTTTAAAATGCTTTGTAATAAACTTGAAAATGAAAAAGACTCTAACATTAAAAGCATTAAACGGATTAGAAGTGACCATGGGAGAGAGTTTGAGAATGCCTACTTTTAAAGCTATTGCAATAGCTTAGGCATCTCCCATGAGTTTTCGGCTTCTAGGACACCTCAACAAAATGGAGTTGTTGAGAGGAAAAATAGAGTCCTTCAAGAGATGGCCCATGTAATATTGCTTAGCAACAAAGTCCCTAGGAACCTTTGGGCCAAAGCCGTCAATACAGCTTGCTATATAAGAAATAGAGTCTTCCTAAGGCCCGGCACTAGGCAAACCTCCTATGAGTTATGGAGAGGTAGAAAGCCAAATTTTAGTATAAGGTTCCCGTTTATTGATTGGCTTATTTCGTGGACAAACCACATGTTAGGGTTTGATTGTAAGAGTAGTTTAGGTGATTAAGGATCAAGCTCAAAGGCCCTTTCAAGACCTCAAGGTGATAAGCACGCCAATGGTATAATCTCTAGTGCTCAATTTTCATTGAAGAGATTTAGTTGCACACACACACTTGTAATGTTTGCATATGTACGCTTTACACTTGTGTGCATTCTCTTCACATGTCACATTTCACACTTGCACCTTGATTGTTGTATCTTGGTATGTGTTTTGTGTGTCTTGTAATTCGTTTCCCGAATATATTCGAAAACGTCCGCGCTTGCACAAATATGTGCTTGGTTTAGCGTGAAGACCGCCTACAGAGAATGCCCTTGGCTTCTCCTTTGGTTTCACCACTTTTGGTGAATTGACAGTTTGATCGGCGGCCTAGCCGTTGAATGGAAACCGTCGTTTCAGTCCAGAAAGGTCTGGAGTGATTCTATGGTTATAATCGGCGGCCACGACCGCCGTTCAAAACCGCCAATCATACCTAATTGATTTAATCTCTCGAGTTTGATTTTACGGTTGGTTCAGCGGTTTCGTAATTGCCGAATGAAACCGCCGTTGATACTCTATTCTTCTCGGGGCTCAATTCGACGGTTGTAAACGGCGGCCTGGCCATCAAATGAAATCGCTGATCGTGCGTTTTCAGGGGCAAACTTGTCTTTTCACATGCTCTATTTTTGTTGTCTATAAATACATCACTTTCACATCTCTCTGAACCTAGCTCTTTCAATACAAGAACCCTAAAGTCTATAGAGAGATTTGTGAGAGAAAAGGCAATCAAGATTGCTCATTTAAACACTCAAAACCATTTTCATATGCATTAAACTTCATCTAGCATTTTCTAGCATATCTAGGATGCTTGCTTGCATGGGTCTTTCATCAACACACTTGCTTTGGTAAGTTCTTCACTATTATCATATATAATTAGTGTTTTATTTATTAAGGCATCTCTTTTATTACTTGCATGTTCTTAGATTAATTTCTAATATTCAAGATAGAGATTGTTGTATTGATATAATTGAGTGTTGTATTGTGATAGCTATCTAGGTTTTTATAATTTATGTTTAGCTAAGCTATTTGACATGTCATCTAGCTTTTAATAACTAGGATTGAATTAATTGCAAAATCATCATCCTAGATAAGCATATAGGGTTACCTAGCTCTAAATTGCATTTTGAATATTTCACATATTCACATAGATTGTATTATCTCTTCTTAGATAACTAAGTCTTGTGTTGTGACCGGGATTAGATTGCTTAAATCGCAAGCAATTGGATTAGGTCCATTTATACCGGGATTAGGTAGGTGTGTGATTATACCGGGATTAGGTTGTAATCTTTAACACATTTAGTGGATTCGAGGTTCGAGTGTGGCGCACTAACTAGCTCGTGGTTTTTTCCCATGAGGGTTTCCACGTAAATATCAAGTGTTATTTACATTCCGCACCATATTACACCTGCTATATTATATTGACTATTAGGGGCATTTTCGTAATCTTGACCATACACGAAAATTGGGTAAAATCGGATATTAATCTATTCACCCCCCCTTAGATAGTTTTATACACACCAATAATTTGTTTCAGTTAGCTACTTCCACTCTTTTAGAAGCAAGTGCTACATTTTAAATAACCGTGATCAACTTGGCAAGTTTGATGCTAAGAGTGATGAGGGTATCTTTATTGAATATGCCTTGAATAATAGAGCCTATAGAGTTTTCAACTTGAAGACTCGAACTGTCATGGAATCATCTAATGATACTAGGCTTAAGACTAATGTCCATGGGGAGGAAGTTGCTATAGATGATGACTCTCCCTTGGAGAAGGTTGTGGAGACTCCTATCGTTGGGATGTCTAACCTTGATGAAGAGGACACACAACCTCTTAATAGAGTTCCTCTCTTGAACTCTAATGAACCCATTCCATGGGTTAGGAAACTCCATGATAAAGATGACATCGTTGGAGAAGTGAATGAGGGTGTTAGGACTAGGCGTCAAATAGCTAATCTAATTAGCTACACATGCTACACCTCTTAAATTGAACCCAAAAAGGTTGATGAAGCTTTAAATGATGAATTTTATGCTCTTACCATGCAAGAAGAGCTAAATCAATTTGAAAGAAATGAGGTTTGGACTCTAGTTCCTACGCCTAAGACCACTAATGTCATAGGCACCAAATGGATATATAGAAACAAATCCGATAAGGATGGCAACATAGTGCGTAACAATGCTAGACTTGTAGCACAAAAGTACTCTCAAATTAAGGGTATTGACTTTGAGGAGACATTTGCTCCCATTGCCCATTTAGAGTCCATTAGGCTTCTCTTGTCCATTTCTTGTGTGCATAAATTCAAATTGCACCAAATGGATGTGAAGAGTATCTTCCTCAATGGCTTCTTGCAAGCCCATGGGGTTTGTGGATGCACATCACCCCAACCATGTCTATCGCCTCAAGAATGCTCTATATGGGTTGAAACAAGCACCGAGGGCTTGGTATGAGTGCCTCACTCAATTTCTTGTTGACAATAACTACTCAAGGGGTAGTGTTGACAAGACTCTATTTATCAAGAATGACGATGATGAGCTCTTTAGAGCTCAGATATATGTTGATGATATAATGTCCACCAACAACACCAATGTCCAACAATTTGTTGATGTTATGTCTCATGAGTTTGAGATGAGTTTTGTTGGTGAGCTAAGTTACTTCCTAGGTTTACAAATTAGGCAATTAAATGATGGGATTTTTATAACCCAAGCTAAATATGCTAAAAACCTAGTGAAGAAGTTTGGTCTAGAAAATGCCAAACATTGTGATTCACCCATGAATACCACTTTGAAGCTAAGCAAGGATGCTAGTGATAAAAGTGTGGAACAAACTCTATATCGGGGCATGATTGGTAGCTTGCTTTATTTGACCACAAGTAGACCCGATATATCTTTTAGTGTGGATGTGTGTGCTAGGTACCAATCGGATTCTAAGGAGTCCCATCTCTTTTTCGTTAAGAGAATCATTCGCTATGTGAATGAGACATCCAACTATGGGATTTGGTACTCTTTTGAAACTAATGCTAGTTTAGTTGGCTTTAGTGATGCAGATTGGGCAAAAAATTGCAATGATAGGAAAAGCACATCGGGCGGTTGCTTCTTCCTAGGGAACAACTTAGTGTCTTGGTTTTGCAAGAAGCAAAATTTGATTTCCTTGTCCACGGCCGAAGCTGAGTACATAGTCGCGGGGAGTGGATGCATACAACTCCTATGGATGAAGCAAATGCTAGTCGACTACGGATTCAATCAAGGTACTCTAACCCTCTTTTGTGATAATATGAGTGTAATTAATATTTTCAAGAATCCGATACAACACTCTAGGACTAAGCATATTGACATTCGTCATCATTTCATAAGAGAACTAGTTGAGTACAAATGCATTGCACTTGAACATGTAGGTACAAATGATCAACTAACGGACTTATTTACTAAACCCTTAGATTCAACTATGAAAGTTCTCACGGTGTGTTAACTATTAATCTAGATGGGGGGTGAATAAATTTTAACTAATTTTACCCAATTTTCGTTTATGGACAAGATTACGAAAATGCCCCTAATAGTCAATAAAATATAGCAAGTGTAATATTGTGCGGAAATTAAAACAACACTTGATATTTACGTGGAAACCCTCACGAGAAAAACCACGGGCTGTTAAGTGATCCACACCCGAACCTCGAATCCACTAAATGTGATAAAATTACAACCTAATCCCGGAAGTAATCACACACCTACCTAATCCCGGTATGAGTGAACCTAGTTCGAATGCTTGCGATCTAAGCAACCTAATCACGGATGCTACACACAAGACTTTGATTCTCAATGAAGAGATTAAATCCCTAAGTGAATATGTGAATATCCAAAATGCAACATAGAGCAAGCGAACCCTATATGCTTATCTAAGATGATGAATTTGCAATTAAATCAATCCTAGATATTAAGAACTAAATGACATGTCAAATAGTTTAGCTAATCAAGATTAAGCAAAAACCTAATTAGCTATCACAATACAACACTCAATCATATTCATCACAAATAATCTCTAACTTGTATTTAGTATATGATCTAAAACATACAAGTAATATAAAGAGATTTCTTAATATGAAAAACACTAAAATAAGATGAAGTTAGTGAAGAACATACCAAGGATGATGTGATGATGCAAACCTATGCATGGATGATTGCAAGATGATCTTTGATGCACTTTGGAATGTATTTGAGTGATTAAAGAAGAGTTCTTTGTGAAATTTTTACTTGAAAAATGTTCTAAGTAAAATATTTGATATAATGAACTCAGCCATCTGACCTAAAAACATAGAGTTGTATATATAGAGGCCATAAGTGAAGTGTGGTCGTTTTGAAAAACGCACCAGAAATTGCACTGTGCGTTGGTGAGCTTGCGCTGGACGACCAGCGCAAAGGTAAACTTTGCACAGGCGCTGGACGACCAATGCACGTGAAGGGCACTAGACCAGTGGCACACCACTGGGCGATTTGTGCTGGTGGTCTTGCACTGGTGGACCAGCGCACGACCAGCGACAGACCACTGGGCGATCTGCACTGGTGAGCTGCGCTGGTCTGGTGCATGACGACCAGCGCATAGCCCACTCCTTTATGCTAACATGCAAAATGAAAGGGCAAAAAGGTAAAGAAAAATGCATCATAATGCTTACTATGGTATGTCATTATAATCACAAGATGCAATCAATACTTATGAAAGAAGATAGATTAAATAATCAATAATGCACACAAAATACAAACACAACATTCAAGAATATTATGCAAGTGTTGTGTGTGTGTGCAACTATTCTCTTTAAAGCAAAACATCAAGTACTTAGAGATTTACCTTTGGAGTGCTTGTCACTGATGGGGTCTTCAAAGAGCATGAACTTGAACACCACTACCTAAGCTACCCTTACAAAGAACCCCAATCGTGGTTTGTCCACGAAATAAGCCAATCAAATAAATGAGACCTTACAATCTCCCCCTTTGGCTATTTCGTGACAAAACCACCACTCACATAGATCCTCACAACATAATTGAAGCTACGAGATAGCAATGAAATTCTACATTACAAAGAGATTAGAAAATAAAACTTCAAGTCTTCAATCTCTTGTAGAATTTTCAAACCTTCAAAACAAAGAGATTACACTTCCAAAGCAAATGTATGTGAGGTGATCATGTGAAGTAAAAAACAAACAAGCATTAGCATTATAGAAAATTTCAATTAAGAAAACATGCAACATTAAGAAATGAATGTACAATGCAATGCTCCCCCTCAAAGGGTTACTCCCCCTCAATGTATATTCTCACCATCATGCATAATTTGCTACTACAATTTGCAACTCCCCTTACCACATTCTACTCCCCCTTTTTGTCATGATATAGGCAAAGGAGTAGTCCCCAACCGGGTCACTTCTAGCAAAGAGAGATAGTAGCATACAAGAAATTTGCATAATCATATAATTCACTTTATGCAACTCAATTAATTGGAGAGAAACAAGGAGATTTATTTAAAGATAATGTGTGAATCAAACATACTTTGCATACAAGACATGTAACATTCAAGTCCAAAATACAATGGTATTTGGCAAAGCAAATGACAAAGGTTTTTAAGAAGAATTCAAACCAATTTCACCAATGTCATGAGAGAAGCAAGGATATAGATTATTTCATTGATATCAATTTAAGAGTAACTATATCCACCTTTATAAGCGAAACATGGCATGAGCGACTTTGCACCCTATTTGATTTTTTCAGGAATGATACCCGTATGATGGTAGCCATGTTCAACCAATAAAGAAAGAGAGACATTTGGAATATAAATTCCTTTGAACGGATACATGATCCTTTATTCATTTTGAGTCTCATAAGCTTTTTCACACAAGTTTTGCATTTAAGAACGCAATCATCAATTCATGTTTTTCATGTGAGCATGTTATATGAATTTCATGCTTTTTCATTTGACATTAGCATGTTAGTAAAGAATCATCATGTCATGGAGATAACTATAGGTCATTCAAATCATACTCCATATGTAAATCTCCTAGTCCAAAAATGCATGTTTGAACATAAATATAACATGGATTGTAAACAAGCATGGTTCACACTTATTGATAGAAAACATATATACATATGTATAACCAAGCTTACTCAAGCAATTAAAGAAAGAAGGATAAGATATTTCAAATTTTTGCATGTCACAAGTATGCAAAATAGCTCTCTTTGCTTGAGTTCCCCTTATGGGGTCAATCACCAAAAAACCATCACTCCACAAGACAAATCCCAATAGATCTACTAAGAGTTTTAAATCGAGTAGCATCTAAGGGTTTAGTAAATAAGTCCGCAAGTTGATCATTAGTACCTATATGTTCAAGTACTATGCATTTATTTTCAACAAGCTCTCTAATGAAATGATGACGGATGTCAATATGCTTAGTTCTAGAATGTTGAATCAGATTCTTGGAAATATTTATGGCACTCATATTATCACAAAAGAGAGTGAGTGTACCTTGGTTGAATCCGTAATCTACTAGCATTTGCTTCATCCATAGGAGTTGTGTGCATCCACTCCCCGCGGCTATGTACTCGGCCTCGGCCGTGGACAAGGAAATCGAGTTTTGCTTCTTGTAAAACCAAGACACCAAGTTGTTGCCTGGAAAGAAGCAATCGCCCGATATGCTCTTCCTATCATCGTAATTTCCTGCCCAATCCGCATCACTAAAGCCTACAAGACTAGCATTAGTGTCAAAAGAGTACCAAATCCCATAGTTGGATGTCCCATTCACATAGCGAATGATTCTCTTTATGGAAGAAAGATGGGACTCATTAGGATCTACTTGGTACCTAGCACACACACCCACACTAAAAGATATATCGGGCCTACTTGCAGTCAAATAAAGCAAGCTACCAATCATGCCACGATATAATGTTTGTTCCACACTTTTACCACTAGCATCCTTGCTTAGCTTCAAAGTGGTACTCATGGGTGTATCACAATGTTGGGCATTTTCAAGACCAAACTTCTTCACTAGGTTTTTGGCATATTTGGCTTGGGTAATGAAGATCTCATCATCTAGTTGCCTAATTTGCAAACCTAGGAAGTAACTAAGCTCACCAACAAGACTCATCTCAAATTCATGAGACATGACATCAACAAATTGTTGGACCTTGGTGTTGTTGGTGGAGCCAAACACTATATCATCAACATATATTTGAGCTATGAAAAGCTCATCATTGTCTTTCTTGATAAATAGCGTCTTGTCAACACTACCCCTTGTGTAGTTATTGTCAACAAGAAATTGAGTGAGGCGCTCATACCAAGCCCTCGGTGCTTGTTTCAACCCATATAAAGCCTTTTTGAGGCGATAGACATGGTTGGGGTGGTGTGCATCCACAAACCCCTTGGGTTGTTCAACAAACACTTCCTCTTGCAAGAAGCCATTGAGGAAGGCACTCTTGACGTCATGTAATTTGAACTTGTGAATACACGAGATGGACAAGAGAAGCCTAATGGACTCTAAACGGGCAACGGGAGCAAATGTCTCCTCAAAGTCGATACCCTCAATTTGAGAGTACCCTTGTGCTACAAGTCTAGCCTTGTTCCGCACTATGTTGCCAACCTCATCGAATTTGTTCCTATAGATCCACTTGGTGCCTATAACATGTGTGTTCTTAGGCCTAGGAACTAGAGTCCAAACCTCATTCCTTTCGAATTGGTTTAGCTCTTCTTGCATGGTAAGAACCCAAAATTCATCATTTAAGGCTTCATCAACCTTTTTGGGTTCTATTTGAGAGGTGTAGCATGTGTAGCTAATTAGATTAGCTATTTGACGCCTAATTCTAACACCCTCGTTTACCTCTCTAATGATGTCATTCTTATCATGGAGTTGTCTAACCCATGGAGCGGGTTCTTTAGAGTTCAAGAGAGGAACTCTATCAATAGGTTGTGTGTCCTCATAATTACCATTGGACGTCCCAACATTGGGAGTCTCCACAACCTTCTCCAAAGGAGAATCATCATCTAAAACTACCTCCTCCTCATGGTTACTAGACTTAAGCCTTTCATCATCAAAGACAACATTAGATGATTCCATGACACTTATAGTCTTTAAATTGAAAACTATATAGGCTCTACTATTTAATGCATATCCAATAAATATACCCTCATCACTCTTAACATCAAATTTGCCAAGTTGATCATGGTCATTTAAAATATAGCATTTGCTTCCAAAGGAGCGGAAGTAGCTAACATTTGGCATTTTGCCTTTCCATAGCTCATAGGAGGTATTTCTAGTTCCGGGCCTTAGGAAAACTCTATTTTCTATATAGCAAGCCGTATTGACGACTTCGGCCCATAGGTTCCTAGGGACATTGTTGCTAAGCAACATCACATGGGCCATCTCTTGAAGGACCCTATTCTTCCTCTCAACAACTCCATTTTGTTGAGGTGTCCTAGGAGCCGAAAACTCATGGGAGATGCCTAAACCATTACAATAGGTTTCAAAGGTGGCATTCTCAAATTCACTCCTATGATCACTTCTAATCCGTTTTATGCTTTTAATGTTTGAGTTCATTTCATTTTGAATTTTATTACAAAGCATTTTAAACTTATCAAAAGTTTCGGATTTTTCTCTAAGAAAATATGTCCATGTGAACCTAGAGAAATCATCAACACAAACAAAGATGTATCTCTTTCCACCTAAGCTTTCGGTTTGCATAGGACCCATGAGGTCCATGTGGAGAAGCTCTAGGGGCTCCTTGGTTGAGAGATACTTGCCCTTTTTGTGCATGCTTTTAGTTTGTTTTCCTTGTTGGCAAGGTCCACAAACACCATTGGCTTTTGTTAGGTTTATAGTTTGTGTTGGCATAAATTCCATATCAAAACTTGTTTCTCTTGTAATGTTTAGTGGTTCGTATATTGAAGATTTAAGAAGACGAAGAATGTCTTGGCCACAATTCATGCAAGAAGCCGGCTTTAAAGAGATATGTGCATCATTGATCATCAAAGGTAATATAAGACCTCATATCTCTTACAAGGCTAGGCGCACACACACACAATTCATACATGTGTGTCCCTGCATCATGATTCAAACATTTGGTATAACACATTCACACATTTCATAGTATGCTCATGCATTGATCTTTTGTAGACAAACATTGTAGAATTGCATGCTTTGTGACTATCTCTTTGATATGGCATGCTTGTGTGAATTTGTGTTTATTTGTTTATGTATTTTGTGTTTAGGACTTGAACATGTTCTTATTTGATTCCTTATTGAGTTCCGGTCATTTTGGTTACTCATTCATAAGGTTTCGAGTCCAAACAATGTGGCTACGCTACTTTGCATTCTCATTCGTTGAGTTGACTTCATCGTCATTTTCCGAGATGATTTCTCAACCATTTTTCAAAGTTTTGTAGTCATAGTCGTAGTCATGCGTGAGGGAGTCACGGTTCATAATCCGAAAACGGATTCGAAATCGGAGTTTGGATGCCCAAGATACGACTGAAGAACGTGAGGGAGCATGCGAGAGGAGTGAGTGGCCAAAGGCCACGTGGCCCAAGCCGTGTGGGAGCCGTGGGCCCCACGGCCAGAGAGGCTCTCTGGCCCCGTGTGGCCCACGCACCCCCCACGGGCTGGGGTGACGTGGCCACTCTTGATTGGTGGAAAATCTCTCTCTCTTTCCTCCTTTTTAATTCCCTCTATTCCCTCTATTTTGTTTTGAAGAAGAAAAGCTTAGAATTCCCGTCAGAATTTTTCTCCAAAATTTTCCCAACTTCCAAACACCATAACTTTCTCATACAAAGTTGGATTTGAGTGATTCAAGTTGGAGAACGTTCGTAATCGAGTCCTCTACCTTTTCCAAGTGGTTTGGTAGCTGTTTGATCGATTTTTCTGGTGGTTCCACTCAGAAAACCGAACCAGCTCGTGAATCCAAGGTAGTGTTCATATCTTTGGGATTTCTTCCTTTTTAACCTTCAATTTGCTTGGGGTTTCTTCTTCTATATGTATGTGTATGTTTGGTGAATGCTATTGAGAAAGATAGCTTCACAATCAATCTTAATTAAAAGTCTAATTAGAGACATATGTGAACTAGTTTCTTAGATTCTAGGTTTAATTTTCACATGCTTGAGAGTTGTATTGTGATTAGATTGATATTTAGGATTATTTGTGAATTGATTGATGTATTTTATGATTGATAATCCTCACATGTGCTTAGATCCTCTTATTGAACAAATCTAGGATTAGCACTTATGTTTGTGTATTTAGAGACTATTAGGATTTAATTGACTATTCATTATATCCTTGCTCTAAATCTTTGGCTAGAATATTCATTTAATATATTTTGTGATTCTAGCATTTATGTGTATGTTTATGACATCTTGAATATGTGCTTCATGTATTTGTTTTTATTCAAGTGTTATTTGTATGAATAGAACTAGGAGCTTTTGTGTTAAGGTGTTTCTCACATGCTCTAGGTTTAATTCATGTTTTGGCATCTAGACTATATTACTTGTGTTCTCACATGTTTAAGTCTAGTTGTTCCATAGAATGTCTTGATCACATGTTCTATGTTGAATTGATTGTTTGCATCATTTGCATTCACATGATCACACTAGGAAGTCCTTGTAAAAGGCATGAAGTCTTGGTTAGAGTCGGGATGACTCGGATAGCCAAGCAAGAAGTCTTGTCTAGAGTCGGGATGACTCGGATAGACAAGCAAGAAGTCATGGCTAGAGTCGGGAGGACTCGAATAGTCATGCATGGGAGGCTCCCTAGAGGCATGAGTGTCTTGGATAGGGAGTTGGCTATTATATTGGTAGGCCTAGGCGTATGGTTAGACATAGACTCCAAAAGAGCGGGGTACACGGGAGGTGTATGCACTCTTGAGGAATTTCTAATCTTCCATCGATGTTGGTTTTGTGTGTTGTCCAATATATGGTGGTTTCGCATCATTGAGGGATTTCATACTTTCCAATAGGGTTGGGTAGACTTAGACTCCACTAGGTTGGGTGAGCTAAAGATTGGTCACTTTGTGGATTCTCTATTTTTACCATCCAATATATATAGTACCCTAATGGTTGTATTTCAACCCGTGGATGTTTCCTCCTTGGAGGTTTTACCACGTTAAAAAATCTCATGTATCAATTCTTTCTATCTCTCTTTATATATGTTTATGTGTATGTTTTAATCTTGTGGTACAATATTCACTTGTGATATATTTGGAAGCAAGATTGTGTAAAGTGTGATTTGTAATCAATATTCATTTTGATCATTTTTGTATATACAATTCATTTGTGTAAATATAATTATCTTATTCTTTGATTCTTTTGTATAGATGTATTTAGATTGATAATTGTATATACATTGAACATTAATATTAATACATGTATCCTTTGTTTTGGTTTTAATATATTTCATTCATTAGCAAGTTGTAGTAGTTTTACTTAGTGTACTTACATTGTAATATTCAAAGTACAACTTGTGGAATTTGATCTTAATTGAATATCTTGTATATGAGATACATTGTTTATTGATATATGTTTTGTAGACTAAGGGTGGTGAATTGAGCATACATGTGTTAATTGTTTTCTCATAACAATCATGTTTAAGGTTAATTTGTATGCTCACCAAGGTTTTGACATAAGTCACGAAAGAGTTTTTAAAACTAGTGTGTCAACCTATTCAAACCCCCCCCCCCCCCCCCCCCCCCCCCCCCCCCCATCTAGGTTGTTTGGTATAATCTTATAGGTATTTTCAGCTTACCCTAAATAATCTCCAAGGTTGTCAAACACACTCACGGACAACCCACGCACAAATAAAACACACAAACTAGTCCGTCTCACACAAGAACAAATAAAGATAGATTAACTAATTTTCCAAGGGATACAGATATCACCACCCTTAGTAAACTAGCATAAACGGCTCACCACCAAGACTAATCTAAAGGGATACAGTAACACCACCCTCTAAACCAGCCAAGGATACAGAACCAATGAAAAACTCACCACTCTAAAGGAATCCACCCAAGAGATACAGAGTTTGGAGAATAAAACTCAAAGAGTTCTAGCTTTCATTAAAATTGATCAAAACGTTTTTTTTTTAATCTGACTTACAAGACACTTTAAATAGAAAGACATGACTTGGAACAGCCCTCCAAGCATGGGTAACATAAAACATAAAAGCTTACAGCTGATAACAAGAAGAAATAAAAGCTAAAGTTGATTAAGAAACTTGGAAACAATGAAAGACTCTTCAAACCCCGAGATCAGTTGAATCTGAGCACCAAAACGAATTCAGTCATAACTCTCTCTTGGGACCTTCAAATGACTTGATTCAAAATACGAAATTGAAGTTAAGAGGCTGATCTTTCCAATAACATTAGACACGTTAGCTAAGTCATCTGGAATCAAAAGTTATGAAGTCACAAAACTGCCCCTTGAACATGACCTGATGCTTAACAAATTAAAGTGAGAATTTGAAGTCCCTTTATGTCTTGAACCGAGGTCATGCAATGTTTCACTCCCATGTCAGGGAGGCCACGCACACAATTGAACTTTCCAAGGGTTCGTAAATCCCTAAAGTTTATGTGGCCAAGTCTTTCATGCCACAACTCAATTTGCTCATCCATGGACACATTATTTGAGACTATTCTAGCTTCAAGACAATAGCAATTGTCACTATATCTCATACCTTTCAACAAGGTTTGTCCATCGGGCTTTAGGATAGAGCAATCATCTTTACAAAATAAGACGGAATATCCTTTATCACTAAGGTGTGATATGCTTATCAAATTGACTTTCAAGCCATCAACAAATAAAGCATTGGATAAGGAGGGTAATCCGGGAATAGAAATGGTTCCTTTCCCTACAACTCTCTTTTTGGATCCATCACCAAAGGTGACACATCCTCCTTCCTCCATGACAAGAGTCTCGAAGAAACTCTTGTTTCCCGTCATGTGCCTAGAGCACCCACTATCTAAATACCAAAAATTAGAAGAATTTGCCTTCAAGACTATTTAAGCAATATAGCAAACATTTTCATTCTTTCTAATCCACCTAGAAACAATATTTGATTTCTTAGTAGTCTTTGGTACATGGGCTCTAGATGTCCTAGGATCATGCACATCAATTTTATCATTCCTAGGAACATGCATCTTGGCTCTATTCTTTCTCTTTTCAATCATGCTTCGTGTTCTACACATTTTAATATATCGAAAGCAATTTGGTCTAATATGACCATTAAATCCACAAAAATGACATGTAGGAATGAAATATGGGATCATACCTTGTCCTTGTGCATGCATGGGAGCTTGTCCATATCTTTGTGGTTGAGTGGGTTCAATCCATCTTCGTTGTTGAACCGGTCTTGCTTGCTTTCTTGGTTGAGGTTGCATGATTGGTCTATTTCCTTTGTGAGCCGATTGTTGAGGAATGTTGGCTTGAGGGACCTTAGTGGGTTAAGCTTGAGATTGCCCTCTTGGCACCACCTTCACTTGTGCATTCTTAGAACATTGTCCTAGTTCTAATTTCTTCCTAGGAGTTTGCACCAATGAAGCTTCTTCGTTCCCCAAACTCTTGACAAACACGGTATTGTTAGAGATTGAGATCTTCTTGCCATCTTCATACCCAAGACCCTTCTTGTCACACGGATTCTTACCAACACTAAGCAAATGATCGAGCTTTTGAGTGCTAGAGTTCATCCTAGTCATAGATTCTTTTACTTCTTTAAGCTCCCTCTTGAGCACTTCTTCATTCCTCTTAGATAAGTCTAACTCCATACTTAGCTTATCTTCAATTTTCTTGAGTCTTTCCACTTGTTCACTTAAGTTGTCACTATGAGATGAAAGTTTAAGATTTTCTTCTCTTAATCTTTGAATCTTTCTCGTGATCTTGATTGCTAACTCATTAAACTCGGCATGATATTTAGCAAGCACATTTTTCTCCACAAATCCATTTATGGAGTTATAAGAGGAATCACTTTCTTCTTCACTTGAGTCATTTTCTTCTTGACTCTCTTCCTCTCTTTCACTAGCACTTTTGCTCTTATGGGAGGAGGCAAAAGCTAGGAGGTTAGCCATGAGCTCTTCATCATCCATTGGAGTCATCACTACTTCCACTCCAAGTGGCGGCCATCACTTTTCCCTTTTTCTTCTCATTATGATTTGCACATTCGAGGGGCAAAGTGACCTATCCCACCGCATTCAAAGCAACGGACCCCTTTCCTTTCGGTCCTCTCTTGTCTAGGCTCAAACTTCTTGAAAGAACCCTTTTTTCTTGAAGTTTTGACCTTTGGAACCAAAGTCCTTTTTCCCGAACTTCATAACCTTCTTGAATCTCTTCACAAATAATGCAAGGTCTTTGTCCGAGTCATTCTTTGCCTCTTTTTCATCCTTGGAGGCTTTTAAAGCAATTCCTTTTTGCTTTTTAGGAGGTGTGGAGGTAGAACCCTTCATAGACTCATAAGCTAGAAGCCTCCCTATCACCTCACTCGGCTTCATATCCTTATATGTGCTATTCTCCTCTAAAGCCGTTACCTTAGACTCAAACCTATCGGGAAGAGATCTCATAATCTTTTGTTTGATCCTCCTATCCGAATACGGGTCACCAAGTTGATGAATTTGGTTGACTATGACCATCAACTTGATCTCAAAGTCGTTGAAGCACTCATTCTCCTCCATCTTAAGCATCTCAAATTGAGTTTGGAGGACTTGAAGTTTAGAGTCCTTCACCATTTCGGTTCCCTCATGTGCAATCTCTAGGATGTCCCATGTCTCATTAGCTATCCTAGTATTTTGAATCAATTTATATTGATTTTCATCCATTGCACATAGGATGGCATGCATCGCCTTCCTATTCCATTTTGATGCCTCAAACTCTTGCGAGTTCCATTGCGCCTTAGGCTTGAGCACATCCTCTCCTCCACCCATAGGAGTCATCATGGGAAGATCATATCCATCTTCCACTGCCATCCACGCACGGTCGTGAATTTTGTTAGGATTATGCTCAATAGCAAGAGTGTAATATTGTAATTAACAATCTTTTTCATATTAATAAAGTGATTTCTGGTTTAACAAATCTTATAGCATTTATAGTTTAATATTATAATTGTCAAAGTAAATAATCATAAGGTCTAAAGACTATGAGAAAAGAAGAATTGTTCGTACATTTGGATATGTATGAGGTAGACACAATTATTTAGTTAGTCTTGAATAATGTTCACAACTTAAGTTAAAGGTTGGGCACCTTTATCTTGTTAAAGTTGTAGAATTCTTTTGCTAGCATTTGAGTGGGATCAAATGAGATATGATGAGTCTAAAATCATCGAGTGTCTTCAAGTAAAAGAATCTAGTGCACTGGGTGCACTGAACTGGATCACAATGAAAAGCTTTATCTAGAACCGTCAATAGATAATAGTCTTTTCATTATCAGGACAATCGGAGAGTCTATCTTAATCCTGAGATAAATGATGGACTTATGGTTGCAAGTGATATCATTTGAGTTATCAATGAGTACGATTATATAGCATAGTCTATCCTCGATAGTTTGATGATATTCATTTGTTAATCGATAGAGGACTTCATTTATAGATATGGACATCGTGGCTCCATTTATTAAATGAGAGTATAATATCATCATATGGATGTTTTGAGGTAATTGGATATTAAATCTCAATGTTGAGTTTTCGATAGTGGCTATTGAAAACATGGCTTCTGGACAAGTCAAAATATCCAAGTTCAAAACGTGGTCATATGAGTAAATATGGTAACTTGGAGAGTTATAGGCGGTCTATGAACTCTTGGCGATTACTGATATTAATCACGAGGATACACTATCTCCGACATGATTGTCTAGGGTCTGAATGAGGAATATCTTCTTATTCTATCTTTATTTAAGAGTTCAATTTTAGCTCTTTAGTGGAATGAGTTAAAATTAATGGATCGGACCTAAGTGAATCATTTGTTGATTGTGATTAGGTTATGTCTATTGAAGCTTAAATTTAGATAGCCCGCCAAGATCCCCAATCCACACGGACTTGCATGGATCACTTGATATATTCTACTGGACCAATTTATGGGTCCATCTAGAATTGCATTTAATATATTAAGAATATAATTTGCACATTATTTGTTTAATGGGCTGATCAATTATATTAATATATTAATGAAAGGCATGTGGGCTTGTTTCTTTTAGTAAGAATGGGTCTGGTTCACATGTGGGCTTTTTATTTAAAGTCCAATGGATTAAATAAAATAAGGAAATAATATTTGGCCATTTTATTCTATGTGGGGCGGCAAGGCTATGTATATAGTCAAAAATATTATTTTATTTTATTGTTTGATTAAATGAGAATTAATAAATTTATTAATTAATTATTTAATTAATTATTTAATTAAGAAACAAAATCTTTTTCTGATTAGGAAATATGTTTCCTAGAGTTATACTATATGTATACTAAAAGTAAAAGACTTGTTTGGTAAGAAAATAAATAATTAAGTTTATTTATTTAATCAAATAAGAAGTCTTTTTATTATAGTCAATAAAAATACTTATGAGTTGGATTAGGGTTAGAACTCTAAAGTTGATGTGAATTAGGGTGCAACACAAATCCTTTTTTGTAGAGGAATTGTGGCAACCCTAATTGAATCATAGGAAGATTTCGGCAACCCTAAAGGAGAGAGGAAGCAAAATTCGGCCACCCTATATAATTCTTGCTATAGGGTTCGGCCACGAACAAGGAATGATTTGACTGAATCAATTTTCTTCTTCTTCTCAACTCATAGAAAAGTGTTTGATTATTCTACCAAGACATAAAAGAGAGAAGAGATTATTCTTTTGATGGTACACTAATTGCTTGTTCATCAATAAGCTTGTGTGTACAACATCGAATTAGGTTCACGCGAGTTTCGATCATTAGATTAAGAACTCAAAAGTGACCGGAATAATCTTTGTATTCTTTTGATTGTTTTGTGACTAACAAAAGAAAAAGAAAGTTTGTTTGTCCATTCTCAGGTTTGCAATTCAAAGAAAAGGGAGACCACGCTCCTAGGTGATTCACGTTCGTGCTAGGATTGAAGATCTTGCGGATTACCATTGACGTAAGTCAATCGGATCACGCGACAAAAGGTATTCTACTTTTGTTACTTGATATGTATAGTTAATTAATTAAAGGGTTAAGGTTCATAAAAAGGAAAAATTTTAAAACATACTAAATCTATTTTTAGTCTCGCTTCCGCTGCGTGTACTACGGTATTTTTCCCTACAATTGACATATGTAGGATTCCATCTTCCCTTTCCATTGGGAATAGTTCAATTCGGTAAGAAGCGGAGGCCTTGTGGTTGAAGCACCCTCGTTGCCACCACCACCATTTCCACCGTTTCCACTCATAATGTATATGAATGAATGAAATGAATGCAAATGTATGAATGATCAAAAATCACACAAAATGCAAAACACACCAAAATAAGCAAGGATCACCTAAGTATATCTAGGAACCCGCTCTGATACCAATTGAAAGTTCTCACGGTATGTTAACTATTAATCTAGAGACGGGGGTGGGTGAATAGATTTTAACTAATTTTACCCAATTTTCGTTTATGGACAAGATTACGAAAATGCCCCTAATAGTCAATAAAATATAGCAAGTGTAATATTGTGCGGAAATTAAAACAACACTTGATATTTATGTGGAAACCCTCACGGGAAAAACCACGGGCTGTTAAGTGAGCCACACCCGAACCTCGAATCCACTAAATGTGATGAAATTACAACCTAATCCCGGAAGTAATCACACACCTACCTAATCCCGGTATGAGTGAACCTAGTTCGAATGCTTGCGATCTAAGCAACCTAATCCCGGATGCTACATACAAGACTTTGATTCTCAATGAAGAGATTCAATCCCTAAGTGAATATGTGAATATCCAAAATGCAACATAGAGCAAGGGAACCCTATATGCTTATCTAAGATAATGAATTTGCAATTAAATCAATCTTAGATATTAAGAACTAAATGACATGTCAAATAGTTTAGCTAATCAAGATTAAGCAAAAACCTAATTAGCTATCACAATACAACACTCAATCATATTCATCACAAATAATCTCTAACTTGTATTTAGCATATGATCTAAAACATACAAGTAATATAAAGAGATTTCTTAATATGAAAAACACTAAAATTAGATGAAGTTAGTGAAGAACATACCAAGGATGATGTGATGATGCAAACCTATGCATGGATGATTGTAAGATGATCTTTGATGTATTTTGGAATGTATTTGAGTGATTAAAGAAGAGTTCTTTGTGAAATTTTTACTTGAAAAATGTTCTAAGTAAAATATTTGATATTATGAACTCAGCCATCTGACCTAAAAACATAGAGTTGTATATATATAGGCCATAAGTGAAGTGTGGTCGTTTTGAAAAACGCACCAGAAATTGCAATGTGCGCTGGTGAGCTTGCGCTGGACGACCAGCACACGACCAACGCAAAGGCAAACTTTGCACAGGCGCTAGACGACCAACGCACGTGAAGGGCGCTAGACCAGCGGCACACCACTGGGCGATTTGCACTGGTGGTCTTGCACTGGTGGACCAGCGCACGACCAGCGACAGACCACTGGGCGATCTGCGCTGGTGAGCTGCACTGGTCTGGCGCATGATGACCAGCGCACAGCCCACTCCTTTATGCTAACATGCAAAATGCAAGGGCAAAAAGGTAAAGAAAAATGCATCCTAATGCCTACTATGGTATGTCATTATAATCACAAGATGCAATCAATACTTATGCAAGAAGATAGATTAAATAATCAATAATGCACACAAAATACAAACACAACATTCAAGAATAAGAATTATGCAAGTGTTGTGTATGTGTGCAACTATTCTCTTCAAAGCAAAACATCAAGCACTTAGAGATTTACCTTTGGAGTGCTTGTCATTGATGGGGTCTTCAAAGAGCATGAACTTGAACACCACTACCTAAGCTACCCTTACAAAGAACCCCAATCGTGGTTTGTCCACGAAATAAGCCAATCAAATAAATGAGACCTTACAAACTAGGTTTCATGCACTTAATAGATCTATTAGGATATGTCTTGTGACTTGATGTGGTTTATATATTTACCCCATAAGGGGAACTCAAGCAAAGAGAGCAATTGCATACTTACCATTTGCAAAAAATTTAAAAAATCTTATGCTTCTTTATTAATTGCTTGAGTATCTTGGTTGCACATATGTTTATATGATATTTTCTTCAATAAAGTGTGAACCTTGCTTTGATTGCAATCCATGTCATATTTATGTTCAAATATGCATTTTTGGAGTAGGAGATATTCATAAGAATTACTTTTTAAATGACCTACAATGATCTCCATGACATGATGATTCTTTAAATAACATGCTCAAAATGAAAAAGCATGAAATTCTTATGACATGCTAAAAATAACAAGCATGAATTGATGATTACAATTCTTAAATGCAAAATTATGTGTGAAAAGCTTATGAGACTCAAAATGAATAAAGGATCTTGTATCCATTCAAAGGATGTTAAAATCCAAATGTCTATCTTTCTTTATTAGTTGAACATGGCTACTATCATACGGGTTTCATACCCGGAAAAATCAAATAGGGTGTAAATAGTCGCTCATGCCATGTTTTGCTTATAAGGTTGGATATAGTTGCTCATTAAAATTGAAAATTGATTACTCTATATCCTTGCTTTACTCATGACAAATGGTGAAATTGGTTTGAATTTTATAGGAAACCTTTGACATTTGCTTTGCCAAATACCATTGATTTTTGGATTTGAATGCAACATGTCTTGCATACAAAGCATCTTAATCACACATTTTTCATAAAATAAATCTCCTTGTTTCTCTCCATTTAATTGAGTAGCATAAAGTGGTTTATATGATTATGCAAATGTCTAGTATGCTACTATCTCTCTTTGCTAAATTGACCCGGTTGGAGATACTCATTTGCCTATATCATGACAAAAAGGGTGAGTAGTATGTAGAGAGGAAATTGTAGTAGCATCTTCGCTTATTGGGGAGTTTACTAATTGAGGGGGAGTAACCCATTGAGGGGGAGCATTGCATTACACATACATTGCATGATGGTGTACTTAAATTCTTTAAATGCAAATGCTTGTTTTTAATTTCTCTTGATCATCTCACATTGTGCTTGTATTGGATAGTATAGAAACTGTGTTTTGAAGGTTTGGTGTTCTACAAGAGATTGAAGACTTGAAGTTTTATCTTTTTAATATCTCTTTGTAATGTAGAAATCATTGTTGACCTTTAGTTTCTATTTTGTTGTGAGGATCAATGTGAGTGGTGGTTTTGTCACGAAATAGCCAGAGGGGGAGATTGTAAGTTCCTCAATGTTTGATTGGCTTATTTCGGTGACAAACCACATTTGGGGTTTAAATTGTAAGGGTAGCTTGGGTGAATGATGATCAAGCTAAAAGGCCCTATCAAGACCTCAAGATGATAAGCACTCCAAAGGTATATCTCTAGTGCTTAGTTTTCATTGAAGATATTTAGTTACACACACACACTTGTAATGTTTGCATATGTATGCTTTACTTTTGTGTGCATTCTCTTCACATGTCACCTTTCACTCTTGCACTTTATTGTTGTATGTTGTTGTGTGTTAGTGTGTCTAGTAATTCGTTTCCCAAACATTGTTCGGAAACGTCCACACATACACGATGATGTGCTTGGTTAGCGCGAAGATCGCCTTAGGAGAATGCTATTGGCTTCTCCTTTGGTTTCACCAAAAATTAGTGAAACAGTGGTTTGATCGGCGGTCATGGCCACCAAATGAAACCGTTTTTTGTGATCGGCGGTTATGAAACCATCGATGATCCCCTGTTCTCTCGGGATTCATTTCGGCGGTTGAATCGGCGGTTTCGAAACCACCGATCATGCGGTTCAGGGGCAAACTTGTCTTTTCACATGCCCTATTTTTGATGTCTATAAATACATCACTTTCTCGTCTCTCTGAACCTAACTCTTTCAATACAAGAACCCTAAAATCAATAGAGAGATTTGTGAGAGAAAAGGCAATCAAGATTGCTCATTTAAACACTAAAAACCATTTTTATATGCATTAAACTTCATCTAGCATCTTCTAGCATATCTAGGATGCTTGCTTGCATGGGTCTTACTCAACACACTTGCTTTGGTAAGTTCTTCACTAATTTCATCTAATCTTAGTGTTTTACTTAACAAGGCATCTCTTTAATTACTTGTATGTTCTTAGATTACATTCTTATATACAAGATAGAGATTGTTGTGTTGTTTTGATTGAGTGTTAATTTTGTGATAGCTAAACTTAGGATTGTTTAATCTATGTTAGCTAAGCTTTATGCCATGTTATTTAGTTATTGATATCTAGGATTAATTTAATTGTCATCTTATAATCCTAGATAAGTATTTAGTGTAACCTAGCACTAAGTACATATTTGGATATCTTTGTATATTCACTTAGGTTGTTTAATCTCTTTAGTGAGAACTAAGTCTTGTGGCTAAGGTTGCTTAGGCTGCAAGCAAAGTGGACTATGTCCACTTTTACAGGCCTGCGGGTCGTGGTGGTGGGTTATAGACCGGGATTAGGTTGTAAACACCATTGCAATTAGTGGATTCAAAGTTTGTGTATGGCGCACATAACAGCCCGTGGTTTTTCTCAATTTGGGTTTCCACGTAAAAATCAAGTGTCATTTATAATTCTGCACTTATTATACTTGATTTATTGTTTTGACTAGATAGGAGTATTTTCGTAAAATTGACTAATAACGAAAATTTATAATTCCGCACTTATTATACTTGATTTATTGTTTTTGACTAGATAGGAGTATTTTCGTAAAATTGACTAATAACGAAAACCGGGTAAAATCAGTTAAAATCCCCCCCTCCCCCCAAAAAAAACACACTGTGACATTATTAGTTTCAATTAATAATATATTTATAGTAAAAATTATGAAAACATCATGTATTAAAGGACAAAAAAATATATAAGGTCACAGAATCTATCTAGAGGTGTCTGTGCTAGTTTTGGATCAAAATGCACAGTGCTTGAAAGTTGGAGTAAGGAAGCAGAGCAAAGGAATTGGTGGATACCTTATCAGCACCAGATGGCAGAAGAATTTCTGATATAATCTAATTGACTAATTCTAATGTAATCTAATTTCTCTCTCACTATATCTACATATGTAACTAGCTGCTTATTACTAAAGTTTCCTTTGTAATGGAAACAATTAAGCAATATGCATAGATGATGATATCAATTAATCCCATATTCAACAATACATACAAATTAGTTTCAATCAAAATAACACTCAAATAGTTTCTAACTTAACATCTAATTAAAGAAAAAAAAAATCACAAAGAAGCCACAATTACAAAAATCAACAACAATTACGGATATAATAGAGAAAATTTAAAACAATATCCAACTTGAAACTTTCAGGCATTAACTCCAGCATGATTGCACACAACCCAAAAAAAAAAAAAAAAATTACATGTCTTATAATTTGCAAAAGGCTTAATTGCACAAACATCCCTTGTAAAACCTTGACCAAACGGTTGACTAACCCTGAAGTTAACAGCCAAAAGGGAATGACGAAAATACCCTTCCATCCAAAATCCCTAAGTTAACTAAAAAATTAAAACGCCTCCATTAGGGATTGAACCTTTAACCTTGAGGATAAAAGCCACATGTTCAAACCACCTAAGCTAATCCAACTCATTATTAAAGGTTTGTTGATTATATATATATATATATATATATATATATATAATTTGCTTAAAATAATTTAAATCTATTTATATAATTTAATATATATTTTAAAATAAACTCATATTTATAATAATATATAAAAACGGATTAATGAAAAAAAAAAAGGAAATAAGAAAACGAAAGGAAACCCATAAAATCAAAGCCCGTAAATTTTTTTTTTTCTTTCTTTTTTTATTTTTATTTTTAATTTTTTTCCTTTTCAAAAAATATATTATTTCAATTTGATAAAAAAAAAAAAAAAAAAAAAACCCAAAAAATCAAAGCCAATAAATTGAAAGGGAAAAAAAAAATTTAAAAAGAAAGAAAAAATAATAATTTTTTTATGGGTTTCCTTTTGTTTTCTTATTTTCTTTTCCTTTTTACCCTAAAAAATCAAAGCCAATAAATTGAAAGGGAAAAAAAAAATTTAAAAAGAAATTAAAAAAAAATAATTTTTTTTATGGGTTTCCTTTTGTTTTCTTATTTTCTTTTCCTTTTTCATATATAACTTAAAATAAACTCATATATATAATAATATATAAAAACAAATTTCTGAAAACGGAAAAGAAAATGAGAACACAAAAGGAAACCTAGAATTTTTTTTTTTATTATTTTCAATTTATGAGCTTTGATTTTCTAGGTTTTTTTTTTTTTTTTTTTTTATCAAATTGAAATAATATATTTTTTGAAAAGGAAAAAAATTCAAAAAATAAAAATAAAGAAAAAATTTTATGGGCTTTGATTTTTTTGGAATTTATGGGTTTCCTTTTGTTTTCTTTTTCTTTTTCATAAATCTGTTTTTATATATTATTATTATTAAATATGAGTTTGTTTATATATATATATATATACAATTTTTCTATTATCAGTTCGAACTGATAAAAGATATATCAGTTTCTTACATGTGGGTTATTGGATTTAAATACTTTGACTTGGCTACATGCACTTGTCAAAGCATCTTTTAAATCCAATTGCCCACATACAACGAACTGATAATAGAAAGACTGTATATATATATTTGTGTGTGTGTGTGTGTGTGAGTTTATTTTAAATTATGCTTGGATTGCCCACATACAACGAACTGATAATAGAATGACTGTATATATATATTTGTGTGTGTGTGTGTGTGTGAGTTTATTTTAAATTATGCAAACATATTTAAATTATTTTAAACAAATTATATATATATATATATATATGCACACATTTAAATCAACAGACCTCTAACAATGAGTTGAGTAGCTTAGTTGGTTAGAGTATGTGGCTTTTAATTATCTACAAGGTTGAAGGTTCAATTCCTGATGGGGATGTTTTAATTAACTTAGGGATTTTTGATGGAAGGGTATTTTTGTCATTCCCTTTTGGCTGTTAACTTCACAGTTAGTCAACCGTTTGGTCAACGTTTTACAAGAGATGTTTGTGCAATAAACAGAAAGGTTGCCGGAGAGTGCAATTTCGTCTAAACTTAGAGGATGTTTGCGCAATTAAGCCTTTGCAAAATTCAGATTGGAGATTGAAAATTAAATATAAAAATTGTTGTTCTTTCCTACATTTTCTCCACAGCCAAACAGAATATGCACTTTCTAGTCTTAGTACAATCAAACAATATGAACTTGTAACATAAATATATAACTAGCATAAATAAATAAATTTCAATTTCAGTCTGAATTCACCCGAACAAAATCAACAAAAGAGATAAATGCAACTTCAAGAACTCAATCAAAGGACAAACTAAGATTAGCAAAGTTAGTTCAACCAAGTTTTTTTTTTTAAAAAAAATCACAACTAAAACGATCGAGCGGTATCAACAATCTTTAGAAAATAGAAAGAAGAGAAAAACCTGATTAAATTTCCAAGCATACGAAGTCACTTCCAAAAAAATAAAAAAAGAAATCACTAAAAAACATGAACATATTTTCTGGAAAACCTGATTACGCGAACATATTCATTTATCTGACATGCCTAATAACCAATGACCTGTACATGACACCTATTCATTTATCTTGACATTCCTTGTGATACTAATATCTTTTAGAAATTATATATTTATATTCTCTTAGTGCAATATATATTCATTTTTGTGTCATGATTCAATGAATTTGATGTATATAGGATCCATGGAGCTCGAGATTGACCGAAATCCAATCATAAAAACTTGCAATAAACCCACAAGCCAACCAACAACCAACCATAAGTTCGAAACCAGCCCAAACCTGAACCAAGAATCGAC
The DNA here is from genome assembly GCA_008009225.1 of Acer yangbiense. Taxonomy (NCBI): domain Eukaryota; kingdom Viridiplantae; phylum Streptophyta; class Magnoliopsida; order Sapindales; family Sapindaceae; genus Acer; species Acer yangbiense. The sequence continues at coordinate 11,386,709 of CM017767.1, forward strand.
CAAAAATCCGACTAGCCAACACTACCGGAAACACCACACAAACCAAAGCAACAGACAATAAATCCAGAAAGAGGCGACCAATCCAAGCAAATAACAACCAAACCTAAAAGAAACAGACTATATGATGTTATTATATATGATTTTACAAAGCATTAAATAGGAGGACACATGTCGACTCCGTGTTAAAAAATGATGTTATTATATTATTATATATGACTAGTTTTCTAACCCCGAGCGTTGCACGGGCTTTGTATTAAAACTGTTTGTAAAATATTGTGTTGTTTATACCGAAATTTTTGATGCAAATATGTTTAAACATAATGAACATATAATTTTTTCTTTATTACCTTAGTCATGTTACCTCAATAGGTTATATTTTGTTGTTAGGCAGTAGGAATGCTCATACTCCAACTATTTGTAAATTTTTGAGAGTATATTCACATCTATATAATATAAAGCATACAATCGGAAAAAAATGAGCTAGGTTTAATTATATAATAGAGGAAAGAAAAATGAAATTCAGTAAACCATTATAGTTTAAAAGTTTGATATTTTTGTAAATAAATTAGAATGTGTTTATGAAAGTAGATGGAATAATGTGGGGGTTGAATTACTTTGTTGTATATATGGATTATCCCTTCCCAAGCATTACCGCCTCCCAAGCATTTCACTTGTTTTTTTTCTTCTTTTTTTTTTGCTTTCAAAGCTCCAATTTCTTCAAGTGCCTCTTATATCAAGATTATAACTTGAATTTTGACATTTTTTAATCATTTGGTTTTCAATTTGGAAATTTGAAATAAAAAATAATAATTAAATTAATGAACTTTTAATAAATAAATAACTCTTTCCTATTCAAAGGTCAATTCATTCATAATGGCATCGTTAACAAAAAAATGAAAAGCAAATAAACAATGATTCAATGAATCAATAACCATTCCCATTAATTAATAGATAATTTAAATTTATAGAAAATTTTGATAATAATCTCAAGCTAACTTTTCGTAGTTCAGAATTAATTAAAAATAATAATAAACTTTTGATAGAAAAAACTAAAAAACTAAAAAAAAAAAAGAGAAAAAAAAAAAAAAAACTCATTCCTATTCAACGGTTCATTAATAATGGTATTGTTAAAATGGTGGAAAATGAAGAGTTATGAATGGAATAAGAAACATCTCAGTATTGAGATTATCATGTGATACTAGGGGTGGGCAAAAAACCAGTGAACCGAACCGAACCGAACCGAACCGATCCAATCGGTTTTTTTTTTCGGTTTTTCATTGTTAACCGGTTCGATTCGGTTCGTTTTTAAAAAAACCGAATATTTCGGTTCGGTTTCCGGTTCAAGGGTTCGAACCGGTGAACCGAACCGAGAACCGGTATATATAATGAAAAATCATTACCAGGTATTCCGGAGCAAGCTAGCTTGTGAATATATCATTGCCACAGATGAAGCAGTCAACATTTCGTGTCTTAAATACTATATATAGTTCCACCTTATTTAAAGTTTGTTTTGAAGTTCATCATTAACTGTTACTAATTATGAAATTTCAGAGTTTGAATAGGATGTTGATACATTGAACAACCCTTTTTGTTCCATCATATATCCACTTGTCGTTAGTAATTTTTGAAGCATAAGAGGAAGCTTGTACTACTTGCATGTGGAACTATTGTACTAAATCAGATTCTAATCTCTTAATTTTAAACAACAGAATCATATATATATATATAATTTCAAAACTATATCTTTGTGGACTGTTTAATGTTATGACTTATGTGGATTGTTATGAACTTAAGGTTAAATTGCTGGATTTAAAGTTTAAATTGCTGAATTATTCGGTCCAATAGGTCCAAAATATGAAAATTTTGTGTTTCTTCAAATTTTCTAACCATGGCAGATTTTATAAGTAAAGCCCAATAATTTAGCCCAATAGGCCCAAAACCGAAAAAACCGAACCGAACCAAACCGAACCGATTCAATCGGTTTTTGATCGGTTCATACTTTTCAATTTTATCGGATCAGTTCACTTTTTCAAAAACCGGATATTATCGGTTTTTTATCGGTTCACTCGAAAAGTGAACCGATCCATTAAACGCCCACCCCTATGTGATACTATCGAATCTTAAAAACCATTGAATCCGGTTGAATCTGGTACTGGTCGCATTAATGCATATTAGAAAATTAATATTAGAGGATAATGAATTATATATATAGTCATTATATAAAATTTAATACCAAATAATCAACATCGTTAAATTACACCAACAATTTTCTCCGAAGCATGATGCATATGTTCAATTCAAGAACAGTACTTTGAAACACTCATTTTTTAATCTTTTCTACATATGTTTTAATGTCAGTTTCATTATATGGTTTTAAACGGGATTTAGAAATTCAATTTCATTTAAAACTTTTTCTTAGAAAGCAAGGAAAAACAAAACAAAAAGAATGATGGTATATTAATAACTCAAGTCATGTTCAAAATTAGCCAAATTGAAATGATAATCCTATTCGAGGAATGTCATTTTCCAACCCCCAACAACATTCATTGTAGTCATGTAATACGCATTATTATTTCATTGTTTTGTTTTTGTATAAATGATCTTAAATTATTATTGATATATATCCTTTTGAAGTAACACCAAGTGACCAGAAAGACATAGGAAACCATACTTTTTTTCTTTTCAATTTTTGTAGATTTAGAGCTGTCAACAGCCAGATTTTAATAATCATATTAATATATAATTATATATAAATAAATAAAAAATTCATCACAATGCCACCCAATGTAAATTTCAATGAGAACTTCATCTTCGATATTATTAAAACAACTATTTTCATTCCTACCTCAAGAAAAAAATCACCAAAACAAAATGTATCCCTAGCCTCCACCAAAATATCAAATTTGGAATCACTTGTTTTAGATATAACGAATTTCACTTATAGAACCTTACTCTACAGGAAATGGTTATACATTGACAGATATCCATTGACTGAAATAAATAAGACATTATATTCAGAAGCAATGCCACAAACCTTAATGAAACCTGTTTCAATGACATCATCGGTATGTTGAGAAAGTTCCAGAAACGAAATCAAAATGTAAAATAGATAATATATATATTCTCATAAAATTCTATAAATTTTTTAAAATAAAACTAAAACAAAAACCTCATTATTACTTATACAAAATACCAGTAAATATTCAATAACGTAATTTCAAACCTGGAAACTTATATAGATATCGGATCATTATATATAAAAATGAACAAAAAAAAAAAGTCATTGATTTTTATATATAAGTTACCTCTTCCTCAATTGTCTCTCTCTTTAATCTTTGAAACTCAGTTGCTAAAGAAATGACAACAGATTATTCAATGGAGAATTTAAATTTATAGAAAATGGATTGGAAAATGAAGGGTTGTTTAATTTTTATTTATAGATATTATATAATTAATGGAAGGAATATTAATTTATATATATAGGCCAAAGTTAATGATCAGTACTATATGTGCATGAATACAATTGTATACAACGATCAGTTAATGCATAATCATAAAAATAATAGGACTTATGATGTTTATTAGAGACTTGCACATTATGCTTCGTTGGGGTGAAATAAGGGAAATGGAAAGTCACAAATTGAATTCAATTTAAATACAATATACAATTATAGTGGACATAATAATAAATATGACTTATATATATGATTCCATGTATTATTTGTGTATCATTTAAATCTAAAGCTCCCTCACGGTGACATTTGGCACTGTGAAACTCTATTATTATATATATACTAGTGTGTAACCCGTGCGATGCATGGGTTTTATTAAAAATATATATTACATCGTGTAATATTGGATAGAAAACGTTACGTGTCTGGTTTAATTATTATATATAATATTGATATTTTTTTTTTTTGGGAATTCTTTTGAAAGGAATTAATTTTTTTCATTATACACAAAGTAGAAATTTTTTCTTATTATTAAAATAATATAGCAAGTTACATTTTTACACTTACGAAAAGATTCATTAGGAAAATTTCATTCTAAGGTTCCATTCAAGTCAAAGTTGGATTGTTGGCAATTATGAACCTACATTTTTTTTTTTTTTTAAATTATGAGTTGTTTAAATCTATTAACTTTTACACAAGGCATATATATTACGAAATATTCAATACGGATGCAATGCACGGGTTTTGTTATATAAAAAAAAAAAGATTATCGTGTTTTTGGATGAAACAATTTCTATCCAAAAATTACAGTTCTAACATTACAATATATATATTTTTTTTTCTTTTAATTGGTAGTCAATTTGACATTTACAAAGCTAGAATGAGATACCACATCGTTTCAAATGAAATTTTACAATAACATTTTTCTAGTTTTGAACCGATATGTAATTGATTCAATTATGGAAACATAAATAGTCATTGCTTCGGTCAATACCCAATCCTTTTTTCCTTCGATATGAAAGGAATAGTTAGTTAATTTATGAGGAAGAAGCCTTGGTAAGAATTTAATTTCATCCTCTATTTTAATTTTATTGCATGAATGCAATATTTCTTAAGAGACAATAATGATAAGAAATATATATGTTTTGGGTTTTAAATCACATTGTTAAATTCATTTATTCACTTAAAATTATATTGTTTGAAAAATATATATTTCCAAGAGAAGTTGAAGACCTTATAAATTGTTGACAGTGAAATTTGGATTACCACGTGACCAATGGCTAGTCTCTTTTATGACTCTCACAATGGGACGAGGTCGGAGAGTAGTGTAATGATGAAGTGAAGTTCGTTCCCACAGGGATCAATGACCGATTACCGAAATTGATTAGTTTGGGTGCTATTTAAACAATCTTTTTTTAGGATTTCTAAATTAACAAAATAAACTAAAGCAACCTAATTGATTAATGCTAAAGCAAAATGAAGTAACGCGAAAATAAACACAAATGTGATAATATAGAGAAATATGCTAGGACTCGACTACACCCCCACCCTATGTTGACTTTCGTTTTAGACTAAATTATTCACCCATAACATGCTCATGCAATTCATAGATTCATGCACCCTAATTTTAACCTACAATCTTGGTCAAGTAGAGTAGATTACACCCAAAATCATACCCAAGCCTATCTTTCAATTACTCGAAATATATGAATGGGTTCATTAAGTTTGTTGGCACACTAATGAATCCTATACGCTAGCTTAAATGGGTATACTTTTCTAGACATGCATAGAGAATATTTTGTCGAGCACATGGCGTGCGTCTCCGGTCGGTACATAACAAACCACAAAAGAACAATTAATAGGAGATCAATCTATCAATATAAACACTAAGCATACCAAAACATCCATACAAACTACAAGTTACACAAAAATGGGTAGATAAGAATCAATATAAATATATAGTCATTGGGTGGGGTTTCATCAAATCCTAGCACTAAGTGTTTAGCTCATATCACAAAAAGTAGCCATATAAAAGATAACTTCAAATGAATACATGGCTAACAAAAAGAACATGAAAAAGAGAAAGAGATAGAAGAAACTATTTGGAAAGGCTCCTTCTTTGCTTTGCTCTTCCTCTTCCAAGCTCCTTCAACTCTAATCCGCCCAAAAGATGAATAGATGGAAGTGATGGTAAGGTAGTGTGATGAGTGTGTTTGGATGTTAAGAAATGAGGGATCTTTGTGAATTTCAAAGGATGGAGGTGGTGATGTAAGGAAATGGATAGAAATGTGTTCTTAGTTCAATTTGGGAGAAAAAGTTGGTAAGTCTCTCAGAGAAAAGACTGTAGAATATATAGGGGAGCTAAATAAGGCAAGGGCAAGAGAGTAATTTCCACGAAGAAAAGCAATATCTGGGCGAAGGGCGAGCTTGGTGAGCTCGCCCTGGGGTCGCCAAGAAGGCGAGCAATTCTGGACCCGAGATGATAGTGAGCTCGGGGCGAGCCGCTTGAGCTCGCCTTGGGGTCGCCTAACTTGGTGACGAGCTGATCTTGGCCTGAGGGCATAGCGACCTTGAGGCGAGCTGTCTGAGGTCGCCTTGGGGTCGCTTTGGAGGCAGGAATTCCGCTTCGACCTTTTTTTTAGCTCCTTTCCCAGCGAAAGACTAATAGAACACTTTGCCACTGCACAACTTATTTAAAGTGTTAGAACCACGGCTTTTACTCGAGAAACGAACACAAAATGATATGAAATTGGGGCTACACTATGTGTAGAACTAAAGCAATCAACCAACAATCAAATCAAAACAAACGCTCAATAAGAAACAAAATCAGCACATGCAAGAGACAGATTTACATGGAAAAACCCTTGAATGGGAAAAAACCACGGTGTCCCGGAGGACAGGAAAATAACACTATAATTAGTTTGTTTCGGTTACACACTCAAATCTCTCGAGTTCTTGCTTTTCTCTCTTTAGGTTTTCGAACCCCTTCCTCGTGGGATAGGTGGTTCTATTTATACATGACAATTAGGGTTTCTCCTTGATTTTAGCTGTGTTGGGAATAGGACTTCCTCTTGGTTTTATATTTGGAATCCAACGTTGCTGCGGATTAGGATTTGTTCCCTATCTTTTCCTTCTATAACTCCTCATTGTTAGGGGTCTTCCATGAGTTAGGGTTTTATCTCTACGTTTCGGCCGAGTCGGTTTATGCTTAGTAAACTGATGCAGCGAACACCTTCACTTCTGGGTATCATCCTTCGGCGACCACGCTTTTATCCCTGGCGAGTACTTGTTCAGATCTGGCGACCACACCCTTGACTTATATTGACTTTAGACCTGATGTATTCCTTGGTCCATGTTTCCCTTTTGACCTGGTTAACGAGTGACGTGGCAACGCTTTCTTCCGCATTTATTGTCTCTTTTGATGACGTGTCCGATTGACGAAATTATGCATACAACAATACCCCCATAAATACTTCGAGCCGAGTGAATGATTCGTTTTGCCACTTTATTCGCCTCCGCGAGTAGTATTTATATCCATACTTGAGCACTCAAAACGTTCTTTGCAGATAATTTCCTCCCTTTTTTATTTTCACCACGTGTTGGATTTCATGAGGTGATTCTTCCAGTGCAAGTCTCATTTCTGGCCACATAATTTCTGACGCTTCTGCTTCCGCTTCCGCTTCCGCTTCATTTGACACGGTGAAAATGTGTTTTCACTACATGGTGGTTCCCGAAGTGCCACATGTCTGTTACTCAGTGGTGACTGTTGCGGCCATTTACTGTGACCGTCGCTCACTTTAACTAAATATCTTTTTCTCTGATTTTTGAATTTTAAAACTCCCCCTTTTAATGCTCGAACGTTTCTTCTTCCTTATTTCAATCTTTTCATTTATACTTCCTTTGTTTTCTTAGAACAAAAACAATTTTGAATCTTTATTTTTATCTGCCCTAGTTTCCCATTTCTTCGAATATTTGCTACAGCTTTTTACCTGTGTCTTCCATTACCAGACGGCTCACTGAACTCGACTGTTCTTATTTCTCGGCGTCCCCAAATCTCCCACGCATTCTTCACATTTTTTTAGGGTTTTCTGGTGAGTTTCCATGGATCCTTCCTTGCGTTCTTCTCTTTTCAATCAACTGATGCAAGCTTTAGAACTAGGTGATAAACGTACTGCAGATCGAATTGAATCCCTAATTCGTAATTTTCATCCGGATTCCCCGTCCCCGATTTCTGTCTATATTCCTTCTTCTGAGGAAGATTTTGTTCCTAACATTCCTTCTCCCTCGTCTTTTGATAGTGACTCTTCGATGATGACGAGGTCTTCCAAACCAGGTGGCAGTAGACGACGGGCTTAAAGGGCTCCTCGCGGGTCTCTGCTGAATGCTCAGACCACCGTTGATTCAGATGTTGATGATCATCAGAAGAATAGACTACATTTCTTAGCTGACCACCCATGTTCTTTTGACTGCGAAATCAATGTAGTTGGTGAAGAGGAACTCTGCAAATATAAGAGTCGCTTCGAAATCCCTGATGCTGTGACTTTGATTCTACCGGGTGATCGAGCATCTTGGAATCCTCTTGAGAATGCGGTTGCCATCTATGGCGCAATGCTCAGTTGTGGGGTAACTCTTCCCCTTCAGCCCTTTATCACCAGATTTCTTGCAGAAGCCCAGATTGCGCCTACCCAGCTCGCCCTAAACAGCTATAGGATCTTGATGTGCTTATGCTTGATGTGGAAGTTGAAAGGTTATGGACCCCCTACGCCCCGTGAGATCCGCCACTTTTATGCCCTAAGGCAAGCGGGCAATAGTGGCACGTATTTCCTTCTTTCCTCAGTCGTGGAAAATTGGATCCCCGAAGGTGTGGCGAACCCCGGACAGGTAGAAATTTCCAGCGACGAGAAAAAGAATGGCTTCATTTGGGGTTTTCCCACTTCGAACAAAAGGTGGAAGAATAGTTGGTTCTTCGTTGGTGGCGAGTGGGGCAGAGATATGCCCGCCAATGTGAGCCATAACTTTTCGGGGAAGAGGGTTCCCAGGCACTTCACCTCTCCTGAAGTCTGGTCGAAGGCAATTCCTGTTTTGCTTGATGTTGAGATTGCTCATCTTACTGCGGCAGCTGTCCTTCCTTTGGACGAGAGGGGTCGATCGTTCCTCTTGGACGAGGAAAAAATGATTGCCCAGCGAATTTTCACATGCCTGCCTGCTAGACTTCCACGCCGTAAGTTTCGCTTTCTTATTTTTGATATTAATGTTTTGATTATTCCGTTAGTGATACCTGGTTATTTTTTGCAGTGTGTGACTTCGATACAGTTTACGATTTGCAAGTCCATGCAGTGAAGAATTCTGAGGCTGCCAGTAAAAGACATGCTGCTAGTTTGGCTAAGGAAGGAATTGCTAGCCCGGATGGTGGTGATCCCTCAGAAGGCAAGGAAGTTAGTGATGTTGCTGGGGGAGGTGTTGAATCGGGGCAGCCCCCTATGCATCCAGAGGTTGCTGTGAGTACCCCTGCTGCGACTACCCCCAGTCGCAAGGGTAAATAAAAGGTTGGCATTTCAGGGGCGGTTAGTGACATCCCTATTTTTGATACGGATGTCCCTGAGACTCCCCTTGATCCTGCAAGTGACCTGACCCCCAGAACCGGTAGAGGTAAACGCCCGGCTGAGGATACCCCTGATCATACTGCTCGACCCCCAAAATGGGCGTCAAGGGTTGTGCAGTATGTTGTTTCTTCGGATGAGGAGGGTGTTGATAAACCTATACTCGCCGGGACTCCCTCTACTCAAACAACTATCCCTGAGGCTCCTGCTGAAGGGGTGAGTACGGTGGTGTCTCCACTCCCCAAGGGAGTTAACAAGTTGAATAGTTCTACCCCTACCCCAACCAATGCAGCTTCTCCTACGGCAGTTGCAGGTGAGCTGAATGTTCTCTCCGCTGTTCAGCCTGGGCCATCTGGTCGGCCAGGGCTAGCTGATAAACTGGGGTCATCAAAACAACCTGGGGCTTCTGCATCTGGTTTGGGTGTTGCCCGTGAAGCTACTCATGTTGGTCCAACCGAAGCTGGTGACGGAGCCGAGTCTGTTTCCCTTTCGGACTTCACAACTGCGGAGATTTGCTCATATCTAATCAACAACGACGTCTATGTTGGTGAAGGTTGGGAGCATGTGAAGAGCAGGTCTTGTAATAGAAAAATGGAGTTTTTCTTCAACTGCCATTCTCTGGTGGGTTTCTCACAGTACTCCTATTGTATTTTCGTTTGTGCGTTTCCTGACTTTGTATGTTTTCTTTTCAGATGATGTCTGAGTTGGCTGACAACTATAGGCGCGGGAATTTTCTTTCCAGGGATGTTGTTGCGGTGATTTTTCGTGGTCACACAGTCAATGATTTGATTTCAGTTTATACTACTTTATGAATGAGAATGATTGAAAACAAAGAAGAACAATAAACGTAATTACGTGGTAAAACTCCGATGACCGGAGAAACATCCACGGGTTGTTGCCTTAGCAACGAATAGGGGTGGGCACTAAGTTCGGAACTGAACCGATTTGAACCGAACCGAACCAAACCAAACCAAACCAAAAAAAGGGTGTTCGGTTCAGTTCGTATGTTTAATTCGGTTTAAACCGGTTTAAAAAATTAAAAATCGAAAAGTTTTCGATTTAAACCGGTTTTAGTTTTTCAAAACCGGCTTGAACCGATTTAAACCGCCTATATAAAGTTTAAAAAAAAACCTAATGTTCTTATCTTCCCTTATTTCTCTTCGCCGACCCTCTCATCTCTTCCTCAACTAGTCAACTCTGTTCTCTCATCTCTCCCTCAACTCCACATCAACTCTGTTCTCTAATCTCTTCCTCAACTCCACATCCGATCTGCTCGTGAGCTCATCCAAGGTTTGTCATCTCATCTGCTCATCTTTGACCGACTGTTCTCTCATCTCAACATCCGATCTGCTGGTGAGCTCACCCAAGGTTCGTCACTTTCTCTTATCTTCTTGTCTTCTTTCACTTCTCCTATGGTGGACTAGTGGTTGTCTTCTTGTTTTTCTAATTTTCTTCTTGTCCTCTTTTTTTGTTTCAGATCTCATGTGGTGGACTAGGTTGTCTTCTAATTTCCGATCTGCTTTTCAGCTCGTCCGATCTGCTCGTCGTGGTTGTTGATTTAGCTTTCTTTATTTCTTTCTTTGATTGAGTTAGCTTTTCTTTCTTTTTTGACTTGATGTATCAATCTGTGATTGTTTGTGTCTATTTCGAATCTGTGATTGTATGTGTGTAATTATTTATTGACTTGATGTATCAATATGTGAATGTTTATGCTTAATCTGTGATTCAAATATGTGTTGTAAATTTATTTATATTTTGTTTGTGGTATATATATGTTTATAGACAGTAGTCACTAGTCACGGTACCTTTCGTTTTCAATTTTTCATTTACAGGAATTAGTAATTACATCTTTGGTTGAGTTGAAAGGAACAAAAGAGAGAGAGAGAGAGATGGTTTTAATGGTCTGTTTCATGGAGTTCTGGGAATAAAATTGAAACTGGTAAAAAATACACCAAAAGGCCCAAAACATATTAAAAAGACTCATCAAGACCATAAGGCCCATTAGGCCCAAAACTGAAATGAACCGAACCGAACCGAACCAATTAAAATCAGTTCAGTTCAGTTTGGTTACCATTTCTTATTCGATTTAAACCGGTTCAATTTTGGGTGAACCGAAATATTTTCGGTTCAATTCGGTTTTGCCCAAAACCGAACCGAACCGAACCGAACCGAACCGTGCCCACCCCTAGCAACGAAGTAGAATCCATTATGAAAAACTGTTACAAAAATATTGTGCTCTGATCTCTCTTTCTAATTCTTGCGTACCCCTATTTTGTGTGTTTACAGGGGTATTTATACATAATGTTACTAGGGTTTGTGGGTGCCGCTAGGGTTTGGTGTCGTGGTACCCAAGTTTTGGGCGATTGTCTAGTCCTATACGGATTCTGTTTCCTTCTTGAGTGTAATATGTTTCCCGATTTGGCTAAATTCGAGTTTGGGTCGGATTCTTTCTCCTCTATTTACAGGAAACCTGTTTGTTTCCTTGTTAAACTCTGGGGATCCGCACCGTTGTTTATTTTGGGGATGCTGGTTGCTGATTCTGCTCGTGTTTGGGACGTGAATGTTGGTGACTATCTTTTTTATCGAATCCCGAGCATGCCCGAGCAGGCTTTGCTGCCCGAGCCGATTCTCTCTGTTTGTGATCGGGCTGCTTTAGTTTTAGCCAAGTAATGTCACATTGGGGGATTTCTGCCCCTTCGAGTTGACTTCTTTTGACTCCTGCTTACGTGGCTTTTTATGGTGATGATGTGTCATTTGTGACGATTTTTACCTATAATAGATGTAAAACGTCTGCGAGAGCAGGCTTCCACTTTGGCAGCTGAGAAGCTTTCTGTTAAAGAATCCCATGCTCAGCAACTTACTCAGTTGAGAGAATCCGCGGATGGTTACCTTGCTGCTCAGCTAGCTGCTGAAGAAAAATTATCTACTGCTGATGAGGAGATTCGCTCACTGAAAGAGCAGTTGTCTGCTAATTAAGAATCACTCGCAGCGCGCTTGGAGGCTGAGCGACTAGCTGAGGAGGCTAAAGAGAAAGTTGAGTAAAAGGCGTTGGACTTGTGTAACTAGTTGTCTTCGCATGATGTCATCTTCAACGACTTAAAGGTTGTATTGGAGGTTGAAGCAGTCGATCGTTTTAAGAGATCTCCTGCCTATGATGCACTTTTGTTGCGCGAATTTGAACGAGGCATGAGGCAGTCGAAGAAGTTCTTTGCCATGAAGGATCATTCGAATGAAAAGGTTCTAAGGCGCTTCGACAAGTCTCTTCAGCTGCATATGGCCAGCGCAGTGGGTTCAATTAAAGAACAGAGAAAACGATGGAAAGCCCACTGTTGTTATACCAGGACTGAGCCCCATCCCATGCACTTAGAAGTTCCCAGTAAGCGTGCCTTCAACACCTACTACTCCGGTCAGAAGGGCAGCTTTTCTGGTTTTGGTGCTGAACCCGACTTAGGTCCTGTTGCCGGTAGGGATTACAGGCCTTTCATGCCGGTAGGGATTACAGGCCTTTCATGCCGGTAGGGATTACAGGCCTTTCATGCCAGTAGGGATTACAGGCCTTTCATGCCGGATGGGGACAAAGAGATAGTCTGGCCTTCTGAAGATGAGATTGAGGATGACGAAGACAGCGAGGATCCTCCAACAGCTAGTTGAGATTATGCCATACCTTTTTGCACTTCAGTTGTAAATAACTCTCCATACCTTTTTGTAACTTCAGTTGTAAATAACCTTTATAAAATTTATAACTCTTCTTTAGCTTCATTTTTATTTTATTCAGCTGCCCTTGCTGAGTTTTCGGTTTTGTTATTTTTATTATTCAGCTGTCATTGCTGAGTTTTTGGCATACTTAGTGTTTATAAGGACGTATCCGACCATACACCAAATTTTATTTAAGCATACTATTGTTTTTTATTCAGCTGCCATTGCTGAGTTTTTGGTGTACTCAGTGTTTATCAGAACGTATCCGACCATACACCAAATTTTATTTAAGCATACTATTGGGACGTCTCCCACTTTTGCTTTTGACTTTAGTCATTTTATTTTCATCTAGCTTTTTCGACCCCCGACGTTTCTTGTTGAGACACAATTCATGTGCATTTTGGCTGGACGCTTCTCGCGTCTTTTAAGAGGTCTAGCTTTATCTATGGTGGCGACCACCATTTGGTCTTATAACATGTCCGAGTTATGGTGGCGTGTTCAACTTTGACCCTCTGTTTGTCTTGCTCGCTTTTGTCGCTGCGAGTTTCAAACTTGTCTTTACGCAACGGCGAGTGGTTCATAATCATAAGATGGCGAGTAAATTTACCCCTTTAGCGAGCGAAACCGTGAGCTCATAGTAATAAATTACTTTTTATTGAATATATCCTGCAATCCTCGACAAAAACGAGAAAGGGGAAGGAATGCTAAAATGAAAAACACTTAAAATGAAAACGGTAAAATAAAATCCAAGAAGGTGGTGACCAGGTCACGGGTAGTATATCTTCAGGTACTGTGCATTGCATGGTCGAGGTAGCTCACCAAAACCCTTTCGAGTGATACGATATGCTCCATGACCGGCTATGCCTGTAATTTGATAAGGCCCTTCCCATTTGTCTGTGAGCAATCCGACAGCTTTATCTCTCATTCCTAGGTTCACCCTTTTCAGTACTAAGTCGCCGAGTGCGAACCTTCTTTCATGCACATGTGAATTGTAGTACCTGGCTGCCCTTTGTTGGTAAGCAGCGTTTCTTATTTGTGCGCGTTCTCTTCTTTCTTCTAACTCATCCAGACCGTACTTTAGCATATCAATATTGAGCTTTGGTTGAAAGAGTTGTACTCTTGGTGAAGATAAGGATGTTTCTATGGGAATGATAGTTTCAGCTCCGTAAGCCATGGAATATGGGGTCTCACCTGTTGAGCTTCTTTCTGTTGTTCGATATGCCTAGAGTACCTGTAGTAACTTTTCTGCCCAGCTACCCTTCTTCGCAGCCAGCTTGGCTTTCAGGTTGTGCTTTATGATTTTGTTCACTACTTCAGTTTGGCCATTTGTCTGTGGATGTGCTGGAGATGCGTAGTAGTTGTTGATGCCATACTTGTCACACAGCTCCCTGAATTTCTTACCGACGAATTGGGTTCCATTGTCAGTGATGATGGTGTTTGGTATCCCGAATCTATACAGGATATTTTTCTTCACAAAGCTTGTAGTTTTTGTTTCTGTTATATGCACCAATGGTTCGGCTTCTATCCACTTCGTAAAATAATCCACGGCTACGATGGCATGTTTCGCTCCTCCGGGTGCTGTTAGCATTGGGCCGATCAAGTCAATTCCCCACATGGATAATGGCCAAGGCAAGGTAATACTCTACAAGAGTTCAGGTGGTTGGCGAATGTTGTTTGTAATTTTCTGACATGCCTCACACCTTGCTGCTACCCTTTTAGCATCGGCGAACAATGTTGGCCAGTAAAAACCCTGTCTTAATGTTTTGTGGGCTAGGCTGACACCTCCAGCATGATTCCCACAATTTCCACTATGTATGCTTCTTAGGATCCCTTCTGCCTCTTCAGGCCCGACACATCTCTGCAGTGCCCTTGAGTACCCCCTATTGTACAGTTCTCCGTTGAGTACTGAATATCTTGTAGCTCTGTACTTCAGTCATTTTGCCTCCAATGGATCGCTTGGGAGTACGTCATTGACGAGGTATTCTTTGATTGGTGTAATCCAGTTGTCTGTCTCGCCAAAGACTGTCCCAACTTCCATTTGTTTGATTATACTCGATTGTAGTAGGTGGATCATAGGAATAGTTCTGGGCCAGATGTTGATTGTGGCGGATGCCAATTTGGCCAAGGCGTCAGCCTGCTCATTTTCTTCTCTGGGGACCTGGATAATTCTATATTCTTTAAATCTTCCTAGCAGTTCCTTTGCTAATTTCAGGTAAGCGATCATGCCTTCGTCTCTCGCTTGGTATTCATCTAGCACCTGATTGACAACGACTTGGGAGTCGCTGAAGATTTCCACCTCATCCGCTCCTAGAACTGTGCAAACCTTTAATCCTGCTATGAGTGCCTCGTATTCGGCTTGGTTGTTAGTAGCTTTGAAGTCAAAACGCAAGGCACATTCGACTGAATCTCCTTCTGGGGTTGACACCACTACCCTTGCCCCGCTGCCGTGAGTGTTTGACGACCCGTCAACGCGGAGTTGCCACCTGAATATTTTCTTATTTTGCTCCACCATCATTCTCGCCACTTCTATGTCTGGCTCGGTGAACTCTGCCACAAAGTCTGCCACCGCTTGGGCTTTAATTGCTGTCCTTAGAAGATACTTTACATCGAACTCACTTAACTCAATCGCCCACTTCGTTAATCTGCTGGATACCTCTGGCTTTTGCAGAATTAATTTCAGTAGGCAGTTGGTGTATACTCCGATTTTATGAGCCTGGAAATATGGCCTTAACTTCCTTGCTGCCATTATTAGAGCAAGTGCCATCTTTTCGGCTGGCGAGTACCTTGTCTCAGCTAGTAACAGTGCTTTGCTGGTGTAGTATATTGGTGTCTGGACTTCATCCTCCTGTCTTATCAGCACGGAACTCGTGGCTGCTTCAGAGACGGACAAATACATATATAGCGTTTCTCCCGTTTCTAGTTTTGATAGCAGCGGTGCTCGCCCGAGGTATTCTTTCAAGGCTTGGAAAGCCTTTTCACAATCTTCGTTCCACTCGACTCCTTTGCCCTTCTTTAGAACTTTGAAAAATGGTAGGCATCGGTCTGTTGACTTAGCTATGAACCTGTTTAATGATGCCAAGCATCCCGTGAGTCGTTGGACGTCCTTCAGGGTCTTTGGGGAGACCATTTTTGCAAATGCTTGGATTTTGTTAGGGTTCACTTCTATTCCTCTTTGATGTACCTGGTATCCGAGGAACCTTTCAGATGGTACACTGAATACATATTTCGCGGGATTCAGCTTCATTCCATACCTAGTCAATACATCGAATGTCTCCCTCAGATCATCCACATGCTTATCCGCTATGATGCTTTTCGTCAACGTATACCTCCATATTTCTTCCTATCTGCCTGGCAAACATCTTGTTGACTAAACGCTGGTAAGTTGCTCCAGCATTTTTCAGGCCGAATGGCATGACTGTGTAGCAGTATAACCCTTGATCCGTGGTAAATGTTGTCTTCTCTTCATCTGGCTGGTGCATCTTGATTTGGTTATAGCCTGAGTACGCATCCATGAAGCTCAACGTCTCGTGTCCAACTGTTGCGTTGACCAACTGGTCTATTCTTGGTAGCGGGAAGCTATCTTTAGGGCAAACCTTATTCAGATCGGTGAAGTCTACACACATTCTCCACTGATTGTTCTTCTTTTTTACGAGAACTGCGTTCGCCACCCATTCCGGGTACTTAACTTCTTTGATTGATCCTACGGCGAGCAACTTGGACACTTCCTCTTTTATTGATGTGCTTCTTTCCGGGTTAAAGCTTCTCCTTTTCTACACCACCGATTTGCTTTTTTCGTTTATAGCCAGGTTGTGCTGATCACACTCATACTAATCCCTGGCATGTCTTTGTGGCTCCATGCAAAAATTTCCTTGTACTCTTTCAACAAATTTGATACATCTCTCTTAACTCGTTCAACCAGCCTTACTCCAATCTTGACTGTTTTGTCTGGTTCTGCTTCGTTTAGAACAATTGACTCAGTTGGCTCTTCTTTTTCTCTGCTTGCTTTGTCCCTTGGGTCTAATTCGAAGGTCTCCGGATTTTCTTCTTGCATTTCCTTATCTACCTCGAATATGCTTAAAGCTTCCACTCCTACCTTATCTTTGAAGATTGAGAGGTTAGTGCGACGAGCCATTTCCTGAGATCCCTTTAATTCTCCAACTCCAAACTCCGTAGGGAATTTTACTTTCAATGCGTGGGTTGAAATGACTGCTCGGGCTTTATTGAGGAATGGTCGGCCGAGTAGAGCATTATACGGCCAGTTGTGTATGTCGACCACGATAAAATCAAGTAGGATTGTTCGCTAGCATGGTGCTGTACCAAATCTTACCGGTAGTTTCACGGTTCCCAACGATCTTACTTCTGCGCCTCCAAAATCTTCCAATGGTACGTGGAAGGGTTCCAGATCTTTCCTTTCCAGTCGCAACTCATCGTATACTCTGGCACTCAAAATATCAGCTAAACTCCCATTGTCTATCATTACTCGGAGGACATCCCTGTGTGCTATTTGAACTCCTACTACGATTGCATCATTGGGTTTGGCGTCAATCCTCTCTGAGTCTTCTGTAGTAAATGTTATGGGGTCATGCCATTCTCTTCCTTTCTTGGGGTTTCTTTGTACAGAGTTTATCTCCATATTTCTGCTCTCATACATTACTTCTCGGACTTCTGACATTCTCTCCCGATTGCTTCTGCCAGTATAGGGCCCTCCGAAAATGGTATTTATTGCTGCATTGGGGTTGCTTCTCCTTGGGCTTTTTCTTTCCTGCCCGTTTCCTTGGCGACTATCTTGGTGACCGCCATGTTTGTCTCCTCTTAGAGTAAAATCTTTCAGATGCCCATCTCTGATTAGACTTTCAATGTGATCACACAGCTGGAAACATTTCGAGGTATCGTTCCCATGATCTTTGTGGAATCGACAGTATTTGGTTGTGTCCCTTCGAGCATTGGCTGACTGTTACCGAGGGTACTTGGCGAGTCCCTTATCTTCTACTACAGAGAGTATCTCCTCCTGATCACCTGTTAAAGGAGTGTAATGGTTGTACCTTCCCCAAAACCTACTGGCTCGGGTGTTTCCCCTGTTTTCCCTTGGATGGCCCTTTTGGCCCTTCTCGTCTTTCTGGCGGTCGCGTGACTGCATCTTCTTATCATCCTTGTGCTCTGACTTTGAGTCAGGCTTATGGCCATGCACATAGCTACCCCCTTGTGCGACTTCTTCTTCTTCTACCAGTGCATAATCGCCAGCTATTTCCATCATCTCTTCATACGTTTTCGGCCTATCTCTTCACAGGTCAAAAGATAGTCGTCCACTCTGTAACCCATTTGTGAAGGCGGCGATGACAGCTACATCACTGTCGTCTTCAATTTGAGCGACCTCCTTTCCGAATCTTGCTAGATACTTCTTGATCGACTCATTGCGTTCCTGCTTCAGGTTTGATAGATGGGCGAGTGATTTTCTTCTCTGCACACCTCACATGAACTGTCTTATGAATGCCTTGCTGAGGCTTGAGAAACTGTTAATACTCCCGGGCGGAAGTCGCCCAAACCACTTGGAGGCGAGGTCACCGAATGTTTGTGGGAAGGTGAGGCATAACAGTCAGTCAGTGGATGAATACTGGGCCATAATATTACGGAATCAGTGGACATACTCCTTCGGATCTCTGTTTTCCTTATACTGCTCGATGGTTGGCATTCTAAATCTATCTGGGAACTGGGTGCGAGCAATGTGATCAACGAATGGGCTATCTAACTCATCATCCGAAGACACGTTGCGACCATATCTCCGTGCCATTGCCGAGACCTTCCTCGACAGCTCTTGTAAGGTGACATCTCAATGACCAGTTGGTTCTCCCGTTGGATCAAGTCTACTCTTGATTGTCATTCTCCCATAGTCATCTTTATCATCTGAGCTCCTACCAATCCAATCATCCACGCTCTCAAACCTTCTTCGCCGTACTCTTTTGGATGGTAATTCTCTCCTTTGTCGGGGACTTTTGTGTTCAGATGAGATAGAGCGGTGTCTCCGCCGTCTCATTTGGTATGTGTCATTGGAATTTACCCCATGTATCCGCCCGTGGTCTCGCACCTCCAAGGATTCCTCATTCAATACGCCTTTTCCCTTCCTTTGTTTTCTTCCCTCGAAACTTTCAGGGTGGTCCTGGGGGATTTCTTCAATGGACTGTCTTACTTGAGCGTCGGGGGTTGCAACGTGGACTTCTGATCGTAGTCTCCCAAGCGGCTGGGTTCCAGGTGTGGTTAATTCATAGGGAGAAGAGACTCCCAGGCCTATGGGAAGTGAGAGCCATATTTTGTTAGCTTCGCTGATCAAGTTCATCAACGCAGTTTGGAAATGCTGCAGAGTTCCTGGGTCGGCTGTCCTAATTCCTGGCGTTGCCGCCGATTGTTCCCCGATCATCACTGCCCCATCTCCTGTTGGTGCAATTGCTTCAACAATTTGATCTCTGCTAGAGTTGCCATCCTTGTCGCTGTCGCTGTTCATGTTTTCAGTTCGTAAGGGTTCTTCGAAGTTTCTGTTCAAGCCCCCCTCCTTCTAACGCCAATTGTTGACGGTGAAATTTGGATTACCACGTGACCAACAATCAAATCAAAACAAACGCTCAATAAGAAAGAAAATCAGCACATGCAAGAGACAGATTTACGTGGAAAAACCCTTGAATGGGAAAAAACCACGACGTTGCGAAGGATAGGAAAATAACACTATAATTAGTTTGTTTCGGTTACACACTCAAATCTCTCGAGTTCTTGCTTTTCTCTCTTTAGGTTTTCGAACCCTTTCCTCGTGGGATAGGTGGTTCTATTTATACATGACAATTAGGGTTTCTCCTTGATTTTAGCTGTGTTGGGAATAGGACTTCCTCTTGGTTTTATATTTGGAATCCAACGTTGCTGCGGATTAGGATTTGTTCCCTATCTTTTCCTTATATAACTCCTCATTGTATGTATGCATGTTTATATATAAATTAACATTGGTCTGATGTTAGACACAAAAGAAACAAAAGAATATCTAAAACACAAATTTGATCATAGAACTATCATGCATAACCAAAAAAGAACAATTCATATCATCACAATTCACAAATTCGAAGAAGGAAAGTGCAGATACAAATCATAACAAACATTGTATTGTCTTTAAACTAAACCAGGTCCACATAGATACAATATATAGCCGAAGCTGGTTTTTTGATATAAAATATATATTAATGGGTTGCCAACCTTTGGACTCCTTGAGTGATGGATAGGTTTGAATATCAATAGATTGCCAACCTTTGAACTCTCATTATTCAATTATAATAATTATTAACTTTTAGCCATTACTGATGTTTTTTTTTTCCTCAAGATACATGTATTTTTATTGAAATACGAAGAGTTTACATTTGAAGATTATAACTCACTTTGATTTCAATTCAATGGTTTTAATAAATTATCTTATAACTAATTAATAGTAACTAATAAATAGTAATTAGTTTTTGAGAAAATCATCTTGCTTTGCTATTAGTATTATTATTATAATATAGATATATAGAAGTAGAAATAGAAATAGAAATGAATATATGGATTTTAATATATATAAATAGAAAAAGGCTATTATTATATATATGATGATTACATTTAATTTCAAAACTCTCATACGGCGACATGTGGCCCTGTGAAATTCTATTATTATATATACTTATATGATAACATTATTACAAGCTATTATATATGATTTTATAAAGAGTAATGCTAAGCTTCCTAAACTTTTTCTCAAATTCTTTCCCAAATGATGTTAGGATGTGAGGTATCAACATCTTGTAAATCATGAGATTATGTGGCGGGTGATGTGAGATTGACACCTCATGTGCAAACATCATTTGGGAAAGAATTTGGGAAAATATTTGGGAAGTCTAGTATCACTCTTTTACAAAACATTAAATAGGAGGACACATGCTAGCTCCGGGTAAAAAAAATATTGTTATTATGATATTATATATGATATATAGTATGATACCGTTATTATAAGCTATTATATGATGATTTTATATTAATAAATTATTATAAGCTATTATATATGATTTTACAAAACATTAAATAGGAGGACACGTGTCAACTCTGGGTTAAAAAAAATGATGTTATTATAATATTATATATGATATGATGATGATTTTATATTAATAACATTATTATAAGCTATTATATATGATTTTACATAACATTAAATAGGAGGACACATGTCAACTCTGGTTTAAAAAAGAAGAAGCTATTATTATAATATTATATATCTTTTTTTTATATTACAATAATTCATTTACATACAACAAGAAAACTCATGGACCATAGTCACCAGTTTCTTTACTCAAACTATTCAAACCAGATTCTCTCGCTCAAATTCTCTAGAAACAAAATCCAATTCAATTCAAACAGTGGCCACTTGTAGCCTCTCACATCATCTTCTTTGTACACACCACATGCAATATCTGAAAAACCAGATCTTAGAGGTCCTTTGCGATCTGGAAAACCAGATTGTGGAGCCTCCATGAGAGGCCACGCTCTAATTACTTTCTCTAAAATAAATAAATTTAATATTTTTGTTTTATTTTTAATTTATCAAGTTTAACTAGGGATATTTAAGTAATTTTCATAACTTCATTCAAAGTCAAACGTCTAAATTAACAGTCAACGAGGACCAATTTTGTATTTCTGAAAAGGCAAAGGCCAATTTGGCACTTAAATTAAACATGATGACCAATTTGATCACTTATGTAAAAGTTACAAACTACTTGGAATTTTTTAAAAAGTCCGAGACTCATTTAGTAATTAATCTGTATTGTTTTTGATATATTTTTTCAAGTGTAGTGTAAAGAAAAAGGAAAAGACCAAGTTGGGTTGTAATAAATTCTGAATAATTTGTTCATTTTTTGTTTAGGAAAATTAATCAGTTGTATTATTTTCAAAATAAATAAATAACTATTATGTGAGTGATATTAAGCCTAAAGATGTTCAAATCGGAAATCATAAAACAACCACATCAACACCAAGTCAAGTTCATTGTATAACAGAGCAAAGAAAGGAAAGCTTTGGGTCAAGTAAGTTTGCTACTATCCTAGCTTTCCAGTAAAGTCAACATCCAAACAACAAGACTTTGATTACTCTAATCAGACGATGGATGAATGAAGTCTACATGAAGATTCTGTTTTGGTTGTAATAGAATTCCACCTTATCCAAAACCTTATCTTCAAGTGACCACATGTGTATAAATATGAGCCTAGTCTCATAATGTAATCTACGCAGAAAAATACAAAATCAATAGAATAAGAATTCTCTCTTTTGCTCTGTTTACTTGTTCTTGCTTTCTTCTTCAGTTTTAGTTTCTGCTTCTCTTTGAAGCATGTCTTCAAACACTTGTATTCTCATATGGTATCAGAGCTTCAAGAGGACTAATCATCCATGGAGCTTCACTCTAATCCATCAATGGATCACGAAGAAGATGCATCAGGAGGTTCAAGGTCTGGAGACTTCACATCTCTAGCAAAATCTAAGCATTTCAACCTTCAAGTCAAACTTGATAATGACAACTATATACAATGGAAAGCTCAGATATTACTTGTTATTAGAGCCTTTCAATTAGTTGATTTCATCTCCGATTCACACTCAACTCCTATGAAATATGTTGAGATACAATCTCATGATGGAGGTGACAAGCAGTTGATTGTAAACAAAGAGTATATAGCTTGGCAAAGATCCGATCAACTGCTTCTAAGTTGGCTGTTTTCTTCGATAAGCCAAACTATAATAGGCCAATTGACAGATTGTACCAGCTCTTATGAAGTTTGGAGTACACTTGACTGATTGTTCTCACAACAATCTCTTGCCAAAGTTCTTCAACTCAAACACCAGCTGCAAAATACAAAGAAATGAGCAAGTTCCATAACAGATTTTGTGCACAAAGTCAAGACAATTGGAGACAGCCTGAAGGCAGCCGGTCAAATTGTTAGTGACAATGATCTAATCTTGAGTGTATTGAATGGTGTCAGACACGAATACGATTCTATGGTGATGGTGATCACTTCATAAAGAAGCTGCACGTTCTTACAAGAGGTGCAATATCTGCTCTTGAATCATGAGCAGAGGATTGCATAGCTGAGCACAACCACGCAGTTAGATGTGCCAAGTGCAATTGTAAGTGCTAATTTTGTAGCTGGTCATGGACAGAATGATAGGAGGAATCAAAGGGGAGGCTCGTCAAGCAACTACAACAGATCTAGAGGTAGAGGCAGGAATCATTGAAGAGGAAGATGGAATAGTAACAATAGGCCTGTGTGCTAAGTTTGTGGAAAAATTGGCCACTTTGCAAGTAACTGTTATCAACAATTTGATAAGAATTTCCAAAGAAACTAGTACCACCAAAGCAACCAATACCATAATTCAAATGGAGGCTACTTCAACTCTCAGAATTAGGACCAGATTATAAGCTCTCAGCCTCAAAATAGCAATATACCAACCCTGACCAACTCGCCACACCAAGCACACTTTCATCAACCAACGGTGTACTATGCCAATCCAGAAACGATGTGTGATCCGACATGGTATGCTGATAGCGGCGCAACGAATCATGTTACATCATACTTGTCCAACCTATCTACGTACTCAGAATACCAAGGTAATGATCAACTCTCAGTAGGAAATGGTCAACAACTCAAAATTACACACACTGGCAAGTCATTGGTTTCCTCCAAATCATTATCTAGGTGTTTGTTGCTTGATCACATATTGTGTGTGCCCTTTATTGCAAAGAATCTTTTAAGCATATCTAGATTTACTCTTGATAATGATGCTTATGCTGAATTTTAGTATGTTTTGTGTGTTATAAAGAAAAAGACTACCAAGGTAGTGATTCTTCAAGGCAAGCTTGAAAATGGACTCTACAAGCTAAACATGGAAAGAATTCAGTTCAAACCAGAAGTTCAGCTGGTAAGAAACAATGATAATGGTGATTACTCAAGTTCAAAAAGAAAGAAAACTGATTCTATTTTAGCTTCATATATATACAATCTAAGAGCTGAGAACTCTTGAAATAGAACAAAAAAAAAAAAAAACAGCTTGACTTGTAAATATGCTCTAAGAGCTGATAGTATGTGTAATAAAGACCACTTGAATGAAAATATGTGGCACATGAAGCTTGGTCATCCAGCTCCATTGATCTTAAGAAAAGTCTTGAATAGCTTGCATTTGCAACACAAAGATACACAGCTCAAGTTTTGTGATGCTTGTAAAATGGGCAAATTGCACCAATTACCTTTTCAAAGGTATGATTACAAGGCATTAAGTCCTCCAGAGTTGGTTTACAGATGTTTGGAGACCCTCATCGATGCCATCTCTGGAAGGTTTTCGTTATTACATAATTTTTGTTGATTCATACTCTCTATATAGTTGGTTGTATCCTTTAAAATTAAAGTCAGAAGTGCTGAACACTTTTCTTCAGTTTAAACAATATGTTGAGCTTTAGTTTTCAAGCAAGATCAAATGCTTACAAGCTGATCTAGGTGGAGAACATAAACCTTTGTTACCATATCTCAACAATAGTGGGATTCATTTTCGCACATCTTGTGCTTATACACACCAACAAAATGGCATACCAGAAAGGAAACATCGGCATGTGGTAGAAACAGGACTGACATTGCTTGCTCAGGCTAAAATGCCTCTTATATTCTGGATTGAGGCTTTTCAAACAGTAGTATTGTTAATTAATAATCTTCCAACTCCAGTTCTCAAACTCGAATCTCTTTACAAGGTTCTGTACAAACGGCTGCCAAACTTCAATTACTTCAAAATATTTGGGTGCACTGCCTTTTCATGTCTAAGACCTTATTTAAGACAAAAATTCAACTTCCATACTTCAAAGTGTGTCTTCATTGGCTATAGTTTAAGCCAAAAAGGATATAAGTGTCTCCATCCATCTGGAAGAATTTATGTGTCAAGGAATGTGGTGTTCAATGAATTTGAATTTCCCTATCATACTCTATTTCCTCCAAAGATTGATTCAAGTGCAGACCTCAACACTACAAGTGTATCAACTTTAGTGCTTAGTCATACATTGCCTAAGTCACCAAGAGTGATATCAGGTCATCATGATAACTGCACAAAACCACCAATACTTGAAACAAACGTGCTTGCAATTCCTTTTCATGTGGACCTCACCTCACCAATTGCAGCTCTACAGCCTGAGCCCACAAATACACATCAAATGGTCACTCGATTAAAGTTAGGTACTATAAGGCATAAAGCTTATACATCTGTGTATAACAACACCAAGACTGCAGAAGAAACAATGGAGCCACGTTCAGTTGTCGAAGCACTTGCTAAACCATGTTGCCATACAGCAATGTTAGAGGAGTTTTCAGCTTTGAAGAAAAACAACACCTGGACACTAGTTCCACCTATTGACTCTACTAACTTAGTTGGCTGTAAATGAGTGTTTTGGGTGAAATATAAACCAGATGGCATGATACTTAAGTATAAAGCTCGACTGGTTGCTAAGGGGTTTCATCAAACACTCGGGATTGACTTTCATGATACTTTTAGTCCGGTCATCAAGGCTTCGATAATTCGGATAATTTTCACTTTAGCTGTCACTTACAGTTGGGATATACAACAGATTGACATAATAACGCCTTCCTCAATGGCAATCTTCGAGAGGCTCTGTATATGGAACAACCGAGTGGGTTTGTCAATCAAAAAAGGCCATCGTTTGTTTACAAACTCAACAAGGCTCTATATGGCCTCAAACAGGCTCCAAGAGCTTGGTTCTTCAAACTTCGCAATGCCTTACTTGGCTGGGGTTTTGTGTTTTCATTGGTAGATGCCTCACTCTTCATCAAAAGACAAGGTACCAAAGTTCTCTTTCTATCAGTATACGTTGACGATATTCTAATAACTGGGAATGATAAAGCTCAAATTCGTCAAACCATTGCCACACTTCATACTACATTCGCACTAAAATCTTTAGG
Organism: Acer yangbiense; assembly: GCA_008009225.1. Taxonomy (NCBI): domain Eukaryota; kingdom Viridiplantae; phylum Streptophyta; class Magnoliopsida; order Sapindales; family Sapindaceae; genus Acer; species Acer yangbiense. The sequence continues at coordinate 11,412,458 of CM017767.1, forward strand.
CCCAGTGAGTTATTTTCTAGGATTCGAGGCTGCTCGCTCATCAGATGGCTTATCTTGGACTCAAACCAAGTATGTTCTTGACCTCCTACGAAAGATAAATATGTCTGATTGTAAGCCTTGCTCCACTCCACTTTCCTCTGGTGTAAAACTGACAAAACAAGGGACTGAATTTGTTGATCCTTCACTTTATCGGAGTACAATCGGTGCTCTTCAATATTTAACATATACCAGACCAGATATCTTTTTTAGTGTCAATAAATTGAGCCAATTCCTAGCCAAACCCTCTGAAGATCACTGGACAGCATGCAAACGTCTTCTTCGTTACTTAAAAGGAACTTCGAAGATGGGATTGTATTTCAGGCCTGCTAAATCATTATCTGTCGAAGTGTTTAGTGATGCTGATTCGCCTCTTATGCTAATGATCGAAGGTCTACGAGTGGTTGTTGTGTCTACATTGGAGGTAACCTTGTGATTTGGAGCTCTAAGAAGCAATAGGTTGTAGCTTGTTCTAGCTGCGAAGCTAAATATTGAGATCTTTCCTTGGCAGCAACAAAGGTAACCTGTATCACGTCTCTGTTTTCTGAGCTTGGTTTGAAATTGCAACATCGTCCCATACTCTAGTGTGATAGTCAGAGTGTGTAAGATCCTAGATCTTTGCTGGTTTGATTCCATTGCAAAACACTCTTTATTTGTATTGATTAGTTTCTTAGGTTGTTTTTGGTGAAAATAAGCTTCAAAGAAGAAAAGCAACGTCTTATGCAAATATTGTCTTCAAGAGGAAAATCGCATACTTGGATGCTAAGGTATCAAGATTCTTCTTCCTCTTGCAAGGCGTAAGCACACACACACACAATTCATACATGTGTGTCCCTACATCATTGTGCAAACATTTGGTATAACACATTTACACTCATTTAAGTATGCACATTCATTGATATCATATTGTCAAACATTGTAGAATTGTATGTTTTATGACTATATCTTAGATATGGCATACTTGTGTGACATTGTGTTTATTTGTTTGTATTTCTTGTATTTTGGACTTGAACATGATCTCATATGATTCCTTATTGAGTCCCGGTTATTTCGGTTACTCATTCATTAGGTTTCAAGTCCAAACGATGTAGCTACGCTACTTTACGTTCTCATTCGTTGAGTTGTCTTCGTCGTAATTTTCCGAGATGAATTCTCAACCTTTTGTCAAAGTTTTATAGTCGTCGTTGTGCGGGAGGGAGTCACGATTCGTAATCCAAAGACGGATTCAAAATCAGAGTTTGGAGGCCCGGATACGACCGAAGAACACGAGCGGAGCACGAGAGGAGCAAGCTAGGCCAACGGCCAAGCTTGGAAGGCCACGTGTGGAGGCCGTGTGCCACACGGCCAAAGGTGTCCTCTGCCCACGTGTGCCACACGCGCCCCACACGGGCCAGGTGACATGGCACACTTCAATTGGGTGCTTCTTTTCCCTCTCTCTCTCTTTTAAAAATAATTTTCCTTCCCTCTAAACATAACTTGAAGAAAATTGAAAAAGAGTGATGTGCAGAATTTCTTCATGAATTTTTGGTATCTTGTTTCAATCATAACTTTCTCATTTTAACTCCGAATCACTTGATTCAAAAGCCACAAATGTTGGTCTTGATGAGAGCTACAAATCCCAAGCATTTTCAGAGCCAAGTGACTTCGTGATTCTTCGCTGTGAGCAGATTTCAGTCCGAGGTTCATACTTGTATGTGAAACATCTTCTTCTTACTTTCATTTTTGATCATATCTTTTAATCCTCTTTTTTGATATATGAAATGTGTTAAGAATGATGTTAGTTCACATTCTAGTTTTTTATGATTGATTGATTGATTGAGTTTTAGCCTTGTGATCTTATTTGAACATATTTTGCTAAACTTGGTTAAACTTGAAATTGACTCTAGAAATATCTTGTATGATGTGTCTCTTGATAATTTCTAGGTTTAATTTCATGATCTAAGAACAAAGAATTCTTGAGTGATATATTGAATATTCTTGGCTTGTTCTTATTGATTCACATGCATTGATTTCTAGGTACATTTGTGATTTTTTGTTGAAAGCATATCCTAGAATATCTCTAAGCATGTTCATAGAGCTTGATTGATCATCTTGCTTTATTTGGTTGTGATTTGCATCATTTGCATCACCTAGATCATTGCCTTGTGAAAAGGTTGAAGTCTCTTGATTAAAGTGAGTGAAGCTTTATCTTGAGCAAGAAGACTTGGCTAGGAAAGGATTCTGGATAGCCAAGCAAGAAGTCTTAGTTAGGATCAAGAGGATCCGGATAACTAAGCAATAGTCCTAGCTAGGAGTGTGATACTCCAGATGGTTGAGCTAGAGAAGCTTGACTAGGATCTTTGTATTCTAGATAGCTAAGTAAGGAAATCTTCCTTGAGGCTTGAGAGCATTGGATAGGAAGTTGCTTCCTAGAGATGAAAGACTCATCTTGGATAGGGAGTAGGGAAGTAATTCACTTGGTCTTGTGGATAGACTAGGAGTTGATTGCATTGAGTGTGTATCTCTTTCTTTCATAGTGAATTGCTTTGCCGGTGGTTGTGGTATCAACCGGTGGATGTTTCCTCTTTGAGGTTTTACCACGTAAAAATACTTGTGTTAAGTTTCGTTTTATATTTCTTTATCTTATATATCATGTATTGATTGTATCTCTTGTATATTGATTTTCACATATATTGACTCATACTATACAATTGTTATATCATATCAAGTGTATATTTCATTCTTGTATTCCACATATTTTTGAAGTAGGAAGAAATTGGGCATATACCTATTCACCCCCCCCCCCCCCCCCCCCCCCCCCCCCCCTTCTAGGTATATAATACACTATTGCTTAAGGGAATTTCAGAGTGCAATCTCTCTAGCCCAAAATCTGGTGTTTCATGCTCGAACAAAGCACATCGAGATTGACGTCCACTTTGTTTGGGAGAAAATTGCATCGGGTCTTTTTACAGTTCAGTATGTTCCCACACTTCATCAATGTGCTGACATTTTCACGAAAGCTCTTCCCATTGCTCGCTTTGATTATCTTCGCTCCAAGTTGAACCTCTGCAACTCTCCGATGTTCGGCTTGAGGGAGGATTTGATTGATATTAAGCCTAAAGATGTTCAAATCGGAAATCATAAAACAACCACATCAACACCAAGTCAGGTTCGTTGTATAACAAAGCAAAGAAAGGAAAGCTTTGGGTCAAGTAAGTTTGCTACTATGCTAGCTTTCCAGTAAAGTCAACATCCAAACAACAAGACTTTGATTACTTTGATCAGATGGTGGATGAATGAAGTTTACAAGGAGAATCAAGTTCCTAAGATCAAAGGATATTTTCCAAGCAATTAGTTTAGGCGGGAAATTCTGTTTTGGTTGTAATAGAATTCAACCTTATCCAAAACCTTATCTTCAAGTGACCACATGTGTATAAATATGAGCCTAGTCTTAAAATGTAATCTACACAGAAAAATACAAAATCAATAGAATGAGAATTCTCTCTTTTGCTTTGTTTACTTGTTCTTGCTTTCTTCTTCAATTTTAGTTTCTACTTCTCTTTGAAGCATTTCTACAAACACTTGTATTCTCATAATAGATACATTAATTGCCAAAATTAACTTTTTATATGTCAAAATAAAACAAAAAGAAAGCGAAGAAAGAAAAGGAAAGAAATATAACACTCTTTGGATACCACAACAGTTTATTCATTGCAATTCTAATTTGCTGTATGTTTTTTCTTTGAATTTAGATGTTAGAAGGAGCTCCACAGTATTAAGGTAGCTGTCAAGTTTAGCCCATATAATTATGGGCCTAAAGAGTGGGATCAAGCTGGATCGAATTTTACTCATTTAATAAAAATTGGATATTATTCTTAACATCAAGGTAAGGATGGCAATCTTACCCGACCGAGCCAAGTATCCTAATACCACATTACTCGGTCCAGGATTCCTAGGTAAGATCAAGTGATTTTTACCCCTTTTTTTTAAATATTACATAAATTCTGTTTTTGGGGAATATGAGAACTCGAACCCACAACATCATGGTGTAGATGTTAGGGGTCAATTTTTATCCACTTGTCAAATGGGAATTTGTGTTTAAGGCTTGAGGTGTTACCATTTTAGATCATTTGTGACCATGCTCTATCAGACATTCAATAAGGAGTGTTATGAAAATTATACAGGTTGAAGTTTTTGAAAATATATATACTATGTGTCTAAATAAACCTAGAGGGGGGTTGAAATCATTAAAGTACTCATCCTCCTCAATTCTAATTGTCTCAAATTGAGTTTGGAGAACTTGAAATTTGGAGTCCCTAACCATCTCGGTTCCTTCATGAGCCGTCTCTATAATCTCTCAAGCCTCCTTTGCAATTCTAGTGGTTTGGATCAACTTGTATTGATTATCGTCCATGGCACGAAGGATAGCATGCATTGCCTTGTTGTTCCACTTGGAGGTTTCGACTCTTGAGTGCTCAATTGTGACTTAGGCTTGGCGACTTCCTCTCCACCTTCAGAGGTCATGGTTGGTGGAGTGTAGCCATCTTCTATTTCCATCCATGCTCTGTCATGTATTTGGCAAATGTAGGCCTCCATCTTGCATTTCCATGAGGCATAGTTCACCCTAGTGAGCAAATGGGGGTCTTATACTTAAGGCTCACTTGTTTCCAACTTCGTTCCCACTTATAGTGTTTGGGTGTATGAATGAGATGAATGCAAACAACCAAACAAGGCAAACAAGACACACTAACTAAATGCAAACTAATGCAAGACACTCTAATAAGAGCAACGGATCTCCTAATTATGTTAAAGAACCTGCTCTAATACCAATTGGAAAAAATATATATATTATATGTCTAAATAAACCTAGAGGGGGGTGGGGGGTTAATAGGTTTTAACTAAATTAAACGCCAATTTTTCGGTTAATCAATATTAATCACAAACACCCCTAATGTCTAACATAAACCATCATGTAATGTAAGTGCGAAAAATAATGGTAATGACACAATGATTTGTTTTACGTGAGAAAACCCTAAGAGGGTAAAAACTCACGGGCATAATTGCCAATCGAACCCTAAAATCCACTATTTGCAAAAACGATTACAATCTAGGTTAACCACATCACACCTATTCGATTACTAATCCGTCTTTGCTACCCGCATGCCTTTAATAGTGATTCTAGGCTCTTGCTTATAAACTACCCACAGTAAATACAAGACTTAACTCTCAATAGAAGAGAAATGCAATCTAATGTGAATATAAACAATATTCAAAGTGCATAAATGCAAGGTCAAAACATTTAATGCTTATCTAGCCATGGATGAACAAGTCAAATAATCCTAGATATCATGTTGCTATATGACATGCATACAACTTAGCTATATAAACAAATAAAACCCTAGATGCAGTAGCTATCACAAACAAAGCCCAACAAACAACACAAAAATCTTAACTTTTAGATAAGAAACTTAATCTAGATACAAACTGTAAGGTCTCAATTTATTGATTGGCTTATTTTGTGGACAAACCACATTTGGGGTTGTTGTAAGGGTAGCTTAGGCTCTCAAGACCTCAAGAGAAGAAGCACCAAAGGTAAATTTCTAAGTGCTTACTTGCTTTGAAGAGATGTAGTTGCACACACACTCACAACACATGCATAATTCATATTCTTGTATGTTGTGTGTCTTTATTATGTGTGCATTAATGTTCATTAATCTCTCTTCTTGCATGTGTAAATTGATTGCATCTTGTGATTATAATGTCATGTCATGTTAGGCATTAGGATGTATTTTCTTCACCTTTTCACTCTTGCACAATTTGTGTGTAAGTGTGAAGGAAGTGGTAGTGCGCTAGTTTATCTACCCACGCATAACCCTTGCACAACCAGCGCAGTGCGCTGCTCATGCAGTGCCGGACCAATGCCCACACCAGCGCATTTTCTCCAGGATCTGTCGCTGGTCATGCGCTACTCGTCATGCGCAGCCCACACCAACGCAACTTGCCCAGTTGTTTGCCGCTGGTCATGCGCCTCTCAGCTGCGCTGGTCGTCCAACGCCTGTGCAAATCATAGGTTGTGCGCTACTCGACCAGCGCACTCACCTGTGCACAATGCACAATCAGGTGCAATTTTTTTCAAAACGACCACACTTTGTTTAAGTCACCTATATATATGACTCTAAGTTTTTAGGTCGTTTTTAAGAGTTCCAAAAATCATATTTTTCCTTACAATATTTTTCAAGAGAAAAAATTCACAAGAACTCACCTTTAAACACTCAAAGCTTTTCCTTTGTTCATCATCACATCTTCCTTGGTATGTCTTTCACTAACTTCATCTAATTTTAGTGTTTTTCATATTAAGACATCTCTTTAATTATTTGTATGTTATTAGATCATATGCTAAATACAAGTTAGAGATTATTTGTGACGAATTGATTGAGTGTTGTATTGTGATAGCTTCATAGGATTGCTTATTCTATGTTTAGCTAAGCTTTATGATATGTCATTTAGCCATTGATATCTAGGATTATTCTAATTGCAAAATTGTCATCCTAGATAAGCATATAGGGTTACCTAGCTCTAATTGCATTTTTGGATATTTCATATATTCACTTAGGTTGAATTATCTCTTCATTGAGAAGTGAGACTTATGTAGCTTCCGGGATTAGGTTGCGTAAATCATAAGTAATTGGACTAGGTCCACTCATACCGGGATTAGGTAGTCGTGATGATTATTGATAGGGATTAGATCATTAAACCGGGATTAGGTTGTAATCATTTCAATTAGTGGATTCGAGGTTCGTGTGTGACGCACATATTAGCCCGTGGTTTTTCCCGTGAAGGTTTCCATGTAAAAATCAAGTGTTATTTACATTCTGCACCATATTACACTTGTTTGTCTTTTTGACTAGTTATGGGCATTTTCGTAAAATTGACATGTATGTGAAAATTGGGTAAAATCATTTAAAATCTATTCACCCCCCCCCCCCCCCCCCCCCCCCCCCCTCATGATTAATATTGAACACACCGTAATTTGTTTCACAAACAAGTCATAAAAGAGATTTCTTATTAAGCAAGAACACTAAGATGAATGAAAATGGTGTTCTGCTTACCAAGTCATGTGCGTTGAAGATAACACATGAAGAACACAACCTAGATGATGCTAGATGATGTTTGAAACAAGAATGGATGATGGGTACTTGAGTTTTGGTTGATAAAAATAAAAATCTTGATAGCTTTTCTTGCAAGGCACTCTCAAGCTCTTAAGAAACTCAAATTATAAGCTCTTAGACGAAATGGGGAAGATAAGAATGTTTATATAGCAGGTCAAAATGAAACGACATCATTTCGTCAAAAACAAGGCTCGATCGTTGTGGGTACAGCGGTTATGATAGCCATATCGGTTATGACAGCGATCACCACTGTTAAGCCACCACTGTGGAAACCAAGAGCGGCACTCACAGCGGTTGATAGTGGTCACCTCTAGACAGTGTTCCAGTAATGTTAGGCACTAGTTGAGCGGTGGACCAGCGACTAGCACCTAGGCGGTCGAAATTTTTATTTATTTATTTTTATTTTCCCTACCTATAAAACCAATAATAAAAGTATAAAACTCATATTATGACCATATTCAATCAAAATCATCAACATATAGTCCTGAGTTATTTGATATTGACATATTGTAGGAGATGGATCTGTGTTTGAATTTGATGAAAATTCATTTATAGATGAAAAACAAAACCTAAGTTGTTTTTTTATTTTTTAATGGCACACAATTCATTTTTTTTCAACTACCATTATGGGACAAGTGGCAACATATGAAGAAAGCATGTGTGATGTGCAATTGATAGGTGTCACGTGATTATGTGATTAGTGGAAAAAAAATAATAAAATAAGAAGAGAGCAAAACACAGAGAAATTTTTTTGAGTTTGACTTCTTGACTATAGTATAAAAGCACTTATTTTCCACTTTCAGACAATCCCCAATGCGCAGCTTCTCTTGAAAATTTGAAATCTCTCATTCTCTCTCATCAATCTTCTGACTTCTCACTAAAAAACCATCACCAAATCTCTTCCAAATCATAAGATCTCCACCCAAATCATAATACTAACAATTCGCCATTCTTTTCCGACATCTCTTCACGCATCGTCTCCTTCCTCTGGCTTCGTCTCTCTCAATAGACTAATTGTCAATCTGTAAGGTTCCCGTTTATTGATTGGCTTATTTCGTGGACAAACCACATGTGGGGTTCATTGTAAGGGTAGCTTAGGTATTGATGTTCAAGTTTAATGCTCTTTGAAGACCTCCTCATTGATAAGCACCAAAGGTAATTTCTAAGTGCTTACTTGCATTAAAGAGATAGTTGCACACACTCACAACTCATGCATATGTTTTGTTCTTATATGTTGCGTGTCTTATTTATGTGCATTAATGTTCATTAACATCTCTTCTTGCATGCTTTTATGATTGCATTTTTTGTATGTCATTTGCCATGTCATTTAATGACTTAGGATTGCTTTCTTGCAAAGGGCGCTGTTCAAAGCGCTCTACAGAAGCATTGTACGAACAGCGCCCATCTGAGACCTGATGAAAATGGGATAGGCGCTGTACAGACCTGATCGATTTAATCAGTCGCTGTTGGGTCGATATACAAAGCGCTATACATAGCGCTGTACATATAGCGACTCTCTGTTTTCCCGAGAGAACAGAGTTGTGGCGCTGTTCAGGCGCTGTACAGAAGCGCTGTTCGAACAGCGCCAATGAAGAAAGTTTTTCATTTTCCCAGGTAAGCGCTGTACAAGTCACTCTACGTACAGCGCCCAAGGCAAAAACAGGGGAACTTATTAAAACGCAACACTTTGATTTTGACCCCCTATATATATGCCTCTATGACTTTAGGTCACTGAAGTGAGTTGATTTTCAAATTTCATACTTAGGATATTTTTCAAAGCAAGAAAAATACACAAGAACTCACCTTTGATTACTCAAACACTATTTCCATTATCATCAATCATCATCTAGCATCATCTTTGATCATCTAGATATCATTTTGCATGGTTTCTTCATCACACTTTGCTTGGTAAGTTTTTCACTAATATCTTACATATTTTGTGTCTTTCTTTGCAAGCAATCTCATTTATTACTTATATGTTATTCATATATATCTTAGATACAAGTTTGAGATTAGTGTTTTGAATGTTTGAGAGTTGTATTGTGATAGCTTTCTAGGTTTGCATAATCTATGATTTGCTAATATCTAGGATTGTATTTCTTGATATATCATCATCCTAGATAAGCATTTGAGTATTTCATATATTCACTTAGGTTGTATCATCTCTTCATTGAGAAGTAAGACTTGTGTAGCTTCTGGGATTAGGTTGCGTAAATCACAAGCAATTGGACTAGGTTTACTTATACTGGGATTAGGTAGGTGTGTGATTACTTACCGGGATTAGGTTGTAATCGGTTTACACATTTAGTAGATTTGAGGTTCGAGTATGGCTCACTTATTAGCACGTGGTTTTTCCCGTGAGGGTTTCCACGTAAATATCAAGTGTTATTTAATTTCCGCACCATATTACACTTGCTATACTATATTGTCTATTAGGGGTATTTTCGTAATCTTGACCATACACGAAAATTTGGTAAAATCAATTAAAATCTATTCACACACCCCCCCCCCCCCTCTAGGTTAATATATTACACACCGTTAATTTGTTTCAATTAGTATCAGAGCGGGTTCCTAGATATACTTAGGTGATCCTTGCTTATTTTGGTGTGTTTTGCATTTTGTGTGATTTTTGATCATTCATACATTTGCATTCATTTCATTCATTCATAAACACTATGAGTGGAAACGGTGGAAATGGTGGTGGCAACGAGGGTGCTTCTAGCATAAGGCCTCCACTTATTACCGGGTTGAACTATGCCTCTTAGAAAGGTAAGATGGAGTCGTACATATGTCAAATCCATGACCAGGCTTGGATGGTGGTTGAAGATGGCTACACATCACCCATTATGACTCCTACGGGTGGAGGAGAGGATGTGCTCAAGCCTAAGGCGCAATGGAACGCGCAATAGTTTGAGGCATCAAAATAGAATAGGAAGGCGATGCATGCCATCCTATGTGCAATGGATGAAAATCAATATAAATTGATTCAAAATACTAGGATAGCTAAGGAGGCATGGGACATCCTAGAGATTGCACATGAGGGAACCGAAGTGGAGAAGGACTCTAAGCTTCAAGTCCTCCAAACTCAATTTGAGATGCTTAAGATGGAGGAGAATGAGTGCTTCAACGATTTCAAGATCACGTTGATGGGCATAGTCAACCAAAGTCATCAACTTGGTGACCCGTATTCGGATAGGAGGATCAAGCAAAAGATTATGAGATCTTTCCCCGATAGGTTTGAATCAAAGGTGACGACTTTAGAGGAGAATAGCACATACAAGGATATGAAGCCGAGTAAGGTGATAAGAAGGCTTCTAGCTTTTGAGTCTAAGAAGGGTCCTACCTCCACACCTCCTAAAAAGCAAAAGGGAATTGCTTTGAAAGCAACCAAAGTTAAGAAGGAGGAGAATGATGACTCAGACGAAGAAATGGCTCTATTGATGAGAAGGTTCAAGAAATTCTATAAGTTCGAGAAGAAAGGTTTCAGATCCAAGGGTCAAGACTTGAAGAAAAAGGCTCCTTTCAAGAAGTTTGAGCCTAGGCAAGAGAAGACCGAAAGGAAAGGAGTCCGATGCTTTGAGTGTGGTGGCATAGGACACTTTGCCCCCAATTATGCCAATCATGTTATCAAGAAGAAAGGGAAAGTGATGGCCGCCACATGGAGTGGGAGTGATGACTCCAATGAAGGAGATGAGTCTTTGGATGATGAAGAACTCATAGCTAACTTGATAGCCTTTACCTCTTCTCACAAGAGCAAAAGTGCTAGTGAAGAAGAGAATGAGAGTCAAGTGGAAATTGACTCAAGTGATGATTTCTCTTCATCATAATCCACAAATGGTAATGTGGATAGGATGGATCTCAAAGACTACATGGAGAAATTTGAGAGTTCAAGGTTAAAGAACAAGAGGGAAATTAGGAGATTAAAGGAAGAAAACCTAGAGCTCTCATCACAAGTTGACCAATTAAGTGAAGAAGTGGTGAGATCCACAAAGAATGAAGATAAGCTAAGAGAGGAGTTAGTCTTATCTAAGAGGAATGAAAAAGGTTTGAAGAGGGAGCTTGATGAAGCTATAGAGTCATTATCTAGGATGGCTTCTAGCACCAAGAAGCTTGACCACATGCTTGGTGTTGGAAAGAGTCCATGCGACAAGATGGGTCTTGGGTATGAAAATGGTAAGAAGATCTCAACCTCTAACAAGACCGTGTTTGTCAAAAGCTTGGGCAAACAAGTAGCTTCACTGGTCCAAATTCCTAGGAAGAAGATTGATCTAGGACAATGTTCACATAGTGCACAAGTGAAGGTGGCTTCAAGAAGACAACCCCAAGCCAACATTCCTCAACATTTGGCTCATCAAGCAAAGAGACCAATTATGCAAACTCATCCAAGGAAGCAAGCTAGACCGGTTCAACAACGAAGATGATTAAACCCACTCAACCACAAAGACATGGGAAAGCTTCTATGTGCGCACAAGGACAAGGTATGATTCTTTATTTTATTCCTACATGTCACTTTTGTGGTTTTGATGGTCATATTAGACCAAGATGCTTTCGTTATATTAAAATGTGCAAAACTAGAAGCATGATTGAGAAGAAAAAGAATAGAGCCATGATGCATGTTCCTAGAAATGAGAAAATTGATTTGCATGATCCTAGGATTTCTAGAGCCCATGTACCAAAGACCACTAGGAAAAAAAATGTATCACCTAGGTGGATTAGAAAGAATGAAAATGCTTGCCATGTTGCACAAATTGCCTTGAAGGCAAATTCTTCTAATTTTTGGTATTTAGATAATGGGTGCTCTAGGCACATGACGGGAAACAAGAGTTTCTTCGAGACTCTTGTCATGGAGGAAGGAGAAAGTGTCACCTTTGGTGATGGATCCAAGAAAAATGTAAGAGGGAAAGGAACCATTTCCATTCCCGAATTACCCTCCTTGTCCAATGCTTTATTTGTTGATGGCCTATAAGCCAATTTGATAAGCATTTCACATCTAAGTGATAAAGGACTTTCCATCTTATTTTGTAAAAATGATTGCTCTATCCTATTGCCCAATGGACAAACCTTGTTGAAAGGTATGAGATCTAGCGACAATTGTTGTTGTCTTGAAGCTAGAATAGTCTCAAACAATGTGTCCATGGATGAGCAAATTGAGTTGTGGCATGAAAGACTTGGCCACATGAACTTTCGGGATTTACGAATCCTAGGCAAGTTTGATTATGTGCGTGGCCTTCCCAAGCTTGGGAAGAAAGCCAATGGTGTTTGTGGACATTGCCAACAAGGGAAACAAACCAAAGCCATGCACAAAAAGGGCAAGTATCTCTCCACCAAGGAGCCCCTAGAGCTTCTCCACATGGATCTTATGGGTCCTATGAAAACCGAGAGTTTAGGTGGAAAGAGATACATTTTTGTTTGTGTAGATGATTTCTCTAGGTTCACATGGACATATTTTCTTAGAGAAAAATCCGAAACTTTTGAGAAGTTTAAAATGCTTTGTACTAAAATACAAAATGAAATGAATTCTAACATTAAAAGCATTAAACGAATTAGAAGTGATCATTGGAGAGAGTTTGAGAATGCCCTTTTTGAAAGCTATTGCGATAGGGATCTCCTATGAGTTTTCGGCTCTTAGGACACTTCAACAAAATGGAGTTGTTGAGAGGAAGAATAGGGTCTTTCAAGAAATGGCCAGTGTGATGTTGCTTAGCAACAATGTCCCTAGGAACCTATGGGCTGAAGCCGTTAATACGGCTTGCTATATAGGGAATAGAGTTTTCTTAAGGCCCAGATCTAGGAATACCTCCTATGAGTTATGGAAAGGTAGGAAGCCAAATGTTAGCTACTTCCATACCTTTGGAAGCAAATGCTACATTTTGAATGACCGTGATCAACTTGGCAAGTTTGATGCTAAGAGTGATGAGGGTATATTTATTGGCTATGCCTTAAATAGTAGAGCCTATAGAGTTTTCAACTTGAAGACTCGAACCGTCATGGAATCATCCAATGTTGTCATTAATTATACAAGGCTCAAGTCTAATAACCATAAGGAGAATGTAGTTTTAGATGATGACTCTCCTTTGGAGAATGTTGTGGAGACTCCCAATGTTGGGACGTCCAATGGTAATAATGAGGACACACAACCTCTTAATAGAGCCTCTCTTGGACTCTAATGAACCCGCTCCATAGGTTAAAAAACTCCATAACAAAGATGATGTTATTGGAGATATGAATGAGGGTGTTAGAACTAGGCATCAAATAGTTAATCTCATTAGCTTTACATGCTACACCTCTCAAATAGAACCCAAAAAGGTTGATAAATCCTTAAATGATGAATTTTGGGTTCTTGCCATGCAAGAAGAGTTAAGCCAATTCGAAAGGAATGAAGTTGAGACTCTGGTTCCTAAGCCTAAAGCACACATGTCATAGGCATCAAGTGGATTTATAAGAACAAATCCGATGAGGATGGCAACATAATGCGGAACAAGGCTAGACTTGTAGCACAAGGATACTCTCAAATTGAGAGTATCGACTTTGAGGAGACATTTGCTCTCGTTGCCCGTTTAGAGTCCATTAGGCTTCTCTTGTTCATATCTTGTATTCACAAGTTCAAATTACACAAAATGGACGTCAAAAGTGTCTTCCTCAATGGCTTCTTGCAAGATGAAGTGTTTGTTGAACAACCCAAGGGGTTTGTGGATGCACACCACCCCAACCATGTTTATCGCCTCAAAAAGGCTTTGTATGGGTTGAAACAAGCACCGAGGGCTTGGTATGAGCGCCTCACTCAATTTCTTGTTGACAATGACTACACAAGGGGTAATGTTGACAAGACCTTGTTCATCAAGAGAAACAAAGATGAGTTATTTATAGCTCAAATCTATGTTGATGACATGGTTTTTGGCTCCACCAATAACACCAAAGTCCAACAATTTGTTGATGTTATGTCTCATGAATTTGAGATGAGTCTTGTTGGTGAGTTTAGTTACTTCCTAGGTTTGCAAATTAGGCAATTAGATGATGGGATTTTTATTACCCAAGCCAAATATACCAAAAACCTAGTGAAGAAGTTTGGTCTTGAAAATGCCAAACATTGTGATAAACCCATGAGTACCACTTTGAAGCTTAGCAAGGATACAAGTGGAAAAAGTGTGGAACAAACTTTATATCGTGGCATGATAGGTAGCTTACTTTATTTGACCGTAAGTAGGCCCGATATCTCTTTTAGTGTGGGTGTGTGTGCTAGGTACCAAGCGGATCTTAAGGAGTCCCATATCTCTTCTGTTAAGAGAATCATTCGCTATGTGAATGTAGACCTAGCACGGTTTCGGTTCGAACAGTGGAATTGAACCGGAATCGAAATCGGAATCGGAATCGGAACCGAAAAAATTAGAATCGGAACCGAATTTCTGATTCCGATTTCGGTTCTAGAATTGAAACCGAAACCGAAACCGAAACCGAAACCGAAACCGGAGGAGGCTGGTTCTGATTCCGGTTCCAAGGTTTTCAGAACAGGGCGGTTCGAACCGGAATGGAACCGGCGGTTCTAGTTCCAAATATTTTTTTTTTTAATTTTTTTTTTAATATAAATACCAAACATAACCTAACTCCTTCTACCTACTCACACTGTCACACACAGCCACAGCCGTCAGACTTCTTCTTCTTTCCTCCTCCTCCTCTTCTTCTTCTTCTTCTTCTTCTTCTTCTTTTCCACTTCGATCTCCTCTTCTTCGATCTCCTCCTCTTCTTCTTCTCCTCCTTCTTTTTCTTCTATCTCCTACTCCTCTTCTCTTCGATCGATCGAGATCGATCTCCTCCTCTTCTTCTTCGATCCACCCCAAATCTCTTCGATCCACAATCATCACGTTCACGGCATCACCACTATGACAACATCAGATTTTGATTTTTTTTTTTCGTCTTCTTCTTCTTGATTTCTTGGACTGATTTGGGTTGGAAACTTGGATGGACGGTTGACACTTGATAGATTGAGTTTTATTATTAATAAATAAATTTTTAAAAAAAAAAAGGAAAAAAGGTTCAAAACCGTCGGTTTGGTCGGAACCGAAACTGGAACCGGAACTGGTATAAACCGGTTTCGGTTCCGGTTCCGGTTCCACCAAACCTTAGAACCGGAACCATCGGTTCTGAACCGAAACCAGAACCGAATCTGAACTGTGCCAGGTCTATGTGAATGGGATATCCAACTATGGGATATCCAACTATGGGATTTGGTACTCTTTTGACGCTAATGCTAGTTTTGTAGGCTTTAGTGATGCGGATTGGGCAGGAAATTGTGATGATAGGAAAAGCACATCAGACGGTTGCTTCTTCCTAGTCAACAACTTGGTGTCTTGGTTTTACAAGAAGCAAAACTCGATTTCCTTGTCCACGGCCAAGGCCGAGTACATAGCCACGGGGAGTGGATGCACACAACTCCTATGGATGCACACAACTCCTATGGATGAAGCAAATGCTAGTAGACTACGGATTCAACCAAGGTACACTCACTCTCTTTTGTGATAATATGAGTGCTATTAATATTTCAAAGAATCCGGTGCAACATTCTAGAACTAAGCATATTGACATCCGTCACCATTTCATTAAAGAGCTTGTTGAAAATAAATGCATAGTACTTGAATATGTAGGTACTAATGATCAACTTGCGGACCTATTTACTAAACCTTTAGATGCTACTCGATTTAAAACACTTAGTATATCTATTGGGATATGTCTTGTGGAGTGATGTATTTTGTGATTGACCCCATATGGGGAACTCAAGCAAAGAGAGCTATTTTGCATTCTTGTCACTTACAAAAAATTTGAAATATCTTATGCTTCTTTTTTTAATTGCTTGAGTAAGCTTGGTTGCACATATGTATATATGTTTTCAATTCAATAAGTGTGAACCTTGCTTGTTTACAATCCATGTCATATTTATGTTCAAATATGCATTTTTGGATTAGGAGATTTACATAGGAAGTATGCTTTGAATGACCTATAATTATCTCCATGACATGATGATTCTTATATAACATGCTATTGAAAATTGAAAAGCATAAAATTCATATGACATGCTCAAATGAAAAGCATGAATTGATGATTGCGTTCTTAAATGCAAAACTTGTGTGAAAAAGCTTATGAGACTCAAAATGAATAAATGATCTTGTATCCGTTCAAAGGAATTTAAATTCCAAATGTCTCTCTTTCTTTATTAGTTGAACATGGCTACTATCATACGGATATCTTATCCGGAAAAATCAAATAGGGTGCAAAGTTGCTCATGCCATGTTTCGCTTATAAAGTTGGATATAGTTGCTCTTAAATTAAAATCAATGAAATCTCTATATCCTTGCTTCTCTCATGACAATGGTGAAATTGGTTTAAATTCTTATTAGAAACCTTTGTCATTTGCTTTGCCAAATACCATTGTATTTTGGACTTGAATGCTACATGTCTTGTATGCAAAGCATGTTTGATTCACACACTTTCTTCAAATAAATCTCCTTGTTTCTCTACAATTAATTGGAATGCATACAGTGAATTATATGATTATGCAAATATCTTGCATGCTACTATCTCTCTTTGCTAAGTGTGACCCGGTTGGGGACTACTCCTTTGCCTATATCATGACAAAAAGGGGGAGTAGAATGTGGTAAGGGGAGTTGCAAATTGTAGTAGCTATTGTGCATATTGGGGAGCATATTCATTGAGGGGGAGTAACCCGTTAAGGGGGAGCATTGCATACACATACATTGCATAATGTTGTGCCTAAACTCTTAAAATGCAAATGCTTGTTTTTGTTCTCACTTGATTAATCTCACACTTTACTTGTATTGGAAAGTATAGAATCCTTATTTTCAGGGATTGATTATTCTACAGGAGATTGAAGACTTCAAGATGTAGTATTTAAAATATCTCTTTGGAATGTAAAAATTCATTATTGACCCGTAGTTTCTATTTTTTGTGAGGAATTAATGTGAGTGATGGTTTTGTCACAAAATAGCCAAAGGGGGAGATTGTAAGGTTCCCGTTTATTGATTGGCTTATTTCGTGGACAAACCACATGTGGGGTTCATTGTAAGGGTAGCTTAGGTATTGATGTTCAAGTTCAATGCTCTTTGAAGACCTCCTCATTGATAAGCACCAAAGGTAATTTCTAAGTGCTTACTTTCATTGAAGAGATAGTTGCACACATTCACAACTCATGCATATGTTTTGTTCTTGTATGTTGTGTGTCTTATTTATGTGCATTAATGTTCATTAACATCTCTTCTTGCATGCTCTTATGATTGCATTTTTTGTATATCCTTTGCCATGTCATTTTATGACTTAGGATTGCTTTCTTGCAAAGGGCGCTGTTCAAAGCGCTCTACAGAAGCACTGTACGAACAGCGCCCATCTGAGACCTGATGAAAATGGGATAGGCGCTGTACATACCTGATCGATTTAATCGGTCGCTGTACAAAGCGCTGTACATAGCGTTGTACATAGCGTTGTACGTACAATGACTCTCTGTTTTCCCGAGAGAACAGAATTGTGGCGTTGTACAGAAGCGCTGTTCGAACAGCGCCAATGAAGAAAGTTTTTCATTTTCCCAGGTAAGCGCTGTACAAGTCACTCTACGTATAGCGCCCAAGGCAAAAACAGGGGAACTTATTAAAACGCAACACTTTGATTTTGACCCCCTATATATATGCCTCTATGACTTTAGGTCACTGAAGTGAGTTGATTTTCAAATTTCATACTTAGGATATTTTTCAAAGCAAGAAAAATACACAAGAACTCACCTTTGATTACTCAAACACTATTTCCATGATCATCAATCATCATCTAGCATCATCTTTGATCATCTAGATATCATCTTGCATGGTTTCTTCATCACACTTTGCTTGGTAAGTTTTTCACTAATATCTTACATATTTTGTGTCTTTCTTTGCAAGCAATCTCATTTATTACTTGTATGTTATTCATATATATCTTATATACAAGTTTGAGATTAGTGTTTTGAATGTTTGAGAGTTGTATTGTGATAGCTTTCTAGTTTTCATAATCTATGATTTGCTAAGCTTTTTGACATGTCACTTAGCTCTTGATATCTAGGATTGTATTTCCTGATATATCATCATCCTAGATAAGCATATAGAGTTAGACCTGGCACGGTTCCGGTTCGAACCGTGGAATGGAACGGAACCGAACCGAACCGAAACCGGAGAAGGTCGGTTCCGATTCCGGTTCTAAGGTTTTCGAAACCGGGCGGTTCAAACCGGAATGGAACCGGCGGTTCCGGTTCCGGTTCAAACCGACGGTTCCAAATATTTTTTTTTTAATTTTTAATTTTTTAATATAAATACCAAACCTAACCTAACTCCTTCTACCTACTCACACATAACCACAACCGTCAGACTTCTTCTTCTTTCCTCCTTATCTTCTTCTTCTTCTTCTTCTTCTTCTTCTTTTCCACTTCGATCTCCTCCTTTTCTCCTCATCTTCTTCTTCTTCTCCTCCTTCTTTTTCTTCTATCTCATACTCATCTTCTCTTCGATCGATCGAGATCGATCTCCTCCTCTTCTTCTTCGATCCACCTCAAATCTCTTCGATCCACCATCATCACGTTCACGGCATCACCACCATGATAACATCTGATTTTGATTTTTTTTTTTCTTCTTCTTCTTGAGTTCTTGGACTGATCTGGGTTGGAAACTTGGATGGATGGTTGACACTTGACAGATTGAGTTTTATTATTAATAAATAAATTTAAAAAAAAAAAAAAGGAAAAAAGGTTCAAAACCGCCGGTTTGGCCGGAACCGAAATCGGAACCGGAACCAGAATCGGACCGGAACCATGCTAGGTCTAATAGAGTTACCTAGCTCTTTTTGCATATTTGAGTATTTCATATATTCACTTAGGTTGTATCATCTCTTCATTGAGAAGTAAGACTTGTGTAGCTTCTAGGATTAGGTTGCGTAAATCATAAGCAATTGGACTAAGTTCACTTATACCGGGATTAGGTAGGTTTGTGATTACTTACCGGGATTAGGTAGGTGTGTGATTACTTACCGGGATTAGGTTGTAATCAGTTTACACATTTAGTGGATTCGAGGTTCGAGTGTGGCTCATTTATTAGCCCGTGGTTTTTCCCGTGAGGGTTTCCACGTAAATATCAAGTGTTATTTAATTTCCGCACCATATTACACTTGTTATACTATATTGTCTATTAGGGGTATTTTCGTAATCTTGACCATACACGAAAATTTGGTAAAATCGATTAAAATCTATTCACACCCCCCCCCCCCCCCTCTCTAGATTAATATATTACACATCGTTAATTTGTTTCACAATCTGTCATATTTTACAAAGAGAGTCGAAGTCGATTGACGATTTGAGATGGTTTTGCAATTGAAAGGGAATTAGGGATTTGGTTCGAATTTGGTTTTGGCTTTTGCAATTGAAAGCCTGAAAGAGATTTTAGGGAAAAAAACGGTCTAAGAAGAGTCAACGACTTTGACTCCGCCCGGACCCGATTAATCGGTCTAAACCGAACAAGTCGGTCGATTTTTTGTGTTGACCGTTGATCGTTGACTTTTTCGTTGACCAATTTTGGCAAATTTGGGATGGCCGACCACCCCACAACATTTAGGCGACTGCCTAGACCATTTTTTTTGAACACTGCCTCTGGACAAAAAGCGATGTGGCTACCGTTGTGAAAACCCATAGCGGTAGCTAGGCACTCAACAAACCTCAAGGAAAAAACATGCATTCTAAATTCAATTGGCATGGCAATGATCAAATAAGATACAATAGAATGATCATGCATGAAGAGAGATAAACCAAGAATATGCACCAATAAGAAACACACAAAAATATACAAGATATGTAAATGTATGAGATGTTTGTGTGTGTAACTAAATCTCTTCAATTAAGAGTCAAGACAAGTAAGCTACCTTCCTTAAAGCATTTGAAGTCCACAATGAGGTCCAATAGCATTTGAAGAGAGTTCTTCGAGCCTAAGCTACTCTTACAATTTTAAACCTCATTGTGATTTTGTGAACGAAATAAACCAATCAAAAAGTGAGGCATTTATAGTTTTAATTTAGATTCACACCGGACAACAACTAAGAGATGATTCCTGTAAATAGAAAGCAAAAATCCTATCATGAAGGGTGCCTACCTTTCCGACGCTCGAGTCAAAAACTTGGTTTGAAGTATAAATGAAATTTATGTTAATGGAATGGAGAATGTCATGAGTCACTAACCTCCTCATCATTCTTCTTCTTCTTCTTCTTTTGTGGTGTTATTTTATTTATAGGGATTTTCACTTTGGTCCCTTAGTATTTAAGGGGGAGTATTGAATTAGGATTTTCGAGGACATTTAAAGACTTTATAAATTCGAGTGTATTCAATTCGAACATTTAAAGACTTTAAAAGAGTCTATATTAATCCAGTGGTATTCAATTCAGATTTTTATGGACTTTTAAAGAGTCTTTTCAAATCCAGGTGTATTGAACTGAGACTTTAAAAATGTCTACAAAAATCATGGTGTATTCAATTGGAACCACTACTACAAAAATGTTAAAAGACATCACTAGAAATCACTAAAAGAAATCGGTTTTTGGTAATCGATTTTAAAAAAGCTTTTAGACATCGGTTTTAAAAAAGCTTTTAGACATCGGTTTTAAAATTACAGTTTCAAAAGACATCGGTTTTTAAGAAAACCGATATTAAAAAAAAAACGTTTAGACATCGGTTTTTATAAAAACCGATGTCTTAAATTTTGTGTTGAAAAGACAATGGTTTTTTATAAAAACCGATATTAAAAACAAGCGTTTAGACATCGGTTCTTATAAAAACCGATGTGGATTCAAAAACAAAATTCTGCAATGTAAATCTGACCTATGTCCACATTCAAGTGCGCATATCTAAAAATACTCAACGTTATTTGCTCAACTTTTGACACAAAAAAGTAGACATGCAAACAAACACTTTTAAATCAGAAAATATTCCAAAAATCGATTTGGAAAAGTGTGAAAATGAGCGATGAAAACAGCTCACTCGTGGATTCACAAATCGCTTCTGACCTTTGACTGAATAATTGATCATAACTTTCAAAATACCGCCCAGAATTCTACGTTCTTTATACCGTTAGATTCATATCGAAAAATTGAAGAACCATCATGGACAAAAAAATTTATTTCCTTGCCAAAAGATACAGTTTTAAGGAAAGAGTTTGCACAAAAATATCTCCAATCGCTTCAATTCTGACCTTTGACTGAATAATTGATCATAACTTTCAAAATACCGCCCAGAATTTTATGTTCTTTATACTGTTGGATTCGTATCGAAAAATCAAAGAATCCATCATGGACGAAAAAATTTATTTCATTTCCAAAAGATACAGTTTTAAGGAAAAATTTTGCACAAAAATATCTTCAATCGCTTCTGACTTTTGACTGAATAATTGATCATAACTTTCAAAATACCACCCGGAATTTTAGGTTCTTTATACCATTGGATTCGTATCGAAAAATCAAAGAATCCACAATGGACGAAAAAATTTAATTCATTGCCAAAAGATACAGTTTTAAGGAAAAAGTTTGCACAAAAATATCTCCAATCGCTTCTGACCTTTGACTGAATAATTGATCATAACTTTCAAAATACCACCTAGAATTTTACGTTCTTTATACCGTTGGATTCGTATCGAAAAATCGAAGAATCCTACGTGGATGAAAAAATTTATTTTGTTGCCAAAAGATATAGTTTTAGGGAAAAAATTTGTACAAAAATATCTCCAGCAGAAAACAAAACCACACAATAAAAAATGAAATGAAAAATAAACCCACCAATAAAATTTATTTAATATATATATGTTTGTAGTAGAAATTAGAATTTTGATTAGTTGAGTAAATTTAAATTTATCAAACAAGTTTTTATTTATTTATTTATTTTTTTTTTATTTCTAACAACTCATATGGGTTACATATAAATTTTGTGCAATTGTTAATACATCCAATCTTGTGGTCAGGCGGTAAAGGCTTACCACTTTGACTTTGAGGTTGCAAGTTCGATTCCTCATAATGACAATTAATTGTCATTATTATCAGAGGTGGGGTTGGTCGATGGTCGGTGGAGGGCCGGTGGAGCAGGCCGGCGACGGTGGGATTAATTTTTGTAATTCATCAATTTTACATCAGGGTTTTTAAATCGGTTTTAACTAAAACCGATGTCTTTTCTCTTGTTTTACATCGGTTAAAAACCGATGTCTTTTGCGCTTTTTTTCTAAATCACTAAAAAAGACATCATTTTTAAAAAATTCAAAAACCGATTTCTTGCATATAAAAAAACCGATTTCTTTTGTATTTTTTGTAGTAGTGAACTAGACTTTAAAGGATTTTCTTAGATCACGGATTTTGATGGACTTGATGTTGAGATGTATAAATATCAAAGGCCATAACCGACAAGATTTGGGTTAGGGTTATGCTTTTTTTCAATATTTTATGTATAGCTTTGCTCGGTTATTCGATTAGTTGATTATTTTTTGTTTATATGATTAGTTGAATAACAATGAGAATCAATGAAGTTGAGTTATGAATGTTGAGTAAGTATTTTCCTTTTAATATTGCTCTCAAAATTGTTATAAACTATGTCAATCTCTTTCATTTGTGATTGATTTTAGTAATTGAGTGGAAATTATTGTTATTTTTTTTTTTTGTGCAACGTTTATTCATACGTGAAGTTTTATGTATCCATATGTTATTTTTTTGGGTTTATCATGAAAGTTGAGATCTTTGTGAAAATTGAGCTTTGAAATGGAGCTTCTCTTCGGCTTACTGATTGGGTTATATACTGGTATAATTCATTAATTTATAATAGAAGTCTGAGATAACAAATCCATGAAAGTCCGAGATAAATGTCTTAACAAATCCATAAAAGTCTGAGATAAATGTCTAAACAAATCAATGAAAGTCTATGAGGATTTATAAAAATCTATAGAAATCCATGAAAATCTGTCACTTAAAAAATGTCTTTAAATGTCCTCAAGAATCCTAATTAAATACACCCCCTTAGAAAATGTCATTTTTTATTATTATTTGAGTTTGGTATATTAACTTATTTGGTCCTCAACTTTTCAGAAATACATCAAAATGGTCCCTTCGTTAATCAACTATTTGTTAAAGTTAACGGACCCAAAGGTATTTATGTTATTTGACACAAATAATGTACTAACAAGACACGTGACATTTGATATTAAAAACTCATTAATAAAAAACTTATAAAAAAAAAACAAAACAAAACAAAAAGTCAAAATTAGTCAAATAACCTTATTGCACAAAATTGAAACTCTAATGTTCTTTTATCAACCATGCCTTATGCCTAGAGCTGACCACGGTTCCGGTTAACCGACGGTTTTGTCCGCGGTTTAACTGGAACCGTACGGACTAAACCGGATCGAAAATCGGAAACCGAAACCGCCGGTTTGAAAACTGGTTGGAAACCGGTCCGTACGGTTTTGGTTTCAGTTTAGAGGGTGTAAAAACCGGCGGTTTAACCGACGGTTTTGTCCGCGGTTAAATCGACGGTTTGGCATAAAAAAATTAAAAAAAAAAATTTCCAACCAATCAGATGCTGCCACATGGCAGTGTCTTTAAAACAAACAGACAGTAATAGGACATGTGCAGAAATAAATAAATAATTAAAATTTTCCAACCAATCAGACACTGCCACGTGGCAGCGTCTTTAAAACAAACAGACAGTGATATGACATGTGCAGAAATAAATAAATAATTAAAATAATTAAACCAATCAGACGTTGCCACGTGGCAGCGTCTTTTAAAAAAACTGACAGGTGACACCATGACAGCGACAGGTGCAGAAAAAAATAAATAAATAAAATAATTTAACCAATTAGACGTTGCCACGTGGCAGTGTCTGAAAAAAAAAAAAACCAAAACTTAAACCGGACCAAACCCAAACCCAAACCCAAACCCAAACCGAAACTGGACTAAACCGAAACCGAAACCGAAAAACCGACGGTTATAAATTGCCCACCAAACCGAATTTCCGATTTCGGTTTTAGTGTTTACAAAAACCGAAACCAACGGTTTCGAACCGAAACCGAACCGGGGCCACCACTACTTATGCCTCCTCGCCCCTTACCAAACGACACCTCTATCACACTAAACGAGACATGCAAGTTGTCGTTGAACCAGACCTGCGATCGTCGCTTAACTATTGTTCTGTTGATTTCATCTTTTACTATTTTCACTTTATTTTCTCATTCTTATTCTTCTCTCCTTTTAGTTTTTTTTTCTTTTTCAGATATTGCAATCGACTTTTATTATGGGCTTATTTGACATCTTGTGCTTGTTTCTATCATATCAATTATCCTATGGAATCTAGTTTAGGATGAAGTGAATTCTTATTTCCTTGGTAAGACATGCCATACTTAGGAATTAGGATGACATGACATAGACATCCATAATATGATATCTATATTTCATGGGTGATTTGATCTTCCTAATCAAACATTTTGATCACATACTCAAATTAAATTGACTTATTTAAGTCCAAACCAACATTTGCCCTCAACTAAATTGATATAGGCTTTTTTTTATTTTATTTTAAGGATTACTTGTTTTATACTTAGGATGCTCATACTAAACGTTATTAGGGTTTCTTCCTTTTTTTTTTTTTTTTTTTTCATTGATGCTAGAATCATTTGCGGCTTTCTCATTTCCTTTTATTTAAGGAGTAGAATATATTTAAACAGAACACAATATGTATACTTAGATACTTACCACTTAAAAGTTGAATGGCAAATTAAAGAATTTTGTATGTGTTTGTAACCAATTAGCAAGAAAAATGATATACTCGTGAAATTTTTTCTTTCAATCGTTTATTTATAGAGAAAATAAAGGATACCCCATCTCTAGTTTTACCTCATTAAGAGCCATATTGTTCCCTATTCATAAAACAAAAGGATTATATATTCATTGAACTCAAATCTATTAAGTTTCGGCCTCAATATATTAATCAATCCATCATATTTAATATCAATAATGATCAATTGAACCTGCCGCGGTGCAGTGATGTTAAAGATTTCTATGTTAGACACCTGACAGCTAACGAGCCTTAGATTCTCGAGATTCGAACAACTCGATTAGAAGAGATCATGGTCATGAAAGTTGTAGTGTATTTTGACTATGTAAAGCTGCATAATTTTCAACCATGCAAAGTTCAAGGAATTCGAGAACATATTGATGAAGTTGCACAAATGACCAAAATATAGAGTCTTGAGAGTTTGAGAACCCAAAAGGCTGGATGTAAATTACACTCATCAATTTCAAGCTCTTTGAGTTTGTACAATGTTGCATGGTCAAAAACACAATTAATTAGAGACCAATTTTGTTTCCTCTACAGAAAAATCTAGGTTTACGAAGATTGATCATCAATGGTTGACAATGTTACAATGCACGAAGGATGAATTCTTCAAAGGTGGTTATCGTCTTAAAGTTTTCGTGAACGAAACTGAGATTATGAATATGAGTCCAGTGATGAGTACATTTGAGTACATTTCTTGGACAAGACACAAGTGTTGACAATTTCTTTGATTCTATCAAGACGAGATAAAAATGCATGATTTTTATCTATATGTCTTCCAACTATATCATCTTGGTCCATTTTATGATTTATTATATTGCAATTTATGTCCACTTAATGTAATTTATGATTGCACATCACATCTTAGCAGAGATGATAGTGCACCTCCCTTCCACACCTAGTGGTTAGGGGTTTGAGTCCCAAAGTGCATATTTTATAAGTATGTGTGGGAAGTTTTCTCCCGGTTAGTGGGAGATCTCAACAGTCCTATTGTAATAGTTGTAAATATAATACTTCAAAAAAAAAAAATGTAATATATGGTCATGAGGGTATATAAAAGACCTCTTAACATTGTATTTGATAAATTGATGAAAATGTTTGAGAAATAAAGAAATTTCTTCTTTCGGAGCAATATTTTCTCTCTTCTATAACTTTGAAGTTTATATTATTATTATTATTATTATTATTAATCAATATATTATTGTTATTTTAATCATTTCATAATAAATCTCACATTTGTTTTCTTAGTTACGGTCGCTATAAGCTACATCTGATGTATTGAATTTCATTTTTTTTTTATGTAATGGACCCAATACAATAGATCTAAAAACTAAAAAGTAATATATGTATATACATGGGACCTATATATATAATAGAAAAAGAAACTCCCATTTATAATATATAAGAATAAATTTATAAGAAATAA
This sequence comes from Acer yangbiense, assembly GCA_008009225.1. Taxonomy (NCBI): domain Eukaryota; kingdom Viridiplantae; phylum Streptophyta; class Magnoliopsida; order Sapindales; family Sapindaceae; genus Acer; species Acer yangbiense. The sequence continues at coordinate 11,438,940 of CM017767.1, forward strand.
ATATAAATAAAAAATATAAATTGTCTTAATTTGAAGGGGAAATTACAATGGACCCCTTGAGGTTTGATCCTCTGATGTTCAAAACGATAAGTTTAAGTGTTCTAGATAAACCTTTATGTTTAATTGTTCTCTTAGGGTGTGTTTGGTACGTGGGACAGGACGGGACAATTTCCTCTTGTCCGACGTTTGGCGCATTTTAAATATGGGACGAGATGAGATTTGATGGGATAAAAACACCAAAACTTGTCCCACCCAAAACCCTCGGCCAAGTTGTCCCATGCATGGTACAAACCTGAAAAAGACGTTTTTTACCCTTTAAAATTTCCAAAAATTGCAAACATGTCCGATATAAAACAAAACTCTAAACCTATTTCCCCTTTCCCTTTCTCTATTTCCCTCATCCTCCTCTCTCATTTATTTTTGCTGTCGGTGCTTGAATCCACTCGAATCTTCAACGCAGAAGTATGTAGTCTACTCTTAATCTAATTGCATGCTTTGATTTAATGAAAATCTCTTTCTTCTTTCTTTATTTAAATTGAATTTGATATAGGGTTATGGTTAGGGTTTTGTTTTATAAGAAATTGGTTTGGATAGTTTGAATTGATGATTGCATGTGTGCTTAATTGATTTATATGCGTATTTAGCTTTATACCCAATGGTCTTGGGCCGTTGATTTACTCTTTTGAGTTTGGGTTTAGTGTACAATCACAAACAATGATATAAAACGTGTATGCAAGTTGAGTCAACTGCTTCATTTGTAAATCTGTGATGGGTTTATGTCTCTTTTTGTTCATTGCAGATCAAAATCTAACAATCCGGTTCCAAATTATATGGGTGTGTATACATATATGTTCATATTTATAAATGCACTTTTTCTAAAACTAAAATATGTCTTTTTATTGCCTATTGCGAGATTGACAGTTGAATTAGATCTCTATCTCTCTATTGTCACTGCAGTTTACAAATGCAATTGTTGCAGTCTCCATGGATGCATATTTTGTGAAACGAGTGAAGAGAAACAAAGAAAAAGGGTTTTGAAAAATAAATGGTAAAGAGTATAAGTAGAGAAATCTATGTTAGGAAAAAGGCTTGAAAATATCTGCATTATTTGCATTATTTGAGCTTAATTTTTATTTTGATGTTTGGCTTAGTAACATGTGGTTTGTATCGCATGGACTTGTTATAGTTTTATAAATTTAGAAATTGTTGAAGCAGCTTTATACCCAATTGACACTATTAAAACTAAACTTCAGGTAGATTGATTGTTCTAAATATTATTCTTGCGTGTCTGTTGCTTTTATCGCCAAAGTTTAGACTTATCTAGGATCATTTAACTTTTAACTTTGAATTTAAGGAAGAAAAAAATATCTTATTATGATGTGAGTTTTGATTAGTTACTATATTCTTTATTTTTAATACTTCAAATAGTGGCTGCTATATGTTGGTGTAGTATTTTGTTGAGTGATAATTTGGAAAAATTGTTTATTGAGTTAATATTGCCCTATTATGAGACAATTTGGGATATTTATGTGATTAATGTGAATGGGATGGCGATTTTGATGTGAGATGAATGAGCGTAATTGTTGTTACATGCAAACAATGCCTAATGATTTGATTTTTCTCACTTATGGTTTTATTTGCGTGTTGAATGTATATTGTGAGATTGTGTTAAATTTGTGCTTAAAAGAACTCCTTAATGAATTTTTGGTTGCAAATTTCTCAAGCTATGATTGGTTGCTTGATTTTTTTCTTAATTATTTTGTTTGATTTGTGAAATATGAAGTTATTGATGAACACGACAATCACTTGATAATACTCATTAAAGTATAGAGGCTTTACGTACACATGCTGATGTGTTTTGCTACAATTCATGTTTATTTATTTGAATACGAGAGAATGCGATCTGAAATGAGAAATTTAGATCAAAGGGTATTTTCTAGACTTCAAATTAGGTTAAAAGAAATACAACGTATTACAAATGTAAGTGATACTAATTGTGTATGGAGTTGCGAATGGATTGGAATGCCTTTGCAATATTGTGTGATTTGCTAAAAACTCGTGGTGGGTTGTTAGATGCATGTTGCTAGTTTTGTAAATATATTAGCACACTATTACAAAAATAGAAGTATTCAGGTTAGATTCTGTAGATCTGGTGAAAAAAATTAGTCGGTATGTCCTAGTTTTGCGTGGTTTGTTGATTTTGGAAGACGTGTTATTTTCATACCAACTCTCATCCTAGATGATTGTACGAACTCGAGGTGGAGATGGTTTAAGGTAACCATTGTAACATTACTATTATATACATTAAATAATAATTTATATTATCCATATAAAACATTAGTTGTCTTTTGTTTTTAGGGTTGCCTAGGAGTACTAGATAGAATATACATAGAAGTGACTGTACCCGATGCCGATAAACCAAGGTATCGAACAAGAAAGGGACATATAGAAACTAATGTATTAGATGCATGCACTCGTGATTTGTAGTTTGTATATGTCTTATCTGGTTGTGAGGGCTCAGCTACCGATTCTAGAGTTCTTCTGGATGCTATGCATTACTAGACATAATAGATTGAGAGTCCCATTTGGTAAGATAGTAATTTAACACTACAACAATTTGCTCTTATTATTTGACCGGTGACAACTAATATGTGTAATTATTATAGGTAATTATTATTTAGCTAATGCTAGTTATACCAACGGTTAAGGTTTTCTTGCACCATATAGAGGTACAAGGTATCATTTACAGGAATAGACGGACTTAGCTCATGCGCCTAGGAATCACGAGGAATATTTTAATATGAAGCACTCACAAGCTAGGAACATTATTGAGAGGTGTTTTGGTCTTTTAAAGAAACGTTAGGCTATATTACGGAGTCCTTCTTTCTATCCAATTAGATTTCAAGGACGTATGATCATAGCTTATGCTTTGCTACATAATTTTATTAGGATGTACATGTATGTTGATCCTGAGGAATACACGCTAGTCACACTTAATAATTTGCCTATTAGAGAAGACGTACCAAATGAGTTAGAATCTATTGATGTCGTAGAAGGAAGCGATGAATGGAGTCAATGGAGAGATAATCTAGCCGGAGAGATATTTGATGCTTGGATGTCAAAGAGAACTTGAGAGATTTATGATTTTTTTTTTTCATTACTGTTGAACATTATTGTTTATGGATAAATTGTGGCATGTTTTTAGATAGCGGCTTGATAAAATACATTGTTGAATTTTATTGATAAAATAATTTGTTGTTGTTGTTGCCGCCTAAATTTATACATTTGTATTAATTCTCTTATATAATTATTTGTGTATTAAATTTTCTTATTAGTTTTCTTTTATGTTCTAAATTGTATTAAATGATATGCAAATTCGATATGTCTGATAGACATAATTGGACACTCGAAGAGGAGGATGTAATGATTAGCATCCTCGAAGGGATTGTTGCTGATGGTGGTAGATGCGATACTTGTAGTTTTAGGTCTGGTATCTATGAGCATGTCGTTTCAAAGATGCATGAAAAAATTGAAAAAATTGAAAAAATTATCATAACAGCAAAACATGTGCAAAACAAAATAAAGCGAATGAAAGATAAATATTCAACAGCCTATGATATACTTAACATAAGTGGGTTCGAATGGGATGACACTCGCAAATGTGTTACTGTCGACAGTCTTAAAATTATAGAAGAATACTTGAAGGTTAATGGTTATTTTAATTTTCTTTATATATAATCAATTAGTTTTATTTTTATAACTATTATATATATATATATATATAATAGTTTATTATTCTAACTTATATTTGTTCGTTGTGATAGAAACATCATAACAAGAATTATACAATTAATAGACCATTCCCACATTATGAATGTCTACAAGTAGTGTTTGGGAAAGATCGAGCAACAGGCAGTATGGTTAAATCCACATCAGATGCTTTGGATCATATGAGACTGGAAAATGAGGAGTCGGACACAACTAAATTCACTCAGCCTTTGTCTACCCCCTCAAATGTTGCATTTGCTTCCTTTGCCTCAAATACAGAACAAACATCGAAGCGAAAGAGAAAGATGAATGTCAGTTTAGCTGCAGTAGACACCATGAATGTTTTTGAAAAAAGCATAGGAAAGACATCTGCAGATATTGCTAAGTTGACTAAGGCTATTACATGAGGGGATGCAATTGCTCATTTAGGTGTTGAGCTAGATGGTATGGGTTTTGATCGTATACAAGTGATACGAGTTGCGATGTATTTTGGAAATAAGCCAAGCCAATTGTACATTTGGAATGACTTGAATGACTCTTACAAAAACCAGATTTTGTGAAGGCAATTCTAAAGGAGTGAACACTTTTATATATGATTTTGTGAACTTGTATGAAGCATATGGAATTGTGAACATGTCAGTGTCATGGATTATATGTTATAAGGTTCATGAACATTTAAATTACGTTAAGTTTTAGGTTTTTTGTTGGTGCCATTATAGTGATAATCATTTTTAAGTTTAATTAAAATTATTCTAATATTGTATCATTAATATGAATTGAGAATGTTTACTAATGCTATTCAATGTTATTATGTTATTAGAATTAATATGAATTATTAGGTTTAAAATGTTATGTTCGAGTACCACCATGCAAATTTTACAAGCATGTGTAGGGAGTTTTTTCCCGGTTTGTGGGAGCAGCCTTCTCTTCGGTTGTGAGAGTTGTAATTCATATGTAATCTCTTCCTAATAGCGGGAGTAGTATTCCGAGCCGTGCTTGTAGAGTCTAATTAATCTCACCAAGTCCCGCCAGTAGTTGTATTTCAAAAAAATAAATAAAATAAATAAAACGTTATATTTGAATTTATTATTTTTTTTATTTTTCAATCACAATATTATTATTTTTGTTAAATATGATATATAAATATATTTATTTAATAAAATCAAATAAATACTGACTTGTCATGTCCCATTTGTTACTATTATGTGGTAACAAACATTATACAGGACAAGATAGACATTTTGGTCATTTAAACCTCTTATCTCGTCCTGTCCCAACCATACCAAATGCATAACAGTATAGTTAACGGTTCTATCCATGATATACCAAATACAATACGGAATAACTGTCATGTCCTGTCCCGTCCCGTCCCGTCCTATCCCATCCCGTCCTATCCCATCCATATACCAAACGCACCATTCTTAACAATGAATATTATAAATGTCTATTTTTTTAGTCTTTCAAACATGAATCTAAAAAACTATTTAACAAATTTTATATTAAATAAATAAATAACTAAAAAAGTGAAAGTTATCAAAAATAACCATAGAAATTATATAAATTTTGCTTTCATCCACAAATGAAGTTTTAACTATTAATAACCACATTATAATTTTTTTTTTCAATCCATAATCACAAATTATGAAAATATCCCAATAATATATTTCCTATTTTTTTTTTAACAAAAATGTGAAATCCATGAAAAAAAAATGTAACATCTTGGAGAAAACGTGAAAATCTTGACATTTTTTAAAATTGAAAATTACTGGAACATACACTTTGAAATTATTTTTTAACTTTTTGTATGAGAATATTATCGAAACATATATTTTCTAATCGTTCATGTTTTTTATTATTTTTTTCTCTTCTTTTGGCAGATGAACATTGATGTCAGGAAGGGCTTGCCTCGTAGGGGCCATTACCACGCTTAGGCTTGTGTTGCCTAGGCATTGCACCGCTAGTGCCGCTTGACCCAGGCGGCGCAACGCCCATGCAACGCCGTCTCTTATGAAGGGGGTGGTGGTGTGTGAGAGAGATATGAGAGCAAACAAAGAGAAGATAGGGGATAGAAGGGAGGAGAGAGAGTTTGGGGAGAATTTTTATGTGATGGTATTTGTGTATATTCTAAAAAATGTGGTTATTAACATGTAACGTTTGTATGCGGTTAAAAACGAAAGCCTAATGTCTTGTAGGGTCATTTTTTATTTTCTCTATAAATTAAACTCAACGGTTTCTCTCTCAAACGCTCCCATGTTTCTCTCAAACCCACCTTTCTCATTCTCTTAAATTGTAGGGGGTGTTCATGGCGGTCACGCCTCCGATGACCTTCACTAACCTATAGTGGAAGACACATCGCCTCCATTGGTTTAACCGTTGACCAAAAACTAACGGCGGGAAATGTGAGTGTCAATTATCGATAATGTTGTTTCCGTGTGTAAACAAGCGAACCTTGTAGAGATATGGTGTAATTCTCTCTCTCTCTCTCTCTCTCTCTCTCTCTCTCTCTCTCTCTCTCTCTCTCTCTCTCTCTCTCTCTCTCTCTCTATATATATATATATATATATATTATAAATAGATTTTGAGCTTTTTTTTTTCTTTTTTAAGTTTTGGGTATTAGGGAAATATCCAAAATTTTCCATCAAGGTGTATTAGGAGTTTAGGACCAAACCTTAGGAGGTTCGGTGTAATTTCCCCTAATTTGAAATGCATTTTATTACATGAATAAATAAATAAATAAATAATTTTTTTTAAAATATTACAATAAATCGAGTTTTTTTAGGAGGGATAGGTCTCGAACCCACGAACTTGTGGTATAAGTGTGCAACTTCATCTTGTCACATACTCACATGAATAAATAAATAAAACACAAAAAACAGATTTGATATTTATATATTATTTATTCCCTTTCTAATGCAGGATCCCGCACGAATTCGTACGAGATTCGTGCACGATAAACCGTATAAATTTTTTAAATCGGATTATCACATGTGATCCCATATGAAAATTGTGGGATCACGTGTGGAATCCCGCACTTGATATATTATATACTTGATAACCAAAATTAAATATTCATGGTTGATCAGAAAACAGAGAGACAAAACACAGCCGGGATTTTTGATGTAAGATCCTTCAATATGATAATGGGCTCGACGTCGTATTAATCTGTCAATCTCCAATTTCTGCTACTTGTAAATTTATTTCATTTGTTGTATTATTCTCCAAATCATAGGAGCCCTAATTTTGTTTTTGGAAATTAAAGGTGATGTGAATTTGAGAAAATGAAGGCAGGAAGTGCTGCGAAGCTGATTGTAGATGCACTGTTGCAGCGGTTTCTCCCGCTTGCACGACGCCGTATCGAAACTGCTCAAGCCCAGGTTGGTGTTTTTCGTCTTGTTTTTCTCATTTACATTTTGTTGAAATAAATCACGTGTGGATGGCGCTGTTGTTAAAGTTGAATGTAACTTACTTGTAGAGTTTTAGGGTTTTATTCACCATTTTTATGATTCCCAACTGTGACACTATGCAATATTTTCGTGCAGTTAGAATTGTTTTGAGTTTCGGTTTGTGGGTTTTTGGAATTTTCGATTGTATGGCAATTGTCTCAAATGGGTTTGCTAGGATTTAGAATAATGAATAGAGCCTGTAGCTTTTGTTGTACTTCAGCTCTGTTAACTAGTTGCTTTGATGAAAGGGTTTATCCACTTTGTAGCAAAGGTTATGTCTGAATTCTGCCAAACTTCTGGCGAAATCGGTATTGGACTTTACTACTTGTTGTTCAAACTTTACTAAGGTTATTTTCATGCAAATTAATCGATGCAAGGGGGCTAGTACACTTTTCAAGGTTTTGCAGATTTAGAGAAATCTTTTAGAAGGCTAATATGGAGAGGGAAAGTTTATGAATCCACATTCTTTAGTTGGTTCTTAGGGCCATTCTACTCAGGTTTGTACATATATGTAGGCCTGCTTGTCAATATCATAGGTGTTGTGAACTAAGACTTAATCAAAAGTTCATTGTTTGCCGAGGTTAGCGGCATTCTGTAACTTATCATGGCTGACTAGTGAGTAGTGACTACTAATTTAGTATTTTTGCTACAAATTGGTCAATTTTCTGATCACTTAGTTTTGTGCAAAGAACTTAAAGCTGCTGAATCTTTTATTGTTTCAAACAACTGCATGCAGCTAGAAAGTTTTGTTGTGTTTTTGGCTCATCAAAACCCAAGTCAAGGCTTAAGAAGGAATCCTATTTGGATTAGGAGAAAATAAAGTGTGCACATAATTTCCTATTGGGATTAGGAAATTATATTTTCTCAAGAGTCCCAAATCAACTAGGATTAGGAAATAAGTTAGCTTTTCCTATTCTAAAAGGATTTAGGAGTCCTATTCTAGCAAGGAATGTAACCCAAGTCCTATATCTATAAATAGGGCTGTTGGGAGCTTATTTTTAACATAGAAAAACAGCAAGCATACAGGGGTAGAGAGCAAGAGTGATAGAGAGGTTCTAGCAAGGTTTTGGGGAATTAGCTAACGGGTTTCAATAAGTATCTTGTAACCAAGCGTTTTTCTTCATAGTGCTAGTGATTTCTCAAGAGAGATCACACGAGGACGTAGGCAAAGTTAGCCGAACCTCGGTAAATTCTTGTGTTTGTGTGTGGTGTGTTTTCTTTATTTGTTCATATTTTATTCCGCATATTCGCATATCGTTATCCTATAAATTTATCATCGTAGTTTATCAAGAAAACACGATCAATGAGGGAGTTTAAAATCAACAAATTGGTATCAGAGCTTGGTCATAGCGTTTTTGAGATGGCGGGTGATAAGATCAATGACATGAAGCCCATCATAATCGAGAGAAGTTTGATGGGAAGGGTAACTTCACGTTATGGCAGAGGAAGATGAAGAACGTCTTGATTCAGCAAGATCTGCAGCATGCTATTCTCGGAGTGGAGAAGAAGCCAGCGGAAACTACAGATGCTAAGTGGAAGCGAATGGACGTAAAGGCAAAGAGCTCTATTGAGCTACATCTTGTCGACAATGTGATGCTTAATGTCGACGAGGATATGAACACTAAAGAGACATGGGATAAGCTCGAGAAAGTTTACAGGGGTAAAACTTTATCCAACAAACTTTTCTTGAAAGATGAACTTCTTAATCTTCGGATGGAAGAAGGTGGAAATCTGCAAGATCATTTGAGCAGATTTCAGAATTGTGTTGCCAATTTATTAAAGGTGGATGTGAGGTATGATGATGATGACAAGGCGCTTTTACTATTGAGATCTCTACCTCCTTCGTTCAAGTACTTCAGGACCACAATCATGTTTGGTAAGGAAAGTCTAAAGCTGGATAAGGTTATGGAAGCTATCCAATCTTATGTCAAGATGGATGAAAATACCGAAGGCTCTCAAGCACATGGTCTATATGCCAAAGGCAAAGAGAGGGGTCGGTCGTAGAGCAGACATGATAAATCTGTCAACAGAGGTAGATCAAAATCCAAGGGAAAAGAAAAAGAGAACAAGGGTTGCTTTACATGTGGTGCTACTGACCACTGGAAAAAGAATTGCAAGATATGGCAAGAAAGGAAAGCAAAGGCGATGGCAAGGAATTCAAGTTCAGCCAGTGTGGTTACTTCGGATGAAAGTGACGGAGAACTCCTCGCGGTAACATCGAGCTCCAATGCTTTTCAACATTGGATTTTGGATACCGGTTGTTCATTCCATATGTGTGCTAACAAAGAATGGTTCAACACATATAAGGAAATGAGCTGTGGAGAAGTTTTGATGGGAGATGATTTACCGTGCAAGATCGAAGGTATTGGATCAGTGAAAATCAGAATGCATGACGGAATTGTTAGGGTACTGGATAAGATCAGACATGTTCCTAAACTAAAGAAAAATTTGATATCTTTGGGCACTTTAGACAAAGCTGGTTACAAGTATTGTTCTGAAGGAGGGATACTCAAGGTTATCAAAGGGTTATTAGTCATGATGAGAGGTGATATTCAGCCTAACACTTTATATAAGCTTCGGGGAACTACAATAGTAGGTGGAGCAGCAATATCTGTAGAGAAGGATGAGACCGAGCTTTGGCATTGTAGGCTAGGGCACATGAGTCAAATAGGGATGCAAGAACTACACAAGAAAAATCAGCTGAAAGGTGTTAGTTTCTGCAATCTGAAATTCTGCAAGTATTGTACTCTCGGAAAGCAAACAAAGACGTCATTCAAGATTGCAGACAATGAGAAAAGAAGTAAAGAGCCGTTGTACTATATTCATACAGACGTATGGGGTCCTGCACCAACTAGGTCTAAGGGAGGATCAAGGTATTTTGTTACTTTTTTAGATGATTTTTCGAGAAAGGTATGGGTTTACTTCATGAGTGAGAAATCCGAAGTTTTCACAAAGTTTAAAGAGTGGAAAGTTGAAGTAGAAAACCAAACGGGCAGAAAAATCAGATATCTAAGAAGCGACAATAGAGGTGAATATAGAGACAACAAGTTCTTACAGTTCTGCAGGGAAGAAGGCATCACAAGGCATTTTACGGTGAAGAAAACTCCTCAACAAAACGGGGTAGCAGAGAGGATGAATAGAACTCTCATGGAAAGAGAGAGAAGCATGCGGTTTCATGCAGGATTGCCCGACATGTTTTGGGCAGAAGCGGTTAATCACGCTTGCTACTTGGTTAACCGATCACCCTCAAGGGTTCTTGATTATAAGTGTGCAGAAGATGTATGGTCTAGAAAACCTATTGATTATTCCAATTTAAGAGTTTTTGGATGCAGTGCATATGCTCATATTCCGAGTGATGAAAGAACCAAACTCAAGCCAAAGTCACTCGAGTGCATTTTCATTGGTTTTGAAAAAAGAGTGAAGGGCTACAAGTTATGGGATTTTGTCAACAAGAAGAAGGTTTTAAGTAGAGATGTTGTGTTCGACGAGAAGACTATGCCCCTAAATAAAATCAAGACAAGTGAGGAGAAGAAAATTGATATTGTAGAAGAAGCAACCGAATTTCCTCTAACCAAATGGATCATGGAAGAAGATCCAGCTCAGGTGGAGCACGAGCAAGTGGATCATGACGAAGGGATTAATGAGGAAAGAGTAGAGCAACAACAACAGTCACAAGTACGGGCTCAGGTGGAGCTATCACCGTTGCAGGAACAAGACTCCCTGGTTCCTCAACAACCTGAGCAACAGTTTCAGAGAAGCATAGCATTGGATAAACCCAAGCGAGAACGCAAGAAACCGAAAAAGTATGGGTTTGATCAAGACGAAGTTAATTATGCTCTAAATGTTAGTCAAGGAGATCCAACCACGTATCAAGAAGCTATAGCAAGTGATGATCGGGAAAGTTGGATGGTTGCTATGTCAGAAGAGATGCAATCTCTTGATAAGAACTTTGTTTGGGAGCTAGTTTCTAAACCAAAAGATCGAAAGATAGTTGGCTGTAAATGGGTGTTTAGAAAGAAAGAAGGGACACATGAAGGTGATGCCGTGAGATACAAGGCTCGGTTAGTGGTAAAAGGGTATTCACAAAAGGAAGGAGTTGATTATGACGAGATATTCTCTCCAGTGGTTAAGCATATTTCAATCAGATTGTTATTATCAATAGCAACTCAGCAGGATATGGAGATAGAACAGATGGACGTTAAGACCGCGTTTCTCCATGGTGATCTAGAAGAAGTCATTTACATGGCTCAACCGGAAGGATTTGTCGAAACAGGGAAGGAAAATCTGGTTTGTAGGTTAAAGAAGTCTCTTTATGGGCTAAAGCAATCTCCAAGGCAGTGGTACAAGCGTTTCGACTCATACATGCTGAAAATCAATTTTAGAAGATGCTTAAAAGATAGTTGTGTTTACTATCATGTGTTCGAAGATGGTATGATTATACTATTGCTACTTTATGTAGATGACATGTTGATTGCATGTCAAGATATGTCTAGAATTCAGAAATTAAAGATGCAACTGAGTAAGGAATTCGACATGAAGGATCTAGGGGCTACGCAAAAGATCCTTGGAATGCAAATTATAAGGGACAGAGTAGCGGGAAAAATCTGGTTGTCGCAAGCAAAATACATTCAAAATATTTTGGAGCGATTCAACGTGAATGAAGCACAGCATGTGACTACTCCGTTGGTAGCTCACTATCGGTTGAGTGCGCTGCAATGTCCAACTACAGAAAAAGAGTTGGCAGAGATGAGCAAAGTGCCTTATGCAAGCGTAGTAGGATGTTTAATGTACGCGATGGTTTGCACAAGACCTGACCTAGCACAAGTATTAAGTGTTGTTTCGAGGTATATGGCGAATCCAGGAATGGAGCATTGGTCTGCAGTTAAATGGATTCTGCGTTACTTGAAAGGTACAAAGAGTCTAGGAATCTTGTTTGAAAAACAAGGGAAAGAAGCATGTGTGTTGGGTTATGTAGATGCTGACTATGCAGGGGACTTGGATAAAAGAAGATCTACTACAAGTTATGTTTTCACTAGTGGTGGTGGGCCGATTAGTTGGAGGGCTACTCTACAATCAATTACAGCATTATCCACTACTGAAGGTGAGTATATTGCACTTGCGGAAGCTGGAAAGGAAGCAGTTTGGCTTAATGGTTTAGCAAGAGAATTCGGAATGACTCAAGGTTCCATGGTGATTAAATGTGATAGCCAAAGTGCTATTTACTTAGCAAAGAATCAAGTGTTTCATGAAAGATCGAAGCATATTGAGGCTCGTTATCACCGAATTAGGGACTGGGTAGAATTGAAGGAAGTTACATTGGAGAAGGTTCATACAGAGGAGAACGCATCAAATTACTTGACTAAACCGGTAACAGCTGAGAAGTTCAAGTTTTGCTTGAACTCACTCAATCTCATTACATGCTGAGGATTGGGTGGAGCACCTCCTCACTTGAGGTGCATTAAGGCAAGAAGAAGTTTGCCAAGGTGAAGGTTCTTGAAGCTTTCCAGAGTTGTTTCAAGAAGGTTCAAAGACATTCTGGGGTACAGCAATCATTTCTTGGTTTTGACTCACCAAGGTGGAGATTGTTGTGTTTTTGGCTCATCAAAACCCAAGTCAAGGCTTAAGAAGGAATCCTATTTGGATTATGAGAAAATAAAGTGTGCACATAATTTCCTATTGGGATTAGGAAATTATATTTTCTCAAGAGTCCCAAATCAACTAGGATTAGGAAATAAGTTAGCTTTTCCTATTCTAAAAGGATTTAGGAGTCCTATTCTAGCAAGGAATGTAACCCAAGTCCTATATCTATAAATAGGGCTGTTGGAAGCTTATTTTTAACATAAAAAAACAGCAAGCATACAAGGGGTAGAGAGCAAGAGTGATAGAGAGGTTCTAGCAAGGTTTTGGGGAATTAGCTAACGGGTTTCAATAAGTATCTTGTAACCAAGCGTTTTTCTTCATAGTGCTAGTGATTTCTCAAGAGAGATCACACGAGGACGTAGGCAAAGTTAGCCGAACCTCGGTAAATTCTTGTGTTTGTGTGTGGTGTGTTTTCTTTATTTGTTCATATTTTATCCTGCATATTCGCATATCATTATCCTATAAGCTTATCATCGTAGTCTATCAAGAAAACACGATCGATAAGGGAGTTTAAAATCAACAAGTTTCTCTGCCATATCAAGAAAGCTTTTTCCTCATGGCACTTTGAGGCTTTGAGCATTAAAGGGAAGAAGGTTGAAGGATAATGATGGAACATTCTTTTTGGCTGATTTTGGGAGTGTGAAATTTGAACCTTTTGAAGGCATCAAGGTCAAAGTGGTTAGGAGGGTTACCTCTGTCGTGTATATATGTTCAGAAATTGGAGGTTTAAGGATACATTTTTTTTTTTCTTTTTTCTTTATTCATCTTAGTTGGGAAGGTGTTCTGGATTAACTTTGTACATTTTCAGGCTGGTTTTGTTAATAGTTTTTTAAGAGGGGATTGTTGAAATAGGCAATATGTGTTAGACAACTCATTATCATATATTATGTATATTTAGCTATTATTATATTCCTGATTTGTAGGGATTATATTTTATTAGTTAGTATTCCTGATTTTATTGGGATTTCCTGATTTATTGGGATTGTATCTTAGGAAAGGTAGATTTCTAATATAGGGTTTGTGTATATAACTCTCTGTAACCCTCTTTGTGATAGACGTAGAAATAATTCCCCATATTTGTCATGGTATCAGAGCTTGATGCTCTTTGGGAATTTTTGTAAAATTGTGGCCATCATTGCCGCATAAAATTTCAGTTTTTTTTCTCTGGCCTGAATTGCCATTCCAAATCTCTGTTTTGTTTTTCGGCCTCCATTGCCGATTTTTCCCTGCCAATTTTTTTTTTTCTTCCTCTTATCCTTCTTCCATCCAATCATGTCTGGGGATTCAAAATCTACTGGTTCATCCGCATCTTCACTGACCGAAACTGGTAATACTGTTGCTGGAGATTGGAAGAATATTCAGCCTGGTTTACGTCTCAATAGCAAGAACTATTTGAAGTGGTCTCAGTTTGTTCGAAACTTCTTGAAAGGGAAGGGTAAGTTGAGCCATCTTCTCGGGACAGGTCCGGACTCAAAAGACCTAAAGTTTGCTGCATGGGATGAAGAAGATTCGATGGTGATGTCTTGGTTATGGAATTCTATGATGCCAGAAGTAAGTGATACTTGTATGTTCTTAACTACAGCAAAGGATATCTGGGAAACTTGTAGACAAACCTACTCTAAAGTTCGTGACGCTGCTCAAATCTATGAGATCAAGATGAAAATCTCTACTACAAAACAAGGTGGTCGTTCGGTTACTGAATATGCCCAGAACTTACAAAATTTGTGGCAGGAATTGGACCATTATCAATGCATGGAGATGAAGTGCACCGATGATGCAGCCCTTCTCAAATGTTTTATGGAAAAAGATAGGATTTATACCTTTCTTGCCGGCTTGAATGCTGATTTCGATCCTGTCCGAGTACAAGTGTTGGGCAAAGAGCTTCCATCACTCAATGAAGCAATTGCTATAATCCGAGGAGAGGAAGGACGAAGAGGTGTGATGATGGAGTCTAAATTGGTGGAGGGTTCTGCTTTGGCTGCAAATAATACAAATTTTAGGGGAATGAAACCAGACCAGCAATACTCTTCTCATTCTGGTGGAGCAAGAGGTGACAGTGGGCTGTTTGACAGCTCGAAAGGGAGTAATAAGGACTCTATTTGGTGTACCTATTGTAAGAAACAATGGCACAGCAGGGACAGATGCTGGAAGCTCCACGGTAAACCATCCAATGCTCAGAATAGTTCTCAAATAACCAGCAGAAACTGGGCAATGAAGGGCAGTCAAGGAGTGGGGCAAGGACAGGCACATATGACCTTGGCACAATCAGGAGGAGGTGATTCTTCTCAAGAACGAGCAGAATTTAACAGGGAAGATATCGAGAAGCTTAGAAACTTATTGGGAACATTAGAGAAGTCTATGGGTTCAGGTACCTGTTCTTTTGCGTTTTCAGGTAATGCTTCTCAATGTTATGCACTCAATATTTTTGATATCTCTACAAAAGGAACATGGGTAGTGGACTCTGGGGCGACTGATCACATGACCAAGTCTTCTCATGGGTTTGTTTCTTATAGCCCTTGTCCTAGTAATAGGAAAATAGCTACGGCTGATGGAACGCTTGTTACAGTTGCTGGTCAAGGGGATGTTATTCTAAATCAGAATTTTGTTTTAAAAAATGTTCTGCATGTGCCGAAACTATCAATGAATCTTGTTTCCATTCCCAAGCTTACAAAGGATTTGAATTGTGTGGTAACTTTTTCTTCTGCACTTTGTAAATTTCAGGACCAGAGTTCGGGGACGATGATTGGACTTGCTAGGGAGAGAAATGGGCTCTACTTCCTTGAGGAATCTGGTGGACAAAATAGCACTAAGAGTCATATTCCATTGTCTTTGTTTTCTGAGTCATCTCTTTCAAGAAAAAATAAGATATTGTTATATCATCTGCGTCTTGGTCATCCGTCTTTTAGTACTCTTAAATTGATGTTTCCTGGTTTGTTTAAAGACTTTGAGTTGGATATGTTTCATTGTGATGTCTGTGAGCTTGCAAAACACAAGCGCACTTTTTTTCCATTAAGTAATAAAAGAATGTCTATTCCTTTTGCTCTTGTTCATAGTGATGTTTGGGGACCTTCAACGATCCAAAATGTATCCGGGGCTCGTTGGTTTGTCTCATTTATTGATGACTGTACTCGAGTATCATGGGTTTTTCTCCTAAAACAGAAATCGGATGCCAGTTCTACCTTTCAAATTTTTTTTCAGATGGTTAACAATCAATTTGGGGTCAAGATAAAAAGGGTTCGCTCTGATAATGCTAGGGATTACTTTAACCAAACATTGTCATCATTTTTCATAGAAAAAGGTGTGATTCATGAGTCTTCATGTGTCAACACACCACAACAAAACGGTGTAGCGGAAAGGAAAAATGGCCATCTCCTAGCTGTTACCCGAGCTTTCCTATTTCAAAAAAATGTTCCAAAAAATTATTGGGGAGAAGCTGTCCTGACTGCCACACATTTGATTAATAGGTTACCCTCTCGAGTTCTTGATTACAATAGCCCCATACAACTATTTTCCAAATTCTTCCCTGATTTCAACACAACAAATAACCTGGTTCCTAGAGTCTTTGGGAGTGTGTCCTTTGTTCATGTTCACTCTAATAACAGAGGGAAACTTGATCCTAGGGCTCTTAAATGCGTTTTTGTTGGGTATTCATATACTCAAAAGGGGTATAAATGTTATCATCCCCCGACAAAACGTATGTATGTCTCTGCAGATGTCACATTGGTTGAAACCGAAAATTATTTTCCTAATCCTTATCTTCGGGGGGAGACATCGTCAGTCATGGAAGATAAGGATAGAGATTTTTTTCTGTTTGATCTTGATCTTCCATCTTCTCCATCCTCATATGTAATACCAAAAGATTCATTTGTTTCTGAGTCACCGAATGAGTCATCGGTTCCAATACAAGTCGAGTCAGGTTTGTGTATTCCTAGTCCAACGACAAAGGATAAACAAATTCAGAGTGCTCGTCCATTGCAGGTATATTCGAGGAGGAAAGGTCCTACTGCTCAACCAATGCCAGTTCTTGATTCTGAACCAAACCCTAGTGCTGATAGTGTTGAAGTAATTTCTAATTCTGAATCTCATGAGAATGATGTGCCTGTAGTTGATGATGAAGATCTTCCGATTGCAATTAGGAAGGGTGTTAGGGAGTGTACCCGGCAGCCTATGTACCCAT
This sequence comes from Acer yangbiense, assembly GCA_008009225.1. Lineage (NCBI taxonomy): Eukaryota > Viridiplantae > Streptophyta > Magnoliopsida > Sapindales > Sapindaceae > Acer > Acer yangbiense. The sequence continues at coordinate 11,455,968 of CM017767.1, forward strand.
TGTCCCATTTTGTGTCCTATGAGAAATTATCTAGCAGCCATAAAAGCTTCCTTACCCATCTAAACACTATTACTATCCCAAAAACAGTCTCTGAAGCATTGGGTAGTAAAGAATGGAGAGAAGCTATGAAAGTTGAAATGGATGCACTTGAGAAAAGTAAAACATGGGACTTGGTGGAATTGCCTAGAGGAAAGAAGGTTGTAGGATGTAAATGGGTCTTTACGGTGAAATACAGAGCAAATGGTACACTTGAACGGTATAAAGCGAGGTTAGTGGCTAAGGGGTACACCCAAACCTATGGTATAGATTATCTTGAAACTTTTGCTCCTGTTGCTAAAATGAATACTGTGAGAATTTTGTTGTCATTGGCGGCTAACCGTGGGTGGAGTATGCAGCAGTTTGATGTCAAGAACGCCTTCCTACATGGCGATCTCGATGAAGAAACCTATATGGAGGTTCCTCCGGGACTTGAGTCAGAAAAGAGTAAGGTATGTAAGTTGAAGAAAGCACTTTATGGCTTGAAGCAATCTCCCAGGGCTTGGTTTGGTAGATTTGCTAGAGTGATGAAAGCTATGGGTTACAAACAAAGTCAGGGTGATCACACATTATTTGTTAAACATTCAGCTTCAGGGGGAGTTACTGCTCTATTAGTTTATGTGGACAATATAGTAGTAACAGGAGATGACGTGGAAGGTATGGAGGCTTTGAGAAAATGTTTGTTGCAAGAGTTTGAAATTAAAGAACTTGGCAGACTGAAGTACTTTCTCGGCATTGAGGTTGCTCACTCTCGACATGGGATTTTTTTATCTCAACAGAAATATGTGCTAGACCTGTTGATCGAGGCTGGGAAACTAGGGTGTAAACCAGTGGAGACACCTATTGAACAGAATCACAAGCTTAGTGAAGCACCTGAAGATGTGGTAGTGGATAGAGAATCCTATCAATGGTTAGTTGGCAAACTAATCTATCTATCTCATACTAGGCCGGACATAGCCTATGCTGTAGGGATAGTTAGTCAGTTCGTGCATAACCCGAAAGAAGTACATCTTCGTGCTGCTCATCGGATATTACAGTACTTGAAAGGTACTCCAGGAAAAGGAGTATTGTTTAAGAGGGGTGAGAAGTTAACATTGGAGGCCTACACAGATGCAGATTATGCTGGGTCGGTAAATGATAGAAGATCGACCTCAGGCTATTGTACTTTCCTTGGAGGTAACCTTGTGACTTGGAGAAGCAAAAAGCAGAATGTAGTTGCAAGGTCAAGTGCAGAGGCTGAGTTTAGAGCAATGGCATTAGGAGTGTGTGAACTCTTATGGTTGAAAATAATCTTGGAAGATTTGAGGATTGCATGGGAAGGACCTATGAAGCTCCACTGTGATAACAAATCAGCAATAAATATTGCGCATAATCCTGTGCAACATGATCGGACTAAGCATGTGGAAGTGGATAGGCATTTCATAAAAGAGAAGTTAGATAGCGGGCTAATTTGTACACCATTTGTGCCTACTAGGAGTCAACTCGCAGATGTGTTAACTAAAGGATTGGGTGGTTCTATATTCCAGTCCATTATCAGCAAGCTGGGAATGGACAATATCCACTCACCAGCTTGAGGGGGAGTGTTGAAATAGGCAATATGTGTTAGACAACTCATTACCATATATTATGTATATTTAGCTATTATTATATTCCTGATTTGTAGGGATTATATTTTATTAGTTAGTATTCCTGATTTATTGGGATTTCCTGATTTATTGGGATTGTATCTTAGGAAAGGTAGATTTCTAATATAGGGTTTGTGTATATAACTCTCTGTAACTCTCTTTGTGATAGACGTAGAAATAATTCCCCATATTTGTCAACTGTGAATAGAAAGTAATGAATGGCCTGGATCGTGTATCAATGGCCAATCTCTAGTAGAAGAGAAGGTTCCATCGGAACAATTATTTATTTCAGGGCACCTCGTCTCTTTTTTTTTGATATAGTTTTGACAGCAGTCTTGATGTTCTTGTATAGTCTTGGGTCGTTTACTTCTTTAGGGGTTGCTGGCTGAATTTTGTTTCTTTAATATAAATTTTCATTTCCTATAAAAAAATGCTCAAGGGTTTTGCCTCCTCATATGAATTTTGAAGAGTATAGCCTGATACTCATCTTTGCCATCGGATTTTGCCTCCTTTTTCTGCCTTAATTTTTAATCGTCTACTTGCTACTGGATGTGGTAATAGAACTATAATAACTACAAAATCATATATGATACATGATGATTGTTATTATATAAAAACTGCATAAGTGACCCTCAGTGTCACAAGAAAAATAAAAGTAAAATAATTGGGAAAGTTCTATAAAACTCTTACCTTTGTCTGCTTTCTTATTTGACATTTTTTATTTTATGTTACATATCTCTTTAACTATGCTGTTACAACAAGATTTGGGGATCAAAAGAATGCCATAAAAATGGTAATGAAAGCTTGAGTGTTAAGCTCTAGTCTCAAAGCCTTTAATAATTTAATGAGATGCTGGTACTTTCCTTTATTGATATGTTGCTCATATTGTCAAGTAATATTTTTTCCTTTCCTCATAATAGCTAGTGATTTATGTAGATAATTATTCTAGCTTAAAGGTAACAACATATTTTTCTTCATTCATTTTGTCATGGAAAACTGGTGGTTTGGTGACTATCAAATGCTGGTCAATATAGATTGATGTTCATCCCATGTTTGTATTCTTCTTGCTTTTACATTGGGAATTTTCAGGATGGACAATACCTTCGGCCATCAGACCCTGCCTATGAGCAAGTATTAGATTCTCTAGCTATGGTTGCGCGACATACACCTGTTCCTCTTTTGGAAGCTCTCCTAAAATGGAGAGAAAGGTGGGTCATTCCCTGCTTTCTCTTCCCTGATTCTGTTCTTTTACTTTTCAGCAATTTGTATTTTGGAATGCATCTACCATACCGTGCTTTCTAGAAATTATAGTGGGGCTTTATTCATACTCTTGACAGTTGATAACAGTTCATGCACGAAAATGTGTTTCATCTCCTTTATGAATGTTTGTAATTTTTTCTTCTAACGGATGGAAATGGTGCTTCCTTGTGATAGTTTTTGTGCACAAGGGTTATATATTTCAAGTTGGAAAAGACTGCTTCTGTGCAATCCAGATAAAAAGATTTTTGGGCTCTACTGTTGGTGCAAGTTGTGTTGTCTTTTGGGATTCTCTTTTTGTTGTTTCTAAAGAGTTCTATTTATATTTGTTAATATTAATTGGGAGGCTGCTTGAGCCTAATGGGTTTATTGGTCTTGTATTATGTTTTATTTTATTTTATTTGGGAGCTGTTCCCAGTTTTTCCTTTCTGTAGACAACTTGTTCACTATACTTGCACATCTTTTTTTTTTTTTTTCTGCACAAGTTTAGGTTTCTGTTCGAAAAGAAGATTATAAAGTCATGTTTCTACACAAGTTGAGGCAACCACTAATATGTTTTTTAGATTGTTGTTCACCAAGCTCAAGCAAATTGTTATTCCTCAATTATTTGTGGTTCAAATGTTTTAGGAATGAGTTATGAATACCTTTCCAATTTGTTCCTAAGATATACATGTCCATTATGCTTAAGTACTTTTTCAAGTTCTATAAACTTCATTTTTTATTGGTGGTGAGCATCCTTTGCTATATTATCTGTTCAAAGTAAGATCAAAGGTATTGTTTCTGTAGGTTCGGGTGCAGTAACAATAATGATTACACCATCATATAGTTCAAATGGAACCATGGGTGTATTTTACTATTTAATGTCAAATTATGCTTGTGTGTGATGTTGTATGAATTTACTTTGTTTAATCTTACAAGAAATTATTATTTTTTTCCCACTTATTTGATGGTCATTTTGCTAATGAATTTCACCCTATACACACTTATCTTACTGTATTTGGAGCATTCTAGTAATTTGAGGAGCTTTTTACGATTATTAACCATGCATATCCTCTCTTTCTCTCTCTCTCACTCTATCTCATATTAAATATCTTTTCTTCGATAGAGTAACATGAAATGTTATTATTGGTCTAGTTACTGTGTTGAGACATATTGTTTGACTACTACAAAGATTTATTGCAACATCCTATGATTGAAACACTTGAAAGTTGAAACTTCTATGCACATGGTGATTTTGTCATTATAGTTAAATAATCTTTTTATTTTTTTTTTCTTCGTTACTAGATAAAGATATTCATTGTTTATATATTACCAAAATCATATTATATCAAAGAATTGTCATTGAGTTGGCTATCGTGCCCTAATTATCTTTACTTCTTTTTCTTGAATCTATTTTATTTTGAATATTTGTTGCAGTGAATCTCCAAAGGGCGCAAATGATGCATCTACGTTCCAACGAAAGGTCTGTGTTGTTTTTAGTAGCTTAAAAGTCTCATTTCGAGGCAACTCAATAACTTTTATTTGAGTAATATCCTTCTTCCTAACTTCCCAACTTAATCATTTGACTTCTCAGTTGTAAACCATTTGTCTTCTCTTATGCAATATCACTATAATCTTGCATGAAATTTTTTCGTAATTAATCATCATATTAATATGTTTATATGGTGTTCAGCTTGCTGTGGAGTGCATATTTTGCTCAGCATGTATAAGATTTGTGGAATGTTGCCCACAGGAGGGACTTACAGGTTTGTTCATTAAATGTTATGTAGCTTTTCATTTGAATTTGTGTTAATTGGGTTAAATTGAAATGACTTATTTTGATTGCAGAGAAGCTTTGGTCTGGGCTTGAAAACTTTGTTTTTGACTGGCTGATAAATGCTGACCGGTAAGGCTGCTGTATATGGACTTGTTAATTTTTTATATGCATTTTTTAACTTTTAATATGCATTTGTTGGCTTGTTGCCTATAATTATATACCCTAGAACTTTGGATTTGCATGTACAAAATGGAAAAAGACAAGTGATTCTCTGTTTATTATAGAACTTAGAATTGCGTATGCCAACTGTCACAATTCATTATTAGATACTCTCTTTTCTGATTGAATTTATGTGCTACATTATCATGTAAATTCTGGCCATATTTATCTGGGGCCTGAATTATCATTTTAGCTTTGCATGGCATTTGTGGAAACAACCTGATGTAGGACAATCACCAGGAAAAAAACTCAATATAAAATTAGGGTTTGGAAGATAGAAATTTAGAGGAAATGGGGGGAAACTCTAGAAGAAAGGGGAGAAATTCAGACAAAAACCAGAGGGGGGGGAACAGGGAGGAGATCAAAACATAATTTATTTCATTAATTCATCAAAGTTTACTCAATAACAAGAAACAGGCCTCAATTTTTAGGCCAAAAACAAAACCAAAACCAAAGCACATAATATTACCGACCAAAACAAAAAGATCAAAGATGCAAATCGAAGATCCTAATCAAATCAATAATAAAGTCAAAGATCCTAATCATAATAAAGCAATAAAATCATATTGTAATAAGGCAATAAAATATGATATTCCCATTCTCCATCACTATCCGTTTTCCATATTAAAAGATAATGCTGACATAAGTTTTTCATGCAACTGGCACCTGTCTACCTGATTTGCTTCACCAGATGGATGCTTTGCTGGCATTTTTTTTAATGTAAATAGACATAAGCATTTTTGAATGCTTTTTTCTGTAGCCTAGATAGCCCATTTAACCTATTTGAGATTTTGTCTATACCATATGAAATGTTAATGCCTAGGTTTCATGCAACTGGCACCTGATATCAGATGGATGCTTTGCTGACATTTTTTTTTTCTTCATGTAAGTAGTTATTTTACATGCTTTTGTGTATGAAGCATTTTGATTGACTTCTCCACAAAAATAAATAAATAAAAACTTTGGGATTTTGTTCAGTGTTAGCATAATATTTTGAACTTTTTTAGGCTGGGAAAAAAGAACAACCTGCTTTGCTCATTTATTTGTATTCTAATAGGGAAACTTCTAGTATAATACTTGATGTCGAAAAATGTCTGTTTGTTATGTGTTTTAGTTTGAATAAATCTCTTAAACACGTGTTTTCTTGTCAAGCACTTAATATATATTTTCAATGCAGAGTTGTAAGCCAGGTTGAATATCCCTCATTGGTTGATTTGCGGGGACTTCTCCTGGACTTAGTTGCTCAACTGTTAGGTGCCCTATCTCGGATCAGGTAACAAAATTTTAAAATGATACTTGAAATTGATAGCAGATAATGTAATATTGTAATCAAACATTTATTCTGTGAATTGTACTAAGTTTTCATTGTGTTAACTATACACCATCAACATATGTGAAGCTCAATTATTTGAAACTCAAAATCAGAAGAATAAAAATAAATAACCAACACATGCAGGTGCAGCACAAATTGATGATGCCTTAATCCCAATTCAATGGTTGGCAATTAATCCTTCTGCACCATATTGCTTTATGGCTGGTTTAAGTTTGGTGTACCCTAGGGATTAGTTCATCATTTATGGCTCGTGCTGACATGTGTTTTTCTCATATTGAACAATAGAAGTGTATTTTTAAGGTCATCTCAATTTTAATTTAAGTGATAAGTTATATTCATCATATTTGTGATATCATTAATTGCAAAGCAAACAACACAGTGCGGGGAAATTTGTGTAAAGATTCTCTTTTCATTTTGAGTTTTGCTTTGGGGTTTTAGTTATTTAAGCTCCATCACTATATTCCTCCATTAATGATGACAATCTAGCTTAAAATTAATAGAATTACAATCCTCTGCATCTTGTTACCTCCTGACTCCTGTTGTGTGTATGATGATCCATTTTTTTAAATTGATGTAAAATTTATATATTTAATTTCTCTGAAAAAAAAATGTAGATAGCATTCAAATGGTAGTTTTTCCATAAATTTCAATGTCATTGTAGCTTTTTCAGCATTTTTGTTGGGCATGCTGTTAGTTGGCTTATATATTACATTTCTTGACATGGAAACCCATAACATTTTTCTATGAGATCTTTTAATTAGTGTGGGATGGGGTTAGGGTGTTGGTTTTATCTAGATGTTAACTGGCTTGCATATCTCCTAAAACACTGGCTTATACATCACATTCTCTCTTTCCCTTCATGCATAATAGACGAACTTGTTTGCTTCGGACTTGGTTTTGATATATTATCTCACCTTGTTATGGTCATTTTTAGCACAGAACCTGTTATGCTGATAATCTTTCAAAATTTACAGCTTATAAATGAGACATATCTGATTAACCAGTAAATTAGTAATTGGTTGACTGGAAACTAATATTAAGTTATGCATAAGAATTAAATGTTGAGCCTGATGCTTCGTGTTATGTTTCTAGAGTGAAATTGCCTTAATTTATACGGCTCTTTCCTTTTCCTTTTACAGGTTTAGTTCTGTAACTGAGCGCTTTTTTATGGAACTCAATACTCGTAGGATTGACACTAGTGTTGCCCGAAGTGAAACACTTAGCATAATTAATGGGATGCGCTACCTGAAGCTTGGGGTAAATGTTTACTAGCATGCTTCTATAGAAAATTGTCATGAATACATAAAAATTTACAATAAGTTGATTAAGCAGGTTAAAACTGAGGGTGGACTGAATGCGTCAGCCTCTTTTGTGGCAAAGGCAAACCCTCTTAATCGCACTGCACATAAACGCAAAAGTGAGCTTCACCATGCGTTATGCAATATGCTGTCAAATATCTTAGCGCCACTTGCAGATGGTGGAAAAAGCCAGTGGCCTCCTTCTGGTGTAGAGCCAGCACTTACTCTGTGGTATGAAGCTGTTGGGCGCATAAGAGGGCAACTCATGCATTGGATGGATAAGCAGAGCAAACATATAGCTGTAAGTGGATCTCAGATCATTTCTCTCTCTCTTTTTTTTTTTTTTAATTTATATTTTTGGAACCCAATCGTCCTGTTTTCTAAACTGCAAAGTGATTTAAGGCTACTTTTACTCTTTGCTTTACCAGGAAATCTGCAAATTCTACTCTTCGAGTAGAGATTTCTGTTCTAGTTACAAACTGTGTATTTATTATAGATTCTCCTTCCACAACTTTAGTTTGTATCCACAAGACTTATATTCTCACCCTGTAAAACCTAGATCTAAAAGTTGTTGCTGTCCGGAGTTTTCAGTCACATATTTTTCTAATTAGTGACTTTTTCTTTCCGAACCTGCAGCCTAATCACATCATAAGCCTAAAAATCTCGATCACCTATTCAGGCCTTGGTACTACTGTTTATTCTGAACTATTGCCTGGCACACATTGAATTTTGTTGAATCTATATTTTGACTTGGGTTGAATATCGAAATACTCCACCCTTTGGCATATATTTCTTAGGGTACTCTTAACATGTGCTTTTAGCGCACATATTAAGGATCCAAAAACAACTAAAAACCTCATATTTACTCTTTCAATACATTAATGCATAGTTTTCTATGTCTTGAAATAATAAATATGATTTTTAATCACTTTTTGAATACTTTAACATAATCCTATTTGTTATTGGAACATTAAGAACAGAACCTAGTTGTTTGAGCTCGTTCCTCAAATGGTCCTTCCCACACTTTGGTCCTTGTTACGTTTATCTCTTCTTCGTTTTGCTTATAATCATCCAAATCTTTCTTGCTTTGAGTGAATCCTCAGTGATGAAGTTTTTTGGATTCTGTACTCCCCATTGCCAGTTTGCCACTGCCCTCTTTTTTGTAAACTGCAATTGGGAACCCTATAAGACCCTCTTCCTAGTTCATATACTCTTAACTCACCAAGGAAATAACTCTGCATGGTTTAACATCATTTGTAGGATGATTGGACTCAAATTCTTCCTATGTTAATTGAGACTAATTACTTTGAATTTTATCGTGCTTGTTATTGCTATGCTTCTTTTTATTGCTGTATTTTTTCTAATGTAATTGGCACTTCATACTTTCCCTTTACGATGTTTTACTCCAGGATAATTTCCTGTGTTTTTTTTCCTTTCTCATTATTAACTTCCATCAGAAATTTCCTTGGAAGTAATGTTTTCTTGGTCTAATACACACATTCCACTCTGTGAATGATTGATTTTTCTTTATCCTAACATGGATCTCTTTGTGTTAGGTTGGCTACCCTTTGGTTACTCTTCTTCTTTGCCTTGGTGATCCACAACTATTCCACAACAACTTAAGCCCTCACATGGAGCAAATCTACAAGCTTCTAAGAGTGAGTTTGATTTTATTTAATGTTTAGCCTAGGCACAAGCGAAGCATGAAAGTCACTTAGTTGTTTTTTCCCTGTGATAGCTATATTTATTTGCTTTTCCATTCAATTACAACGTGACTTCTTCTGGTTTTGTTATGCAGGACAAAAACCATCGTTTTATGGCCTTGGATTGTCTTCATCGAGTTTTGAGGTTTTACTTGAGTGTTCATGCTGCCAACCAGGCCCCAAATCGCATATGGGACTACCTAGACAGTGTGACCTCTCAACTCTTAACAGTTTTGAAGAAAGGAATGCTTACTCAGGATGTCCAACATGATAAACTAGTTGAATTCTGTGTAACCATAGCAGAACATAACCTTGATTTTGCCATGAACCATATGATTTTAGAATTGCTGAAGCAGGATAGTTTAAGTGAAGCAAAGGTTATTGGTCTCCGTGCTTTACTTGCCATTGTCATGTCGCCATCAAGCCAGCATGTTGGCTTGGAAATTTTTAAGGGTAATCATTGACCAGTCATATAATCCAAATTGTTGATATGTGTTCATATTTTGATATAACATCATTTACTTTTGTTGCATAAGCAGGTCATGATATCGGCCACTACATACCAAAAGTGAAGGCAGCAATTGAATCTATTTTAAGATCTTGTCATAGGATTTATAGTCAGGCTCTTTTAACTTCTTCAAAAACCACTATAGGTAATTTACTGGTAAAGTATGTCAATTGTATAGTCAGTATCTGCAATAAGGTTAATTTTGGGCATCTGGTTATATGAAGCCATATAAATTAAGGAACCCTTGATTTATGCAATTTTGTGCCTATTTTTGCTTCTTTATTTCTTTCTTATTAAGTTGATCATAGATAATTTTTTTTCTTCCTATGGATAAGTCTCTTTACTAAAAGACATGAACAGGTTGACTGAATAGCTAAGGCATCTGGTTTTACAAATTTTAAAAAGGATGAAGGAAACTTTGATTTATGCTATTTCTGGATTGCCTTTCTATGCTAACCTAGCATGAACTGTATGCTCTTTTGTTGCAATGTTACATTCCATGAGTTGTGTGCTTTTTCAGATGCTGTGACCAAGGAAAAATCACAAGGGTATCTATTCCGATCGGTGCTGAAGTGTATACCATATCTGATAGAAGAAGTTGGCCGAAGTGATAAAATCACTGAAATAATACCTCAACATGGCATAAGTATAGATCCTGGTGTACGTGAGGAAGCAGTACTGGTACTGAACCGGATTGTAAGATACCTTTCGCATCGTCGGTTTGCAGTTATGAGAGGGATGGCCAATTTCATCTTACGGCTTCCTGACGACTACCCTCTGCTCATTCAAACATCATTGGGACGCTTGTTGGAACTCATGCGATTTTGGAGAATTTGTTTGAATGAAGATAGACTGGAACATGATTCTGAAGATGCAAAGCGTTTGGGGCTTAAAAATGAGGGATTCAAGAAACTCTCTTTCCATCATTCTGGAGAAGTAGTTGAGTTCCGTGCATCGGAGATAGATGCAGTTGGTCTTATTTTTCTTAGCTCTGTAGACAGCCAGATTCGGCATACTGCATTTGAACTACTGCGGTGTGTACGAGCCTTAAGGAATGATATACGGGACCTTCAAATTCATGAGCAGCCAGAACATAATATAAGAAATGATCCTGAACCCATATATATAATCGATGTCTTGGAAGAACATGGGGTGGGATTTATAAGCCATATTCTTCTAATAATATTATTGATACTTGTAGTTGCTATTGTTTTCTTTCTTGTGTGCTGTCTTCTGATTGTTGATTTTTCTTTTTCCATCCTAACTTAAATTTTCTTAAAATGTACAGGATGACATTGTTCAGAGCTGCTACTGGGATACTGGTCGTCCATTTGATTTGAGACGAGAATCTGATGCAATTCCTACTGATGTGACTCTTCAGTCTATAATATTTGAGTCTCCAGATAAGAATAGGTGGGCTTGGTGTCTTAGTGATCTTGTCAAATATGCTGCTGAACTTTGCCCAAAATCGGTCCAGGATGCAAAGTAAGTATTTTTGTCATACGTGTTTGTTTCACATGTTTTTCCAGCCGTTTCTGTTGCTCTCTTTTTTTTTTCTGTGCTTGACATTGATTCATTTCTCTCCTGAAAGGAAATATAAATAATGAACTTGACTTAACAATGTAGTTTGCAAAATCTTGGGTTGTATCTGCATGCAATCTTGTTAGCTTACAAAGATAAGGAATTCACTAACCATTTAGGATGTAAGCTGGAATCTGCTCTGGAATGATTGATTAAAATATCATGCAGAAACTTGAAATTGTCCTCTGTTTTATGTTGTTATCATTCTTTCTGCCTATAATGACATGTTTTGTAGTCAGTCAAGTTTGTAAATAATACATGTCCATGAATCTCATTTGATTTTATCTTAATCGGCAGGTTAGAGATTGTACATCGTCTGGCTCATATTACACCTGTTGAGTTAGGTGGAAAGGCTCATACTTCACAAGATGCTGACAATAAACTGGATCAGTGGCTTCTGTATGCCATGTTTGTATGTTCATGTCCACCAGATAGTAGAGATGCTGGTAGCATAGCCGCAACCAAAGATCTTTACCATCTTATTTTTCCCTCTCTGAAAGCTGGTTCAGAAGCACACATTGTAAGTGCATGTTAGAAGTGATCTGTCTGTTTATTAGATTCGATCATATTTTCACTCTGAGTAGATTATGTTATAATATGGCATTGACCTGAAAGGAGAATATTGAAGATGGGGATGGGGTAAAGGAATGTCAGTATGTTTCATCTGAAATGACAGTGGATCAAATGGATTTTGTGCTTGTCTATTGAAGAATGACTGTATTTACTGCTTTATCTGTCCACACTGAATCCATAATTTAGTTTACCACACACCCCACCAATGCACAAATTCAAATGAAATTAAATCCCTCTCCAAGGTTGACATGGAGGGGGATGGATCCACATTTGATCTAGATGGTAATGCATCTAGGGAATAAATTGTGCTGGAAATCTTTCAAGTAGAAGTTTTAATAGCCCTTGCATATTTTCCAAATAGACTTCCTTTTCTATAGGCAACCTGCCCCTTTAGATTGTCATTTGTTGTTCAAGATACAAAGTAATGAAACAAGAAGGCCAACTGATTTTGGGTAAAGAAACCCCTTTAGCACTGACCCTTTTATAGAGAAAGAGCAAATATAACTAGGAAGGGAAGGGTATCAAGTGTATCAAGAATCCCATTAGACAATAATGGAAAATAATTTATTTTATTTCAGTTGGTAAAGCTATGTTTATTGATCCATGATTCTTATTATGAATTCAATATCAAGGGTAAAGAATATCTCATTATATCTTGGTGCAATAAGGCCCATCTCATGGATCAATATGGTTGTTGCCAACGGAATATAATACCTTATTTAACCCGATAGTTCTACTTATACATGCACTCTTTTATCTGAGTCCATCCATAAAACCAGGAAAAAAAAGTGTTTTTTTTTTTCCTTTCTCGAAAACAGAAAAAAAAAAGAAAAAAAAAGAAGAGGAGGTGAAGAGAAAAAATAGGAGAGATTGAGAGGAGATCTTACTTGAGATAACTGGTGTCTCAGTGAAGACATTGATGGAGATAATTGGTGGAGATTGGAGACAGACGGTGAGTTGCTCAAAGATTCAAAGTTGTTAGGATTTGTTTTCGGCGTGCCTTTGACTACTACGACAAAGAATGAAAAACCAAGATGTAATGGTCAACACTGAGTGCCTTTTATTCATTACCGTTTTCTTTTGCTAGTGTTGGTGGGAGAGAGGAGGCATGGTGGAGGTGCTTAGGTTATTGTAGATAATGTTGAGTCAATACAACACGGTCTACAAAGATATAACTAGTTGAGGTAGTTTCACACAAGATTATGCACGCATATTCTTATCTTAACTCTCCTTTAGTTAATAAGTCAGTCTTTCTTTCAGCTCTCCTTTGTTGTGCTAGAGTTGTTACTAATGATTTTATTGGTTTCTTCCCCTCTATTTAAGCATGCGGCCACAATGGCTCTCGGCCACTCACATCTTGAAGCCTGCGAAATAATGTTCAACGAGCTGGCATCTTTTATTGATGAGGTGTCTTTGGAAACTGAAGGAAAACCAAAGTGGAAGGTATGGTGAATAACTATTGGCTGAAATGTCTTTTGTGTTCATGATTTTCATTTGTAGTTTCGTAACTGATGTAGGACCAACACTAGAAATAAGAAATAGATAGAGACTTTAGAGATAGATAGACAGAAACAGAGAGAATTAGGGATTCGAGACAGACGGAATTAAGGTTGGAAACATAAAGGGGGAGAAACACGGAAGAAAAGGAGATTGGAAAACTAATCAATTAATTCAATTCATTCAATAATCAAGTCTCCTTACAAAGGTTCTGAAAGGGCCTATTTATAGCTAATAAAATGATAAAAACCTAACTCCCGATAAAGATGACACAAAACCTAACTTATCTCTAAAAGAGATAATTATTCACAAGATAAATATTAAAACTAACATTATCATCTAATAGGGCTCATCTAGTTCCCCATCAGTAACGCTCAGATGAATTTCCCTTAATGTCTCTTGGTAAACTATGTGCTTAAAAGAACTTTAAAAGTCAGAAATGGAAGTTTTAATTCTTTTGCAGTACTTTATGATGGGCCACAAGTTAATATACCAAAAGATTGGGATTCATTTTACCAATCTAAAACAACTATAACAAAGCGCTATAAATTATAATAAATTAATTTTTGGTTCTTATTGAGTATTTAAAAGCTTTGAGGTAAAAATCTCAAGTCAAATTGTTACTTGACAGAGAACAAATAAATACTTTTTAACTAGTTGCTTCAGGGTAAGAAATGAGAGCAAACATTTGCACATGGGCCCTAACTGGAATATCAGGGCAACGAAAACTTAGGATACCAGATAGTTTGTTAACAAAATTGTAAAATACAAATTACTTGCATGGTTTACGTTCCATTTTCTCAGTACTTTATATCCAGTTAATTGGTTATACTTACTTTTTGTCCTTGTGTCTACAAACTTTCAAATTTCATCTATAAGCAGCCCATTAAAAAGTTTGAGAAGGGAAATTTTTCAAGCTTAAACATTTCAAGCGAGAATACTTCAACGCAAGATAGTAAATCAACAAAAGACTGAAAGGAAAAGTATTTAGTGATCACCTAAAACTGTTTTGTTTCCCAAAGTTCTTAAATTGATCTAGACTACTTACTATTTGGATGCTTATGATCCTGTTCATGCAGAGTCAAAAACTTCGTCGCGAGGAACTTCGTATACACATTGCAAATATATATCGAACTGTTGCTGAAAATATATGGCCTGGCATGTTGAGCCGTAAACCAGTTTTCCGTCTCCATTATCTGAAGTTTATTGAGGAGACAACCAGACAGATTTTAACAGCATCTGCTGAGAACTTTTATGAAATGCAACCTCTTCGTTATGCACTGGCTTCTGTTTTAAGATCTTTAGCCCCTGAATTTGTTGAGTCAAAATCAGAGAAATTCGATATCAGAACTAGAAAGAAGTTATTCGATCTTCTGCTTTCCTGGAGTGATGACACGGGTAGCACATGGGGACAGGATGGTGCCAGTGATTATCGACGTGAAGTTGAACGTTATAAGGCTTCTCAACACAACAGATCTAAAGATTCTGTTGACAAAATTTCATTTGATAAAGAATTGAGCGAGCAAGTTGAGGCAATCCAGTGGGCCTCAATGAATGCTATGGCTTCCTTATTATATGGGCCTTGCTTTGATGACAATGCAAGAAAAATGAGTGGCCGAGTAATTTCTTGGATAAACAGTTTGTTTATTGAGCCTGCGCCTAGGGCTCCTTTCGGTTATTCACCAGCTGATCCAAGAACTCCATCTTATACCAAACATGCAGGAGAAGGTGGGCGTGGAGCTGCTGGTCGAGATAGGCATAGGGGTGGCCATCATCGTGTTGCTTTAGCAAAATTGGCTTTAAAGAATCTTCTTATTACAAATTTGGACCTGTTTCCTGCTTGCATTGATCAGGTAAAATGAAATTATTCTCCTTCTGTTAGTGTGCACCAATTCTCACTAAATTTACATGTAGAAGTCATGATATTGATGGGTGATTAATGAATGTACCATATTCTGTTTTCAAACCTTTTAATATAAAAAAATAATAATTATTATAGCTTCCTAACTAAGAATAATAGTTAGATGTTGAATGGATAAAGACGTTGCTACACATGAAGGACAAACAGTGCATAAGAACTTTTTGTCGTTTTAGAACTAAAAATAAAAAATAATTTGTATTTTTTAAATAATTACTTTTAGTCATGTAGTAATAATAAGGTTTGAATAATTCAATCGAGTGTAAACTTTGTGTTTAAATGAATTAAAACAATTTATGTGTATAGTAAATTTTATTGTTAAAGTGTTGTGGTTGTGCTTAATGATCAAAATGGACATGAGACCTTAAATTGAGTTTTTACTCTGTAGTTTGAGGGGTGTGTGTGCAGGGGAAAGATCAGCAGGTTCTCTTTTTTGACATAAATTCTAATACAATTTTTAGAACATTAGATCAATACATTTACAATGACTGAAATTGCCTTTGACATGTTTTGTGAATTAACAAGGATGATATAGGTGTTTGAAATAATTTATAGAATGACCGGTTTATCCCATAATGACTTTTGAGCTCTAATTTTTTGACATCTCAAATTATTTGTCTTGATTCATGATTCAGCTTTCACCCTTCGCTCTCTTTTTGTCATGGATTTTAAGTTTATAGATCACAAGTAATTAAGCATCCACACAAGGGACTAATTAACAATTATATGAATCAGTGCTACTACTCTGATGCTGCCATAGCCGATGGTTACTTCAGTGTGCTGGCTGAGGTCTACATGTGCCAAGAAATTCCAAAATGTGAAATCCAGAGGCTTCTAAGCCTAATCCTCTACAAGGTAGTTGACCCTTCAAGACAAATCCGTGATGATGCCCTTCAGATGCTCGAGACACTTTCTGTCCGTGAATGGGCTGAGGATGGGATTGAGGGATCAGGAAGCTATCGAGCCGCTGTTGTTGGCAATCTGCCTGATTCCTACCAGCAATTCCAGTATAAGCTCTCATGCAAACTTGCCAAAGATCACCCTGAGTTGAGCCAGCTCCTTTGTGAGGAGATTATGCAAAGGCAACTTGATGCTGTCGATATTATTGCACAGCATCAGGTCTTAACCTGCATGGCCCCGTGGATTGAGAACCTCAATTTCTGGAAACTCAAGGACTCAGGTTGGTGTGAACGATTACTAAAAAGCCTTTACTATGTGACCTGGCGTCATGGGGACCAGTTCCCTGATGAAATTGAAAAACTTTGGAGTACAATTGCTAGTAAACCCAAGAACATTAGTCCAGTTGTTGAGTTTTTAATCACAAAAGGGATTGAAGATTGCGATTCAAATGCATCTGCTGAAATAAGTGGTGCCTTTGCTACATATTTTTCAGTTGCAAAGCGAGTCAGTTTATATCTAGCACGGATCTGTCCACAGTGCACAATTGATCACCTTGTTTACCAGCTGGCTCAGCGGAGGCTGGAAGATAGTGTTGAACCAGTTGGGTCAACTGCAAACAAGGGTGACGCCAACGGAAATTTTGTGTTGGAATTCTCTCAGGGACCTGCCACAGCCCAAATTGCATCGGTTATGGATAGCCAGCCACACATGTCACCCCTACTTGTCAGGGGCTCTCTTGATGGTCCACTTAGGAATACTAGTGGGAGCCTGAGTTGGCGAACAGCAGGTGTAACAGGGCGAAGCGCCTCAGGCCCCCTTAGCCCAATGCCTCCTGAATTAAATATTGTCCCAACTGCAGGCAGGTCAGGCCAACTCCTTCCAGCATTGGTGAACATGTCAGGCCCGTTATTGGGGGTTAGGAGCTCAACAGGAAGTTTGCGTAGTCGTCATGTTTCCCGTGACAGTGGAGACTACCTTATTGACACTCCAAACTCTGGTGAAGACGGGTTGCATTCTGGCTTTGGTACGCATGGTATTAATGCTAAAGAACTTCAGTCAGCTTTGCAGGGACATCAACAACACTCGCTCACTCATGCAGATATAGCACTCATTCTACTTGCAGAAATTGCATATGAGAACGATGAAGATTTCCGCGAGCACTTGCCTTTGCTCTTTCATGTCACATTTGTTTCAATGGATAGTTCAGAAGATATTGTGCTGGAGCACTGCCAGCATTTGCTTGTTAATTTGTTATACTCACTTGCAGGGCGGCACTTAGAGCTATATGAGGTGGAAAACAGTGATGGAGAGAACAAGCAGCAGGTTGTCAGCCTGATCAAATATGTTCAGTCAAAGCGTGGGAGCATGATGTGGGAGAATGAGGACCCCTCGGTTGTGAAGACCGAGCTTCCAAGTGCAGCACTCCTGTCTGCCTTGGTCCAGTGTATGGTGGATGCTATTTTCTTCCAAGGAGATCTTCGTGAGACTTGGGGGACTGAGGCACTCAAATGGGCTATGGAGTGCACATCTAGACATCTCGCATGTCGCTCACACCAAATCTACCGTGCATTAAGGCCTAGTGTCACAAGTGACACATGTGTATTGCTCCTCCGTTGCCTTCATAGATGCTTAGGAAATCCAGTCCCTCCAGTTTTGGGATTCATCATGGAAATATTGATGACATTGCAAGTAATGGTGGAGAATATGGAGCCAGAAAAGGTGATCCTCTACCCCCAACTGTTTTGGGGGTGTGTAGCCATGATGCACACAGATTTTGTTCATGTCTATTGCCAGGTCCTTGAGCTCTTCTCACGTGTGATTGACCGTTTATCATTCCGGGACAGAACAATTGAGAATGTTCTACTTTCAAGTATGCCACGAGACGAGCTCGACACCAGTGGAGATAATGGAGACTTTCAGCGGGTGGAATCTAGGGGCTATGAGCTGCCACTGACCAGTGGGGCTCTCCCAAAATTTGAAGGAGTGCAGCCTCTTGTGCTTAAAGGACTCATGTCAACTGTTAGTCATGGTGTCTCTATTGAGGTCCTCTCACGAATTACAGTACACTCATGTGACTCCATTTTTGGGGATGCTGAGACAAGGCTCCTGATGCACATCACAGGCTTACTTCCGTGGCTTTGCTTGCAGCTTGGCAAGGATGCTGTCATGGGGCCTGCATCACCACTCCAACAGCAGTACCAAAAAGCTTGCTCTGTTGCAGCCAACATTGCAGTATGGTGTCGAGCAAAATCGTTGGATGAATTAGGTACTGTATTTATGGCTTATTCCCGAGGCGAAGTTAAAAGCATAGATAATCTCCTTGCTTGTGTCTCACCACTATTATGCACTGTGTGGTTACCAAAGCACTCAGCTCTGGCATTTGGGCACTTGCTACGGCTACTGGAGAAAGGACCAGTTGAGTATCAACGTGTGATCTTGCTCATGCTTAAGGCATTGCTCCAGCATACTCCGATGGATGCTTCCCAAAGCCCACACATGTATGCAATCGTGTCTCAGCTGGTGGAGAGTAGTTTGTGCTGGGAAGCCCTGTCAGTCTTGGAAGCCCTTCTGCAGAGCTGTAGTTCAATGACTGGTTCTCACCCACATGAGGCAGGGTCATTTGAGAATGGAACTGATGAGAAGATGCTTGCTCCTCAGACCTCGTTTAAGGCTCGAAGTGGACCTCTACAGTATGCAATAGGATCAGGGTTCGGAGTGAGTACAACCCAAGCTGCACAAGGGGGCTCAATTGAAACAGGGATATCACCCAGAGATGTGGCTCTGCAGAACACACGGCTGATGCTTGGGCGAGTGCTTGATAATTGTGCTTTAGGAAAAAGAAGGGATTACAAAAGATTGGTGCCTTTTTTGTCACCTATTGGGCACTAGTCGATATGTATGTATACACTTGTTTTGTAAATAGACTTGAAAGTTTTCTGCCCTCCACAGTAAATATTTATTGTATCGCTGATTATAATTGCTTTGATGTTCAACCAATTGCGGGTAAATGGCATGCTGTCTTGTTAGCTTGCATATATTATGTATATGATGACTGGGAGGACTAATTAACATCTGTCATGTAATAGCTATTCAAGAATTCATTTTGTTCATACTTCTTTGTCGATATGCTAATTTATAGGAAGATCGATAATCGGAGATGTAATATGGTAGTAAGAGAATGAGAAAAATCCACACATATCTGCAATTTCATTCCAATCCACATTACAAGTACAAGATTGAATATCAAGCATCAAGCAATACACAACAACATTACACATTGGAGACCTCCTCCATACACTCCTTTAACTAACCAACTTTGTACATAAAGCTAAGTTCTTATTGGAACTCAATCTTAAACCACCATAGAAAACTTGAATTTTCTAATTGGACTGGACTCTAATGGTTCGACTTCTTATTGAAAATACGTATGACCATACCTCTTTCTCCTTTTTTTGTAAACAAGCAGTAGATCATTCACGCGTTGACGCATTCTTTTTGAACAAGGCATATGCATCACTATATATGGCCACTATATTTGAGAATACGGCAATCACAATCATGAAACTACTTAAGATCTTGTCCTTCTTTGTTGCTATGTTGTGACGATCCCTGAAAACATGAATTGGGAAATTAGTATTTGACCAACGCAGATCCAAAGCAATATTTATAAAGCAAGGGGAACTGAAAACTGCAGGGGCGTTTCACCAGCAGCTTCCCCAATATTGTTTCCGTTTTAATCCATATGAACACGTAATTTAACACAGCCTATTTAAGACTTGTGGTTTCTGAATCTCCTGATGATATTTCCAAAAAGGAGGGGAGGAAAGAAGACTAAAAATAGTGGCAGGATGGGTAAGTTCCAATGCTCACTACAAACTGTATAAATATCACAAAAATGAACTTAGAAGGGAGTCTTTGATAATAGAGCATTCTTCTTTTCTAAAGAGACTACAGTCTACAGGCCAACAAAATTCATGTTTCGGAATTTGGAGAAATTGCTTTTCTAATTATAACAACTACCAATCAGAATATATCTAAATCCTAGAATTTTAGGCAAGGTTTGATATCTGAAATTCAAACTCTTATTTGAAAAATAAAGAATTTCTTCCTTGCAATGTCAAAAAACTTACCGAAGAGTAATGGCAGCTGGGAAGATGAAACCAAGGCAAACTGCAGCAGTTGCTCCAGTGAATTGGAATGCATCCCAGATACTGGGGATGAAATTTGCACCCAAGAAGATGAGTGCGATGAGTCCAAAGGTGATCGACGCAAACCTAACATTGGATGAAGCAAGAGGCCTTGCTGAGGGAAAGAAGAGTCCATCCAAGTTGAGTCGCAAAGGATAGAAGACGATGGGAAACACAAGCATTAGGTGAGCAGCATAACTAATGCGAACAGCATCATTAAGCAAAGAGCTATAAGGAATGCCAAGGTCAGAGTCAAAGTTGGCAAGCACATCATCAAGAGTATTGTCACCAAATAGGAGGAATCCAAAGAAGCTTGTCATTATGTACACAGTTGAGCACAAAGCAAGTGAGGTTCGCACAACTCCTGTAATCTGTGTAGGCTCTTCAAGTTCATTATCTATGCTGTGAACTGCAAAAGGATGTGCTCAAAAGATAAGTCTTGGTAATGCAGGACCTCCCACTTGTAAGGAGAACAAAATCATTGTAATACTAAGTTATAATGATGTGAATCTCAAACACTGAAACAGGTTATACTAAATGAAGAGTCAGGTTAAATTTCTCAAGTTTATTTTAACCTTCCAAAATTTGGGTTGGAACTTATAATGTTTGTTTTAATCGTTTGATGCGCAAATAATGCTAAAAGCTATAAAGGGAATCACATATAACTAGGCCAAGAAAAATAAAAGAAAAGGACATCATAATTGAAGTGTAGGATCATAATGATCTCAAGTGACTCATATGATGGGGACTATTCCAAGTCATTATTTTCATCAACACAAAAGGCTTGATTTCTTTTTAAAAAAAAAAAAAAAACGAGTAAAAGAACAGATTTCAGAAAATTAATCAGGTTGGATACAGGAACAGAACTTCGTAGACACCCATATTAAATATCCAGCAGAACATCATCATAATATCCCTCAATTTTAACAGAAAGAATTGGATCCAGGCAGATCGCCTATATAAATTAGTGATCGGTTTGCTTACCATTGTAGTGGCAGATGTATGCTGTGACCAGAACAGGGACTACAGTGAAGAGATTAAAGACAGATGCCAAATCAGTTACGTCAGGTAGCAATCTTGGCATCTGTATGCCTCCACTTATCAACTTCACAATTGAAATCCCCACAGTGATTACCAGAAACGCAACTGCCAGTGCAACTGATAAGGCAGATGTGAACCTTAAAGAATCTGCAAACATAAGAATCCACATGTTAGGTGCCAAGATAAGAATGCACAATAAACACCCAATTGTAGCGAAAAACATACGAAACCAGTTAAACGCTCTTAAACATATACCCATGTTTGTGAAAATAAATTCATATATTGCACCAATGTTTAAATAATAATCTTTACAAAAATCATAGGTTTCACTGAGGACTTGTTAGTGGGTGGACAAGACAGAATGATTTTCCTTTCCAAGCTATTGGAACCTGGTGTCAACAGCAATCCAGTTTAAGGAGGTTGGTTGGTCATTTTCTAAATCACCAAAAGCAGTATATAGCACCGAATTAATTCAAAAGTAATAAACTAAAAGTTAACATCTAAGATTGCTAAGTGCTAAGTATAATTGACACTTCAATTGAATCACTAAATTAAAAAAGAAATGATGTAATAATTAGCTTGCAACAGATAACAGCTGATTTGTTAATCCTTTCCAATCAAGGCAAATAATTTACCAATTCGCTTAAAGCATGCCAACGGAGAAAAAATGGCAAGCGTTGTGACAAGAAGAACAAAAGTACGTCCATTCCACCAATGTTCTCCGAACCACCCTTCAAGGACACCAGCATGGTGAACACCGCTCGAAGATGTTCCAGAAAGCACATCACCTTTAATAGAAAATCAATATATACAAACATTTAGAGTTTTCCATGTGAATCACCTCAACAATTAATAGATAAACAAAAACTTCTACTGTAGTAATAAGTAATAACCAAACTCAAAGCTCAAAATGAGAGCATCAAACAACAAACAAATATGATAAAAATAATAAAATATGAAGTCAATACCAATAATAATCATGTACACAATGAGTACACCAATGTTGTTGACCAAAACACAAACTTGCAACGTGCCCTTTCCAAATCTTCCAAATGCATCCCCCATAAGACCTCCATAAGAGACTGATTTCCCTGCTCTGCTAAACCTAAGCAACAACTCGATGGAAGCCTCGGTCAAGAAGGCCATAAAGATGATCAAAGCAATCCCAAGACCAAGACCAAGCACTTTCATGGTAGCAGGCAAGGCCATGATCCCAGCTCCAACAACTGTGGTTGACAAATTAAAGACTGCCCCAGTAAAGGAAGCTCCATTAAATTCATCAAAACCACCCTCTTCGCCTCCCCTTTTTGGCAACAAAGGAGCATTCTCATCAACAACTTGTTTGCCCCTTCTGGATCTCTTCTCCTTTGGTGAGATGTTTCCAATTGTCATCTTTGTAATAATATAAATTTCTCCAACTAAGAATTCAAGTTGAAGAAAAATCTATATAGCAGCTAAACCTTCTAGTCTATTCTACACTTGATGAATATCTGCTTACATAAAAACACAATATTATTAGCATCCAAATCATAAAATCTTGCAAGTTTAAAGATGAAATTCAACTAATATACAATTATATTACTCCTAACCTGTAATTTTTGCAAGAATTGGAACTGATATTGACTAAACCAAGATGAATTTGCAGAAGATGAAATTTGAGAAACCCAGTTCTTGACAGCTATTACAAAAAGTCAATCTTTTGTAAAATATCAACAATTGACCAGGAAATGAATCTTAAACAGCAATTTCAGATTGAAATTGACAGAAGCCAAAAATAAAGTTTGATACCCAGATACAAAAGTCTCAAAATTTAGCTTTATCTACAATTATAAACTGAATTTTATCATAAAAAATCAAAACAATAAAAGCAAACCCAAATCCGCTCAGAAGCCAAAATTTCAAACACCCCAATTGAAATTTCCCTTTGATTTGATCCAAACCAATCGGTTGACAGAGATTTGGGGTTGCAAAACAAGAATTGGACTTCAAGACCAAAGAATCCTAGAAGAGAAAGATTGATACAAATCTTCAATTGTCAACCTTATAGACAGAGAGGGAGAGAGAGAGCCAAACACACACGTAACTTAGAATTGATGCATTATTGAAGATGACCCAAAAAGACTTAAAAGGAGGGAATCACAGTTGTTGGTAACAAGAAAACTAACTCTTTCAAGTGCTTTTTACCATAAACAGATTACAAGAAAACCAACTCTTTCAAGTGCTTTTTGTCCGTTTTTAATGATGAATAATTCTCAAATACAACTTGGTTCCAATTATTATTCAGACGACAAACCACGGCCAGCTGCACAGGTTCTTTTTTATTTATTTTTTTCCAATGGAAACTTCAATTTTTCTGACATGTGACGAATTCGGAAGAAAATCTTAGAGCATCTCCGATGCTAATGTGGATTGTGAAAAAATTAGTTGCCAAGTAGGATGGACATCCATTTTGTTAAAAAATCCATCTCCAATGCAACATCTCTGGTACAACTTCAAGATGAGGTGGCAACTTTTTTTTTAGAGGCTGTCAACATGACTCTCTGATTTCAGACGGTCTGTTGGACGGCCGTCTTGTTGGCCCAGGCAGCAGCCACTCTTGTCTTTTACCTTATTTTGTTCAATAATTCTAAAGTATATTTAAGGAGGCCAATAATAAATTGACACGTCATTAAAAACATATATGTTACAAGTGAAGCATTGGAGACCACTTTTTTATTTGGATGTCTATCAAGTTTAGTTACATGCCACATATGAAGCAATTGACTTGACAATGTTGACATATCACAATTTTTTTAAATGCAAGCCACATTACCATTGGAGATGCTCATATATGAATCCGTCTCACCACTGTGGGACGGCCCAATTAAAGTGTGTCGTGTGACACAAACAATAAAACAATGAGTGGTAATATTCTTTGCTCGCTTATTTAGAGTGCATTTTTGCTCACTCACATTAACTAGGGTGAACCATTACCACCAACTCCAGGTGTTGACACTTGTCCCAAACTTTGGGTTAAATAAATAAATAAATAAAAATCACATCCAAGAAGGATGGCTTCACCATGAAATAAGAAGAAAAAACAAGTTCCGAATGTGACAAACTGTACAGAGAAATGAATTTTGTATTTTTATTTATATTTATTTTGAATAAGAGATGAGGTGTATTAAATTTAAAAAAGAAGTAAAATGGTAGTTCGGAAATAAATAAATAAAAATAATAAAATCATTTAATTTTAGATAATTAAATCAAAATTTAAAATAGGGTTCAAAAATTTTTTGTCACTATTTGGGGCAGTTCTTGTAAAAATATCACCACTTTACTAATTCAAGTTTAAAAGGCACATATTTAGGTGACCAGACAAAAATACCCTTATTTTATCAGTTTGTGTCTTTTCAAACCTAAAGAGAAAATAGTTGACAGAGAGAGAGAGAAAACATCGGTTGCAAGAAATACTCCTGAAAACTTCACGGCGAACTCACCAGCGAACTCACGGTGAACAACAAAAACCACATCAAAACAACGACCTTAAACTGGTTGTGTGAATTTTGAATCTAATTGAAAAGGCTCGGGGACTAATTGAAAAGGCTCGGAGACTATTTACAAAGTCTCTGAGCCATAGTTAAAAGGCTCATAGACTATTTACAAAGTCTCGGAGCCAGTGTTAAAAGTTTCGGAAAAGTCTCGGAGATCCAAAATTAACAAAAAAAAGTTGATGGTTAAGAAGGCTCGGAGACCATTTACAAAGTCTCGGAGCCAGTGTTAAAAGGCTCGGAAAAAGCTCGGAAAAGGCTCGAAAAAGTCTCAGAAATCCAAAATTAACAAAAAAAAGCTGATGGTTAAAAAGGCTCGGAGACTATTTACAAAGTCTCGGACAGTGTATGAAAAATCTCGGAGAACTGTTGAAAAGGCTCAAATACAATGTTAAAAGTCTTTGTTCGAGATTTTTAACATTGTATTCGAGCCTTTTCAACAATTCTTCGAGACTTTTCATACACTGTCCGAGACTTTGTAAATAGTCTCCGAGCCTTTTTAACCATCAGCTTTTTTTTGTTAATTTTGGATCTCCGAGACTTTTTCGAGCCTTTTCCGAGCCTTTTCCGAGCCTTTTCCGAGCCTTTTAACACTGGCTCCGAGACTTTGTAAATAGTCTCCGAGCCTTTTCAATTAGTTCAAAATTCTCAGATCTTCATCGTCTTCTACACAAATTTTCATAAATTAAAACCCTAACCATACTCACATCGACAAATCAAACAAAAACCAAAAATATCTCCGGGGGCGCTGCCCCCTCACCCCCGCGAGCTGACCGGGCAGCTCGACCACCGCGAGCTCAGCGGGCAACTCGACCCCCGAATGCGTCTACGTAGCGCCATTAAACTAATTATCCAATAATGTTCAACCTCCATTGGAGGTCTGTTAAACAGACCTCTATGAAGAAGATGAAAGAATAAAAAAAAACTTCAAAGTAAGAGAATGGGTGCAAAGTAAGGGCATTATTGTCCGTTCACCATAATAGGTACCTTTTAAACTTAAGTTATTAAAGTTGTGACTTTCTTACAAAACCACTTTAAAAAGGTGACATTTCCCACCATTTCCACATTTAAAATATGAGATATAAATAGGTGAGTGCATTTTTGCTCACCCACACTAATTAGGGTGAATCATTACCACCCACTCCAGGTGTTGACACATGTCCCAAACTAACCCAAAGTCCAAAGTTAACCCAAAGTTTAGGACACAAAGTTTGGGACATGTGTCAACACCTGAAGTGGGTGGTAATGGTTCACCCTAGTTAGTATGGGTGAGCAAAAATGCACTCACCTATTTATATCTCATATTTTAAATTTTGATTTAATTATCTAAAATTAAATGATTTTATTATTTTTATTTATTTATTTCCGAACTACCATTTTACTTCTTTTTAAAATTTAATACACCTCATCTTTTATTCAGAATAAATATAAATAAAAATACAAAATTCATTTCTCTGTACAGTTTGTCACATCCGGAACTTGTTTTTTCTTCTTAATTCATGGTGAAGCCATCCTTCTTGGATGTGCTTTTTATTTATTTATTTATTTATGTAGTCAGTCGGATTATTGGTGGTAGATTGAGAGTGTGATATTGATCGTTTTTTATTGTTTTTTTTTAACGATTGAGTTAGGGTTTATGTGTGGTTTCGTTTCGTCAGAGATTAGGTTTTTTTTGTTGCGATTCTCTTGGTACGATTTCGTTGTTTTGGTTGTTGAATGTTTATGATGTGTGTGGTGCTGTTTTCATCTAGTTGTTCTAGATGCTTGATATCATTCTCGGATAATTTTTCCAGATACTTGATATCATTCTCGGATAATTCTTCTAGATGCTTGATATCATTCTCAAACAATTCTTCCATATTTTTGATATAACAAAGCAAATTTTAAGCTTTAAGAGTTAAGAATTAAGAATTTTTTTTTCAAGAAAACCAATTACCGGTGAAAGTTGAATTTTATTATTATTATTCTGACACTCACACCGGCACACAATAACACCACTCTAAAACAATGGATTCAAATTTGAGAGAATTTTGTCAAAAGTGCTTAAAAAATCTAACGTGCTTAAAAAATCTAACACTCACATCGGCACATCTTGGTCTCTGACTCTCATCTCAACTCATGTTATTTCCATTTTCCAATTTTAGAAATTTCCTCTCGGAATCATATCTTTTGTTTTTAAGTAGTATACTATTATATAAATTCATGGTTTTTTTTTTTGGAGGGGAAGGACTCAAACCTACAATCTCGGGTGCAAGTGAAAGGAATTTATCACTATACCAACCTCATCTCGTATCTCGAAATCATATCTAAATTCTTACACTTGTTTTGTATTTTATTAATATTTTTATTTTTTTTTTACTCCCCAATCTCAAGTCTCAACATAGAAAATGAGGTAAACATATATATATATATTTTTAAAATCTTCAAATGAAAAATTAAATGAGTTTTGATTTTTGAGAATGGATTGGCAGCGAATGGTTTTGTGTTTGTAAATGGTTAATATGAGGTTTGGTGCTCTCTACAGATTTAATGGCAAAATTAGTGAATAGATTTGAGGGTTTTTAGCAAAATTGCCCTATTTTAGGGGCCGAATTGCAAATCTACCCTAAAACCTAAATTAATTGCAAAAATACCCTAAAATGACCACAATACCCTTAATCATAACTACACCCTATTTACTAACTATATTAATTACATTTACTAACCACCAACCAACCATTTACCAACCCTTTAAACAAAACTAACAATTTACCATCATCCAACCCATTTTTTTTCTCTACATCTTCTAACATTTTTTTTCTTTCTTTACATCATCTAACCTTTTATCTTTTTCTCTACATCTTCAAACCTTTTTTTTTTTTTTTACATCACATTCCCTTTTCATATTTGAAGTTTAAAAAACATTGGGGAATTGTTTGAAGGGGTAAGTATTAGTTGTTAAAAAATAAATTTGAACAACCAAAATTGTGTTTAAAATCCGAAATGATTTTTTTTTTTTTTTGAAAAACCATCGGGTCGGGGTGGCCCGACGTCGGGCACCCCTGACCCGATGGAAATTTTCATCGGGTCAGGGGTGTGGAAAACCATCGGGTCGGGGTGGCCCAACGTCGGGCACCCCTGACCCGATGAAAATTTCCATCGGGTCAGGGGTGTCCGACGTCGGGCCACCCCGACCCGATTTTGGAAAAC
This sequence comes from Acer yangbiense, assembly GCA_008009225.1. Lineage (NCBI taxonomy): Eukaryota > Viridiplantae > Streptophyta > Magnoliopsida > Sapindales > Sapindaceae > Acer > Acer yangbiense. Next base: position 11,484,119 of record CM017767.1, read on the forward strand.
CATCGGGTCGGGGTGGCCCGACGTCGGGCACCCCTGACCCGATGAAAATTTCCATCGGGTCAGGGGTGCCCGACGTCGGGCCACCCCGACCCGATGGTTTTCTAATTTTTTTGAAAAACCATCGGGTCGGGGTGGCCCGACGTCGGGCACCCCTGACCCGATGGAAATTTTCCATCGGGTCAGGGGTGCCCGAAATTTCCATCGGGTCAGGGGTGCCCGACGTCGGGCCACCCCGACCCGATGGTTTTCCAATTTTTTGAAAAACCATCGGGTCGGGGTGGCCCGACGTCGGGCATCTCTGACCCGATGAAAATTTCCATCGGGTCAGGGGTGCCCGACGTCGGGCCACCCCGACCCGATGGTTTTTCTAAAAAAATGTTTTTTTTTTCCAAGCTTAATTTTGTGTATTTCCATTTATGTTCTTTGAAATAATGAATATTTTAATGATTGAAATTTTAATTATTTTTCAGGAGTGACGGGATGAAGAATGTGCATTTGGTTTTGAATTGGGGTGGAGAGTGGAAAAATCATCATGGTGAGTATTGGTATGAAGGTCGAAGAGCGAAGGCGTTTGCTTTTTCAAGGGATTCTAATTATGATCAGTTGTTAGATAAAGTGTACAATGTAACCGGAATTGATAGAGATTATTATCGGGTTAGTATGACAACTCTTCCACAAACTTTTCGTCCTAGCATGCCAATTGAGATTGTTGATGATGAGAACGTTGCATTGTTGCTTCGTCGAGAGAATGTTGACCCATTAGTTTGCATCAGTGTTGAGGAAATTGGTCATGAGTCTCCAGAAATGAAACCTAAACCACCTCAGTCGTCTCACAACCTACATGTCAATACTATGCATGAGTTACAAAGGTCTGATGTACGTAACATGGCTGCCCATTTGGATGATATTGGAGAGGGATTGACACCAGTTGCCAATATTGATACATTCCCTCATAGTCATTTGAATTTTCGAGATACTACGGGTAACCAACATATTCCCGAGCATGATGAAACAGAACCACTGTTTAATTACAATCGTGAGGCAGCTCCCAATCGGTATGACGAGCAGTTTGCCCATGTCCAAAGGCTTGTTCCACCTCCATGTGCATTTTATTCTATTAATTCTGGCGAAGTTGCACCTAGACCGGTTACTATACGTCTTGAAGTTGGTGAATTATTTCCAAGCAAGAAACAGTTACAATCGCATGTAGGTAGTTACGCCCTTACCAACGGGTTCCAGATTAGGGTGTTCAAGTCCGATACAGCACGGTATCAAGTTCGATGCATTGTTGAGGATTGCAATTGGCGACTACGTGCAGCTAAGGTTCACAATTCAGATTATTTTCAGATTAGAAAATTTGACAATCAGCATACATGTTCAACAGAAGCACAATTTCTGCATCAGAGGCAAGCAAGTGCACGAGTTATAGGGGAACACATACAGGAGAAATTCCGTGATCACCGTTTATACAAGCCCAAGGAAATTATACACGACATGCAAAGGGAGTTTGGCATCTCTTGTAACTATCACAAAGGGTACCGTGCTAGACATATTGCCTTAGAAGAGGTTCAAGGAACACCGGTTGAATCATACAGTATTTTGCCATCATACTTATACATGTTGAAGCAAGCAAATCCTGGGACTGTTACAGACCTCCACACAGATTCGTCTAACAGGTTCATGTATATGTTCTTTTGCTTAAAAGCTTGTATAGATGGTTTTCTATCTTCAATTAGACCGGTCATTGTTATTGATGGGACGTTTTTGAAAGGTTCTCATAGAGGGGTCTTATTTGTTGCTGTTTGTATGGATGGCAATGAGCAAATATTTCCTCTAGCTTTTGGTGTTGGTGATTCAGAGACAAATGAAGCTTGGGAATGATTTTTAACTAGGTTGCATAAAGCCGTTGGTGAAGTTGATGATTTGGTTATCGTTTCTGATAGAAAAGGTAGTATCACTACTGGTGTAGAAAAAGTCTTCCTAAATTCTTTCCATGGGGCATGTGCGGTACATTTAGAACGGAACATGGTTGGTCACTATGGTAGGAATAAGACACTTAAACAGTACTTCGAACGGGCAGCCAGGGTGTATCGGGAAAGTCAATTCTTGCAGCGAATGGAACATCTAAAAAATATTAATCCCGAAGCAGCTCAGTATATCACAGATGCCGGGATTGAGCGTTGGGCTAGAGCATACAGTCCAAGAAAAAGGTACAACATAATGTCAACCAACATTGCAGAGGCCATGAATAATGCAATTAAAGAATGCAAGGAATTGCCTATTACTGGAGTAATTGATTACATCAGAGAGGTCCTTCAGTCTTGGTTCCATGATCGACGCACAGCTGCACTTAAACTCAGTTGACAACAGCTGCGGATGTAGCCATCGGTGTCAAGGATGAGAGAGCACGACATATGCGGATCTACCCCATCACATTTTACACGTTCCTTGTTAAAGATGGGGATTTGGATGGAAATGTGGATTTGACAGCAAAAACCTGTACCTGTAAAGAATTTGATGTCGACCAACTTCCATGTGCACATGCATTAGCTTGCGTTCTTGGTTGCAGCATATAGTGGGGAAATACATCCCGTTGGCCAACCCAGTGAATGGTTGGTTCCTGAGGATATTGCATCAAAAATTGTTCACCCACCAGTAGGTCGTCGTGGTCCTGGAAGACCTAAAAAGAATCGCACTCCGTCATTTGGCGAGGAAGTAACTCAAAGAAGATGCACCACTTGTCATCGTGTTGGTCACAATAGCCATACATGCACCTATCCGAAGTCAAGTAGACCATCAAGTGGTATGGGAAGTACTAGTGAAATTGGTGAGGCAAGCGGATCACATGTGAACATGTAATTTTGTATTATCTTTTAACATATGAACTTTTGTTGTTATATTTGTTATATCAAGTGTAGTATTGAAATGGTAGTATTTATATGGTGCTTATTGTACGATATAATGGTTAGTAACGGGTAGTATTGAAATGGTAGTATTTACATTGCATATTTAAGACTTAGTACATTATTTACGAAATTTTGACAGAGTTCCATTTGAAAATTCAATAAATCCATATCTTCTTTTTGGTACCTGCAAATTTAACACTTCACCAATCCACACAAGTCTCTACACCATCCACATAAATCACAACCACAAGCCTCTACATCAAGTTGCACAACAAGTTGCATATATATATTACATTATGGTGAATACACATCAAGTTGTATTTATGTCATTTGTCAATCATTATGTACATCATTAATCATTTACATGTACAGTTTTTTTATTATGTACATAAGGTACTTCTTTTGAGTTCTGGAATATTTTTGTTGCTATTTTAACTCTAAAGGGTTCTCCGTCCTTTTCATCAAAGTCGAACTGCTTTCTTGCCCATAGGTACTCCAAGAATTTGAGCGTAAAAACCCCACAATCGGACCTATATCAAGAAAAACATTCATTATTAACAACAATCATGTCAAACAAACTATAACCATCAAGAAATAAAAATACACATACGAATTTCCTTGATGTGGAACCCCTTCTTCAGGTCTTTCCACCGTAAATGATGAAGAATCGGTATAAGTATCTGGCAGCACATGCACCAACAAAGACGGCAACATCTTTCTAAGACAAGTTGCCCATTTTAGTATTTGTTCAACACTATACGCGTCCGGCATTGAATCATATACTTTGATGACTCGCTGATTCAAGTCCACCTCTACCGCGACCCAATGATTTTGATTCACATTCGCAGGAAATAATATCTGAGAAATCAAGAAACATATTAATCTGAAAATTACTAAAGGTTGAATAACAACATATTAATCTGAAAATTACTTACAGTGTTGACTGTCCGCCAAGGTTCAGAAGCATGCTTCGGGTATTTTTCCTTAACGTAGTCTATCATTGTATCGTCCCATTGGTAGGTTTCATGCTTGAATTGTTTATCACCCTTAGTTGCAGTTGCCCACCTCCCTTGAATTTTAATCTACAAAACATATAAACTCAAATAGGTAAATGTGAAAAAAAAATGAAAAACGTTGTTGTCAAAAATGTATTTGAATACCATAAATGTGTAATCCAATAACACAATGTTCTGCTTGTATAACTGACGATTGTAATAGGCACGCCGTCGTATTAAACGACAATATGTCTCTAAATGCTGTCATGAAACAAATATGTGTTACCAAAAAATGAATTAAGTAGAGTAAATAATTGCAATATACGGTGTACAACTTACATCTCCATCTAGCCACCCGTCTGGAGATAGCAACCGTTCAAACCAAGGAGGTTTAACTTCGAGCAAACCCGTGTCCATGCTACAGAGGTTCAACAATTTCAAACTTGTTAAAGAAATCAAAGTGGGGAATACAATAATAATATATTATTTAACTTACCAAGTATTCTTGTTGTCACTTATCCATGCTTGCATTGAACGTACAATTTCATCATCCACTTTGGTATCACTTCCGAATTCGGACAATTTCGGTTTCCGAGGCCTCTTCACCGTGGGATCAATGTACGGGCTCACGGTAACGGCGGACCGCTTACGATCTCTAGGTACTCTTATGGTCAGCTTCGGTGGTCTTGTCAACTCCTTAACATCTGCACTTGTCTCAGACACGACGACAAGTCCAGGAGACTTAACACCATGGGAAACCGAAGGTTGGTAGTCTTGGATGTAATCATCGTGGCTAAAATCGGTGGTATTTTCTTCATTTAACTACATCAAATATAAATCATATATGTTAGAACCAATTATGTACTTTAGGAATTTACAAATTAAAACAACATATACCTTTTCAGCCACTTTGTTCAAACATATAAGCTCCGTCAAGCGAAGGAAACCCATTCGCATCTCGTCCATCACTGAATTTTGCATGGAAGTCATTTGATTTTGTAAGGCTTTTTGTTGTGCTTGCATAGCATTTTGTTGTGCTTGCATATCGTCCAACCTTTTGACAACCTGCTCAAGTGTAATCGGTCTTTTCTTTTGTCCTCCGACATCAACTTTTTTAAATGTTTTGGTTGGATGATCTCCATCAATATCATCATGGGCAACATCATCTACGTCATCCTGAACATCATCCTGAAAACCATCCTCAACATCATCCTCACCGACACAACCATCAACATCAGGTGATACATGTTTCAGTTTATCCATACCCGTCCAATACGGCATCCTTGTTTCTTCATCAGTAGGGCCAAGAGTTCTATATATGGTTATCTGAATAAATTTTTTCAAAATATATTATTATGGTATAATCCCTAAAAAATAACAAATCCAAATAATTTTAACTAAAACAACAATATTCAAGACTTACGTTTTTAAATTTAAATAGGGTTTTCAGAATATCTGCATATGAGGGAGTTCCCGTGCATTGCCAATTCAAAATTCTGGGGGCGACATTGTTCACTCGAATGGCGTACCCAAGTGTGACCCATTTTGGTATTGCTTCGACCGCCCACACCTGAAAATGAAGAAAAAATGATAGTTAAGTTAGTGCATGGAAGCATGCATATTGTCTGAAATGTTTTTTATTCAAGTTCATCAATTAACAGGCATCACCTGAAAGGCCGTCAGAAACCCATAAACGTTGTACTTCTCCCCTTTCCGTCTAACTGGACCATCGACATTCTCCTCCAACTTATCATCATTGAACTTAATCTTGAATTTATCATCACGGCCATGAAGACAAGTAGAAAGGGAGTTAAATGTCCTCGCGTATATGAATGAACCCCACGGAAACTTATTAAAAGCCTCTAAGTCATCAACTAATTCTAATGCCCAATATAGAATGCTAGTCCTATCGTCCTTCCCAACCAACGTCATCTCCAACAAAAGTATTAACGCCAACTTCACAACATCATCATCACTAATTTTATTATTTGGACCTAAATTCCTAATCAACAATCATTTTAACCTTCACTTTACTACCTTGGAAGTAGGTTCGACGGAGTCTACTATTCGTTTGTTTGAAAAGCTCTGATGTGGATTCGGAGTATTCTGCAAAGGCTAGCCCACTAACCAAATTAAATTCCACTGGACTAAACCGTATCAACCCGTTGCCAACATGGTACCATAAAGAAGATGCATTATCATCAACATTCTTAACATGACACTCCCTAAGCAAGATATGGTGGCAAAATTGCCCAGACAACACCATATCGCTCACATCCAAAAAATGACCGAAACATGTCGCTTTAAACAACTTGATTTGTGTTGGTGTGAGATGCGACTTAATAAGCCTTATACTCTCCCAATTACAATGCCCACTAACTCGAGAAGGAAAACGATCGCATTCCTTAATCTTGAGGGATTCAAGTAATTTGTTCCCACTCATGATTATCAACCTAAATACATTCCATAATAAGCATGATGTTAAAACTAATTTTCTAAGTATGCATAAAAATAAATATTACATCTTTCATGGAGATCTAACAATACTCACATTCAAACCGTTTTAGTTAACATTGGAATTCATTAAAAATAAGTTAAGTTTTTGTTCCCTCGTTAGGAATCCTAATTAATAAACACACGCTAAAATGAAAGAGAAAATAAAAGATATAACATTACACAATACATAACGAGAATAATCCGAAAAATTCACATAGCGAACTCATTCAGTCAAAATTCAGGCTTAGTTGAGACAAATAAAGAACCTAAGCACCTTTTACCTTCCAATGTGCAAATAGCAACTTAAACAATTAAGTTACAGGTGAATCACAACGTCTCTTCTCTGCTCTCATTACTTCACACGTTTCACACATTACTTATATGCTGATTTATTTTTATTTTAACATTACATAATGTCTTTTAGGATTCGTATGGGAAAATTTTATAATCTATCTCTATTTGCACATTGTATTCGGGAGATGAGAGGTGCCACAAGACCATATGAGCAACATCAAAGGGAAGCACCCACAAAACAGCTATATCAAAAGGATTACCAACAATAGAATAGCAACACATGAAATTGTCTTCCAAAAAATTCAACTTCCGAGCTTTTTCAGAACTATGCTTATCAAATTAATCCATTTTCACATAAATTAATAATCAGTTATACCACAAAGGCTTGCACATCAGGTTCATGTATATTGTACTTGTGAAATGAAAAGTGCAGTTGGCAGGGATTGAAACATTTCAACTTATATTCATTGAAAATCGAAACAGAGATATAGTATGTATAGTTGTTTGAAATCAAATCCTACCAATCAGAGATACAGTAAGCATAGCTTTTTGAAAATCAAATCCTACCAAATACAAGTATCAATTAGCAATCACTTTCAATTAAACTTGAACACGAAGACCATTAAAATGAAACCGGAGACAAAGAACACCAACATTATTTGCATTTAAGAAACCTTAATCTAACATTGAATAGCACATGCAAGCATCAATCAAGTCAAGTTCATCACTTTTAGGCACAAAATCATAATCCCTTAACCCTAACTATTGAATTTGAATCAAAGGAGAGGGGTTTTCACTCAAATCTCATGTACAAAACAATTAAATGGAATGGAAAGGAGGCATGCATTCAATTATTCAAAGGAATTAAACAATTGGAAAACTTTGTATTGAAACACCAACCAAATCTCGCCGGCGACGACGACGTCCTATTGAGGGAGACGATGGCGTTGATGATCGATCAACAGCTGTTGGAGAAGTCACGGCGGGACCGACAACTCGATGGTGAAGTCTGTACGGCTCGACAGCAGCTCGACGGCAACGACGACAGCAACTCGACGACGGCAACGCGATGGCTACTCTATAGCAACTCGACGGCAAGGAAGGTTGACCGTTTGGAATCAGCCAAGGTAGGCCGATGGTTTTGTATCGGGCAAGGGAGGCCGATGGTTTTGTATCGGGCAAGGGAGGCTGATGGTTTGGGATCGGGCATGAACTGATGGTAGCTTCAACTGGGTAAATGACTGAAATTGAAACAATTTAAAATCAAGGGTAGTGTGGTCATTTCAGGGTATTTTTGCAATTAATTTAGGTTTTAGGGTAGATTTGCAATTCAGTCCTTAAAATAGGGCAATTTTGCTAAAAACCCTAGATTTGATTACTTTAAAATATATATAATGACGAAAATATTATTATAATTTATAACTTACCCTTTAAGGCTTTAAGTGTCCTTAATCTTCAAAGTAATTAAAGGAACAAAAAGTTAAACAAAGGTAACTTTATTTCCACCCAAAAAAGTTCCTACTACACCCATATGTTAATGAATGTTTTTTATTACTAAAATACCCGTATATACAATTTCTTGAAAGTACATAATTGTATAATTGAAAAATTAAATTTACTTTCTACACCCATTAATTGAACACATTTATCATAAGCCATGCTGATCTATATATAAAATCAAAACCAATATTACAAGGAAATATAATTTTCACATGTAATCAAGGAATATGAACAAAGAACTAATTTGATAGATTCCGAATATATACATTAACTTTAAATTTTATTAATGAAAAAAAAAATGAAAAATAGGAGGACATACTAATCAGAAAGGGCAATGAATATTTTTAAAAGAAGCAAGAAGAAAAGCTTAGATGAAACCCATTTAGAATCGTATCAAAAACCAGGTGCAATAACTCGAATAATAATAAAATCTGAGATGTCACAACTAGTGAGAAAAATGGGTTTAATGAGAAAGTATATATTTAATTTTTAATCTCTTGATTCAAAGATTGGATTGATTATATTAGATATTTCGAGTATGCAAGATTTTCCAAGTCAGGTGCATGAAATTCTTTTTGTTCCAATACTTGCTAATCAGGTAACGCACGCCTTATCAAAATTGACACTTTTTAGTTTCTAAGAAGGGTGAATCTATTTGGCTAGGAGAAATCCCTGTATATATTGAACATTTGGTTCTGAAAGATTTACAGTCCCCTTCTTTATTTCTTTTTTCAAAATTAATTTTCCAACCCTCTTTCCTAAGGACCAGGTCTCCTTCCTTGAAGCTTCGAACCTTGACCCACTTGTTGAAGCACATGGCGATCCTCTACTGATATGCTGCCACTCTTACCTCGGCCTTGGCTTGTTTCTCCTCCAAGAGATCCAAACTTAGCTCGACAATTTTAGCTCGACCAAAAGGACCACTTCAACCCCTAAGGCGAGGGAATGTGGGGTTTCCCTGGTTGTGGTTCTCTCTGTGGTCTGATAGGCCCACAGTATGTTGGGGAGCTCCTCTGCACATCCTTCTTTTTTCTTTTGGAGCTTTTTTTTCAAGAGTTTTGTAATGGTCTTGTTGGTTGATTCAACCGGACCGTTGGTTTGGGGGTAGGCCACGGATGCGAATATGCAATCTATTCCCAAGTGGTGCTTTGGTGGCTCAATTTCTTCCTCTGATTGGTTGGCTATGCTCCTAGTTGTCGTGATACATTGCTTTCACCATCCAGCGCGCTGGGGGACAGTGTCAGCGCCTGTTGCGTTGCACTTGTCAAACTCCGCTTCCCATACTTTCTCTTCTTAGCTTAGGGACTCTCTACATGCACCTTGCCTGGAAAAATTCAGTTACCACCTTAGGGCACGTTTACTAATCGGGAATGAGTGGAATCGGAATCAAGTTCCACTGGAAAGGGATTGTAAGGGAATCGGAATTAAGTTACTAAATTATATTATTGTGTTTACTAACATTTTAACCCTTTTTTACAAAAAAAAAATAGCCTTATATATACATATGGAAGATGTATAAGTACAACTAATAAATAAAATAAAGTTTTTTTTTTTAAAGAAAAAATTTTTTTAAAGCAAAAGCAACATGACTTTGTGCTGGTTCACATTTCTGCACCGTAGGTTTTTTTTTTTTTTTTTTTTTTAATTCACAATTCACAATTCATATATATATATATATATAATCAAGTCAATAGTCTACATTTTTTTTTAATACTTTACAGTTCATTTTTTTTTCTAAAATACTTTGCAGATCATTTATATATATATTTTTTAAAAATTAAGTGGGGATATTTTAGTAAAAAGACATGAATTCTCCTTTCAATTAGGAAAATGAACTTGATTAATAGGAGGGTGGGGGGAATCAAGCTCCTTTTCATTCAGAAACTTAATTCTTGATATGTGTGTAGGATTCATGGAACTTAATTCCCCACAAATTTAGTAAACACAGGAATTCAAAATCAGGAACTTAACTCCCTTTCCCGATTAGTAAACACGCTCTTAGTGTATGGGGTAATTAACCTTGGGTAGGGCTTAGGTGGAGCTGGATCTAACCATTAGAGGTGGGAGGTCAGATTGAACCTCATCCGTAAGACCTCCTCCTTCCTCTCTGGTGCTTGTTGTCCGATCATTAATGGCTCAACCACCTAATGTCCTTTTCTCCCTTTTCTCCTTCTTAGGGAGGGATTTCCCTTAGGGCTTACATCAGCCCTAAGGTGGGCTTTGATTTTTTGAAATGAGCGTATGGGGTAATTAACCTTGGGTAGGGCTTAGGTGGAGCTGGATCTAACCATTAGAGGTGGGAGGTCAGATTGAACCTCATCCGTAAGACCTCCTCCTTCCTATCTGGTGCTTGTTGTCCGATCATTAATGGCTTAACCACCTGATGTCCTTTTCTCCCTTTTCTCCTTCTTAGGGAGGGATTTCCATTAGGGCTTACATCAGCCCTAAGGTGGGCTTTGATTTTTTGAAATGAGCCTCATGGTTCTAGAAGGTACTATTAGGGTGTTTGTGGCAATCCGTTCTTGCAAGGGAGTGGTTCTATCATGCTTCTCTTTCTTGACACCCACATCCTCCTAGCTAGGATCCAACTCTCGAATGGGGCATGCCTTTCAGATGGGGTTGAACCGGGTTTCTTTGCTAGGCGAGACCGGATTCTTCGTGGTTCGGGCCCACTCCCTGGTGGGGATCTAATCCTCATTAGATTTGGACCAGGAGAGGGATCGGACCCATGGCTTGGATTGGGTCCTATCGGGCAAAGCGGGTTTGCGAGGTCCATGGTACGGAGAAAATCCTCCTTTGGAGAGATGGCCAAACTTTACCATTAACAATATTTTTTCAAGAAAATTTTATTGTTTAAACTAACATTTAAATATAATAATGAAAATTATTTTTTAACCACTTACTTTTTTTTTCTTTTCAATATTAATGTCAATTTAAATACTTACACTACATTTTATTATTTTGTTAGAGTTGTATTTCTTAGAAACTTTTTGTGTTCAATACTTGATTAGTTGATACAGTAGAATGCTTAATAAGTTGATTATGAATTGGGGTAAGCTACAAATTACAATTAAAAAATTACACCGGTCAATTATTTAATCAAATTGTTCAATAAATTTTGGTTATGATATCAAACAAAATGCAAAAATGATATTATATTTTTTGATATTTTCAATTAATCTACCAAGTGTGTTTTTACCATTTTTATTTTTATAATACAGCTTTATATTACTAGATGCGTTTTTAGATTTTGAAACTGAAACAAAAAATATGGTTTCCATTTTTGTTTTCTTTTTCAAAAAACAATAAATGAAATACGCCTACATATAACTCATTTTTAGCATATTTAATTTTAAAAGTAAACTAATCTTCATTTTTTTTTAATAAAAATTAAAAAGTCTATTTTCAGTGATCTCCTCTAAATTATGATCAAATGTTTAGCGGAAATCAACTTTTTTCTTTGGCAAAACAAAATAACAAATATTGATAACTTTTAAGAAAACAAATCTTATTTAAGAGAGATTTATGACTAATTCCAATAAGGTTATGATTTACTTAAAGGTCATAAATTTAAATCTTGTGAAAAGTATTAAAATAAGATTTATTTGAAGTTGGAATTAAAGATGGGCCACATGGTCAAGGACTCACCACTCAAATAATATATAATTATAGTATTATACAACTTGTATGAAATGGTAGGCAAGTCAGGAATGTTAATGAGAAATGTGGTAGGCATCCATTGTAACTTCATACCGCACCACGAGGTTGCAAGTTCGAGTCTTCACCCTTCCAAAAAAAAGAAACTCAAATTTATGTAATAGTATAATATTTAAAATAAAATAAAATAAAAACCACCAAAATTTAAATGAAATAGTTTACATGGTAGAGATTGATGGGCCTTCGGCCTTCCACACACACACATATATATATATATATATATATATATTGATAAGAGTGATGAGTCACGGCCCCTAGGGGTATAGCTTTGCTGGTAGATTGACGAGTTTGTGGCTTTGGTTAAAAACTTCCAAGTCAACGGCTCGAATCTTTTCAATGGTAAAAAGCTTTAAAAAAAAAAAAAAACTTGGTATAGATATGTGGATAGATAAATATATACTGCCAAAAGGAAAAAAAAAAAGTGATGAATCACGAGATTTGTAAATTGTAAACAAAAGGTGAGGTCATGATATTTGTCTTCTGAGATGGATTATGGGCCCATCAGCCGAATAAGCCCATCACATTTCCAGCGATGGGCCCACTTGTTTCACATCAATACCCATAACGCGATTGAGATTTTTTTTTGAAGCAATAACATGATTGAGACTTGAGACCGGAGAGGATGACCACTAAGCTGGGGAATAAAAAAAAAACCCCTTTATGATGCAGGGATGAATAGTAAAACACTTGGGCCGTTTGATCAGATCCAACCGCCTACATTTATTGTCAACTTAAAATTTTCATTAAAAATGGGAAAAAGTGAAAGAACCATCCACCGGTTCAACTGGTCATTAGAAAAAGGCAAAAGTTAAAAATCCCACTGCTTGTGTTGTTTAAGTGAAATTCTTTTTTTATTCGATTTTTTTTTTTTTCATTTTTACTCTTCTTTTATTTATTATGTTAAAATATATATATATATATATATATATTACAACACTCTACGGGTATGTTTGGTATGGTTTTTTTTTAAGTAAAACTTCTAGAGTATATCTTTTACCAATGAAGCTTTTATTGAGTAGAGCTTTCAAAAAAAAAAAAAAAAAAAAAAAGCTTTGGGTTGTATAAATTTCAAAAATAGTGTTGACAATGTATTTTTTATAAATAGCTTTTGGTTGTGTAAATTACAAAAAAGTGTTGACAATGTATTTATAATGAAAGAGTTGTATGGTGGAATATCTAAAATTTATAAAGGGTAGTTGAGATAATTCATAAGTTTTAAATTAGAAAAAGCTTTTTGGGAAATCCCAAATTTTGAGCTTCTCCTAATAGAAATAAAATAGCTTTTATAAGGGTAATTGAGACAATTCATATATTAAAAAAGTTGTTTTGATTTTTACCAAACAATAAAAAAAAAAAAAACTTCAAAACAGTTTCTAGCATTTAAAAGACGTTTTTAGCCTTTACAAAAGTCATACCAAACACACACTACAACTGATTAGAGGTTTTTTTAAAAATAATATTAAGAGGGAATAAGGGGAAATAGCACCAAATGGGTTTGGTTTTGTGGAAATATCACCAAGTTAATAATTCTATGTTTTTTAGCACCAAAGTATAAAACTGGGCAAAAATGCCTTTGAGTTTGACTTTATCAACCTTTTCTCTTTTGTAAGGATTCCCGTTTTGTTGATTGGCTTATTTCGTGGACAAACCACATGTTGGGGTACTTTGTAAGGGTAGCTTAGGTATTGGTTTAATTGTTCGAAGCCCTTTGAAGACCTCGTGTTGATAAGCACCGAAGGTAATTTTCTTTGTGCTTACTTGTCTTGAAGAGATAGTTGCACACACTCACAAGTCATGCATATGTTTTATCTTTGTATGTTGTGTTTCTTTTTGTTGTGCATCAATGCTTATTCTCATCTCTTCTTGCTTGTTATTTTGATGCATCTTGTGTTTATAATGTCATAGCATGTTAGGCTTTTAGGATGCATCTTGCTTTTACCTTTTTACCCCTTGCATGTTTTCTTGTGGGGTTCAAAGGAGTGGGCTGTGCGCTGGTCGTCAAGCGCCAGACCAGCGCAGCTCACCAGCACAGATTGCCCAGTGGTCTGTCGCTGGTCGTGCGCTGGTCCAGTCCAGCGTAGCTCACCGGCGCAAAACGCCCAGTGGTTTGCCGCTGGTCGTGCGCCTGTCTTAGCGCTGGTCGTCAAGCGCCTGTGCAATTTTTTCCTTTACGCTGGTCGTGCGCCTATCGTCCAGCGCACAGAGCAAATTCTGGTGCGTTTTTCAAAACGACCACACTTCACTTATGGCCCCTATATATATGCCACTTTGACTTTAGGTCAGATAAGAGAGTTCATATTCATATTCTATACTTAGGATATTTTTCAAGAGAAGAAAAATACACAAAGAACTCATTTTTAATTACTCAAACACTTTTTCATGATCATCAATCATCATCTAGCATCATCTTTGATCATCTAGATGTCATCTTGCATGGATTCTTCATCATACTTTGCTTGGTAAGCTTTTCACTAATATCTTACATATTTTGTGTTTATCTTAACTAGCAATCTCAATTAATTACTTGTATGTTATTTTATATACTTTGAATACAAGTTTGAGATTAGTATAATGTATGTTTGAGAAGTTGTATTGTGATAGCTAATTAGGTTTTGTGCTTAATCTTGATTAGCTAAGCTATTTGACATGTCATTTAGCAATTGATATCTAGGGTTGATTAAATTGATTATATCATCATCCTAGATAAGCATCTAAGGTTACCTAGCCTTGTTTGTTATTTGAATATTCATACATATTCACATAGGTTGCATAATCTCTTCTTAGAGAATCAAGTCTTGAGGCTAAGGTTGCTTAGGCCTCAAGCAATTGGACTAGAGCCACTTTTAAAGGCCCGAGTGGTAGAAGTGGGGGGTTATTGACCGGAGTGTTAGACGAGGTCTACATAGGTTGTAAACTCCATTTCGATTAGTGGATTTCGAGGTCCGAGTATGGCGCACTAAACAGCCCGTGGTTTTTCCCAGTGGTTGGGTTTCCACGTATACATCAAGTGTTATTTAAATTCCGCACTATATTACACTTGCTTGTATTTTTGACTAGTAGGGGCATTTTCGTAAAATTGACTTGCATGCGAAAATTGGGTAATATTTGATAAAATCTATTCACCCCCCCTCTAGCTTTATATAGAACACGCCTCTAATTTGTTTCATCTTTGTTGGAAAAAAACGCAGCTTTCTCTCTCTTTCTCACATGTCTCTCACTCCATCTATTTAGTCTTTATCATGACCTCATAAACCTTTGGAAAAATAGTTCATCTACTTTTTCTTTCTTCTTTCTTCTTTATTCTGTCTTCCTTCTTGTTGTTGGAAAAAACGCAACTTTCTCTCTCTCACTCCATCCATTTGGTCTTTATCTTGAGCTTACAAACCTCTGAAAATAGTCAATCCAGTTGTTATTCAATCTCATTGGAAAGGCAATTTCTCTCCTCGATAATCAATTACTTATTTAAGCTTACTTGAGACTTATAGATTGTTACCCAAGACTTGATGAAAGACTAAATGTTTCACAACAATTATATAATGCCAAACATCTATGAAATATATGGAAAAACTAATAATCATCATAATACACCTATCTTGTTTTTTTTAAAACAAAAATGATCCAGTAAGTCTCGGATAGCAAAGATTAAGTCTCGGATAGTGACAAATTAAGTCTCGGATAGCAAAGATTAAGTCTCGGATAGTGACAAATTAAGTCTCGGATAGCAAGCAAAAATCAAGTCTCGGATAGCAACAATTAAGTCTCGGATATCAACAAATTAAGTCTCAAATAACAAACATTAAGTCTCGGATAGCAAAAAATAAGTCTCGGAAACAATTTATGTGAATCTGGGTTTACCATTCATCTTCTCCACCACACTGATCCCAAACTCTAGTTGTAGAGAAGAAAAAAAAAATACCCTAACCTAGAAATCAAACCCTAGCTAGAAACTAAAATTGTAACACTAACAACAATCAAACACTTCCAACAACAAATCAAACTCAAATCAACATCTCAAACACTTCCAACAACAAATCAAACTCAAATCAACATCTAATCTTAGACCAAACATGTCCATTCGTCGACTTTGTTCGATTTCACAGACAAATTGAAATTCTTCGTCGTCGTCCCTTCTCCAATTCGTCTCCGTCAACGATAACAAAAATAAGTCTCTCTCTCTGTCAAACAGTCAAAAGTAATTAAAAAAGAAAAAGGAAAAAATTCCCCCCAAATTCAAAGCACATGTGTGTATATTAGGAGCAATTTTGGCATATTCCATTAATTTGTGCTATTCCCATAACAATTATTAACTAGGTGACTTTTCTACCAACGGCCTTGGAAGAATGCCATTAAAAAAAGAACCCTAATATTAATTAGAGTAGTGAAATGTTAAATAATAAAAGTGTGAATTTAAATTCCATTCAATTATATTTCTTTCAAAGTGCTACATTAATAATTGTCTACTTCAATAATAATAATAATAAAAAAATAGTAGTTGTATTAAATGTTTTTTTTCATTTAAAAAAAAAAATAGGTGTATTCAAAATAATGAATATCAATTTTTATTTCCAATTGATTTTATTAAAAATTTTGTTTTTTAAAATATTACAATAATTCAGGATGTTGGGGGAGAGAGACTATATACTATTATACAAAGTGAAAATACTTTTGAAATTAATAATCAAACAATGCATACTTAGGGATGTAACAATAAATAAATGTTAGGGAGATAGAATAATTACAGTATCCAAACAAACGTTACAAGATTATCTTCACATTCGATTAATATTTGAACACAACAGATATTGCATATTTTCAACGTTATAACATTAGATTGTATAGAATTATATTGAATTGGATTGTATGATATTTCGTATTAGATTGTATTAAGGTATATGGTATACCAAGGTTAGATGTGATTTTTTGAATAATTTGTTAACTAATAAA
Source organism: Acer yangbiense (assembly GCA_008009225.1). NCBI lineage: Eukaryota > Viridiplantae > Streptophyta > Magnoliopsida > Sapindales > Sapindaceae > Acer > Acer yangbiense. Next base: position 11,500,971 of record CM017767.1, read on the forward strand.
ATTGATATATGTTTAAAATAAAAAATGATACAATAAAATATATACTTGATGTGTTTCAAATACATAAATATATATATAAATAATAATTAATATTTTCATTAAATAAAAGATAATTATTGTAACAAATTTCAAAAATATTTGACAACTTTTTAAATATTTTCTTAAACTTAAATAATTATAAATTTATACTATTAGAATAACAATTTTTTGGGTAGATCCTGCATTTTGGGCCTGTTGAATCCCACTACTAGAAAAACCTTCATAGATGACAGTTTTTGGATGATAGGTTTTTTTCTTGACAATTAAAAACTGTTAAGAAAAGTTAATAATTTTTTTAAAAAAAATTCATTATTTAATATTTAATAATAATATTTAATTAAATAACATTTTTTATATTTATAATAACCACCTCCCTCACCCCTGGACCACCGCCTGCTGCCGCTGCCGACCACCCACCGCCAACGTCCGTCTATTCCAAAAATACCCTCCTTTCCAAAAATAATATATTATTATTATATATTATATTATATAAATATATTATTATATATATTATATAAATTTAAATATATTATTATATTATATAAATATATTTATATATTATATATTATATTATTATATATTAATATATTAAATAATATATATTATATATTTATATTATATAAATATATTATTATATATATTGTATAATAATATATATATTATAAATTATATATATATATATAATTATATGTATTATATTAATATTATATATGTATTATATTATATTATTAATAATAAATATATTTATGTATTTATATATTATATATTATGTATTATTATATTAAATAATATCTTGAGCTAGAAAAGATATATTGTCTAGTCTAGGCTCAGTTTACCTTTTAATCCTTTCATATCTCCCTCTCCCCACCTGGGGTCCACCTAGAGTGAGTCATGGGAGCCAAGAAAGTTTCGCACTCCCCAGGGCTTGAACTCGGCACTTCGATCGGACGCCAAGGCTCTGATACCACTTGAGCTAGAAAAGATATCTTGTCTAGTCTAGGCCCAGTTTACCTTTTAATCCTTTGGTTTAGAAGGAAGAAATTTCTCAAAAATGGCAAACACTACCACTAGTTCCTCTACTGCTACTTTAGTTCCTAATAGATTATCTTCTTCTATGTCCTTACCTCCTCATACTATCCAAAGAACCCAATCCAACAGAATCCAAGATTTAGTAGAATACACCCATATTCTTGCTTCAGCCCAGATAAATGAAACTACTTTCTCTCTGCTTAACCCATACAACATCTTCAAGAGAAACAAATCTCTCGCCACTCGGTTAACTCGTCTTGTCCATACCAGACCTCTTCCCATCAAAGAATATGTCCAGTCCACAGGTTTAGATAAATGTTTGATTCCATCCTCTCCCAGTGAACAATATGTCACTCTCACCATTGATCAAAACATGATAGATCAACGGATCAAAGAAGGATACTCCCATCTCTACATAGGTGCTGTCAGAATCATCCTCTCTCTACACGGCCGAAAAGGCTTACCTATCACTGCCAGACTGATCTTGCTCAACACCATTTACACTCAGTATGAACATGCTGTGATTGGCACTTGCCTATCTACTCTTCATGCTGGAAGCATATCCCTCACATATTATCCCAACTTCAACATTCCTTTAAGAGATCAGAACCTCCACAAATGTCTCAAAATCCAAGTTCAGATCCTTGGTGCGCCCATGCAAGCTAATTCCTACATGGCTACTGTTCATCACCAGCTTGCTTACAGACTCTAAGACCATGCTCTTGATCTCCCACTTCCTGGTCATAATGGTGATACGATCTTCATCAAAGCAGAAAGAGAAGATGAAGTCCCTACCATCCTTCAAATCCCAAAACAACTGCCCAGAGAAAAGCTTACAGAGATCATGCCTCTTGAATGGCTCACAAATTATGAAAAGGTTTTCCAGGACGAAGCTCCTGTCGTTGCTGCTGATACTTCATATGTTCCTCAGTCAGATGGCTCCATCAAAACTATTTGTGCACCCTTCGCCGGTTCTAAGGCTCCTTCTAGTTCAGAGACTCCTCTGATTTTCCAAGCCCTTATGATCCAACCGGTCACCACTGAAGATGACTTTCCTATCCACAGTTTTGAAGCTGACGGATCTCCAATCTACACTAATAAGATCCGTGGTCACTTCATCTGGGATATTGATCCCAATATGTGTGATGCTGACTGTATATGTCATCGTTGTCTCAAAGATACTTCTCCTACCTTTTGTAAACCCTAGAACAAACCTCACAAACCAGATCACCCTGACAGTCCTTGGATCGGCCTCCACCCTATCAAAAATAAACCTTTACCCATTTATGACAGAGCTTCACAGATCCTCCGATCTGAAGGTCTTCTACCTCCACAACTTGTATTTGAAGTCCCTAACTCACCTCTACCAGTTCCTTGCTACATGACATCAGATTATGATTGTGACTTCCTTCCACTTGATCCCTCTTCAAATCAAGAAAAAACTCGTTTCTCAAAACCTTTTGTCCAATCTACCGAAGTCCAACCTGATGGTTCCTTCAAACAGCCCTCCCAGGCTGAACAAGTCCTCAACTGGCAATCTCACAATGCCAGAGCTCAGAACAGAGTTCTTAACTCTATTGATCAGAAGATTGATCGCGTTACAAGACATGTTTCTCAACATGATCATCATCTCCAGAGTCTTGATGCCTCCTTCAGAGATCTGGCCTCTGACCTTCAATCCAGAATTGCAAAGCTTCATTCTGATCTTCACAGATATATCTCTCATGGATATTCCGGCCCAGATTTTGATACAAAAGAAAGAGTGTAAGGATTCCCGTTTTGTTGATTGGCTTATTTCGTGGTCAAACCACATGTTGGGGTTTTGAATGTAAGGGTAGTCTAAGTGTTTAGTGTTGAAGATCAAAGGCCCTTCCATGACCTCAAGATTCAAGCACGCCAAAGGTATAATCTCTTGTGCTTGTTTTTCTTTGAAGAGATTTAGTAGCACACACTCACTTAGCATTCTTGCTATGATTGCATACTTGCTTATTTTTATGTGCATCTCTTCACATGTCACTTTACACACTAGCACTTTGGTTGATATATCTTGTTGTGTGTATATGTGCCTTATAATTCGTTTCCCGACATTGTTCGGAAACGTCCGCGCTTGCACTAATTAGTGCTTGGTTTCGCGCGAAGACCGCCTATGGAGAATGCCCTTGGCTTCTCCTTGGTTTTCACCATTGTTGGTGATCGGCGGTTATTATCGGCGGCCTGGCCGCCGAATGAAACCGCCGTTTCAGTCCAGATTGGTCTGAAGCAATTTTGCGGTCCAGATCGGCGGTCACCACCGCCGTTCTAAACCGCCGTTCATACCTGATCGATTTTAATCTCTCGGGTTTGATTCGGCGGTTGGATCGGCGGTCACGTAACCGCCGAATGAAACCGCCGTTAATGCTCTGTTCTTCACGAGCTCATTTCGGCGGTCGTCATCGGCGGCCTGGCCGCCGATTGAAACCGCCGAACGGTGCGTTTCAGGGGCAAAATTGTCTTTTCACTTGCCCTGTTCTTGATGTCTATAAATATCACACTTTCTCATTATCTGAATTAGTTCTTTGACTCTTAAGAACCCTAATCTTCAAAGATAGATTTTGAGAGAAAATCAAATCAAGAACTCATCTTTAACCACTCAAATCAAACCCCTTTTGCATCAAATTTCATATTGCATCTCCTATGTCTATATAGAGTGCATCCATGTATGGGTTTGCATCATCACAACTTGCTTGGTAATATTTTGATTAATTTCATCTTATTGTAGTATTTTAAATACCAAGCCATCTCTTTTAAATTACTTGTATGTTTTTGATCATATGTTAAATACAAGAAAAGAGATTATTTGTGATGAATTAATTGAGTGTTGTTTTTTATAGATATCTAGGTTTTTATAATCTATGATCATCTATGCTATTTGACATGTCATTTAGCAATTGATATCTAGGGTTGATTTAAATTGAATATATCATCATCCTAGATAAGCATTTAGAGTACCCTAGCTCTTATTGCATTAATTGAATATTCATACATATTCACATAGGGTTGTTTCTCTTCATAGAGAAGTAAGTCTTGAGGCTAAGAGTGCTTAGGCCTCAAGCAAATTGGAATAGGGTTGCTAATAAAGGCCCGCTGGGTAGAAGTGAGGGGTTACAGACCGGAATGTTAGACGAGGTCTACATAGGTTGTAAACTTCATTTCAATTAGTGATTTCGAGTTCCGAGTGTGGCGCACTATACAGCCCGTGGTTTTTTCCCAGTGGTTGGGTTTCCACGTATACATCAAGTGTTATTTAAATTCCGCACTATATTACACTTGTATGTATTTTTGACTAGTAGGGGCATTTTCGTAAAATTGACTTGCATGCGAAAATTGGGTAATAATAGTTAAAATCTATTCACCCCCCCTCTAGCTTTATATTGATAAACACGCCTCGAGTATTTTAAGAACTTTCAATTGGTATCAGAGCGGGTTCCTAGATATACTTAGGTGATCCTAGCTCATTTTGGTGTGTTTTTGCATTTTGTATGATTATTGTTTTTGACATACATCTTGCATTCTTCTCATTTGCATTCATTCAACGCAAACACTATGAGTGATTTTATGAGAGAAGAAAATGACTCCGATGAGGAGATGTCCCTCTAAGGAGAGAGAGGAGACGAAGATGAAAGGGCGTTGCTCACATCTCCAAAGAGCTTCAAGCCCAAGCCTTCCTCAATCTTGGTCTAACCAACCAAGAAGGCTATCTTCCCTCAACCTACGATCTTAATAGGGAAGTGTTCAATCATGCAAGCTCAACCGAGCAAGCAACTTTGTCTTGGTCATCATCAAAGGAGGAGAGATCCTATCCAACTACCAAGACAACCACAACGACAAGGGAAAGCACTTTTGCATGCTCAAGGGAATGGTATAATTCCTAACCTTATCTCCTCTTGTCTTTTGTGTGGTATTGTTGGTCATGTTAGACCAAGTTGCTTGCATTACATTTAAATATGTAATCTTATATGCATGATTGAAAAGAAAAAGGCTAGAGCTAAGATGCATGTCCTTAAAAAGGAAGAAAATCATTTGCATGATTCTTTGCCATCTAGAACTCTAGAACCTATGACCACTAGGTATGTTTTTGAGGCACCTAAGTGGATTAGAAAAGACGAACCCGCTTGCTACGAGACAAACATGTCTTAAATAGGTTCAACTAGGTCCTATGGACTTGGTAAGTCTTTTAGACCACATGCCCTTCATTGAAGTGGTGTGGATATTTGACCCCATATGGGGAACTTAAGCAAAGAGAGCTATTTTGCATCTAGTCACTTGCAAAAAATTTGAAATATCTTATGCTTCTCTTTTTGTTGCTTGAGTTAGCTTGGTTACACTATGTATACATATTTTCTATTCAATAAGTGTGATCAATGCTTGTATTGCAATCCATGTCATATTTATGTTCAAACATGCATTTTTGGACTAGGAGATATATACATTGGATTTAATTTGAATGACCTATAATGATCTCCATGACATGATGATTGCTAAAATGACATGCTAAATGCTAATCTTAAAAAGCATGTTTTGATGATTGCATTTCTTAACTGCAAATAATGTGTGAAAAAGCTTATGAGACTCAAATGAAAAAGGATCTTGTATCCATTCAAGGATTTTACAATCCAAATGTCTCTCTTTCTTTATTGGTTGAACATGTCTACTATCATACGGATATCTTATCCGGAAAAATCAAGTAGGGTGCAAAGTCGCTCATGACATGTTTAGCTTATAAAGTTGGATATAGTTGTTCTTAAATTGAAATCAATAAAAACCTATATCCTTGCTTCTCTCTTGACATTGGTGAAATTGGTTTGTATTCATATTGAAAACCTTTGTCATTTGCTTTGCCAAATACCATGATATTTTGGACTTAAATGCTACATGTCTTGTATGCAAAGCAATTTTTTGATTCACATATTTTCTTTAAATAAATCTCCTTGTTTCTCTCCAATAAATTGAGATTGCATAAAGTGACTTATATTGATTATGCATATACTAGAATGCTACTATCTCTCTTTGCCTTGAGTGACCCGGTTGGGGACTACTCCTTGTCTATATCATGACAAAAAGGGGGAGTATGTTGTGGTAAGGGGAGTTGCAAATTGTAGTAGCAATTGTGCATGTTGGGGAGAATACTAATTGAGGGGGAGTAACCCTTTGAGGGGGAGCATTGCATTCATCATACAGTGCATGATGTTGTGTTTAATTTCTTAGAAATGCAAATGCTTGTTTATGTCCTCACTTGATTCATCTCACTTTTACTTGAATTGGAAAGTATAGAAACCTTGTTTCAGGGAATGATTGTTCTACAAGAGATTGAAGACTTCAAGTTTTATTTTTATATATCTCTTTGTATTGTAGAAAATCTTCATTGACCCATAGGTTTATTTTTGTTGTGAGGAATCAATGTGAGTGGTGGTTTTGTCACGAAATAGCCAAAGGGGGAGATTGTAAGGATTCCCGTTTTGTTGATTGGCTTATTTCGTGGTCAAACCACATGTTGGGGTTTTGAATGTAAGGGTAGTCTAAGTGTTTAGTGTTGAAGATCAAAGGCCCTTCCATGACCTCAAGATTCAAGCACGCCAAAGGTATAATCTCTTGTGCTTGTTTTTCTTTGAAGAGATTTAGTAGCACACACTCACTTAGCATTCTTGCTATGATTGCATACTTGCTTATTTTTATGTGCATCTCTTCACATGTCACTTTACACACTAGCACTTTGGTTGATATATCTTGTTGTGTGTATATGTGCCTTATAATTCGTTTCCCGACATTGTTCGGAAACGTCCGCGCTTGCACTAATTAGTGCTTGGTTTCGCGCGAAGACCGCCTATGGAGAATGCCCTTGGCTTCTCCTTGGTTTTCACCATTGTTGGTGATCGGCGGTTATTATCGGCGGCCTGGCCGCCGAATGAAACCGCCGTTTCAGTCCAGATTGGTCTGAAGCAATTTTGCGGTCCAGATCGGCGGTCACCACCGCCGTTCTAAACCGCCGTTCATACCTGATCGATTTTAATCTCTCGGGTTTGATTCGGCGGTTGGATCGGCGGTCACGTAACCGCCGAATGAAACCGCCGTTAATGCTCTGTTCTTCACGAGCTCATTTCGGCGGTCGTCATCGGCGGCCTGGCCGCCGATTGAAACCGCCGAACGGTGCGTTTCAGGGGCAAAATTGTCTTTTCACTTGCCCTGTTCTTGATGTCTATAAATATCACACTTTCTCATTATCTGAATTAGTTCTTTGACTCTTAAGAACCCTAATCTTCAAAGATAGATTTTGAGAGAAAATCAAATCAAGAACTCATCTTTAACCACTCAAATCAAACCCCTTTTGCATCAAATTTCATATTGCATCTCCTATGTCTATATAGAGTGCATCCATGTATGGGTTTGCATCATCACAACTTGCTTGGTAAGATTTTGATTAATTTCATCTTATTGTAGTATTTTAAATACCAAGCCATCTCTTTTAAATTACTTGTATGTTTTTGATCATATGTTAAATACAAGAAAAGAGATTATTTGTGATGAATTAATTGAGTGTTGTTTTTTATAGATATCTAGGTTTTTATAATCTATGATCATCTATGCTATTTGACATGTCATTTAGCAATTGATATCTAGGGTTGATTTAAATTGAATATATCATCATCCTAGATAAGCATTTAGAGTACCCTAGCTCTTATTGCATTAATTGAATATTCATACATATTCACATAGGGTTGTTTCTCTTCATAGAGAAGTAAGTCTTGAGGCTAAGAGTGCTTAGGCCTCAAGCAAATTGGAATAGGGTTGCTAATAAAGGCCCGCTGGGTAGAAGTGAGGGGTTACAGACCGGAATGTTAGACGAGGTCTACATAGGTTGTAAACTTCATTTCAATTAGTGATTTCGAGTTCCGAGTGTGGCGCACTATACAGCCCGTGGTTTTTTCCCAGTGGTTGGGTTTCCACGTATACATCAAGTGTTATTTAAATTCCGCACTATATTACACTTGTATGTATTTTTGACTAGTAGGGGCATTTTCGTAAAATTGACTTGCATGCGAAAATTGGGTAATAATAGTTAAAATCTATTCACCCCCCCCTCTAGCTTTATATTGATAAACACGCCTCGAGTATTTTAAGAACTTTCAAAGAGAAATCAAGCAACTTAAAGAACAGCTTGAGCAGCTGACCAGAGATCATTCTTACAAACCAAAACCTTATTCTCATCACTCACAATCACTGTTTTTCCCTGTGTCTCCTACACATTCACCCCCATCCAAACCTGATGATTTTTCCAAATACTTTACATCCACTGGTGAATTGTTCCGAAGATATCCTGTACTCTATTCTCCACCAGTAAAACCTAAGAAGAGATCTCCTTCAAAGCAGAAAGACAAGCTGGCTGCTTCCAGTTCATACGAACCAGTTCTATTTGCTTCTAAGACTTGTTCCTCCTCCTCCTCATCTGATATAGCATCCTTTTCTAAAGACGTCTCCTCCCAATCGTCACAGACTTCCTGTCCTTCATCCTGGCTGGATACTGTCGCCTCTTCTCCTCATGATCATGCAGACCTTACTCAAGTTTTCATGGCGTCTCGCACAGATCCTCAACCCTCAACCCTCAACAAGAACCTATGAGTCTCCCGATGAGACTGCCTCCACTACTCCAGCTCCCTTTGTTGAAGAACCTCCAGACCATGTTCCTGGCCGTTCTCTTGGTAAATCGACTAATGGCCCTTGGTTTACCCTTGATGACATTTCTCCTAGTTCTTGGAGAAAACGGGTTTCAGAGATGAGCGCATGGCTTGACCTACAACTGGCAAAGTCTGAACAGAACCTTGAAACAATTTTACATGAGTTCGTCTCTCGTTTTACTGGTTCTCTCAGAGATTGGTACCAAGCTCTTGGCGAATACAGACAACTTCAATTTGTCAGAGTTCCCTTAGCCTCACAAGCCATGGGATATATATTCAGAGAATTTCTTGGTGATCTTGACCATATCTATAAACAAGCTAGACAAGAATTCTTTGACATGCGTTGCTGCTCTCTCAAACGAAATGACATCATGTTCCATTACAAGCGGATGTCTCAACGATATCATACCCTTGAAGGAATTAATGATCATAGTCTTAAACAAGTCTATGTTAACTCCCTTCCAGATGACCTCCAAGATGAGATACAACGAAAAATAGACACCTCGGGACGATCTCTCAATGATACATCCTTAGGTGAACTCCACATGTATGCTCTCAGCTCTCAGCTCTCTGGACAAACTCTGTGCCACTCAAAGATTCTTCTCCAAGATGCTTACAGAAGGCAAAAACCTGCAGTCCCAATGCCGTCAACTTCTCTTCAAATCTAGTGCAAATCCTCCGCCTCTTGCACCTATAAAACGAAGAAGAAGAATCATTTCAAACACTTCAAAAACAAGAAAGGTAGGTCTAAAAGATTCAAGTTCTTCCGCAAGAAAGCACAACGAGGTTGGAATAAATCCCAACGATGCTACATTTGCGGCAAACCCGGACATTATGCTAAGAAATGTCCCAACAAAAAGGCAAAGTCCGCCAGACTAGTCCAGCAGTTAAAAGACATTGCTGATGAAGTTCCGTCCGACGCAGACATTGAATCAATCTTCTCTGAACAGGATCATGCTGATCCCTCCACAACCTTTGTTCTTCAAGAAGATCTTTCTGACTCAGAATATTCTAGCACCTCTGACTACAGTTCTATCCCAGAATCCTATCAGGCTACTCAGATCGATTCTCATTCCGGTCCCCAAGCTCTGGTTCGGATTCTACTTGACCAATACTCCAAACTTGTTGATGTCATCGCTTATTTTGACACAGGTTCTCACACTACAATGATGAACCCAAAGGTCCTTCCTCCAGAATTTTGGAAATCCCAAGTCCGGCATTTTCGAGCAGCTGATGGAAAGGTTTTTTCCACTAATCTGATTTCCAGGAAAAAGATTGGTATCCAGTTTTTCCCATCCTTTACTCTTTGGGTCCAAGTCGTCGGCACTCCTCTTCCGGATAAAGATATCCTCATCGGCTGGGATGTTTTCTACCAATGTAACTCTCTCCGGATTCTCCCTACTGGCATTCGATACAAAAAGCATTTCAAAGCTTTTTCTGACATTCCAAAGATTTTCCCGCTCTCGGAAATCCAAGCCCCTTTTGAACATATTCAATAAAAATTGCTCCTGCTTTGTGCTGACAATCATGCCACTTTCTCTCACCCTTTTCCTCTGTGGAAGAATCCAGATTTCTTTATCAAGCTTCCCTTTAAGCTTAATGAAGATACTAATCCTACCAAGGCTACCCACTCAGGCATGTCTCCCTCAGATCTCAAGCTCGCTAATGAAGAATGCAATGAACTCCTTCGTCAAGGTCTGATAGAACATACCTATTCCCTCTGGGCGTGTCAAGCCTTTTACGTTGAAAAACGCACATAATTGCTCAGAGGAAAAAAGAGATTAGTCGTGGATTATAAGCCTCTCAACCTTTTTCTCAGAGATGACAAGTTTCTTGTTCCCAGGCCAAATGTCTTATTCTCTCAACTTCCAGGAGCTACGATCTTCTCCAAATTTGATCTCAAAGGTGCCTTTTGGCAAATTGGTATTCATCCAGATGAAAGATATAAGACAACATTCTGTCTTCCTAATGCACAATACCAATGGACTGTTCTCCCTTTTGGTTTAAAAACTGCTCCATCCCTTTTCCAAAAGGCTGTTACCAGAATTTTTCACCCTCTCTTACACTCAGCACTCATCTACATTGATGACATCCTCATGTTCTCTCCAGATGATACCTCTCACAACTTTCTTCTCCAACAGTTCCATGCCATTGTTCAACACTATGGTGCCATGCTCTCCGAAAAGAAAAGCGTAATTGGAAGGTCTGAAATTGAATTTCTTCGAATGCACATTTCCAACGGCCACTACCGTCCTGGTCCTCATTTGGCTGTCCGATTATTAGACTTCCCTGATTCTGATCTCAGCGTGAAACAAGTTCAACAGTTCCTCGGAATCGTCAACTATGTCCAAGACTTTATTCCTCATGTCAGTCATTACACCTTAGTCCTCTCCACATTACTAAAGAAGCGTCCTCCTCCCTGGGATTCCTCCCACACTGAGGCCATCATCAAATTAAAGGAGATCACTCAATCTCCTCCTACCCTCATCATCCCTTCTTCGGGCCAGCTAATCCTCCAGACTGATGCTAGTGATATTTTCTAGGGAGCCGTTCTCATTGAAGATCGAGAAGGTCAACGCAGGTACTGTGGTCATGCCAGTGAAAAATTCAAAGATGCCCAATAGCATTATCACACTATCTATAAAGAGATTCTTGCTGTCAAATATGGAATCCAAAAGTTGGATTTTCACCTCAGGACAAGAAACTTTATTGTTGAAATGGACAACTCATCTTTCCCAAAGATACTCGATTTTCACAATAAGATTCCTCCCAATCCTCTCCTTTTGAGACTCAAAGACTGGTTTGCCCGATATGACTTCACTGTACGCCACGTGAAAGGCCATCATAATATAATTGCTAACATGCTCTCCAGACCTCCACTCACCCATCTCATTACACCCATAGGTCATTATCCTCTTATCTTCATGACTTCTCCTGCTGGTCCCTCATCATCTCATGCTGGTCCCTCATCATCCTCACCAGCCATACTTGATTACTCATTCCCACCAGAACTCTTGGCCACGTTGCCACCTGATCATCAACCTTCTCCAAATCAGATCCAGTCCTTCGCCAAGGCTCAACTTCCGGTCTACTTAGCTCACATCAAAAGCCAAGGCTATCGTCACACCATCAACAACATATCCAGACCATTTCTTGACCCGTTCATAATGCCACCTTTCTACTACTTTTCTCCTCAACTTCTTTGGTTCCTCTAGTGTTTATCAGTTCTACATCACCATGCCATCGTCTTCCCACTTCAAGCTTTATATGGTCATCTTCATGATCCTTCTCAACAGAACTCTCTGTTATGAGTTTTCCTCCAATGGTTCACGTCTTTGACAAACTGGAAAAACGAGCTCACTAAGCGCATGGGACAATATAACATGTGGAAGCTTGATGAAGATTCAGCTGCCTCTGTATGCTGTATATGGATCTTCAATAGGCCCTACAGGTACAATCCCCACAAACGACTCCTTTGGACTGCCAACTCCAGTTATGAATGGCATACCACGTAGGATTATCAAAAGATGTATCCATAAATTCTCCAAGTCGGTCTGCTCAATTTCCTCTGTGATGTTAATTACGTCCCCACCGATGAAGTTTTCATCCTCCCAGATATCCCTAGAGACCTCACTCAAAGCTGGAACCCTTTTCAAGATTCCTACATGATTGACTCTCAGGACCCCTTTTGTAAGGATTCCCATATCTTGATTGGCTTATTTCGTGGACAAACCACGTGTTGGGGATTGTATGTAAGGGTAGCTTAAGTGATAGATATTCAAGCTCAAGACCCTCTCATGTCCTCAGGGTTGATAAGCACCAAAGGTAAAATTCTATGTGCTTAATTTGCTTTGAAGAGATTAGAAGCACACACACACTCACATCTCATGCTTAATTCATTTTCTTATATGTTGTGTATGTGTTATTTTTATGTGCTCATTAATGTTCATTAACATCTCTTCTTGCATGTTAGTTTGATTGCTTATTGCATTGTCCATTGCCTTGTCATGCATAGCATTGGAATTCTTGCATTGCAAAGGGCGCTGTTCAAAACGCTGTTGTGAACAGCGCCCCTATGACCTGATGCAAAAATGGTCATTTAAATGCATCAGGTCTGATGCATTTTGGATGGGCGATGTACGAGCGCTGTACAGAAGCGCTGTTCGTACAGCGCCCCTCTGTTTTCCCAAAAGAACAGAGTCGGGGCGCTGTACAGGCGCTGTACAAGAGGCGCTCTACGTACAGCGCCCAAGGCAAAAATAGGTGTAACTTATTCAAAACGACCACACTTTGTTTTGACTCCCTATTTATATGCCACTTTGACTTTAGGTCAATGAAGTGAGTTGATTATCAGATTTCATACTTAGAATATTTTTCAAGAAAAGAAAGATACAAAAGAACCCACCTTTAACCACTCAAATCAAATCCCTTGTGCATCAAATTTCATATTGCATCTTCTATGTCTAGATAGAAAGCATCCATGATTGGGTTTGCATCATCACAACTTGCTTGGTAAGATTTTGATTAAGTTCATCTTATTTGAGTATTTTTATTATCAAGCTATTCTCTTTAATTTACTTGTATGTTTTGATCATATGATAAATACAAGATTAGAGAATTAATTGTGATGAATTGATTGAGTGTTGTTTGTGATAGCTAATTAGGTTTTTAATTAATCTTGATTAGCTAAGCTATTTGACATGTCATTTAGCAATTGATATCTAGGGTTGATTTAAATTGATTATCTCATCATCCTAGATAAGCATCTAAGGTTCCCTAGCCTTGTTTGTTAATTGAATATTCATACATATTCACATAGGTTGCATAATCTCTTCTTAGAGAATTAAGTCTTGAGGCTAAGGTTGCTTAGGCCTCAAGCAAATTGGAATAGGGTTGCTAATAAAGGCCCGCTGGGTAGAAGTGAGGGGTTACAGACCGCAGTGTTAGACGAGGTCTACATAGGTTGTAAACTTCATTTCAATTAGTGATTTCGAGTTCCGAGTGTGGCGCACTATACAGCCCGTGGTTTTTCCCAGTGGTTGGGTTTCCATGTATATATCAAGTGTTATTTAAATTCCGCATCTTATTACACTTGTATGTATTTTTGACTAGTAGGGGCATTTTCGTAAAATTGACTTGTATGCGAAAATTGGGTAATATTTGATAAAATATATTCACCCCCCCCCCCCCCCCCCCCCCCCCTCTAGATTAATTTTGAACATGCCTCTAGGACTTTCAATTGGTATCAGAGCGGGTTCCTAGATATACTTAGGTGATCCTAGCTCATTTTAGGTGTGTTGTGCATTTGTGTGATTTTTGCTCATTCATACATTTTGCATACATTTCATTCATTCATTTGATACAATGAGTGGATTCGGTGGCAACCATGAGGGTGCTTCAAGCACACAGCCTCCTCTCCTCACCGGTGTGAATTATGCCTCATGGAAAGGCAAGATGGAGGCATATGTGTGCCAAATCCATGATAGGGCATGGATGGCAATTGAAGATGGGTATGCACCTCCTATGATGACTCCCACGAGTGGTGGAGAAGAAGTACTCAAGCCAAAGGCCCAGTGGTCACCTGAAGAGTTTGAGACTTCAAAATGGAATAGGAAGGCATGGCATGCTCTTCTATGTGCAGTGGATGAAAATCAGTACAAACTGATTCAGAACATTAGGATAGCCAAGGAGGCATGGGATATCCTACAGGTTGCACATGAGGGAACCGATGTCGTTAAGGATTCCAAGCTACAAGTCCTTCAAACGCAATTTGAGTTGCTTAAAATGGAGGAGGACGAGTGCTTCAATGACTTTGAAGTTAAGTTGATGGATATTGTGAATCAAAGCCATCAACTAGGTGATCCTTATTCGGATAGGAGAGTTAAGCAGAAAATTATGAGGTCTCTCCCCGCTAGGTTCGAATCAAAAGTGACAGCTTCAGAGGAAAATAGCACATACAAGGATATGAAGCCGAGCGAGGTGATTGGAAGACTCCTCGCCTATGAATCTAGGAAGGCTCCTAGTATTTCACCTTCTAAAAAGTAAAAAGGAATTGCTTTGAAAGCTTCCAAGGTTGAGAAGGAGGAAAAAGGTGACTCGGACCAAGACATGGCTTTGCTACTTAGAAGATTCAAGAAGTTTGTCAAGTTCGAGAATAAAGGCTTTGGATCCAAAGGCCAAGACTTGAAGAAAAAAGCTATCTTCAAGAGTTTTGAGCCTAGGCAAGAGCATAGTGAGAAGAAAGGGGTCCAATGCTATGAGTGTGGTGGTATAGGTCACATCTCACTGGATTGTGGGAACTTAAAGAACAAGATGGCAAAAGTGATGACCGCCACATGGAGTGAAAGTGATGACTCCGGAGAGGGAGATAAGTCATCAAGTGATGATGAGCTTATCAATAACTTCAAGGCATTGGGTGCCACTTGTGAAGAAAATGAAGTTGTTGGTAAGAATTCCGTTGCTAGTGATCCCATAGAAGAAAAAGATGAAGAAGTAGCTCTAGAGAAGATAAATGTAGCTACTCATTGGGATATGACTCTCATTGACTCAAGAGACCAAGGTGGAGGTCTAAATGAGGGAAATGACTCCATTAGTGAGAATGAGAGTGGAGGAGATAACTTAAGTGAAGATGACTCCTCATCTAACTCTACAAATGGAAGTGTAGAGAAAATGGATGTAAATGACTTTATAGTCAAGTGTGAAAGTTCATTGGAGAAGAAAAATATAAAGTTGAAGATTTTAGAGGATGAAAATCTAGAACTTTCAACACACAATGATCACTTAAGTAAACAAGTGGAAGCATCCAAGAAGATTGAAGACAAGCTAAGGGATGAGCTAGCTATGTCTAAGAGGAATGAAGAAGGGTTGAAGAGAGAGCTTGTTGAAGCCATGGAGTCATTGTCTAGGATGACTACAAGCACCAAGAAACTTGACCACATTTTTGGTAGTGGAAAGAACCCTTGTGACAAGAGAGGTATTGGGTATGAAGAAACAAAGGAGATCACTACTCCAACCAAGACCGTCTTTGTCAAGAGTTTGGGCAAGAAAGAAGCCTCACCGGTGCACACTCCTAGGAAGAAAATTGATCTAGGACAATGTTCAAGAAGTGCACAAGTGAAGGTAGCTCCAAAGAGACAACCTCAAGCTCAAAAAGTTCCTCAACCTAACTTCCCTAAAGCTCATATTCATCAAGGGAAGAGGCCAATCATGCAAAATGAAACAAGGAAGCAAGCTAGACCGGTTCAACAACAAAGAAGATTTGAACCCGCTCAACCACAAAGTCATGGGATGGCTCCTATGCATGCACAAGGACATCGTATGAATTCTAAATTTATCCCTACATGTCACTTTTGTGGTATTAATGGTCACATTAGACCAAATTGCTTTCATTTCATTAAATTTTGTAGAATCAAAAGCATGATTGAAAAGAGAATGATAAGAGCTAGAATGCATGCTAATAGGAAGGAAAACATTCATATTCATGATCCTATTAATTCTAGACCTCTTGAACCCTTGACCACTAGGAAGA
Organism: Acer yangbiense; assembly: GCA_008009225.1. Taxonomy (NCBI): domain Eukaryota; kingdom Viridiplantae; phylum Streptophyta; class Magnoliopsida; order Sapindales; family Sapindaceae; genus Acer; species Acer yangbiense. The sequence goes on from CM017767.1 coordinate 11,517,276, forward strand.
AAAATGTCATATCTATGTGGATAAAGAAAGATGAACCCGCTTGCTACGAGACTAACAAGTCTCAAATAGGTTCATCCAAGTCAAATGTACTTGGGAGGTCCATAGGACCTAATGACCTTTATTGATGAAGGATGATATTGACCCCATATGGGGAACTCAAGCAAAGAGAGCTTATGCATACTTGTTGCATGCAAATATTTGAAAAATATTATGCTTCTTTGTTAATTGCTTGAGTAAGCTTGGTTGCACATATGTATATATGTTTTCAATTCAATAAGTGTGAACCATGCTTGTTTACAATCCATGTCATATTTATGTTCAAACATGCATTTTTGGACTAGGAGATTTACATAGGAAGTATGATTTGAATGACCTATAGTTATCTCCATGACATGATGATTCTTAATAACATGCTTAAAAAATTGAAAAGCATGAGTGTTTATAACATGCTCAAATGAAAAAACATGAAATGATGATTGCAATTTTTAAATGCAAAACTTGTGTGAAAAAGCTTATGAGACTCAAAATGAATAAAGGATCTTGTATCCGTTCAAAGGAATTTATATTCCAAATTGTCTCTCTTTCTTTATTTGTTGAACATGTCTACTATCATACGGGTTTCATTCCCGGAAAAATCAAATAGAGTGCAAAGTTGCTCATGACATGGTTGGCTTATAAAGATGGATATAGTTGCTCATAAATTAAAATCAATGAAAAACTCTATATCCTTGCTTCTCTCATGACATTGGTGAAATTGGTTTGAATTCTTATTAGAAACCTTTGTCATTTGCTTTGCCAAAGACCATTGTATTTTGGACTTGAATGCAACATGTCTTGTATGCAAAGCATGTTTTGTTTCACACATTTATTTTAAAATAAATCTCCTTGTTTCTCTCCATTTGATAGAGTTGCATAAAGTGCATTTAATGATTATGCAAATGACTTGAATGCTATCATCTCTCTTTTCTAAGTGACCCGGTTGGGGACTACTCCTTTGCCTATATCATGACAAAAAGGGGGAGTAGAATGGTGGTAAGGGGAGTTGCAAATTGTGGTAGCAATTATGCATGTTAGGGAGAAAATACATTGAGGGGGAGTAACCCATTGAGGGGGAGCATTGCATTCACAATTATTGCATGATGTTGTAGTTGTTCTTAAATTCTAAGAATGCAAATGCTTGTTTTTATTCTCACTTGATTCATCTTACTTTTTACTTGAATTGGATAGTATAGAAACATTGCTTTCAAGGACTGATTATTCTACAAGAGATTGAAGACTTCAAGATTTTTTCTAATATATCTCTTTGTAATGTAACTAGTCATTGTTGACCTATAGTTTCTAATTTCTGTGAGGAATCAATGTGAGTGGTGGTTTTGTCACGAAATAGCCAAAGAGGGAGATTGTAAGGATTCCCATATCTTGATTGGCTTATTTCGTGGACAAACCACGTGTTGGGGATTGTATGTAAGGGTAGCTTAAGTGATAGATATTCAAGCTCAAGACCCTCTCATGTCCTCAAGGTTGATAAGCACCAAATGTAAAATTCTATGTGCTTAATTTGCTTTGAAGAGATTAGAAGCACACACACACTCACATCTCATGCTTAATTCATTTTCTTGTATGTTGTGTATGTGTTGTTTTTATGTGCTCATTAATGTTCATTAACATCTCTTCTTGCATGTTAGTTTGATTGCTTATTGCATTGTCCATTGCCTTGTCATGCATAGCATTGGAATTCTTGCATTGTAAAGGGCGCTGTTCAAAGCGCTGTTGTGAACAGCGCCCCTATGACCTGATGCAAAAATGGTCATTTAAATGCATCAGGTCTGATGCATTTTGGATGGGCGATGTACGAGCGCTGTACAGAAGCGCTGTTCGTACAGCGCCCCTCTGTTTTCCCGAGAGAACAGAGTCGGGGCGCTGTACAGGCGCTGTACAGCGCCCAAGGCAAAAATAGGTGTAACTTATTCAAAATGACCACACTTTGTTTTGACTCCCTATTTATATGCCACTTTGACTTTAGGTCAATGAAGTGAGTTGATTATCAGATTTCATATTTAGAATATTTTTCAAGAATAGAAAGATACAAAAGAACTCACCTTTAACCACTCAAATCAAATCCTTTGTGCATCAAATTTCATATTGCATCTTCTATGTCTAGATAGAAAGCATCCATGATTGGGTTTGCATCATCACAACTTGCTTGGTAAGATTTTGATTAAGTTCATCTTATTTGAGTATTTTTATTATCAAGCTATTCTCTTTAATTTACTTGTATGTTTTGATCATATGATAAATACAAGATTAGAGAATTAATTGTGATGAATTGATTGAGTGTTGTTTGTGATAGCTAATTAGGTTTTTAATTAATCTTGATTAGCTAAGCTATTTGACATGTCATTTAGCAATTGATATCTAGGGTTGATTTAAATTGATTATCTCATCATCCTAGATAAGCATCTAAGGTTCCCTAGCCTTGTTTGTTAATTGAATATTCATACATATTCACATAGGTTGCATAATCTCTTCTTAGAGAATTAAGTCTTGAGGCTAAGGTTGCTTAGGCCTCAAGTAAATTGGAATAGGGTTGCTAATAAAGGCCCGCTGGGTAGAAGTGAGGGGTTACAGACCGCAGTGTTAGACGAGGTCTACATAGGTTGTAAACTTCATTTCAATTAGTGATTTCGAGTTCCGAGTGTGGCGCACTATACAGCTTGTGGTTTTTCCCAGTGGTTGGGTTTCCACGTATATATCAAGTGTTATTTAAATTCCGCATCTTATTACACTTGTATGTATTTTTTACTAGTAGAGGCATTTTCGTAAAATTGACTTGTATGCGAAAATTGGGTAATATTTGATAAAATCTATTCACCCCCCCCCCCCCCCCCCTCTAGATTAATTTTGAACACGCCTTTAGGACTTTCACCTTTGATTTAGCCTGGCCCTGCTTCATCTGTGGAGCCCAAGACTCAGATGATGAAAATCATGCCAACTGTAATCTATCCAGTCCGTAATCTCCACTCAGCCCGAGTTCCAAGACTGTGCTCTTATCTAGAGAAATAATTTCCTTTCATTATGCTACTTTGTTTTATTAGGCACCTCTTGGATGTATTAGGCATTTTTGGCTTTATTAGGCTTTATTTGTTTGTTTGTTTTAGTTAACATTTGGCCGATGGCCCTGGTTTGCTTTTACTCGTTAGCTGCCACGTTTGTTGGCCTTACTGTGTAATATGTTTGGCTGTATCCGATCTCTCCCTCTATATAAGGAGAGTCCGTCTCTTGTAAAAACCAAGATCTGAAGAATTTAAATAAAAATTTCCTCTTGTGTGTTTTAATCACATGTCTTGCTAAATATTCTCTCTTCTTCCTTCGAATGCCTATCTCTCATATAAGTAACAGTCTGTAATTATCTCAGTATGCTATGTGCTTGCCTCTAGTTGAGGATCCTGCACATCAGAAGATGAGATGTTGTTGGCTTTTGGCTTTTGGCTTAAGGTCCCTGTCTGTCTCTAGATGGTTGAAAAGTTAGTACCCTGTTTAGGCCGTGGTTAGGCCGCCATTGTGGGGAACACTCTAAAAACCTGAAAGAGAGGCACCCAGGGGTACCTGCCACCCGAATGGTATCAAAACCTTGTCTCGAGTCCCTGGAGTCCAGGAAAAGAGTTAGACTGTTATGAGTATTTTAGACTGGTTTAGAAGGAAGAAATTTCTTTATATATATATTTATATTTATATTTATATTTATATATCATTATATGTATTATATAATATATATTATATTATTATATATATTATATATTAATATATTAAATAATATATATTATATATTTATATTATATAAATATATTATTATATATATTGTATAATATAATATATATATTATAAATTATATATACAGTATTATATATATTATATATATTTATATTTATATATATATATTATATTATAATATATATATATATTATAATATTAAATAATATATAATTATATGTATATAATATACTTTTATATTTTATTATTATTATTCATAATATATCATGTTATTATGAATGTTTTATAATTAGGGGTATTTTGGTCAAAATACAGTTAACTCCATTCCATTCCGTTGTTAACCAAACAAAATAATACCGATTTAGAAACTAATTCTAAAGTTCCAACCAAACAAAAAACTTAGTTTTCTTTTCCTTTCCATTCTCATTCTCATTCTCATTCTCATTCTCATTCTCATTCTCATTGTCATTACTATTATGATTACCATTCCAACATATAACCAAACGTGACCATAGAGTATTGACCAATAACTCGAATATATTTTAAAAAAAATATAATTTTATTAAAAGTTTCAATAAATATGTTTTAATATATGTTTGTTGTAGAAATTAGAATTTTGATTAGTTGAATAAATTTAAATTTATCTTAAAATGTTTTTTTTTTATTTGTAACAACTCATATAGGTTATATATAAATATTATTCAATTGTTAACACATCGAAGGTTGTAGTCAAGTGGTAAAGACTTACAACATTTGAACTTGAGGTCACAAGTTCAACTCTCACTAATGACAATTAATTGTCATTATTATCAGAGGTGGCCATGTGGCGGACTGGCGATCGGCCGGTCGGCGGGGGCCGGATTATAAAACTGTCAAGAAAGGCATTATTTTCTTGTAGTGTCCCAAATGTGATCTGACCATCCTGATCGTCTATATGTCTGAAAGCGCCTTTGGAAGGTGAATTAACTAACTATCCCTGATTGCTTGTATGTGTGAAAGCTCACTGGAAGACCATCCTGATCCATTTGTATGTGGGAAAGTGTCCTGGAAAGTGAATTAATTCTTTTGCCAAGGAATTCATTACTAACCAATAGATCATTTTGTGTTATATTTAAAATTTTGGTTATTATTAGCCGTAAAAATGGTTACCGGAGCCGTAAAAGTTGTTACCAAAACCGTGAAAGTGGTTATAAGTAAAAAATTTAAAAACTGTTAAATGGTTATGGGAGCCGTAAAAGTGGTTAGTGGTTACAAGTTAAAATTTTAGAAATTCTAAAATGGTTACCATAGCCGTAAAAATGGTTAATAGTCAAAATTTCAAAAATCGTAAAATGGTTATCAAAGCCGTAAAAATGGTTACCGAAGCTGTAAAAATGGTACCAAACCAGTAAAAGTGGTTACAAATCAGAATTTCAAAAAATCGTAAAGTGATTACCAAAACCATAAAAATAGTTACCAAAGTTGTAAAGGTGGTTACCAAAGGCGGCATCCTTCTCAGTTTTACGAACTAATGAGGGTCGATCCTCTACTAGTTTGCAACGATGCCACGATCAACATTTTCTTAAGATAGAAGAATAGTTGATTTATATGAAAATCTAAAAATAAAAAAAAATCACAGACTTTTTTTTTTTTTTTTGTCTCAAACGCATTGAAACAGATGGAATCACCAGATTTAAACTCCGCCCAAAATAGAAGAGAGACATACAAAAGTGATTAGAAATCACAAACAACAAACAAGTATATGAATAAGAAGGGGAGAGCTTCAACAGATCCCCAATCATGGCCAAATCAAACCCAGTCGACATAAATCCACTACTCAGCCTCCCTTTACTCTCTTGGTGGAACACATCACTCAAATATAGGCCTCTTTAAGGTTTGAAAGAGAATTTATTTTTCATTTTCTTTATAAAAAAAAGAAATAAGATTTTCATTAATATTTAACCAATTTTTTTTTTTTAGTTTTTAAAATTTGGTGACACATGTCAAATTTTGATTGCATTACAGGTCAAGTTAATTTGAAAAAAATTACAAAGTTAGAGGGTAAAATTGTACTTCTAAATCTTTTAATTTATGTTAAGGGTAAAATTATCAATTTACATATTATTTCACCTTTGACTGTTGAATTTCTAGTTGAAGTAATCAAATTGAGGTATTTTCAAAAACTTAGGGGTCGCTGGCACTAAAAATATGAAGACAATTAAAAAATACATAATTCGCTAAAACATAGGGAAAAATTGTAAATCTTCCTTATTTATTTTAGGGTTAATTGCACTGACTTACCGTCAGTTTATTGAATATAGCAAAAATTTAAAAAGATGCCCATACTTAACACATACACACCCTATCGTTACCATAAGTCTGTTAGTAGTAAACGACAGAAGGGTAAACTGGTCTTCTTGCAATTGACAAGAAAATAAATAATAAAAATAAGGTTCTCAGCCGTATACTTGTCTTTTCAAATCACATCCCAACTACTCACCTGACAACCAGACCTTCTCGCGCTTTTACATGCACCCATTTGGCGCTAAAAACTCCATATACACCCACCTATAAACCATCCAGTTGCTTCAAACAACATAAGTCACTTAGAGTTTAGAAACAACATCTCTTCAAGGAATTGTTCAAAGAGGAATTGTTAGAAACCAGTTTGAGAAAGCAGAGAACGAGACCACAAGCTGTGGAGGAAAAGAAGGTATGCTTGTCATATTTTATTAGAATTGGATGTGTTAATTGATTTAGTGTTTTTAGTACTAAATAAAAGTTTCATTTCTAAAAGTATATTGATGGTATTGTCTGAGGGTTTTTTTTTTTTTTTAATAAATATATAGTGTTTTCTGAAATGGGTTTGTTGAAGTTAGGTCTTTGGGTGTTGATGTAATCTGGGAGTAAGAAGTGAAAATCCTAAATATGTTAATGAAAAGAAATTTTTTTTGCTGTTTTTAAATAATAATAATAATAATGATGAGTTAGGGTTTAAATGGAAGTAAGGGTTAGTTTATTTGGGTTAATTGACATGGGATTCTACATATGAGTTTTGGAGACCAGTCATTACAGTTTACGTAGTGGTTCATACAGTAATGGTTGGCCAAATGTTATTTTCTTAAATGAAATGGTTCTGTCACTCAGTGAAACATTTTAGTTGTGGAGTGGAGTATTCTTGGTTGAGCTCCCTTTTGCTATTGGGTTGGGTGTTGTTGTTTGTTACTCTGTTTTTCTTTGGCGTGGTTGTGGGTTGTTGCTTCTCTTGTTTTGGCTGGTGTTGTAGCCTTGTGTTGTTTTTGCTAGTGTTGTTGCCTTGTTGTTGTTCTGCTGGCTTTGGCCTTTTAAATAAAATTTATTGTTCAAAAAAAAAAAAAAATCTGATATGTTGGTTGTTTAAAAGCAAATAAAAGTTTTTGGGTCTTTGTTGCTGTTTTGTTGCTGCTCTGTTGTTTCCTGCCCTGTTGTAGTTTTTTTCTGGGGTTTCTTTCCACTTTGCAATATACTCGACTGTTAAAAAAAATAAATATGTAAAGATCTATTTCATGTTACACAGTTGTTATATTTACATCTCTAGTATAGAAAATACTAAAAGGTATCTCTAATATATATTCATGTTTCATAACCATCATGCCTATCAGAATATATATATATATATATATATATATATATATATATATATATATATATATATATATATATATATTACTATAATATATTTATTTGATGAAATTATTCTAACATTAAACTTGTTTTGTTGTTCAGATGGATGATACATACCATCTTACAATAAGTGCCAAATTCTTAGGCACCCAGGTGGAATTTGGCATCGAAAATACTCATGTACACATTGGCCTCACTGTGGGTTGATGTGTATATGTTCTCCTGTTCAACTATGCCAGAACCATCAGAGTCGTTCAAGGTTGAAGCAAGATTGCCTTGGAGTGGTGAGTATAGATATATCAAAGATGATAGAGATCTGCAAAATCTTTTTAACCACTTCAGAGAGAAGAAGATCGATACTGTGAGGATTGATATAGTTCTAATTTCCCTTGCAACAATGCCACAACTTGCACAGTGCCCACAAGAACTAGGAAATGTGTTGTCTTCATCAGAATCCTATGCAGGCAACCCACTACCACTGCAAGCCATCACATAAATAGTTAAAATTCTAAATGATTCTAATGCAGAATTTGTGGACCAGCCAATACTTGAAGACTCTGCAAATCAACGTGGCTCAAGTGAAGACTTTGAAGATGAAGATACACATCAAAGATTGCAAAATCAACTGATACTTCAGACAACTCATGGCATGACAATGCAACCTTTGTTAATGAAGGCAATGGAAATGCAGCTCCCGGTTCAAGTGATAATTCAGACGATGATCATCTGTCAAATGCTGCTTCTTTTGACTATGACTTGAACAACATGGTTGATAGTAATAGTGATGAAGAGGAAGGGAACAGCAGACCCCATATTAGTAGAAGGGGCAAGCCCTATAAAGTGGTAGAGGGTGGTAGGTTTGTGTTAGAGGTGGGTCAGCTTTTTAATAACCTACAGCACTTTAGACAAGTTTTACGTGATTTTGTAGTTCAAGAAGGGTTCGAACTGAAGAGAATTAAGAATGACAAGGAGAGATGCACGACAGAGTGTGCTTATGAAGGCTACAGTTGGCAGATTCATGCCTCACCTGTTGATGACAAAACAACTTTCATGATCAAAACCATACAAGTGAGATACAGCTGCCAAAAAGTCCATAAAAACTAGGAGGCAACAGCAGTGTGGGTTGCAAGGCGCTTCAAGCCATTGATTGAAGAAAATCCAGACATTGATGTGAAGTTCTTGGGTCGTGAAATCCACCACATATATGGTATGGTCCTCCCTGCATATACCGTATATATAGCCAAAAATAGGGTACTAAATGTGACCGAAGAAGATCACAAAAGGTCTTACAACAACTTGTATGCATATGGGTTCATTCTTAGGCAAAGAAACCCGGTTTCTATGGCTTTAATCAAGACATTAACACCACATCTATGGGCACTTTCTAGTTTTCAATGCTTCTTCTTAAGTTTCCAATCTTAGAAAACTGGTTTTATGTTCGGCTGTAGGCCCTTCATTGGGCTTGATGAATGCCATATGAAAGGGAAGTTTCCTAGGGTTATTCTATATGCAGTTGCAATGGATGCCAACTGAAACAAATATTGCACGGTGCGTATAAAACTATCTAAAGGGGTGGGGGGTGAATAGATTTTAATAATTTTACCAAATTTTCATGTATGGTCAAGATTATGAAAATGCCCATAATAGTCAATAGAATATAGCAAGTGTAATATGGTGCGGAAATATAAACAACACTTGATATTTATGTGGAAACCCTCTGTAAGGATTCCCATTATTGATTGGCTTATTTCGTGGTCAAACCACATGTTGGGGTTTGGTTGTAAGGGTAGTCTAGGTGTTTGTTGAAGATCAAGACCCTTTCCAAGACCTCAAGAGGACAAGCACCAAAGGTATATATCTAGTGCTTACATTGGCTTGAAGAGATATAGTTGCACACACACACACAACATGCATAACTCTTATTCTTGTATGGTGTGTTTATATTTTGTGTGCATTATGCTTTATTGATTTATTCAATATCTCTTCTTGCATGTTGAATTGATTGCATCTTGTTATATGATAATGCCATGACATGTTAGGCATTAGGATGCATTCAATACCCACACTTGCACTTCATGTATGTTAGCTTTTAGTGTGGAGTAATTCGTTTCCCTAAGGATGTTCGGAAACGTCCGCGCGTGCACGGTAATGTGCTTTGTTTTGCGCGATGATCGCCGGTGGAGATGCCTTTGGCTTCTCCTTGGTTTCACCATTTTTGGTGAATCGGCGGTTACGTTCGGCGGCCTGGCCGCCGTTCGAAACCGCCGACTGAGACCTGATTGAAATATATCTCTCGGGTCCAAAACGGCGGTTGGGATCGGCGGTTTCCAAACCGCCGAATGAAGTCGCCGAAGTTCCCCTGTTCCACACGGGAGCCATTCGGCGGTTCATTTCGGCGGCCTGGCCGCCGAATGAAACCGCCGATCGGTGCGTTTCAAGGGCAAAATTGTATTTTCACCTGCCCTGTTTTTGGTCTCTATAAATACATCCTTATCTCTGGTTCAGAATACAAGTCTTTGATTATAAGAACCCTAGAGAGATATTTAGAGAGACTTGAGAGAGAAAGCTTAAAGATCATATCTTTATCTCTCTAAACCCATTCCCACATGCATAAATCTTCATCTAAGCATCATCTAGGATCATCTAGCATATGCTAATGCATGGGACTTCTTCAACACACATGGTATGATTTGTTGAACACTTTTATCTTACATAATTAGTGTTTCTACTTATCAATTTTATCTCATATTTTACTTATATGTGTTTAGATTAATTTCTTCATATAAGATTGAGATTATGTGTTGATTGGGTTTTTATTTGTTAGCTAGGCTTTAATGTTCATATGCCATCTAGCTAATTGATCTCATTTGTTAATTGAGATTATTTTTCATAGCTTATTTGATTAGGTCATTATTGCCTAAAAGCTATGCCATGAACATTCTTGTGTGATGTATTGATAACTAGGTTGATAGATTGTTTTTTAATCAACTAGTTAATCCTTTGAATGTTTGTGGGTTTTATATGATAGCTTTGTATCTAGGATTGGTTATCCTTTACTTAGCTAAAGTTATATGCCATGTCATATAGCTATATGTGATATCTAGGATTGATTATATTGTCATCTTATAATCCTAGGTAAGCATTTAGAGTACCCTAGCTCTTATTGCATTAATTGAATATTCATACATATTCACATAGGGTTGTGCATCTCTTTTGAGAGATTGAAGTCTTGGGGCTAAGTGTGCTTAGGCCTCAAGCAAATTGGACTAGAGCCGCTATAAAAGGCCCGCGTGGTAGATTAGAGGGTGCTCACGCCAAGAGTAGTGTATCAGGGGATATCACTGGGGATTGAACCAAGAGTGGCGATTGGTAGTGTCCATAGCCTGAGGTTATCTAGGGTGAGGGTCCGAGAATCACTTGAGGGTGTAACCGTCTTTTCATATAGTGGATTTCGAGGTCCGAGTGTGGTGCACTTAACAGCCCGTGGTTTTTCCCAGTGGTTGGGTTTTCCACGTAAACATCAAGTGTCATTTACTATTTCCGCATCTTATTACACTTGTATGTTTTGTTGACTTGCTAGGGGTATTTTCGTAAAATTGACATGCATGCGAAAATTGGGTAATAATTAGATAAAATCTATTCACCCCCCTCTAGCTTTATATTGATGAACACACCTCGAGTATTTTAAGAACTTTCACCCTCACGGGAAAAACCACGGGCTGTTGAGTGAGCCACACTCGAACCTCGAATCCACTAAATGTGATAAAATTACAACCTAATCCCGAAAGTAATCACACACCTACCTAATCCCGGTATGAGTAAACCTAGTTCGAATGCTTACGATCTAAGCAACCTAATCCCGGAAGCTACACACAAGACTTTGATTCTCAATGAAGAGATTAACACCCTAAGTGAATATATGAATATCCAAAATGCAACATAGAGCAAGGGAACCCTATATGCTTATCTAAGATGATGATTTTACAATTAAAGCAATCCTAAATATTAAAAACTAAATGACATGTCAAATAGCTTAGCTAATCAAGATTAAGCAAAAACCTAATTAGCTATCACAATACAACTCTCAAACATTCAATACACTAATCTCAATCTTGTATCCAAAATATATATGAATAACATACAAGTAATAAATGAGATTGCTTGTTAAGAAAGACACAAAATATATAAGATATTAGTGAAAAACTTACCAAGCAAAGTGTGATGAAGAATCCATGCAAGATGATATCTAGATGATCAAAGATGATCAAAGATGATGCTAGATGATGATTGATGATCATGGAAATAGTGTTTGAGTAATCAAAGATGAGTTCTTGGTATTTTTCTTTCTTTTAAAAAATATCCTAAGTATGGAATCTGAAAATGAACTCTCTTAATTGACCTAAAGTCAAAGTGGCATATATATATGGTGTCAAGATGAAGTGTGGTCGTTTTGAAAAGTGACACTATTTTTGCCTTAGCCGCTGTACAGGGCGTTGTACGTAGAGCGCCTTGTACATCGCCTACCTGGGAAATGAAGAACATTATTCATTGGCGCTGTTCATAGAGCGTCTTTGTACAGCGCCTTAAAACAGTTCTTCTCGGGTCTGAGATAGGCGTTGTACGTACAGCGCTCGTACAGTGCCTTTCAAAATTGCATCAAACCTAATGCATTAAAAATACATTTTTCAACCAGGTCAGGATAGGCGCTGTTCGAATAGCGCCTCTCTAGAGCGCTTTTGACAGCGCCCATTGCAAGTTTGCAATCCTAAGTCTATACATGACAAGGCAATTGGACATATAAGATGCAATCAAAAGAACATGCATGAAGAGATGTTAATGAACATTAATGCACAATAATAAGACACACAACATACAAGAATTAACCATATGCATGAGTTGTGAGTGTGTGCAACTATCTCTTCAAGACAAGTAAGCGCTTAGAATTTTACTTTCGGTGTTTATCAAGATGAGGTCTTCAAAGGGCTTTGAACAATAACACCAACACCTAAGCTACCCTTACAAAGAACCCCAACATATGGTTTGTCCAGTTGCAATATGTATTTATGAAAGTGAATGTAATTAATGACTCTTGGGGCTGGTTTTCCTGTATAGGCATATTGGGATGGAAGATACTAGGAGGATTACATTCATAAGTGACAAGCAAAAGGGGGTTGTCACTACTATTGAGAAGTATTGGCCTCGATCTTTCAATAGGTTTTGTGTTAGACATTTGACAGCAAATATGCTGAGACAATACAAGGGGCAACTCTTTGGTTTGTACTTGTGGAATGTAGCAAACAAATCCATCAAAACTGGATTTATGGAGGAGATTACGAAGCTTCAAGAAGTCAATATTGATGCATATAACTACATCATGAAGGTACCGTTAAAGCATTGGGCACTCCATGCTTTTGAAGACTATGTGAAGTTAGACCATGTAACAAACAATATCAGTGAGTGTTTCAATGTGTGGGTTGAAAAATTTAGAACCCAACCTGCCCTGTCCATTCTTGAAGGGGTAAGAAGAAAAATGATGCAAAGAATGACAAAAAGGCTTGATGAGGGAAGAAACTGGGTTTCTAATATACCACCTTTAGTTAACAAAAAACTGTCGGAAAGACAAGATGACTTGAGGTTTGTGTTAGTTTTGTGTGCTAGTGATAAGGAGTTTGAAGTGAAGGATGGTGTGACGTTCTACATAGTGAATTTGGACAGTAAGAGATGTGATTGTGGACTGTGGGAGCTATCTAGCATTCCTTGTAAACATGCATTGGCAGTCCTTACTGGTACAAGACAACAAGCTGAAAATTTTATTCACCCATACTTGTTGAAGGATGCCTACATCAGAACTTAAAACAACATCATTCATCCTATACCTGATCAATCTCTATGGCCAAATATCCAAGCCAATCCAATCCTTCCACCTGAGAAGAAAAGAAAGCCTAGTAGGCCAAAGAAGAATCGCAAGAGAGCTCCTGATGAACCTTATAAAATAAAGAGAAGTGGTGGAGTGAAATGTAGCAGTTGTAGGGCATGGGGACATAACAAAAGGACATGCACTGGATCTATTACTGGACAAGCAGGAGCAAATAATAAAAGGGTAACTTACTTTATATTTGTGTTTATTTTCTTTTAAGACAACAAGACCCGTTTTCTTTATGTATAAAACTGTTGTATGTGTGTTATTTATTTATTTATTTATTAAAGCTTGATATGTTTATTATTGTTCTTTTATAATGTGCAGAAAAAGAAAATGTACAAGAGGGGTGATAAGCAATCTGTCATTCCAACCCAGACAACATCTAATGCAAGACAAACAACAATCAATGCAAGCCAAACAACTGTCAATGTAAGGCAACCAAATCTGAACTCAACCCAAACGGCAACCAATACAACACAGATTACTACCAATTAATGCTACCCAGAACTGTACCATTCGAGCTACGAAAATTGCAAGAAAAAGACTTTTTGAGGTTTGATGACATAAAACCACATGTTTTGCAATATTTACAGGTTAATTATTCAAACTAAAAATTAAATAATTAAATTTCTTACTAAATGGTACAGGTGGGCAGCACCTCAAATGTAGCTACAAAGAGAAGATTGGAGGAACAAGGTCCAATACAATCAAGTAGACACATGTCTTAACCTTCCCAAACAGGTTAGTATATTGTATGAAGGTACCTATTTCTATCATAATATTATTTTCATTGTCATTTTGTGGTCTAATGAGTTGATTATACATCCTTTGCTGGTAAAGGGAATGCATGCAATTCACTCTCAATCAACTACTATGAATGCCTCTTTATACTCGAGCAACACTGCATCACCTATGGGCTTGCCTCCACCACCTCCAGGTAATTTTTAAGTGTTGGTAATTAAGTAGTGATAATTTAGATTGAGTTAAAAGCATTATATTTATCATAGGTGTGAAAAGTAGTGATCAAGAACATTCACCACAGTCAAGTAACTTTGACACCAAACCAAAATTACATATCAGTGACTTAAAGAGCAACTCTAGGTTTACTACACTATGTGCATACACATGACAGTTGCCATGGATCTCTACTCTTGATCACACCTTAAACCAATCTAGCTCAAGAAAATACAAGAGTAATATGGTGCATGATCGGGTTCAAAGATCAATGCCAAGTTTAGTCAATAGAAGCTAAGCAGTGCTGAGCTGGCATAATTAGTTATAATCTGTAACAAACTATCTCCGTGAATTACGGAATTAGTTAGAGACTGCAAGAATGCATGTAGCTCGTTATTGTATGAATATTCTTGTATCTTCTGTAATTGATTTAATGAGAATCAGAATCACAAAACTTCTCTAATGGAGTTCTCTTCTCTCTGAATTCTCTCTCAAGCTTTTCATCAAACACTTAGGTGTATTTGCTTTAGTCTACTTTGTTTAACTTTTACATGGTATCAGAGCTATAATTGACAAACGCCAAAATGGTTTCTTCAACCTCTTCACCAGCTGATCGAGTCTCAGATCGAAATCCTCCACAGACTTCCTCTTCATCTTCACAATCTTCGAGATTGGATTTTCAGTCTCTTGTAAAGACTTTGACATTAAATCTGCCAATAAAGCTTGACAGAAACAATTTCATATACTAGAGAGCTTTGATTCGTCCAGCTATTAGAGCTCTTGAACTGGAAGGATTCATCAATGGTTCTAGACCAGAACCATAAAAATACATTGAAGTCAACAAAGAAGTTATCGTCAATGATGAACACTTAGAATGGAAGCGCTTGGATCAACTTCTCCTCTGTTGGTTGCTTACAACACTCAATGAAAAAGTCATCGGGGAGATAACTTCTTGCTCTTCATCTCAAGCTGTTTGGAATACTTTACAAGAGTTGTATTCACAGCAATCTCAAGCTAAAGTTCTTCAATTAAGTCACCAGTTACAAAACACTAAGAAAGGTTCCATGAGTATTAGTGATTTTATTATGAAAATCAAAGAAATAGGAGATGGCTTAGTGTCAGCTGGACAAATAATCACTGATAGTGATCTACTATCAAGTGTTCTTAGAGGTCTTGGCCGAGAATATGATCCTGTCATAATGGTGATTCAGTCTCAAAGGAACACAATGAAAATCCAAGAAGCTCAATATATGTTGTTGCTTCATAAGCAGATAGTTGAGCAGTTCAACTCTACTGGTCAGATTGATGTCTCTTCTCTATCAGCTAATTTTGTTGCTCAAGGATCTGGACGAGGATATAGATCTGATGGAGGAAACAACTTTAATAACAATCGTGGAGGTAATGGCAGAGGTCGAGGTCATGGCAGAAATGGCAATCGAGGAAATCAAATATTGATGTGCCAAGTTTGTAACAAAACTGGTCATATGGCATTACAATGCTATAGGAGGTTTGATCAGTCCATTCAATATCAAGGCAGTTCTAGTAGTCATTTAGGCATGAGTAACTCATCTCAGAATCAAGGACATTTAAACAAACTGAAGCAAGCAAATCTGCATCAAAATTCACCTCAGTATGCAACACCAGAGACAATTGTTGATTCTTCCTGGTATGTGGATTCTGGAGCTACAAATCACGTTAAGCTGACCTCAATAATCTCACTCTTCGATCAGAATACAAAGGTAATGAAAAATTAATTGTTGGAAATGGTAGTCAACTTCCTATTAAGCATATAGGTAGCTCTATAGTAAAGTCACAAACATTGCCTCATAAATCTCTGCTGCTTGATCAAATTCTGCATGTTCCTCATGTTACTAAAAATTTACTAAGTATCTCTAAATTTACAAAAGACAATGATACAATTTGCTGAATTTTCTGGTGATCATTGTGTGATCAAGGACAAGAGTTTGAAGAAGGTGCTGCTTCAAGGAATTCTTAAATGTGGTCTTTATCAAATGCATCTCAGTAAAAGTCAGTCTAAAAGTTGTGATAGGGGTCTTTCACAAGTCTGTGTTGCTGATTTCAATTCTACTAATATATGTAATAAGGCTGCTGCTAATGATTGTGTTGATTTTCACATTGTTAATCAACACATCTCAAATGTAAATACATGTAAAGAGTCTGTGAATTCAGCTCTTATGGTAGCCAAAACTAGTACTGTTGTTTGGCATGCTAAGCTTGGTCATCCAGCTTTGCCTATCCTAAAAACTGTATTAAATTCCATGCATTTTGGTTCTAAGATTTCTGATGTTAAGTGTTCTTCTTCTTGCAAACTTGGAAAAATGCACAAGTTGCCTTATCAAAGGCATCAGATAAACACAAAAGCACCTCTTGAATTGGTTTTGTCAGATATTTAGGGGCCAGCTCCTTTTACATCAGCCGAAGGTTTCAAGTACTATATTTTGTTTGTTGACTCTTTTACTCGATTTACATGGATCTATCCTATCACTGCTAAGTCTGAAGCCTTAAGCACTTTTGTAGGTTCAAAACCAATGTAGAACTTAGCTTTAACCAGAAAATCAAAGCTTTTCAGTCTGACATGGGGGTTGAGTACAAGAGTTTTCTTCCTTATCTTTATGAGTCGGGCATCACTCCTAGATTTTCGTGTATACCTTTCAGTTTCTGGTCTGATGCTTTTGTTACCGCTGTTGTGCTCATAAATAATCTTCCCACACCTTTGTTGGCCAACCTATCACTCTATGAAAAGCTTTACAACCGTAAACCAAACTATAATTTTTTCAAAACTTTTGGTTGTGCTTGCTTTCCCTATTTACGAGATTACAACAAGCACAAACTTGATTTTCACTCTAAAAAGTCTCTTTATTCGGTATAGTATATTACACAAGGGGTACAAATGTTTGTCTAAGTCTGGAAGGGTGTTCATTTCTCGAAATGTTCTTTTCCATGAACTTGAGTTTCCTTATAGGTCTTTTTTTGGTTTTAGACCTGCTGCATCTACTCAAAATTCTAGCTTACCAATTGTTGTTTCTTCGTACTCTCCCTCTGTGTCTAGTCCATCTTCTCAACAGAATTCCCATCATAGTTCTCCTTTTACCTCTCCTGCCGTAACAAATGTCAGTCCATAGCATCATTCCTTTTCTGATAATAATGTACATCCTATACATGATGCTACTGTCCATTCTACTCCTACCGTTGCTGTCCATCCCACTCTGCCTCCTTCTAATCACATTCTTCCAGCTATTCAGTCCAATACACATCCTATGCAGACGAGACTAAAGTCTGGTGACCGCACGGCGGTCGTGAGGTCCGCGGATCGAGAAAAGATATTCTATTCTAATCACCTCACAATAGCAAGTAAGCAAGGGTCTCGTTCCACAGGGAGCGGAATTCGTTAACTGTATTTAGCTCTAGTGTTTATTAAAGCATGTAAATGGAAAGCGGTGTGGTGTGTGAGGAAATGTAAAATAATTAACTAAGGTAGAAATGTAGCCGGGTGTCTTGGCTATCTAATTAATCTACTCCTAATTAAGTTAATCTACTCCTAAAGGTAAGACACCCTAACTACGAAAATAAAGGTGGCTTGGAGATAAGCAAGATACATAACACATATGGGAAATTGGTTCACCAAACACAATATGCAATTTATGTCGATTGTTTAACATGTTAATCCAATTAATCTAGTAAAGGGTTCGTTCTCTTGATTAGGGAATTCCCAAAATCATATCATCACTCTCCAAGTCGGAAAAGTGATTGTGTCTAGGGTTTAAACCCATTAAGCACAAGATCTTATAAACCAAAGCTAAAGTCGCATAATTATGCACACCTAAGCTATTTCCATTCCAAAGAGCTAACAGTCAAGATTATACTCGGAATGGAAATCCGAGCACAAACTCAACTCTCAATCTCTCTAATCACTCTAAACACATACATAGTAAATCATACATCAACATACATAAACAAATGAGATATTTGATTACAACTACTCCTAATCATTTAGTTAATCTACTCCTAATCTCATTCATCATACATATCAACACATAATCATCCATACATATGAATATCATAAAAAGAGCTTAATCAATATACATCTAAGGAATGAATCAATACCAAATCAAAGCAAATGAACAATACATACATATATTAGCATAAGTGTAGGTTTACAATACTCCCAAATGGGTTATACATCAATAGAAATACAAGAGATGAGCAAATGAAGAAATAACCCTTGAAGACAAGCCTCCAATAGCTCTTCCTTGCTATGAACTCCTATGGCTCGGTTTTGACACACGAACCTCTCCTATTTCAGCATCTCTACTCTCCATGGAAGGCTTTCCATGGAGGAAGATCCCCCATGGAAGGCTTGGAGTTGCTCTCTCTCTTTTGTGATGATCAATCCAAGAAAATGGATTTCTTGGAGCAAAGTTGGGTGGTACACCTTTTAGAAAGAGAGGCAAGTGATGTATATATAGTGTGGAAGTGTATAGGGCAAGAATGGGGATCAAAATATCCCAAAATATCTGAAAATCCTCTTGAGTCGGCCAACTAGGCGGGTTCAGACACCCTGGATGGCGAGTTTGTGCCCCGCCGTTGAAAGTCACGGTGGAGAAAATAGAGGTTGGCGGTGAGTTTTGACCTTCTGGACCACTGGCTTCTTTCGGCTGCATAAAACCACCGTCTTTCGGTGAGTTTGGACGTTCTGGAACGCGGGAAAGAAGCCGCTGAACCAAGCTTGCAAGCTTGCATGGCCATGGAGTTTGAAGGATTTGGTGGAGAGTGGAACCTTTGCATGGGAGGCTCAAAGTGGGTCCATCGTGACCGGAAAGAGACCGGCTACTGATCTGGGTGGAGAACGGCCGGAAAAACCATCAAAAATGGGCCAAAAAAGGCTGGGTTATCGTCGGGTCTGAACCAGGTCGAACACGGGTCGGGTCGGGTCGGGTCGGGTCGTCACGGGTCGAGGTGACCCGGCACAAGCTTGAAGATGACCTGACGTCAGCGTGACGTCAGGCTGACCCGGCCCCCCCAAAACGACGCCGTTTAGCGCGTGACGTGGCACTGGTGCTGTGCCTTGCACGGTCAATTACAATATGCACCCCTGATCTCTCCCTTATTCACAAAATAGTCAATACTTTCCCGAATATTTCACTTTGACCCCTGATTCTCCACAATGACATATTTGCCCCTGAATTTCCCTGTTTTCTTCCATTTAGGTTAAAACACCCACTCTGAGGGATATTTACCTACACATAGCTAAAACACATATTATATACACAAAAGTGCTCGGAAACGAACACAAAAGCTAGGAATATGGAGCGCTAAATGTGAACATTTGAAGCGCGATCATCTGGCATTGTCAAGCCAAAGGTCTTCACTTCCTCTCATACAGCCCCACTTAGTTCCTTAGATGAGAGTGAACCTACATCTGTTATGGCTGCCCTTGCTGATACTAGGTGGAAAGCAGCCATGCAGGCTGAGTATGATGCCCTCATTGACAATCAAACATGGAAGTTGGTTCCTTTTAGTTCTGATATGAGCATTGTTGGATGCAAATGGGTGTTTATGATCAAATACAAACCGGATGGGTCAGTTTTGAAGTACAAGGCACGCTTAGTTGCAAAAGGTTTTCATCAAGTACCGGGGGTTGATTTCTTTGATACGTTTAGTCTAATAGTAAAGGCCTCTACAATAAGGATTTTGTTCACCCTTGCTGTGTCTCTTGGTTGGGACATTCAACAAATTGATATTAACAATGCATTTCTAAATGGGGACTTGAATGAGTTGGTGTATATGGATCAGCCACAAGGCTTCGTAAACTCTACATTTCCCTCTCATGTCTGCTGTTTAGCCAAGGCCTTATATGGCCTCAAACAAGCTCCTAGAACATGGTTTCACAAGCTTAAAGGTGCTCTGCAATCATGGGGTTTTGAGAGCAGCTCTTCAAATGTTTCCTTGTTTATAAGAAGGACAGGTGGTCAAGTTGTTTTCCTACTTGTTTATGTTGATGATATACTACTTAATGGTAGTAGTGCAGCTCTTGTGTCCAAAGTAATATCTTATCTTCACTCACGTTTTGCCTTGAAGTCCTTGGGTTCTGTCAACTACTTCCTCGGTTTTGAAGCATTTTGATCCTCAGAAGGGTTGTTTTTAACTCAAACCAAGTACATAGTAGATTTGCTTAAAAAGACTGGTCTATCTGATTCCAAACCAGCTGCCTCTCCAACTTGTAGCAGTGTGAAATTGTCTCTTCATTTAGGCACTTTGTTTGATGATCCCACCTTATTTAGGAGTACAATTGGTGCTTTAATTACTTGGTGAACACTAGACCTGACATTGCCTTCATTGTTAATCGACTAAATCAGTTTCTTGTCATGCCAACTGATGCTCATTGGCAAGCTTGCAAGAGGGTCCTCAGGTACTTGAAGGGGACTGCTCACTTTGGTTTATGGTTTCGTCCATGTTAATCTCTGAATCTGGAAGTGTATGCCGATGTTGACTGGGCCAACTATGTTGATGACCGGCAGTTTACTAGTGGTTGTGTAGTATTTCTAGATGGTAGTCTTGTGGCATGGAGCTCTAAAAAGCAGCATGTGGTGGCACGGTCCAGTGCTGAAGCTGAGTATCGATCTCTTGCTCAAGCCTCTATTGACATTATTTGGATTTTATCTTTATTAGGTGAGCTGGGCATATCTGTTTCTAAACGTCCTGTGCTCTGGTGTGATAATCAGAGTGCTGCTGCTCTTGCTAAGAATCCCATCTTTCATGCTCGCACCAAACACATTGAAATTGATGTGCACTTCATCAGGGAAAAGGTGGAGGCTGGAGTATTTGATATTAATTATGTTCCTATAGAGTTTCAGATAGTTGATATTTTCACTAAAAGCTTATCAATTGATCGTTTTGTTACTCTACGGTCCAAGCTTCATCTGGTCATCTCTCCCCAGTTTCGCTTGCAGGGGAGTGTGAAAGGTAATGATCAAGAACAGTCACCACAATCAAGTAACTTTGACACCAAACCAGAATTACATATCAGTGACTTAAAAAGCAACTCTGGGTTTACCACACTGTGTGCATACACAGGACAGTTGCCATGGATCTCTACTCTTGATCACACCTTAAACCAATCTAGCTCAAGAAGATACAAGAGTAATATGGTGCATGATCAGGTTCAAAGATCAATGCCAAGTTTAGTCAATAGAAGCTAAGCAGTGCTGAGCTAGCATAATTAGTTATAATCTGTAACAAACTATCTCCGTGAATTACGAAATTAGTTAGAGACTGCAAGAATGCATGTAGCTCGTTATTGTATAAATATTCTTGTATCTTCTGTAATTGATTTAATGAGAATCAGAATCACAAAACTTCTCTAATGGAGTTCTCTTCTCTCTAAATTCTCTCTAAAGCTTTTCATCAAACACTTAGGTGTATTTGCTTTAGTTTACTTTGTTTAACTTTTACAATAGGGACTGAATATGGGTTTGTTTGTGTTATTGAAAATAGGGACTCTTGAGGGAAGTAACATTGACTGGAGTGTCTTTTTCTAAAGCAAGGCAGCTGCATCAGAAACTTATTTACTACTACTACTTACAGTAATATTAACTATTTGTGGATATCGTATGTATCCTATAAGTTAGGTGTTAATATCTCTGCATGTTGATGTGGGTTTTGTGCTTGATTTGTGGGCTAATAGATAAGCATGCAGAATAACAATTTTTTGTGGGTTGTTGGTTTTTGGTTGCAACCCTTGCAGTAGATGATGTGATGAATTTGTAAGGATGTTGTATAGTGGAAGCAATGTAGGAATATGATCAGTTGATATAGTATGCTTCTAGGTTGAAGTATTTTATTTGCTGCTGTAATTGGTCCACTATATAGACCATATAGAATGATCTGTTGTTCATTGTACCCTGCCAAAAAAGAAATTTTATGAGGCATGGGTACAACTGCAGCATATTTTGTATGTTATGGATGTAATGATATATAATGATAACTTATTATTTACTATTTCTGAATGGTAAATTAGTTTTTTCCATGTGAGTACTTATTTCTATATCATTTTTGTAAATTACTTCCTTTAAAAAAAAAAAAAAATTGTAAATTACATACGAATGGTGGATGGTGGATTGATGTCCATGGCAAAGTAATCTTCTAGTTCATTATGTGTTTGAAAGCAACACAATTATGACCAACATCTTTACAACAAAAACTAAGAAAAATCTATTATTGCTATGCTCTTTGCTTCTTCTTTTTTCCAATTTTCTGTACTATGGAAATCAGATATCTAAGATCAACTGTCCAGAAAATATTATATTCTAATGTTATTATTAATCTTTTTGTAAGGCTAAAAAGGGGATATAAAATTTTTAAGATTAAAATATTATTGTGTCTATTCATGTCACATCAAATTATGTTATACAGAGGGCTATTTTTGAACTTTCATACAGCAGCTCACTTAATCCGTTTGTGCTAACGGACTGGTGGTAACGGCAGGGTATGTATGTGTTAATTATGGGCATGTTTTTAAAATTTTGCTATATTCTATAAACTGAAGGTAAGTAAGTGCAATTAACCCTTTATTTTATCTATGTGGTGCTGTTTTGATCCTATTATATTTATACAAGTGCTAGGACTGTCATTTTCATGTCCTTGTTCATGTACTTGGGCAGTAAAATGCACCCAACTGTGATATAATCAGTCTAAATATGATGTCATGTTTCATTGTAATAACACAATTTTTATTGGACTCTTCCCTACACATAAGCTTTGTTCAAAACCAAGGTTATAAAGATCAATCATTGTTAACGCGGAAATTTTATCGCCTATTCAAGGGAGAATTCTCAAGGCATTTCTAAGGGAAACCCCTCTTGAGCCTCTCCAAGAGAACCCCCTCAAAATCTCCCCTGTAAGATCATCCACTCAGGATCTCCTCCTCTCCAGATCCTCTCTTAGCAGCGGGTCTACACTAGTGCAACTCTTTTATAGTTGGTCGGCACCAATGCAGCTCCTCTACAGCGGATCCCCTATGCGCCGGATCTGTACCAAGGCTACCGGAGCCACTGGAGCTTGGAGTACCAAAGCCCCCCCAGGGGAGGAGCTCGTCCCAAGTGAAGAAACCATATCTAAACCTAGCACATGTGGGCTAGGAAAGTCAACCAATACATTAATGAGACCAATGGTACACATAAAATGTACAAAAGACGATCCAAAGGCTTAGGATTGAAGCCCTTTGACCAAGTAACAGATCTATGGTGAGGGGATGAGCCACATCAACTCATTAGAGGATAAAAGGCCTACTTTCCATCTGAAAAAAATAGGTCAAATAGACTTGAACCCATTAGAGATGCCTAGAGAGTAACAAATGAGCTTTTCACCATTTTGGGGGAGACGATGGGGGTACACGGACTACAGCTTTTAAGCAACCTTGCAGCAACATTAATAAAGACAAAACATCCCCATGTGATGGGTATTTGGTTAAAAGGCCATCTAGGCACCTTTCTCCAATCGGAAATCACCAAAATAACACATAATCGCCTCGTCACTGCTTAAGGAAGAGAGATGCTTCGTCAAAATTGGGCGCCGCTACTCAAGACGAACATAGCAGAGAGAGACGATTAGGAAATTTGAACAGAGTTAGGCATTTTGAGGAGTAGAGCAAACGAGAGTCTAAGAGCATCTCCAATGCTAATGTGGGTTGTGAAAAAATTAGATGCCACGTAGGATAGATATCCATTTTGTTAAAAAAAAATCCATCTCCAATGCAACATCTCTAGTACAACTTCAAGATGAGGTGGCAACTTTTTTTTTAGAGGCTGTCAACATGACTCTCTGATTTCAGACGATCTGTTGGACGACTGTCTTGTTGGCCCAGTCAGCAACCACTCTTGTCTTTTACCTTATTTTATTCAACAATTCTAAAGTATATTTAAGGAGACCAATAATAAATTGACACGTCATTAAAAACATATATTTTACAAGTGAAGCATTGGAGACCACTTTTTTATTTAGATGTCTATCATGTTTAGTTACATGCCACATATGAAGCAATTGGCTTGACAATGTTGACATATCACCATTTTTTCAAATGCAAACCACATTACCGTTAGAGATGCTCTAAGAGAAAATGCAGCGAGTGTCTGTATTTATAGGCAAATTTATAGCGCCCAAATTCAAATTCAAATTCAAATTCAAATTTGAATTAAAAAAAAAAAATAACCACTCAGGCAGGCCTTATCTGGGTTGATTACAAAGAATCTAATCCTAATGACTTTTATCATGATGAAAATGACTAATTAAGTTTTAAAATATTAATAATATTAAGTCACGATGAGCAAAATGCCTTAGGATAAGATTAAATTATATTAGATTAAATTACCACATTTAATATATGTTATGCTTTCAGATAATCAACACCAAGATTGAAAACTTAATTTCCTAAAATGAAATAAATAATAATAATAACTTGATTTTCTGAAAATCAAATTATGAGTGCAAACTAAAGGTAATATGAGAATTTGCTTTATGACTCGATAAGAAGAAAATATAGTAACAGTATGCATAAATAATAAAAAGTTGTAACATTAAAAATCATACTAGCTAGTAAAAAAAAACTTCAAAATCTCAATACCAAAAATTCATCATCCATCGTTATAATAGTTAATTTGATAATTTGTTCATCAATGAACAATTTCAAAATATTTAATGTAAATCTAGAGATCCTTGCAAACTAAAAGAGAAAGAATATGGGGACGAGATGAGGTTGGTCCGGTAGTAAACTCTTCACACCTGTATCACGATATTGCGGATTCGAATCCTTTCCCTCAAAAAAAAAAAAAAAAAAAAAAGAGAGAGAATGAATATGGTGCATAGACTTCAAAAGTATTTGATAGGGAAAATTGCACTAACATTCCCTGTTCTTTAGGTGAAATTGGACCAATAGATAAAAAATCATTTTATTGCACAAACCTCCCTTAGATTTCATTGACCAAACGTTGACCACAATCAGAACTAATTGTTGACCAGCCTTAACCCCTGAAAAGTCACATTTACCCTTGGCCTTCAAACTGAAAAATCACATTTATCCGTACCCTATAATAAATGAATATAAATTTATAATATTTAAATATTTTTATAAAAAGAAAACATAATTAAAAAAAAAAAAAAAAAACATAACTTAAAAAACAAAATGGAGATCAAAAAAAAAAAAAAAAAAAAAGAATAAAAGAAAAAGATAAAGATAAATTGAAGATAAAAAAGACAACTCCCCTCCATAGTGGAGATCTCAGTCGGAAATCCTCCATTTTTCTCCTCCAAGATGGAGCAGAACACCCTATGTCATCTCTGCAAATTTACACAAAAAAAAACCATACCAAAGTTGTCATTTTATCACTCTCCAGATCCTCTGATTCCTCTCCAACAGCACCCACTTGATTTTTTTTCTTATTGCTATATTTGTTCTCGAGAGAATGAAATTCCATTTTTCTTCCATCCGCGAGATGCAAGATCTGGGTTCCCAAAACTAGATCTCTAAAAACAAAAGCATATATTATGTTCCTTTTTATAAATTTTTTTTATAAAAAGTTGTGCCTTTTGTTTCGGGTTTTGGTTTTGGCTACTCATCTCATATATAGTCTTTGTGTAACTCAACTATTGTTCTTTGAATGAGAGATTTTTTTTTTTTTTGAACACGAAAGAGAGAGTTAAAACATTGTAAAATTGGATGTGAACTGTGAAGCATGTCGACGGTGAGTGTGGGAAAGAAGAAAACGAAGATATGAGTTTTCAGATCTCCCAAAAAAAAGTTGTTTTTTTTTTCTTTAATCGATATTGTTGATGATTCAAGAAGAAATTTATTATTTCATTTATATATATATATATATATATATATATTATCTTGAGAAAGAAGAAAATGGAGATCTGGATTTTTTTTTTTCCTTTCAACTTAACAGAAAACAAATAAAAATAAATCAAAGAACAACTGGGTTTGGGACTCCGACTTCATCTGCTAACTTTTTGGAGTTTGGTTTGGGTTCTATAATTAAGAATTGGTGCAAATATTTTGTAGATTAATTTCAATTTTGGAGAGATAATGAATCAATGGCTTCTAGAGATATCCATTGATCTCTATCCATATATATATATTTTTTCAATTTTTCTTTCTTTTAAATTAATATTTGTTTATGTACTTTTTTTTTTCTTTTGAGAAGTTTTTATTTTTATTTTTTTTATGTTAAATTAATTTATTGTGGATAGGTGATGTGTCTAATTAGGATTGGCCTAAGGTCTATTTTCATTTAATTTATTTAATGTCACACTTTAAAAAGTCCATTTTGCCCTTTCCACCGTCAACTTTCAGTTAGTCAACCGTTTGGTCAACAAAATCCAAGGGAGGTTTATGCAATAAAATGATCTTCTGTGTATTGGTCCAATTTTATCTAAAACTAGGGGATATTAGTGCAATTTTCCCTATTTAATAATATGATCAAGTGTCCAAGTCCCATCTCAGTCATTGTTGATGATGTGTTGCCCACCTAATGAAAATGTGTTAAAATATCGGGAAAAAATGTCAAAATGAAAAAAAAAAAAAAAAAAAAATCTCTCTAGTCAAAATATGCCATGTCAGCTCTAAGTTAATTATTAATTTTAATCTAATTATTTAAAAATAAAATATGATCGATAGGCCACAGTTTTTCAGATTTGATGGAAGTTTAGAACCACCCATATGATTTTATTAGATAGAGATTTCGCCCGGTTGATGGAGGTCCAACCTCTCCCCATGGAGGAGCAATCTGCTCCTTCCCCACTCCACGATAGAGGAGATCCACTGTGATGACTTTACTAACGATGAAATTCTCTTTCAAAAAAAAATTAAATAACCGTTGGTGAGAAATTGGTGGAGATGAATTTCTTTTAATAAAATAAAAATAAGAATAGCAAAAAGACAATATTGCACCCATCCCTCTACCCTAATCGATTGACCACCGTTAGTCAATGGGTCAGAGGGGACGTTAGTGTTATTATGACCATAGTTGCGAAGTTAGTGAAATTACTAATACAGTTAGAGTAATTGCAATTTGCCCAAAATTGTTTCTACATCCCTTCTGTGATGGAGGTATTTTACAACAACTATCCAGACCCGATTATTGGCACTTCAGTTATCCACCCAGAAGCTGGAAATACCCGCTTGGGTATCCGAGTATCCAATACTCAAATTATACTACAGTTTTATTATATATATATATATATATATATATATATATATATATATATTATTTTTAGAATACTAAAATCTCATATCCACAAAACCAAATACATCAAAATTAAGTATTTTCAATCAACCCACAACAAACTCAAACACCCAAATTAGAATCCCAATCTCACATCATTTCTCCCCTTTTTATTTTTATTTTTTTTATTACATAAATTCGGGGTCTTTGGGGAGGAGGATGACTTGAACCCACACTCTCGTGGTGCAATTGTGATGGGTTTACCACCGGACCAACCTCATTTCTCCCCTTTTTAAAACGTGAAAATTGTCAAAAATAACCACTCTAATTATGGGAAATTCTTTTTTAACCACATACATAACTTTAATTGTTAATAACCATGTTTTGAAAAAAAATTCAGTGGGTGTCCATAAATTACCAAGATACCCCCAAATTAATATTTCTATTTTGTTTTGTTTATTTTTCTCTTTCTCACCCTCTTCTTCACTGTTCATCGTCTTCTTCCTTCTTCTTTGTTCATTCTTCATCAACGATTTCCGATCGTTGTTCCTCTTCCAGCAAATCGAACACCAATATGGTCGAACCATTGTTATTCCTGCAAATCGACTAACTAGAGGATGATTTGATTTCAAAATCATGTTGAAGAATTAAAGAAGTGAAAAATTGAAACAAAAATTTCGATTTGCTCTAAATCGGTATTTGGTGTGTAAATATCTTTAATTTGTTCATTAATTGAGTTGCAAATAGTGACCTTAACATGAGTTTAACGTTATTGCATCACTTTTGTGTGTTTTTGTGAAGAATCGAATTAAATAAAGTTTCAAGTTTTTTCCAGAAGATTTCAAGTTCACTGGTTCGAAAACTTGAAATCTTATATAAAAACTCAAAATGTTGACAAGTTTCTGGGTAAGACTTCAATCAAGTTTTTTTTCAGAAGATTTCAAGTTTCACTGGTTCGAGATTTAGAAGATTTCAAGTTTATGTTAGAGATTTAAAGCATGATTTCAAGTTTATGTTAGACATTTCAAGTTTGTCAAAGATTTCACTCTTTCAAGTTTTTTTTAAAACCAAACTCCAACATCTAGTCTCAAATCATCCAAAATACCAGACCTCAACTCAGTCAACCCCAAAAATTGATATATTTCAACATTTATTATTCCCTAAACATGTTCTTAACATGAAATCGCAATAAAAATGTCAAATGAGAAGAGAATGGTGGATTTGTCTCCAAGCTGTGATGGCGACCTCTTCTCTTCCGGTTGCTCCGGCGGCGACGACGACGACGCCCTCTTCTCTCCCTGCAACACCACTTCTTTCTCTCTTCTCTCTTGGCACCAATGTCTCTTTCTCTCTTTTCTCTCTTTTCTCTCTTTTCTCTCTTTAATTGTTAATCTCCACTGCTCATGTTTTTGGTTTTTAGTGCTTATATATGTGGGTATTGAGGTAATTTCTCAAAAAAGTGGTTATTAACAATTATAATTTCAAAAGTGGTTATAAACAAAAGTTTAATGTTTTGGATGGTTACTTTTGGTTTTCTCTCTTTTAAAACCACTAAATCAGCGCTAAAAGCAAAAAATGACAACAATCCAACCAACATAACAAGACGAACTCATCGCTGCTCTCTATAGGTGCTATAAATCTTAAGAGCCCATGCATTATTCTTTTCATTTTTGTGACTTTATTATTATTATTTTTTTTAATATATAATCTATAGTTTTGTTGTGTTTGTTTTTCTTTCCATTTTGATCGTCGATGAATAATGCAAGCATGTAATATAAAATAAAGTATACATGCAACATCGAATGAAGTATAATTTCAAATGCTTGTGAGGCCAAATACGCATTGATAATATATATTGTAGATAGATAACGTGAAAACAAATCCAGGTTCCATCCGACAATCATCTTCTACTCCAAAAGATAATTAATCAACTCCAAATTACACGAAAACTCTCATATATAAATAAACAAGAACCCCACAACTACTACTAAAATTAAAGCCGTCATCAATTTTGTGTAGACTTCATGAACCTGTTCCCAGTCAAACCACAAGCAAGTGCCTGATTAGGTATACCATTAACATGTTGAACACCTTCAGCAAAAACCACACCCATACCCATATGCAAATGAGGCTCAATATGGCAATGGAATGCCCACACTCCTGGATTATCCGTAACGAATCTCAAAGCGGTCCACCCGAATGGGAAAATCACTGCGGTGTTTCTCAATGGAGGGTTTTTCAAGTTGAATTTCTTCTCATCTTCCTTCGTAAACTTTCCTTCTCCATACCCTAACACCCAGAAGTCATGTCCATGCAAATGCCATGGATGTATTTCGCTAACGTTTGCCGCTAACGCATTAGCATTCTGCAGTATAACATCAACTGTGGTGTTCAAAGGAAGCATGTAAACCCCATTTCCAGTAGTCGTGTTAGGGTTTACGGGTGGTTTCATTACATCATAATCACTTGCAAAATTATCTGGTGGGCTTTTGTTATCAAATGCGGTTTTGAGAGAATATTTAATGGAACCCAGATAAGGGGTTGATGGTAGATGTAAGGAAATATTGTTGATAGACCACTTGATAAATCCATCAATCAAGTTTTGGGTATTGAGAAGGATGATCCTACGGTCGTGAATTCTCGGAGGTTTCGGGGATCCCATTAGGGCAAGTATTTTGTTAGAGAATGACTTACTATGATCATAATCATTCCATGTTGGAGTAATTGGGGGTGGTGAGAGTGGGATTTTTGATGCTGAAATTGGTGCATAGTTTAAAAGGGTTAGGGCTTGTGGGGTTTGGGGTCTTCTTCCTCTAACACCAATTGAAATCCAGTAGTTTTTAGAAGCCTCTTGATTTGTTCTTATTAAAACTGAGTAGCTCTCACCAGAATAAATGTCAATGTCTTCCACTTGGAATGGTTGCACATAATTTCCATCAGCTTCCACCACCACCATTTTGTGACCCTGATGAACAATAAAAAATGAGAGAAAATTTTTAATATTAAAAGTTCAAGTGGCTGAGCTGTATATATAAAAATATATTAAAAATACATATGATCACGAGGTTTAATTATAATATTGAAATCCAAATCCAAGAATATGTTATTTAAATATTAAAGGTAAGACAGGACTTGATGATCGATGCATATTGCTGAGTTGGACTACAAAAGAAAAAGTATTGAAAGTTTCAGGAAAATTAATAAATTAAGCAAAAACTTTAAGGGACTGAGGAATCTTTTGCGCAATTACAACAACAATATGAACCCAGCCAAAGAAAAAAGAATCATCTATTATTTGACATAATAATTGATTTATAATTCTAATTACTCGTTCCGCATTAATTATGAACATTGCTTTTTTTCTTCTCTTCGTTTTCTCTTAAGATTGATATGTGAAATTGTGAATGGAATGAAAAAAAATTCCATCAAGAATCAAATTAGCATAGATAAGCTGGCAGCTTTATTCCTGATTTGATTCGACCAAACCTAAGTTTTGCTTTATGATACCGAAAGTAACTTTATGCGTCGGTATTTTTTTTTTTTTTAAGAATACCTTATGCATATGCGTCGGTAGGGGCTCAAATCTCACTCAGACCTTTTATAACTTTTTGTTTGGTGCTAATTTATTAGTTGATATATGTATATAACTTTAAATCCAACGGCCCACGTACAAGAAACTGATATATCTTTTGTCAGTTCGAACTGATAATAGAAAAATTGTGTATCAGTCTTTCTATTATCAGTTCGAACTGATAAAAGATATATCAGTTCCTTGCATGTGGACCATTGGATTTAAAAGATGCTTTGACAAGTGTATGCAGCCAAATCAAAGTATTTAAATCTAACGGTCCACATATAAGAAACTGATATATCTTTTATCAGTTCGAACTGATAATAGAAAAATTGTGTATATATATATAAGAGATAATGAATGTACCGACCATACTGCTGTTAATTATGGCAAGTGACATTTGAAGTAAACAACAACTGGGCAAATGGCCTGCTAAAATTTGCAACAATTATTTGGTGCCATTGATTACACCACGTTCTGCTTTTACTTTTTTTTTTTTTTTCGATTCGTTGTTGTCTTCCTTTTACTTTTTTTTTTGACAAATTCATCAATTCCTCTATTATAATTATTATATTCCGAAGGTACCTATCATGCCTGCCATCATCTCTCTTTTTCTAGCTTTTATTCATTTTCTAGCAACTTCTTTTCAAACGTCAAAACCAATAGGTTAGAATGTCGTTCGGTTCATAAAATATCTCAAATGCTAGAGACATATATCCTATATGGGCCAAAACTGTAAATAGCCCTTAAACTGGGGGAGTAATAGTATTCAAAAAATATATATCCTTTCTCAATAACTTCACTATTTTTCCATCAAGCCACCCATGAATATAGAACTTATTGAGAATGGATCTGAAGAACATCATAATTTAAGTCCTATATTATATTTACTATGTTAAAACGTACTGACTTTATAATTAGATCTAGATATAATAAGATACGATAGAAAAGGTAATTATTAATAATATACTTACCCCAACAGCCAAGTTGAGAGAAGCAAGTGCAGTAGTGCTGGCAATCCTGAGCCTGTAAGTTTTGTTTGGGAGAACACGCAAGATCTGGGGTGCGCACTGTTCATTTCCTCTTAAGTTGCACTGGTTTGTTGAGGTGGTGTTGCTAAAATGCGCTGCTAGGGAACAGTTGAACTGCCCTCTTCCATTTATCAATAGAGTCTGTACGTACGTGTGTCACCGTAACATTAACATATACATTATATATATTAATTAAAAGATGATAACGTGCAATTATTAACATATTAAAATGAGTACCTGGGGTTCACCGATCCAGCGAAAAGGCTTGGAGGAGAGGCCAACCTCTTGATGATGAACACTTTGGTGCCACCAATCACTCAATAACATGTTGAACTCAGCATCGTAGTGGAATGGTTCTATCTCTCCATCAGCCACGTCGACAATGAGAGAACCATACAGACCAGCTGATCTTTGCATTCCAAAATGACCATGGTAAAAGTATGTTCCTGGCTTGTCAACTATGAACCTGTAATCAAAGGTTTCTCCAGGATTGATAGCACACTGAGAGATGGAAGCAGTCCCATCAGCCCATGGAGTACCCACCTGTCTGATTCCATGCCAGTGAATCACAACTCCCTCTGTGTGGAGTTTGTTAGTCAGTAGAACAGAAATAGTGTCTCCAGCTTTAGCTCGGATTGTTGGCCCTGGAAACTGACCGTTGATTCCCATCACAACGTTCTCTTTGCAATCTGGTGACCAGAACATGTACTCCACATCCCATTTGAAATGCCTTGTTTTTCGTGAACCAAATGACTTTTCA
The DNA here is from genome assembly GCA_008009225.1 of Acer yangbiense. Taxonomy (NCBI): domain Eukaryota; kingdom Viridiplantae; phylum Streptophyta; class Magnoliopsida; order Sapindales; family Sapindaceae; genus Acer; species Acer yangbiense. The sequence continues at coordinate 11,550,163 of CM017767.1, forward strand.
AATGAACACAATAATATGAACAAAACTAAACCTCCTCTCAGAAAACCCATTTTTGTTACCAACAAAAACAAGAAAATGGGAAGGGTACGGTAGTGGTGAGCTGAGAGCCTGAGACTTGAGAGGTAGTACCTATTTGTAGTGCTAGCCCATGATATATTTGAACATGCTTGCGGCGTTGTTTCGTGTTCTGGTAGTGTGAGTAAGTGGTTGTGGGGCATACATTTTATTATTTAATTTGTTCATCATTATTTAGGATTTGGATCCTCCGTTTATTTGTTCTTTTTCCTGACCTTTTTAAAGCATTTGATTGGTTGTTAATAAAGTGGTTGTAGAAACCAATCACATCTTAACCACATATTCATTGCAATGCGTATGTGTCAAGAGATTATGTGAGGTCAAAAAAAAGATTATATCATCAGAGGATCCAAATTCCATTATTCATACATACTGCATGCGATATTGGTCCGGTCAAAATCCTGTGACTGTACTGTAATTTTCAATACGGTAACAAAATATAGGGTAAAAATGATAAAAGTCCCTCTAGCTAGTTTGCTCTATTATGCGTTCTGGTCACCCTAGTTTCAGTATTGGCCATGCAGGTCCCTATAGTTTAAGTTTATGGTTGGTTAGATTCCTACTGTCCAATTCCGTTAGGTTTCCGTCAAAAACGTGAGGGTATAATGGTAAAAATACAAATTAAAATGTTTTAATAAAAGATTAATATTAAAAATAATTAAAAAGTAATATTAAAATAATTAAAAATTGAAACTAAAAAAATCAAAATTAAAAAATAAATAATTTTTTTAGAGAATTAAACAATAAATAAATATTAAAAATAATAATCTTATTCTCTTTTCTCTCACCATCAGATCCAAACCCATAAATCTTATTATCTATCTCTCACCACCACCACTACCATCAACCACCCACTGTTAACCACCCCCGAAGCCGAGAAAGAAGAAGAAGAAAAGAGAGAGAGATCGAGAAAGAAGAGATCGACACTTGATCAGGTTTCTGGTCATCGCCGTGCTTCTGATCGTCGTCGTCGCTTCTGGTCGACGTCATCTTCGTCGCTACTTCTAGTTTGAAGTGGTTTGAGTTCTAGTGCCAATCGACTGACGAGACAATACTATAACTATCTTCTCTCTCATCTCAATCTCTCACTCCGATCTGGTTGTATTTGTGTTTATGTGTGGTGGGTTTTGATTTGGTCTGGGTTTGGGTTTGGATTTGGGTTTCGTGGTGGTGGTGGTGGCCGGGTTTTTGTTTGGTTCTAGATAGAGACAGAGATGGTGTGGCCAAAGATGGAGGTGGTTGTTTGTTTGGGGTTGATGGTTGTTAGGTGGAGAAAAATCTGGGTTTCTTTTTTGGGTAATGAAACAAATCTGGGTTTTTTTTTTTTTTTTTTTTTGGGTTGTAAGATTTATGGTGTTTGTAAGATTTTGTTCTGGGTTCAAGTTCAAGTTTGAATTGATTTTGTTCTAGGTTTGTATGAATGTATGAAGGTGTTTGAGTGTTATTGTTTATTATTATTATTTAAAATATTTTTTTTTTTTGAGTCCTTGTTTGATTTTCTGGGTTGGTGTTGATTGTGTAAGGATTCCCGTTGTTTTTTTAATTGGCTTATTTCGTGATCAAACCATATGTGGGGATTCTTTGTAAGGGTAGTTTAGATGTTGTTGTTATTGCTTAGGCCCTTTGAAGACCTCATTATTGACAAGCACCAAAGGTAATACTCTAAGTGCTTTCTTGTCTTGAAGAGATAGTTGCACACACTCACAACTCATGCATATGTTTAATCTTTGTATGTTGTGTTTCTTTTTGTTGTGCATCAATGCCTATTTACATCTCTTCTTGCTTGTTATTATGATTGCATCTTGTGTTTATAACATCATAGCATTTAGGCTTTTAGGATGCATCTTAGTTTACCTTTGTTCCCCTTACATGATTGCTTGTGAGGTTCAAAGTTGCGGGCTGTGCGCTGGTCCACCTGCGCCTGTCGTCCAGCGTCGCTCACCGGCGCAAAACGCCCAGTGGCGTGCCGCTGGTCGTGCGCTGGTCCACACCAGCGCAGGCCACCAGCGCAGATCGTCCAGTTCTCTGTCGCCGGTCGTGCGCTGGTCCACACCAGCGCAAGTCCACCAGCGCTGATCGCCCAGTATGGCTCCGCTGGTATGGCGCCTGTGTGAGCGCATGTCGTCCAGCGCCAAAGCAAAAATGTGCGTGTGCGCTGGTCCTGCGCCTGTCGTCCAGCGCAGGTCCACCAGCGCACAGAGCAATTTTCTGGCACGTTTTCAAAACGACCTCACTTCACTTATGGCCTCTATATATATGCTAACTTGATTTTAGGTCATCAAGAAGAGTTCTTATTCATGCTTCATACTTATGATATTTTTCAAGAGAAGAAAAATACTCAAAGAACTCATTTTTAATCACTCAAACACTTTTTCATGATCATCAATCATCATCTAGCATCATCTTAGATCATCTAGATGTCATCTTGCATGGATTCTTCATCATACTTTCCTTGGTAAGCTTTTCACTAATATCTTACATATTTTGTGTTTATCTTAACTAGCAATCTCAATTAATTACTTGTATGTTATTTTATATACTTTGAATACAAGTTTGAGATTAGTATGATGTATGTTTGAGAAGTTGTATTGTGATAGCTAATTAGGTTTTGTGCTTAATCTTGATTAGCTAAACTAATTGACATGTCATTTAGTTTTGATATCTATGATTGTTCTAATTGCATATTAATCATCTTAGATAAGCATATAGGGTTTCCCTTGCTCTATGTTGCATTTTGGATATTTACATATATTCACTTAGGGTTGTATTCTCTTCATAGTGAAAGTAAGTCTTGTGTGTAGCATCCGGGATTAGGTTGCTTAGAACGCAAGCAAATTGGACTAGGTTCACTCATACCGGGATTAGGTAGGTGTGTGATTACTTCCGGGATTAGGTTGTAATCGTTTACACATTTAGTGGATTCGAGGTTCGAGTGTGGCTTACTTACATAGCCCGTGGTTTTTCCCGTGAGGGTTTCCACGTAAAAATCAAGTGTTATTTAATTTCCGCATATTTTACTTGATTTATTGCTTTATCTATTTAGGGATAATTTCGTAATTTTGACTAACACGAAAAATTGGGTAAAAAGCGTAAAATCTATTCACCCCCCTCTAGATAGTTTTATACACACCGTGCGTTAATTTGTTTCAATTGGTATCAGAGCGGGTTCCTAGACATACATAGGTGATCCTTGCTCATTTTGGTGTGTTTTGCATCTTGTGTGATTTTTTTGATTTATTCATACATTTTGCATTCATCTTATTTGCATTCATCCAAACACTATGAGTGGTTTCGGGATGAGCAAAGAGGGAGCGTCGAGCGTGAGGCCACCGTTGCTCACCGGCGATAATTACTCCTCATGGAAGGGGAAGATGGAAGCATACATATGCCAAATCCATGATAGGGCATGGATGGCGGTTGAAGATGGATATGCTCCACCTATGATGACTTCTACGGATGGAGGAGAAGAAGTTCTCAAGCCTAAGGCACAGTGGAGTCCTCAAGAATTTATTGACTCCATGTGGAACAACAAGGCTATTCATGCCATCCGATGTGCAGTGAGTGAAAATCAGTACAAACTGATTCAAATTACTAGGATTGCTAAAGAGGCATGGGACATCCTAGAAGTTGCACATGAAGGCACCGAGGTTGTCAAGGACTCAAAGCTTCAAGTCCTTCAAACTCGGTTTGAGACCATTAGGATGGAAGAGCACGAGCACTTCAATGACTTCCAAGTGAGACTAATGGACATTGTGAACCAAAGTCACCAACTTGGTGATCCTTACTCGGATAGAAGAATCAAGCAAAAGATCATGCGATCACTTCCCAAGAGGTTCGAACCCAAAGTGACGGCTTTAGAAGAAAATGACACTTACAAGGAAATGAAGCCGAGTGAAGTCATTGAAAGACTTCTAGCCTATGAATCAAGAAAGGCTACCACATCTCCTCCTAAGAAGAAAAAGAATATTGCCTTGAAGACATCCAAGATGGAAGAGGAGGAGGATGACTCATATGAAGACATGGCACTCATTGCCAAGGGATTCAAGAAGTTCTTGAATCTTCAAAAGAGTGATTATGGCTCAAAGGGGAATGACTTCAAGAAGAAGAAGTCCACTATTAAGAATGTCAAGCCATATCATGAGATGTCTTCAAGAGAGAAGATTCAATGCTACGAATGTGGAGGATTCGGGCATATCTCCAAGGAATGTGCTAACTTGGAAGATGAAAGAGAGGAGACCGCCACTTCAAGTGAAAGTGATGAAGAGATTGTGGCAAAATTCTTGGCATTAGGTTGCTCTCACAAGCGGGACAACAAAGTGAAAGTTGTTGAAGGAAGTCCCTCAAGCTTGAATGATTGTGAGAACAACTATTTTGCCTTTCCGATCTCCTACAATGAAGAAGAGAATGAGAGTCAAGAAGAAAGTGACTCTAATAAAGATGACTCTTCATCTAACTCCTCACATGGATATGTGAAGAAAAATGTTCTAGATGAATACCTCACTGAGTTTAAAAGCTTAGCAATGAAGACCAAGGAAAAGATACGAAGATTGAGAGAAAAGAATCTAGACCTTGAGGCTCATGTTGACCACTTAAGTGAACAAGTGGATAGATCCAAGAATATTGAAGATAAGCTAAGAAAGGAGTTAGACTTATCTAAGAGGAATGAAGAAGAATTAAAAAGAGAGCTTGAAGAGGCTAAAGGATCAAGGACTAGGATAGTTTCTAGCACCGAAAAACTTGACCACATGTTAAGTGTTGGAAAGAGTCCTTGTGATAAGAGAGGTCTTGGGTTTGAAGATAGTAAGGAGTCCTCCACTCCTAACAAGACCATGTTTGTCAAAAGCTTGAGCTACAAAGAAGATTCACCGGTGCAAACTCCTAGGAAGAAGATTGAGCTAGGACAATGCTCTCATAGTGCACAAGTGAAGGTAGCTCCAAGAAGACAACCTCAAGCTCATCCTATAAGAGTTCCTCATGCTAACTTCCCTCAAACTCAAATCCATCAAGGGAAGAGACCAATCATGCAAACTCAACCGTGGAAGCAACCAAGTCTTGGTCAACAACAAAGAAGGAGAAATCCTATCCAACAACCAAGACAACCACAAAGACATGGGAAGGCTCCTATGCATGCACAAGGACATGGTATGATTCCTAACTTTGTCCCTACATGTCATTTTTGTGGTGTTGATGGTCATATTAGACCAAAGTGCTTTCGTTACATTAAAATGTGTAGAGTTAAAAGCATGATTGAGAAAAAGAAAGCTAGAGCTAGAATACATGCTCATAGGAAGGAAGAAATTCATTTATATGATCCTATGACATCTAGATCTCTAGAACCATTGACCACTAGGAAGAAAAATGTCACACCTATGTGGATAAGGAAAAATGAACCCGCTTGCTACGAGACTATCAAGTCTCAAATAGGTTCATCCAAGTCAAATGGACTTGGGAGGTCTATAGGACCTCATGACCTTCATTGTTGAAGGTTGATGATGACCCCATATGGGGAACTTAAGCAAAGAGAGCTATTTTGCATTCTTGTATCTTGCAAAAAATTTGAAATATCTTATGCCTATTCTTTTGATTGCTTGAGTAAGCTTGGTTGTACATATGTATATATGTTTTCAAATTCTATAAATGTGATCCTTGCTTGTCTACAATCCATGTCATATTTATGTTCAAACATGCATTTTTGGACTAGGAGATTTACATAGGAAGTATGATGTGAATGACCTATAGTTATCTCCATGACATGATGATTCTTTTTTAACATGCTTATGTCAAATGAAAAAGCATGAAATTCATACAACATGCTCTCATGAAAAGCATGAATTGATGATTGCATATTCTTAAAATGCAAAACTTGTGTGAAAGCTTATGAGACTCAAAATGAATAAAGGATCTTGTATCAATTCAAAGGAATTTACATTCCAAATGTCTCTCTTTCTTTATTAGTTGAACATGGTTACTATCATACGGATATTTATCCGGAAAAATCAAATAGGGTGCAAAGTCGCTCATGCCATGTTTCGCTTATAAAGTTGGATATAGTTGCTCTTAAATTGAAATCAATAATCTCTATATCCTTGCTTTTCCCATGACATTGGTGAAATTGGTTTGAATTCTTATTAGAAACCTTTGTCATTTGCTTTGCCAAATACCATTGTATTTTGGACTTGAATGCTATATGTCTTGTATGCAAAGCATGTTGGATTCACACATTTTCTCAAAATAAATCTCCTTGTTTCTCTCAAATTAATTGAAGTGCATAAAGTGACTTATATGTATCTGCAAATCTTGCATGCTTCTATCTCTCGTTGCTATGAGTGACCCGGTTGGGGACTACTCCTTTGCCTATATCATGACAAAAAGGGGGAGTAGGATATGGTAAGGGGAGGTGCAAAATATAGAAGCTTTTGTGCACTTTGGGGAGAACATACATTGAGGGGGAGTAACCCGTTGAGGGGGAGCATTGCATTTATCATACATTGCATACATTTGGTAATGTTGTGCCTAAATTCTAAAAATGCAAATGCTTGGTATTGTTCTCACATGATTAATCTCACACTTTCCTTGTATTGGAAATGTTAGAAACTCTTTTCAAGGATAGATTATTCTACAAGAGGATTGAAGACTTCAAGTTGCATTCTCTTATCTCTTTGTAATGTAGAATATCATTGTAGTCCCGTAGTTTCTATTTTTTTTGTGAGGAATCAATGTGAGTGATGGTTTTGTCACGAAATAGCCAAAGGAGGAGATTGTAAGGATTCCCGTTGTTTTTTTAATTGGCTTATTTCGTGATCAAACCATATGTGGGGATTCTTTGTAAGGGTAGTTTAGATGTTGTTGTTATTGCTTAGGCCCTTTGAAGACCTCATTATTGACAAGCACCAAAGGTAATACTCTAAGTGCTTTCTTGTCTTGAAGAGATAGTTGCACACACTCACAACTCATGCATATGTTTAATCTTTGTATGTTGTGTTTCTTTTTATTGTGCATCAATGCCTATTTACATCTCTTCTTGCTTGTTATTATGATTGCATCTTGTGTTTATAACATCATAGCATTTAGGCTTTTAGGATGCATCTTAGTTTACCTTTGTTCCCCTTGCATGATTGCTTGTGGGGTTCAAAGTTGTGGGCTGTGCGCTGGTCCACCTGCGCCTGTCGTCCAGCGTCGCTCACCGGCGTAAAACGCCCAGTGGCGTGCCGCTGGTCGTGCACTGGTCCACACCAGCGCAGGCCACCAGCGCAGATCGTCCAGTTCTCTGTCGCCGGTCGTGCGCTGGTCCACACCAGCGCAAGTCCACCAGCGCTGATCGCCCAGTATGGCTCCGCTGGTATGGCGCCTGTGTGAGCGCATGTCGTCCAGCGCCAAAGCAAAAATGTGCGTGTGCGCTGGTCCTGCGCCTGTCGTCCAGCGCAGGTCCACCAGCGCACAGAGCAATTTTCTGGCACGTTTTCAAAATGACCTCACTTCACTTATGGCCTCTATATATATGCTAACTTGATTTTAGGTCATCAAGAAGAGTTCTTATTCATGCTTCATACTTATGATATTTTTCAAGAGAAGAAAAATACTCAAAGAACTCATTTTTAATCACTCAAACACTTTTTCATAATCATCAATCATCATCTAGCATCATCTTAGATCATCTAGATGTCATCTTGCATGGATTCTTCATCATACTTTGCTTGGTAAGCTTTTCACTAATATCTTACATATTTTGTGTTTATCTTAACTAGCAATCTCAATTAATTACTTGTATGTTATTTTATATACTTTGAATACAAGTTTGAGATTAGTATGATGTATGTTTGAGAAGTTGTATTGTGATAGCTAATTAGGTTTTGTGCTTAATCTTGATTAGCTAAACTAATTGACATGTCATTTAGTTTTGATATCTATGATTGTTCTAATTGCATATTAATCATCTTAGATAAGCATATAGGGTTTCCCTTGCTCTATGTTGCATTTTGGATATTTACATATATTCACTTAGGGTTGTATTCTCTTCATAGAGAAAGTAAGTCTTGTGTGTAGCATCCGGGATTAGGTTGCTTAGAACGCAAGCAAATTGGACTAGGTTCACTTATACCGGGATTAGGGAGGTGTGTGATTACTTCCGGGATTAGGTTGTAATCGTTTACACATTTAGTGGATTCGAGGTTCGAGTGTGGCTTACTTACATAGCCCGTGGTTTTTCCCGTGAGGGTTTCCACGTAAAAATCAAGTGTTATTTAATTTCCGCATATTTTACTTGATTTATTGCTTTATCTATTTAGGGGTAATTTCGTAATTTTGACTAACACGAAAAATTGGGTAAAAAGCGTAAAATCTATTCACCCCCCTCTAGATAGTTTTATACACACCGTGCGTTAATTTGTTTCAGATTGTATGGGTTTGATACGGAGATATGGGCCAAGATTTTCGAAAAAAAAAATATTTATTTTGTTTCTTTGATTTTTTATTTCTTATGTTGTTGATGATGATTGAAGGAGTGTGAGAGAGAGATTTCTAGAGATTTGAGAGTGGCGACGGCGGCGACGATGGTGGTTTGGTGTTCATTCTAGGTTTTGGCTGGGTTTTTAATTATTTTTTTTTTTGTGGAAATCCATTAAAAAAACAATTTAAATTTAAAAGGGGTAAAATACCACTTTGGGGCAAAACTGTCATTTTGCCCTCTACACATGTCTGATTGGTTGTTTTTAACGGATTCTGTAATAGAAGGACAAAACATGCCAATACTGAAATTAGGAAGACCAAAATGCATAATAGGTCAAACTAGAGGGACTTTTATCATTTTTACCCCTAAAAGTATTAAAAAGTGTCTAGATTTAAACCTTCGTGGGTTTATGGAAATTGTGAAGCCACCAATGACCAATCACTAATATATTTTGACCATTATATAAGTAAAAAAATCGATCTTTTAAAGATTAAAGGGAGAAATAATTTTCTTAGGTGATTAGTTAATATCAACAACAAAATTATCCATTTGTATCATTTTTTTTAGATTAATTGGCACGGATGCCTCTTGAACTATGCCCGAATTTGCATCTTTACCCCCTATATTTTTTTTTTCACCATTAAATCCTCTGAACTCTCGTAAATTGGCAATCGCTGAAGGAGTGTCTATTCCTTCAGCGATTGCCAATTTACGAGAGTTCATGAGGTTTAATGTCCAAAAAAAAAAAAGTATAAGGGGCACAGTGCAACTTTTTGAAGAGTTCAAAGGGTATATGTGCCAATTTCCCTTTTTTTTTTTTTTTTTTTTTTTGTACAACTTTTGTGAATGAGACCAAGTTAATACATGTTTTATAATTTAAAAATTCAAAGAATTGAAAAAGCAAATATTATTATATAAAAATAATAAAAAGCTGCCAATTACAAATATATTATTATTTTTTACAGCCAACATTTGGTCCAAACACGAAATTCATATTGATAGTTGGCTGTATATGTCGACTTTCAATGATGGTTGGCTGTATACATCGATTTTCGAATAATATATATATTTTAAATCTGATTTCTTAATGTCAAATAATGAAAACTCTGCATTTGTTTTTTTATACCCAATACTTGTTTCCTTCAGTTCCACGTTTCTATAAATAGTAGGGGATACACGTGTCAAATTTATAGTATTAAACCTTGAATATAATGTATAGGACAACACTTGGGTATTGATAAATAAAGTTTTACCATGTGATCCATTTATAAAAAATGTAAGAAGATAAAATATAAAAAGTTAAGAGAAAAAATCACGTGACAATACCCCATTGATGGGATCAGTACTGTAGGTACTGTACCCAAGCCTCTCTCTATTTATATATATTATATATCTCCATGTTGGTGAATCTCTTCACCTACAGTAATCATTGCAGCCTAGCAGCAGCCAAGGAAGCATACATTTATGATTATTTATATATATAAAGGTGAAAATCAAATTGGCAGAATCTTCATAGGGAGCATCTGGCTGCCAACACGATCCTAAGTAGATATAAGAATGGGAGTTAATACTTTGACATAACTAAGGGGGTGTATTCAATTATGATTAATTAGGATTCTTGAAGACATTTAAAGACATTTTTTAAGTGACAGATTTTCACGGATTTCTACAGACGTTTATAAATCCACATGGACTTTTATGGATTTGTTTAGACATCCATTTCAGACTTTTATGGATTTGTTCGGACATCTATCTTTAGACTTTTATGGATTTGTTTAGACATCCATGGATTTTCATGGATTTGTTATCTTTGACTTATCAATAGTAAGCTAATTATAGCTAATTATCAAAAAAACCTTTGAAGTTGGAATGAGAAAAATTTGATACACTAGTCAATCTATATTTGCGTATATATATAGTCTGAAGCTGTTGCTGATGCAAACAAAGCAATTGAATTGAACCCTAAACCTTCCGATCAGTGTCATGGCTCACCTAATATGTTCTGCTCAAAGGACACTCATCTCATCTGTTTCTTTCTTCGAAACCCGATTTCATGGCCTCCGGCGCTAGAACAGCTCACCATTTATTCAATCACGAGTACCTTTAAGTACTTTTAACTTTTTTTATTTTCTTCCACGTTTTGAACTTGAATTTTTGTTTTTGCATTGTCTTTAATTCTAATCTCTGGCAATTACTCAGCCTTCTGAGACATTCAAGTCATTCAATGTCGATTTTCATCCAGGAGAATATAAAATCACATTAAATAAAAGATTTGGATATAGTGAAAATATTAGAATTGAAGTTGTAAGGTATGGATTCACACGATAGACAAAACCACCAGATATAATGTATGGTCGATATCGGCCCTGATGAACTCAAGTTGGTTTGCAAATTCGAGAGGACCTTCGAGGATGAAGGTTGTTTGGATATCCAGAGAGTTTATATGGCCAGTTGCGATAATATACTCTTGCAGTCTTATTTGGGGACCTTTCTTATTTTACAGCAACTTTTGCAGTCTTCAGCTAGGAAATTGAGACAGGACCTATAGTACACATCCCTTACATGTAAGACATACATTTGGTACACCAGCACATTCAGGAACTCATAAGGTTTTCGATCAAAGTGTCATTAACCTTTTCACAGCATAGTCAGACAGCATTAATCATCCCAACTATCTAGAGCTAGCTGCAACTAACAAGAACATGCTTCTGATAAGAACAATTGCATCTTATGTTTGATATTAATGCATTAGAGCTGTAGAATATCGTTTTCCACTGGTTTAGTTTACCACTACCATCGAGTGTGAAGACTATATATACATGAAGTTAATAAAAATAACTGTTAACAAGAGTAGAAGACTTCATTTCCTTCTTGAAAGCAAGTAGATATAGATTATAGATATGGCGATACCTTGGACTATAAAAAAGATGAAACATGCTCTCATTGAGTATTGCATCAGCCACTGGGGAAAGGAAATTGGAAGATCGATAGTGTTTTGCAATAATGGACTCAGGAACACCAATTTCACAGCGACCAGCTCTTCTTAATACCAACCTCAGCTCCCTATCTTCACCTCTGCAAGAACCATTTCCAGAAGATTGAGAACCTCAATCATTAAATAAACTGCATATGTTCGGTCAATAGAAAGAGCCGAAATATCTACACTTTTATTGCATATCATGCTAACATTTTCGAGAGAGGGGGGTGGGGGTGTGAGCAGCAGCAAATAAATTTGGTCCATTCAACAGAATGTTAAGATGGTTTCGAGAAACATGAAGGTTTTCTAATAACATCATGATACTTTTTCTGGATATTTAATGATCTCATTCCCTTGTATTGATTTTGATCTTGTTCGACTGATTAGTAAACACAAAGTAAAAGAAATATCAAGTAACTACTCTGTGGTTTGCAATTCAACTGTGGAATTGTGATTTAAGCAAGCATACCTCAGAAATACCAATGTATCCCCTGGAAAAAGATGCTTGTCCCTCACAAATTCATTCCATCCGCTAGTAACGGAATACTTCATTTGCTCGTCTGGAAAATAATAAATGCTGAATTACCATTTTTTTTTTTTTTTTTATGAAAGCACAATTTGGTATTCTATCAAAATTCAAAAGTACCTTCTACATTAAGTTTAAATATCCACTCTGTTCCATGGAAGTCATGTGCAACAACCTTGTGGGAATCAAGTAGTTCATTATCCTACAATAGGAAACTCAAACAAGAATCAATAAACTAATCTATCAAAATAAAAGAAAAGCAAACAATATAAAAAGCATAAAATCACACCCGAACAAAAAAGATTTCTTCATCTTCCGTAGGTACTAATAAGGTTTTGGTATCAGAAACTTCAAGTGTTTTAGAGAATAAATGATATGCTGGTTTTGAAAGCGATCCTCCATCTTTTGTCTCATCGATGACTGACTCTTCAAGCTCTTTTCCCTCCGAATTCAATCCTACCAACTAGGCAGCACAAAAAGAGGATAACAATTAACATCATTATCACCATCAAGATACTAAAATTGATCTATAGAGAATAAGAACCTAAGAAGTCACATATGGTACACCCCCACCTCCATCCCCACCCCCAACAAGCAGACATAAAAATTGCAGCTTTAATTTTCAACATTTGGTGCAAGTAATATTTGCTAAAAAAAACCCAGATAAAAAAACCAAGCAGCCATGGTATAGAAATTAGAAAACCACACCACTGGTTCAGAAAGCAAAGTAACATGTGCACAGACCTCATCATTCTTCTTATTAGCCTGTTTAAAATTAATCATATCACAATCAACAAATTGGGGAATTTGAAAGGTAAACAAAGGACTGGTACTTACAATTAATTGGACATGTACAACCCTACAGATGATTTGTGGTTGGAGATCAAATGTTGGAGCTTCTGTGGAAGAAAAGGGCCTCAAAGAAGGGAACCAGGCAGCGTATTCCAAATGACCTTGTGGGAAGTAGACAACCACGTCGCCTTTCTTGGGCAGTGAGGCCTGAGGGCCGACGAGAGCTCGCCAGAGCTCCAGATTACATTCTAAGGGGGGTGTATTCAATTAGGACAAAGAACATGCTGGGGATGGAAGCTTATTATTCTCACATGCATCGGTTTTTTTAATTTTTACATATTAGTGCTTTTCGTTTCTGTTTTGAGAGAGAGAAAGGGAGAGCAAAATCCACCAAAATCTTTGGGGAGAAGGCTGGACATGTTATGACATTTGATATTTATATCTCTCACCATCAAGTCCACCAATATCCATCAAAATCCATGATCTAAGAAAATCCTTTAAAATCCAGTCCTAATTGAATACACCTTGATTCTTGTAGACATTTTTAAAGTCTCAATTCAATACACCTAGATTTATAAGGATTCTTTAAAAGTCCATAGAAATCCTAATTGAATACCACTGGATTCATATGGACTCTTTTAAAGTCTTTAAATGTCCAAATTGAATACACCAGGATTTATAATGTCTTTAAATGTCCTCAAGAATCCTAATTAAATACACCCCCCTAAATAAAACGATAAAAGGGGAAATAAAGATCACACCTGAATTGGAAAAGGACACAGAAGGAAATAAAGCCATTGTGCAAACGAAAAACTACCCTTTTGAAAGTTTTAGCCTATTTTATATATATAGGAAATAATATAAGCATCGGCTACTCCACCCGGCCATTTCATAAAGTTTCTACATTTTTTTTTTAGATTATCAGTTAAACATATACCCTGTATTCCGCGGATCCTTTCCATAATTCTGTAAACCCATACACGTTACGTGGGTCTTATTGTAAATTTTTAATTTTGGGAACAAAGACACATTTTGTTATGAATTTCCATGTAACATATAAAATAAAAGCATAGCCCAATCAATAGTTCGAGTCATATACTCGTCGATAAGTAGCTGTACATGTAGGAGTAAGATTGTAATATTGTAGTAGATATTTAAGAGAGAAAACCAAAAGTAACAATTGAAAACAATAAACTTTTGTTAGTAACCACTTTTGAAACTTTAATTATTAATAACCACTTTTTTTAAAAAAATTTAGTGTATGTCAATAAATTACTAGAGTACCCCTGAAATTAGTTTTTTTTTTTTAAAAAAAAACCTCAAACTTGAAATTATGACTAAAAACTTAAATGCTGAAACTTGAAATCATGACTAAAATGAAATGTTAAACTTGAAATCATGACTAAAATGAAAATATGAAACTTGAAATCATACCCAATTTCCCTTCTTCCTCAAATCCCCAAATCCCCAAATTAGGTTTTTTTTTTTTTTTTTGTTCCTCTTTTTTTCTGTAGACCAAATCGCTGGCGGTGGGGGAGTCTGACGATGCTGCTGGACGGTCGTGAAGCCCAGGCTTGGTTCGCGACAAACGACGGCGCACGACGGCACGCCAGCGTCGTCGCCTGGGTGTGAAGCGCGACGGCTGTTCTTGGTTTTCAAAGCCACAATGCACGGCGGTGAATCACGACGACGTTGTGGCTGTCGCGAAGCCAAGAAGCACGCCGGTGCTTGGCAGGCACACCTTCGTCGGTGGTGAGCTCAGTTGACGACGCCGGCGATGACTTTAAGGGAGAGAGAGAGAGAGAGATCGAGGAGAGAGAGATCAGGGAGAGAGAGGAAAGGAGAGAGAGAAAGAAAAGAGAGAAAAAGGAGATAGAGTGTTTTAGATATGGTTTTTATATGAGGGCTTTCCAGTAATTTCTCAAAAACATGGTTATTAACAATTAAAATTTCGTTTGTGGTTAAAAACGAATTTTCCATAATATATGTGGTCATTTTTAGCAATTTCCACAATAATTAAACTTGCTTCGGTACTTTTTTTAGTCTCACGAGTCACGAGGTAATTTTTTTTTTCTTACTTTCTTATTTTCTTTAATAATTATTATGTCTCTCTCACAATTCTCCAAGTTTACTTAAATTTAGTATATTCTCTTTATCAACATCAAGAATTGATCTTCCAATCAGGTATGTTTTTATGAATATTATAAATTTAAATATTTTGTTTTGTATTGAAATTTTATGATTACTATAATTTTTAGTTTATAAAATTTTTAAAGTAATCTAATTATCATTTATTCTAATTTTAAATTTACAAACTAACAATATTGTTTAATGAATTTTTTTTTTTGTTTTGGTTGAAATTTAGATACATGTGTGTTAAGTTAAATTATTTTTTTTTGGGTTTTTAATTATTCTTTTGTTTTTAAATTTGTTAGTAAATAGTAATATAAGTGCATATTTATAGCAATCATCAACGGATTCCCAAACCCATCATTTTTTCTTTCTTTTCCACTTTCCTAAATCTCAGACTCTAACTTCTTTGAGCTCTCTCTTCTCTTAAATCTCTCAATTTGAAAGTAAATTCCCTTAACTTTAATCTTTTATTTATTTATTTACTTAGAATGAATTTGATTTTAGGTTTTGTATTTTATGATTGTTATTTAAGTATTGCATTTTATTATTGAGATTTAGGTTTTGTATATTAATGTGTCTTCTTATGGGTCCTATGGGATAGCAAAGTTAGAAAAGAGAAGAAAAATCTTAGGAAAGCTAAGGTTTATTTTACTTTTGGGGATTTGAAAAGAAAAATATATATACATTGAAATATTTTATTGTGTGCTACCATTATCTCTTACTAGGTCTATCCTTGATTTTTATTTTATTTTATTTTATTTTTTTATGAAATTTTTCTCGTATCGTTTTGATTTGATTATTACAAAGAAATTTTTTGCTTAATAGTTAGTTCAAAATTTTAGGATTTTTAAATAAGAAAAAAAAATTAGATTAGCCCATCCTAATTTTTTTTTCCAGCTATGCCCCTGAGCCCACCCCAGTGTTTAATCATTGTTACGTCCTTGAGCGGTAGTAGGACTAGGAGTAATGTAGGAGGTATTTATATGTTGTGTTTTTGTAGACTTTCTTCAGAATCACGAGGTGGTGTGACCTATTTTATTTTTCTTTCTTTAATAATTATTTTATCTAATCCTTTCCCATATTTACTTAAATTTGGTCCAATTTCTTTAATAACATCGACAATTGATCTTCCAATAAATTATGTTTTTATGAATATTAAGAATTTAAACATTTTATTTTATATTGAAATTTTAGGATTATTATAATGTTTAGTTTATAAAATTTTAGGAATAATATAATTATCATTTAATCTAATTTTAAATTTACAAACTAACAATATTGTTTAATGAATTTCTTTTTGTTTTGATTGAAATTTAGATGCATGCTTTTTAAAGACTTTTTTAAAGGTTTTTAATTAGAATAATACTATACAACCCAAATAATTAACCCAAATAAGTATCACATAAATCATGGGATGATGTGGTTAATGAATAAATCACTTGCCACATCATTTGAGTTGGTTTTTGGGCTAATTTTTTTGGTTGTCTAGTATTAGATTTTTAATTATTCTTTTGCTTCTATATAGTAAATAATAATATAAGTGTTTCTTGTTTCTTGACATGTATAGAAGGTAATAAAATAAGGATTAATTTAATAACTTATTTTTGTGTTTTTTTTAAATAAATAAAAAATCGTTGAATACAACTTAATTAGTATTTGATTGTATTTGTATTTCATGTTTAATTTACAATTTGTTTTTACTTTACTTTTTTTGTTATTAATTTTGTTAATGTATTTATTTAGAATATGCATTTACTGGGTAAGCCTTGCTAAAATGTTCTGTTGACTAAGTGTTCATTTATTTGTAATTAATAAAATTTTCTCGTATTGTTGGTAAAAAAAACAAAAAAAAACAAAAAAAAATCATTTTAACCTACTCTAGTGTTTAATTCTGGTTACGTTCTTGCCGACTCACCATATCTTGTCATCGCTCGCCATTGCCTTCACAAGGTCAAAATCATGTGACTGTACTTCAATCTTCAACATGGCCAGGATGTTTAACAGTAGAACAATATATATCAGAATTCTCCAACTACCAAAACAATAGGCATTTAATTAGTGTAGATATTTTGATCTTTAAATATGTAAAAAAAAGTCGACTTTTTAAAGATTAGGGCAAAATCCTTTTCTTTTCTCAAGTCGATCAGTTAATATCAAGAACAAAATTATCCATCTTGTTTTGTATAACTTTAATAACTTTTGTCAATGACACCATGTTATACATGCTTTATAATTTAAAATTTGAAGAACTAAGAAAGCAAATATTATTATATATAAAAATAATAGGCTAATTGGCACAGATTGCCCCTAAACTATTCAAAAATTTACATATTACCCCCTGAACTTTTTTTTTTTGGCAGTAAACCCCCTAAACTAACGGAAATTTGTAAAAATTGACGGAATGGCAACGGAAGCCACATTCCGTCTGTTTTCTAGTCACATACGCATCACGTGACAAGAACTAATTACACCAACCTCCCCTAAGGTTTGCCCTAATACTTTTTTTTTAATGACAAATAAATATATTTTTTAAAGAATATAATTAAAATCTCTTCAAAAAAAATGATGGATCTCCTTTTTATTTTTTATTTAAATTTAATAATAATAATAATATCATTCCAAACCCAAAAAATCTAGAAAATCATTCCAAACCCAGTAATAATAATAATAATAATAATAATAATAATAATAATAATAATAATAATATCTTTACTTAAATTTAGAAATTTATATATTCCCAAATCTGGAAAAACTTAAATTTATATATTCCCATAATAATAATAATAATATCTTTACTGTTACAATACATGTGTCACAACACATGTGCTACAAGTGGGTGGCTTTCCACCATACATTTTCCCCTTGGCTTCTTGACTAAGCTAACACACGTGGAAGCTTGTTCTTGATTTACTTCATGCTTAAGTTGTGGAAAATTACAACAACAATCTCTCTCTTCTTGCCTATATATATGACCGGTTTCTTTTGTAAATTTTTGGGATTATTATTCAACTTGTATTATCACTTGAGATCGATAACAAAAGGCAATTTTTATCTCATATCTCTCTCGTTTATCTCATCTCTTCTTCTATTTATTACTTATTCATTTGTCCTCTAATTAATTATTGTCTCTATTATCTTCAATTTAATTACAACACATTATCAGCACGATGTTGTTATTTCCAAAACCTTAAGTTCTGAATTTATTACCACTAGAACCTGAAGTTCCTAGATTTATTACCACTAGAACCTGAAGTTCCTAGATTTATTTCTAGAACCTGAAGCTTCTAAATTTATTATTACTAGAACCTGAAGCTTCCAGACTTTTATTTATTAATACTAGAACCTGCAGTCCTGAATTTACTTTCCCGCATTTTATTTTTATGCAATTTACTTTCTCGCATTTATTTATTTATTTATACGCTTTTATGAGATTGACTATGCCAATCTACTAGAACCTACAATTCTGGATTTACTTTTTTCGCATTTATTATTACGCATTTTATTTTGCAATTTTTATTTAAACAGTTTTGTCACCCATCCAGAACCTGAAGTTTATGGATTTATTTATCATTACCGGAACCTGAAGTTCTAGATTTATTTACTTACAAACAAATATTTAAATTCCTCGGATTTTTATCAGACTAGAAGTTCTGACTCCGATTGTAATTTTCAGATAACCAGAAGCTATAACAATGCCAAAGCTTGCAAGTATAAAATTTACTGCACTAGAAGTGTCTAGAGAAAATTACATGTCATGGGTTATTGATGCTAGATTACTCTTAAAATCAGAAGGCTTGTATTACACTATTGAAAATGCGGCTGATGCATCTGAACAAGACAAATCAACAGTCATGGTTATTATCCGTCACCGTTATTATCCGTCACCACCTACATGAGGATCTAAAGGCCCAATACCTAACTTTCACGGAACCAGATGTTCTATGACAAGAACTGAAAGACCGATTTGATAACCAACCTGATGTTGTGTTACCAAATGCCAGATATCAATGGCAACATTTACGCTTCCAAGACTTTAAATCGGTCTCTGCATATAATTCTGCATTATTCAAAATCACTACACAGCTGAAATTGTGTGGTCAGGAAGTAACATAAAATGATATGTTAGAAAAAACATTTACAACCTTTCATGCCTCTAACATGATATTACAACAACAGTATCGAGAACGGCGATTCTTAAAGTATTCAGAACTAATCTCATGTCTCCTGGTTGCAGAGAAAAATAACGAACTCTTAATAAAGAATCATGAATCACGCCCGACCGGCTCTACAGCATTCCCAGAAGTGAATGCCAACACTATTGGAGAACATACTCGTGGTCGCGGTCGCGGTTCCTACCGTGGTCGTGGTCGTGGTCGTGGTCCTAGCCATGGTCGTGGCCGTGGCCGTGGTCAGGGTCGTGAATGATCATATGGTTATAATCAAAACACTTCCCAGAAGTGGAATGTTTATAAGGCCAAACCAGATAAAGGAAAGAGTATCCAAAAGGGGCCTAAGAAGGATGATAGCGTTTGTTTCAGATGTGGATGTCATAACCATTGGTCATGAACATGCCGCACACCTAAATATCTGGTTGAGCTTTATCAGGCTTCAATCAAAGAAAAGGGAAAAGAAAAGAATCCTGAAACCAACTTCCTGGAAAATTCAGATTTTATGGATATCACCCAGTTTGATGTTTCTAATTTCCTAAATGATCCGATTGAAAAAGTGACCACTTCAACTGGTGATGGAAATGTCCACACCAATTAAGTACTGCTTGTAATTTTCTTTTGTTATCATGTGAAATGTTTATGTAAATATTCCTTATGTAATATATGTCTTTCTTTTTACCACTATATCTGAAATGTACTTTATTTTTTTTTATTTTTTTGTTTTGTTGTTGTGAATATATATGTCTTTAAGCGATAAGATGAGTGACATTGAAAAGCAAAATACAGGAGATATATGTCTAGCCGATAGTGCGACGACACATACGATTCTACGAAATCAGAAATACTTTCTGAATTTAACCTTGCTTAAAGCAAATGTTAATACAATATCAGGTCCAGCAGATCTGATAGAAGGCTCCGGTAGAGCCATGATATTGTTACCAAACAATACTAAAATATGTATCAGCGATGCTTTATATTCAAGTAAATCCAAAAGAAATCTGCTCAGTTTCAAAGATATACAGTGTAATGGATACCACATAGAAGCTATAAGTGATGAAAATATTGAGTATCTGTGCATTACTTCTCATAGGTCAGGCCAGAAACTCATTATGAAAAAGCTGCATGCTTTATCATCTGGATTATATTACACTCTTATAAGAGGTATAGAAGTTCATGCTGTTATGAACAAGAAGTTCTTAGATCCAAAAATATTTTGCTTTGGCATGACCGTCTTGGTCACCCAGGATCTACAATGATGCGTAAAATTATTGAAAATTCTCATGGACATCCACTAAAGAACCAGAAGATTCTTTTATCCCATGAAAATTTATGTACTGCATGTTCACAAGGGAAATTAGTAATAAAACCATCCCATTCTAAGGTTGGGTTTGAATCCCCGGCATTCCTACAAAGGATTCAAGGGGACATATGTTGACCCATTCATCCACCAAGTGGACCGTTCCGCTATTTTATGGTCTTAGTTGATGCATCCATCAGATGGTCACATGTTTGTTTATTATCAACACGTAATGTTACTTTTGCAAGGTTACTCGCACAATTTATCAGGCTTCGGGCACATTTTCCTGATCACCCGATTAAATCAATACGCCTTGATAATGCGGGTGAATTTACTTCTAAAACATTTGATGAATATTGCAAATCAGTTGGAATTGATGTTGAGCATCCAGTTCCACACGTTCATACTCAGAATGGATTAGCAGAGTCACTTATCAAGCGTCTCTAGGTAATTGTAAGAACTTTATTATTACGAACACAATTACCAATTTCTGTTTGGGGACATGCTATTTTGCATGCTGTTGCATTAATTCATCTTCGTCCCACTTCTTATCATCAATATTCTCCAGTGCAACTTGTATTTGGCCATCAACCAGATATTTCTCATCTGCGTACTTTCGGTTGTGCAGTATATGTCCCAATTGCACCTACACATAGAACTAAAATGGGACCCCAACGGCGTTTGGGAATATATGTTGGTCTAGATTCACCATAAATTATTAGGTATCTAGAACCTTTAACTGGTGATCTTTTTACTGCACGATTTGTAGATTGTCATTTCGATGAGAAAAATTTCCCATCATTAGGGAAAGGAAAAACTTCTCCTGAAGAGAAGCGTGAATTTTCTTGGAAAGTCCCTAGTCTAACTCATCTTGACCCATACACATCTCAATGTGAGAATGAAGTACGCAAGATAGTTCATCTTCAAACAATAGCAAATCAGTTACCAGATGCATTTATAGATACTACTAGGGTAACAAAATCACACATCCCGGCTGTTAATATACCAGCACGGGTGATTGTTCCAGGAGAACAATCTAAACAAATAATAGCAAAAGAATCATCTACTGTATGCCAGAAGCGTGGTAGGCCACTTGGTTCGAAAGATACTGTTCCCCGGAGGAAGAAAACAAAATATCAGGATCATACTCCTGAAATTATAAATAAATCCACTTTCTCTAAATCAACTCCACAAGAGTTAGATGTCTCTGAAAAGACACAAGAAACCCCCGCAGGGGAAGGAATCTCTGAAGAGATACAAGAACCTAGAAATGAGGAAATTTCTAGAAATGAGGAAATTTCTATAAATTATACATGAGGAATGTGGAATCGTGGAGAAACAATAATTGATGATATATTTTCGTACACAGTGGCTACTGAAATTTTAAATGATGATTGTGAGCCTCATAACCTCGATGATTGTAGGCAAAGATCTGATTGGCCTAAATGGAAAGAAGCAATTCAAGCATAATTGACTTCGTTAACCAAACGTAAGGTATTTGGACCAATAGTCCAGATGCCTGAAGACGTCAAACCTGTTGGATACAAATGGGTTTTTGTATGGAAACATAATGAGGAAAACGAGGTGGTGCGATATAAGGCACGACTCGTAGCACGGGGTTTCTCACAGAGACCTGGTATTGATTTTGATGAGACATATTCACCAGTAATGGATACAATTACGTTTCGATTTCTGATAAGTTTGGCCGTCTCAGAAAAACTTGAAATGCGTCTTATGGACGTAGTAACTGCCTACCTATATGGCTCACTCGATTATGATATTTACATGAAAATCCCTGAAGGATTTAGAATGCCAAAAGCATACAACTCGAGACCTCGGAATTTATATTCAATTAAATTACAAAGGTCCTTGTATAGATTAAAGCAATCTGGGCGCATATGGTACAACCGCCTCAGTGAATATTTAACTAAAGAGGGATATATCAATAATCCCATATGTCCATGTGTATTCATAAAGAAATCAGAATCTAGATTTGCTATTATAGCAGTTTATGTTGATGATATGAATTTAATTGGAACTTCTGAAGTGCTCCTGAAAACTGCTGAATATTTGAAAAGGGAATTTGAAATGAAAGACCTAGGGAAGACAAAATATTGTCTCGGCCTAGAGATTGAGCATAAATAAGACGGAATACTTATCCATCAATCAGCATATATTGAAAAGATCTTGAAAAGATTTAATATGGACAATGCTCATCCATTAAGTACCCCCATGATTGTTAGAAATCTTGATCCTAACAAAGATCTATTCCGGCCACTTGAAGATGGTGAAAAGATAATTGGTCCTGAAGTACCATATCTTAATGCAGTTGGTGCTTTATTATATCTGGCTCAATATACTAGACCAAATATCGTATTTTCAGTGAATTTGCTTGCTAGATTCAGTTCAGCACCAACTCGGAGACATTGGGATGGGATTAAACATCTTTTTCATTATCTTCGTGGAATGAAAGATTTAGGATTATATTATTCAAAATCTAACAACTTTTCAGGTTTAATTGGTTATGATGATGCCGGGTATTTATCTAATCCCCATAAAACCCGTTCACAAACGGGGATATGTTTTTATATATAATGGCACAGCAATCTCATGGCGCTCCACAAAGCAAACTCTTGTTGCTATATCCTCTAATCCTTCTAAGATCCTTGCACTTCATGAAACAAGCTGAGAATGCGTGTGGCTAAGGTTAGTTATTTATCATA
Organism: Acer yangbiense; assembly: GCA_008009225.1. NCBI lineage: Eukaryota > Viridiplantae > Streptophyta > Magnoliopsida > Sapindales > Sapindaceae > Acer > Acer yangbiense. The sequence continues at coordinate 11,573,301 of CM017767.1, forward strand.
TTCAAAATACTTGTGGATTTCCATTTTCTACATAAATGCCTACACCGATATTTGAAGATAATACGGCTTATATTGCTCAAGTTAGAGGAGGATATATCAAGGGAGATAGAACCAAACATATTTCTCCTAAATTCTTCTATACTCATGAACTTCAACAGAGTCGACAAATTGATGTTAAACAAATACGGTCTATAGATAATCTTGCAGTTTTGTTTACCAAAACATTGCCTACATCAACTTTTGAGAAACTGGTATATGGAATTGGCATGCGTCGGCTTTGTAAATTACATGATTGTTATTGAAGTTTCATTCAGGGGGAGAGTTCAATCAAATGGAGCAAAATTTTGAATAGATATTTGTATACTGTACTATTTTTCCTTCTACCGGATTTTGTCCCACTGGGTTTTACCGGAAAGGTTTTAATGAGGCAGTTCTAAACACATCCACATCACTTGATCCTGAAGATCATTGTATATATTTTTGCTAAGGTTTTTTTTTTTTGTCCCACTGGGTTTTTCCTAGCAAATTAAAATACAAATGGTGGAAATCCAAGGGGGAGTGTTACAATACATGTGTCACAACACATGTACTACAAGTGGGTGGCTTTCCACCATACATTTTCCCCTTGGCTTCTTGAATAAGCTAACACACGTGGAAGCTTGTTCTTGATTTACTTCATGCTTAAGTTGTGGAAAATTACAACAACCATCCCTCTCTTCTTGCCTATATATATGACCAGTTTCTTTGGGATTATTATTCAAATTGTATTATCACTTGAGATCAATAACAAAAGGCAATTTTTATCTCATATCTCTCTCGTTTATCTCATCTCTTCTTCTATTTATTACTTATTCATTTGTCCTCTAATTAATTATTGTCTCTATTATCTTCAATTTAATTATAACATTTACTTAAATTTAGAAATTTATATATTCCCAAATCTGGAAAAACTTAATAATAATAATAATAATAATAATAATAATAATAATATCTTTACTTAAATTTAGAAATTTATATATTCCCAAATTTGGAAAAACTTAAATTTATATATTCCCATAATAATAATAATAATAATAATAATAATAATAATATCTTTACTTAAATTTAGAAATTTATATATTCCCAAATCTGGAAAAACTTAAATTTATATATTCCCAAATCTGGAAAATCATTCCAAACCCAAAAAATATGGAAAATCATTCCCAAATATGGAAAATCATTCCCAAATCTCTTCAACATAAATTCTAATAATATCTTTACTTAAATTTATATATTCCCAAATCTGGAAAATCATTCCAAACCCAAAAAATCTGGAAAATCATTCCCAAATCTCTTCAACCTCTGCCAAACCCAGAAAATAACCATCAACACACCACCAAAACCAGACCTTTATCACCATCATCACCATCACACATCCAGACCCATCTCACCAAATCCATCATCAAGCCAAGAAACAAATCAAAAATTTATCATCATCAAGTCAAGAAACAAATCCCAAATTCAAAAGTTTGATCTCTTCAACCCACAACCATCAACATCGATCGATCCAAACCAAACCCACCATCGATCTTCCTCGTTGTCCCCAACCGTTGCCGCCGCCAAGAGAGAAAAAGAAGAGGAGATCGACGACGACCCACCACCAAATCGATCTTCCTCGTTGTCGCCAACCGCCGCTGCCAAGAGAGAAGTAAAAGAGGAGATCGAAGCGGAAGAGATAGACCCACCACCAAATCGATCTTCCCTGTCGTCGCCAACCGTCGCCGCCAAGAGAGAAAGAGAAGAGGAGATCGACGGCGGGAAGAGATGGTTTGGTTGGCTTCGATCGCCTCGGCTGGGTCCTGGGGGTGGTGTCGATGGTGGTGATTTGGGTTTTGTGTTTGGAACTGTTAATGTTGTGGGTTTTATAAGATTTGTAGATTTGTGTTTGAAATTGTTGAATGACTTTCTTGACAGAGGTTTTGTAAGATTCTTTTTACCATTTATTTTGTTTTTGGAGTTGATTGAAGAAGATGAGATTTGTGGATTTTATTTTTGTGATTTTCTTTTGGAATTGATTGAAGAAGAAGGAAGAAGATATGAATTATTGAATGAGATTTGTGGATTTTTTTAATTGATTTTTTATTTAATTTTTTTTTTTTGGAATTATTGAATTATATGAATTATTGAAAAAGATATGATATGATCATTATTTTTTAATTTTTTTAAATTTAATCTAATATATATAATATGATTTTTTTTTTAATTTATTCATTTTTTTCTAAATTAATTTGATCTCCATTGTCCATCATGGTGATGGACGGTGGAGATCAATTTTTCTTTCTTTTTAAAAAAAATCTATTTATTGAAAGTAATTAAAAAAAAATTATTATATCCTCTTAAAAAATATTTACTTTTCTTTTTAAAAAAAGTATTAGGGCAAACCTCAGGGGAGGTTGGTGTAATTAGTTCTTGTCACGTGACGCGCATGTTACTAGAAAACAGACGGAATGTGGCTTCCGATGCCATTCCGTTAGTTTTTGCAAATTTCCGTTAGTTTAGGGGGTTTATTGTCGAAAAAAAAAAGTGCAGTGGGCAATGTGCAAATTTTTGAATAGTTCAAGGGGCATCTGTACCAATTAGCAAAAATAATAAAATGCTGAAAAATATAGGGAAAATTGCACAAACTTACCCTAACGTTTCCCATTATGGCATAATATTCAACTAATGCCTTTAATTGCACAAACAACCCCTCATGTTAGTCAACTTCGGTTATAGATAACCATTGACCATGATTTTTTTTTGAAAGCCCAAAATTGCCCCTGCACTTTATTACAAAAAAAATCTTAATTGCCCTTTGTTTAAAACATTATCTACTTTAAATTATTAGAATATAAAAATTAAACACTAAACATAATCCTTTTTAAATAAAAAAAATTTAAAAATAATATATTAAAAACAAAACAATTTAAGAAAATGTAATTTTGAGAAAATACAATTTAATAATATATTAAAAACAAAACAAAAAAACGTTATTTTGAGAAAATATAATTTAAAATTATGCAAGTCCAATATGAATAGTGGTAATGTGTTACATATTTTTGAATTTGTTTTGTTTTTATTATATTATTTTTGAATTTTTATTTATTTAAAAAGGATTATGTTTAGTATTCTAAACACAAATATAAATAAAATCATCCAGAGTTTGAAATAAAAATAAAATCATTTGTCAAAATAAAATACAGTAGCACCGAAAATTTGTTCAATGTTCATCTCTATAAGACAAAATAATTTGACTCAATATAAATTACGTATTATATTTTGATTCAAAAATTAAAAAAAATATATACTAAACATAATCCTTTTTAAATAAAAAAAATATGTTTTAAATTTCAAAAATATGTAGCACATTACCACTATCCATATTGGACTTGCATAATTTTAAATTATATTTTCTCAAAATAACGTTTTTTTTTTTGTTTTTAATATATTATTAAATTGTATTTTCTCAAAAGAAAGTTTTCTTAAATTGTTTTGTTTTTAATATATTATTTTTGATTTTTTTTTATTTAAAAAGGATTATGTTTAGTATTTATTTTTTATATTCTAATAATTTAAAGTAGATAATGTTTTAAATAAAGGACAATTAAGATTTTTTTGTAATAAAGTCAGGGGCAATTTTGGGCTTTCAAAAAAAATAATGGTCAATGGTTATCTTTAACCGAAGTTGACTAACAGGAAGGGTTGTTTGTGCAATTAAATGCATTAGTTGAATATAATGCTATAATGGGAAACGTTAGAGTAAGTTTGTGTAATTTTCCCAAAAATATAAGAATCAAAATATAAAACACGTGCCAATTACAAAAATTTATTTTTTATTATTGGGTACACTTTCTTTCAGTCGTAGTCCAATTTCCAGGTTGCTTTTGGTCCAAAAAGACAAAATTCTTAATGATAATTGGCTGAATACATAGAGATGCCCTGGTTCGGTTCGGTTTTGACGGTTCCATCCGGTTCGGTTCTTTTTTTTTTTTCTCCTAATGAAAATAAAATTATCAGACATGTAATGATGAAAATGCAATTTATTAGGTAACCCAAAAATAAAATAAAATAAATATATGAGAAACTAAAAAAAGAAATTAAAATTAAACTTAAAAATATAAAATTGGTCTTGTACTTAATTCTTACCACAATTTAGTTGTCTACGTATCCTCTTGGGGTGTATAGGAATCAAATGCCACGTAGTTATCTTACCTTTTATTGCCAGTTTGGTGATGTGAGGTGGGACCGTAACTAATCGCTGCCATCCGTTCCAATGGTAGCAGTATGGTCATCATCGATTTCTTGATCAATTTCTTGTTTTCTGTTTTACGCCTTAGTCCAATCATCAACATAAGCTTGCATATGAATTGATTGCGGACTCAAAAGGGAACGTCTTGTATCCAGAATATTTCCACCGGCACTAAACTCTTGTTCCACAACCACGGTAGAAATTGGTGTTGCAAGAATTTGTTTGGTTATAATAGCCAAAATTGGAAAATACTTTTCATACTCCTTCTACCATTGTAGGATATCAAATTTTTTATAATCACTGTATCCCATAAACTCAAAAGAGGTAGTTAGATAACTTTCAACCTCGATAAACGAGGTTGAACTTGATGAAGAAGAACCTCGTAATTTTTTAGTTTTTTGGGATAACGGTTGTTACCCTAACCCCATTAATTTGAAGGATGATGGGGTATGAGATACATTTTGAGTTTGTGGAACATCTATGTTCAGTGATAGACCATAAACTCTAAGATATTCATCATATAACTCATAAAATAATGTCTTCATTCTAGAACAAGAACTAGTAACTTCATAATCTATTTCTAAACATTTATAATAAAGAGTTAAATATTCAGATAAATTTTCTAATCTACAACTTGGATCAAAACACATTGCAATCAAATAAATAGTTGGCAACTCCTTATAATAGTCTAACCATTTTTTTTTTCATAACATTAATGCATTCCAGTAATTGTATATCAGATGCATACTCAGAAAATGCACCAATAATATTAACACTCTCAATAATGAATACATTAGTAGTAAGATAATAAATACTAGATAAATTGCTAGTAGTATTATTAAAGACTTTTAACAAACTACAAATTTTTGTGCAAACATCCCAACGATGTGCATAAAGATTAATCTCACTAACATTATACTGAATAAAAGTAACTAATAAATCCCTATAATCATAACTGTCAACAAGCAATTTATAAGTAGAATTCCAATGTGTTGAAACATCACGAGGAAATATAATGGCAACATACATCTCTTGCATGTTGTCGTAAGTGACTATTTAACAACACACATATGATTTGCATGTAATCGTAAGTTTATATTCCGTAACATACATTATGAACGTTGTCGTATGAACGTTGTCGTATAAACTTATTAGCAACGTGCATTGTGTGTATGTTGCGAAAGGTTTGTTTTATAATAACATTAGTTTTTTGCACATTGCCATATATAAGCTCCAGCAACATACCCCGCATATAGTTAAAAAAATGTGTGTTGTGGAAACCACCCACGGCAATGCACAATAGTTGCACGTTGTCATAGTTATATCATTAGACTATGTACATTTTGTGCACGTTGCTATAAACATGCTTTTAGCAACATACAATTGTGCACGTTGTTGAAAAACTAATATTTAGCAACACACATCATGGATGTTGTAAATAAAGTTGTTTTGGGGCTGCATTTTTATTATTATTAATAAATAATTTAGTTTTGCTCGAGGACAAGCAAAGGTTAAGTTTGGGGGTCTTTAATTGTTACATTTATGTACCTATTTAAAGTCCATATTCCCTAGTTTTTGTGCTCATTTTCGAGCGTTTTTGTGTTTTAATGTGTTTGTTGAGCCTTGTGTAGGTTATATTCCCTAAGCAATGTATTTGAGCTTAAAGTGAAGATCGGGAGAAAAATTAGGTCGAAAATGAAGAAAGGAGAGAATTGGGGGGGCAAAAGGTTAATTTCTCGGAAAGAGGATTCGGCGCCCATGTCATTTGGCGGTCGGTGACCTTGCGTGTTGCAAAAAAAGTTTAATATTCTACAACACACTTACACACATATCATGCACATTGCCGTATGTGTCTTTGGCAACATACAAATGTGTACGTTATTGAGTCGTGTGTTTATAACGATTAATATCATTAGGTTTCGATGGACCCTTAACCATATATTTTTTTTTGTTTTTTTTTTTTTTTTTTTTTTTTTTTTTTTTTTTTTTTTTGTAATTTCAAATAAATGATTTTGCTATTGTATATGACATGTATAGTTATATGAGTAGTTATGATAGAAAGTTATTTTATTTTTAAATCCTTGATTTTCGTAGATCATTGGAGAAATCCAATGACAATATGAGGTTGACCTAGTGATTTTCCATCACACCTACATCATGAGGTTGTGGGATCGAATATGTCCCCCTCCCTCAAATCCCAAATTATTGTAATATTTCAAAAAATAAAAAAATAAAATTGTTAGTTGTAACTATATGGAACCTGTATATTAACCAAGCCCTTTGATTAAATGTTGGGATAAAATTTATAAAATTTAATTGTTTATCATAAAAATAATTAAAATGATTATTATAATGACCCTAAATTATAAATTAATAAAATTATTAATTTTTTTCAATAAAATATTGAATTTTTTTTTATAACATATATTATATATAAATAAGTGTTTAATATATATCAAAGTTAAACTCGCAACATAATGGCAAAGACTCTCACGGTTGTGGTTGGTATTTGTCACAGGTTCAAACCTCGTTCAAAACAAAGTTTGAGATGTAATTTGGCGAGGGGTGTTGTATAGTGATTGGGTAGTGAGGGGGCCAGTCCAACGAGATTGATTTTTTTCTTAATTTTTTTTTCTTAACCTAAGGCAACGTACAATACACGTTGCTAAAACCATATAAGGTAACACACGATAAAATTGTCTAAGACAATGCATGGTAATGCAACATACATCAACCGTTCGTTTCGTTAAATGTCAATGACAACGCGCATAATACGTTGTTATTATTCTACGACTACACACATTGTGCGTTGCCAAAAGCTTTGGGACTTTTGGCAACAGGCGTATCAACAATATATACCCACACGTGCGAAAACCTTTAACAACGCATTTTGCGCGTTGCAAAAGGCCAAATTTCTTGTAGTGATGGATGTAAATAAATTTGAAAATATTATTGGAAAAGAATTTGAAAATATTGTTGGAAATGAATTTTAATTGAGTAAAAATAAATTTAAATTATTTAGTAATTGAGAGAGAATTGGGAGAGAATTGGATTGGGGAAAAATGATTTGGGTGGGTTGGGGAGGGGTGGTGGTGGTATTTATAGAAAAAAAAAAATTGGCGTGGAGCCGTTGGCCCAATGGCTGGCTGACGTCAGCCGACTGTTGTGGGCCCAACGATTAGGTGAGTTGGTGACTGTTGGGCCTCAACAGCTCCACCAACGGTAATTAAAAAAAAAAAAAAAAAAACTTATTAGGTGATGGAATCACAGATTTCAAACTGGAACCGAACCATCAGTTTAGATCCGGTTTTGGTGACTAAGGAACCGGAACCTCACTGGTTCCGGTTTTGATTCTGGTTTCGGTTCCGGTTCCGGTTCCGGTTTCGGAGCCTCTGATTCCAGTTTAGTTCCACGATTGGAACCAAACCGCGATCATGTCTATGTATACATCGATTTTAGGAATAATGTATAAATTTTGAATACGTTTTTTATTTTTTATTTTTATTTTTTTATTATTATTTTTTTATAATGTAAAATATTGACATGGAAAAAATAAAAAAGAAAACTCTACCATAGTTTTTTATACCCTAAACGTTTTTCCTTATAGTTTTAAGTTTCTATCCATAAATAATGAATTGAGTTGTTAGAGGCATTTTGGACCGCGATATTGAAATAGCCTTATGAAAAAGAAAAGTTTTTAGAGAGAATTAAAGTTTAATATCTAACTTTTGGCTACATAATAATTTTTTTAACTTGTTTGTTTCGATAGTACTTATGGTAGTGGGGGCAAAACAGGCGCCATGGCCTGGCCAAGGGTGTGCCGGGCCCCATAACAGGCCAGGTCGATAAGGCCCGGCTATTGAACAGGCCGTGCCATGGCCCGACCTATTAAGGCTATAGGGGGCCTGGTCCGCGGGCATTAACATACCGTCTGTTAATTTTTTTTTTTTCAAATTTCAATTGTTTGTTTGTCTTTGTTTTTTAAAATGTTTGTTTTCAATTGTTTTTTGGGTATTATCATTTTGGGCCCTATGATTTCCAAAATCCATCAATTTAGTCCCTTTGTGAATTAGACATTAGTTAGAGTTAACGGTTCCAAAGGTATTTTTGTCTTTAAACAAAAAAAGATGCCACGTGTCAACATCAAAACATAGATAACAATTTTTTAAAAAAATATTTATATAATATAAAAATAATAATAATAAACAAAAAAGTTATAAATTTCCACCATCCAAATCTTAGATGGACGGTGGATATCTATTAATATATATATTAAAAAAAATTCTTTAAAAACGTATTTGGAAAATAAATTATTGGAAAATTAAATATAAAAAAAAGGTGGATCTCCATTGGACAACGGGATCTCCATTGCGCACTGGGATCTCCATCACGATGGAGATCGATCGATCTCGGTCATCATTTTCTTTGAAAACTATGCCGGTTTAAGATGGTGCTCGGATGAACTTGTTTACATCCTTGAATGCAGGAAATTGTACAACTTGGTTGTGATAACTATTTTTTATGATATAGATTGGTCACATGTGACGAAGTAGACTAAGGATATGTTTGGGATTGCTTTACTTAAGAAAAAATCTACTTATAGCTTCACTTAAGAAACAATCAATTTAAGAAAAAGTTGGTAAGTGTTTGGTAAACTAAATTTTAAAATTGCTTAACTTTTGAAAGACTGGAAAATTTATTGAATTAAATTACTAAAATAGACATCATTAATAATATAAATATAAAACATATAAAAAGAAATAAATAAGAAATTTAAACAGAAAAATATATATAACTGAGTCAACTCGCCCATCTTAACACTAAGTTGCTGAGTCAACTCGGCTGAGTCAACTCACTCACTCAAGCTTTGTTAATGGAATCTCTGCAACTCAAGCTCCAAATCCGCCACCGTCTCCCGCCTCTGTGCAATATCGGCGTATCTCCTAATCCTGTTGCAGCTGGCGTTTCCGTTGCACGGCGGAGTCTCCTCCTCCTGGTTGACGGAGATTATACAAGGAAGCAAGATCTTTAAGCTGTACGTGGTGGTGGGGACGACGGTGGGTCTGTTCTTGCTGCTAGCGTATGTGCTTGGTAGCTTTGGGAGAGGAGACGACAACGCAGTCCGATCAGCGACGCCACACCTGTTCTTGCTTTCGTTTCAAATCTTGACTGAGAATGTTTCAAATCCTATACACTGTGAGGAGAGTCTTCGTCATTCTCGATTGGCCAACTCTGGTGAGGTGGTGGCTGTGAGGGAGGCGGGGCGGCGTCGGCATCGGTGGTGGACATGGAGGGATCTCCTCCGGCATCAACTTCCGGCGGTGGTCACCACCATTCCCGACCAGTTTTTTTTCCTTCATATTTTTAGTTTTTAGTTTTTTATTATATTATTATTAAATATAAGGGTAATACTGTCTTTTAATAAAATAGTGAGGGTTTTTTGGACATTGCATAAGCATTAAGCTAGCTTCTACTTCAAAAAGCAACCCCCAACCAACTTCTCAAAAGTTGCTTATTGGAGAAGCAAATTGTAAAATAAGTGTTTTTGGGAAGTTTACCAAACACCCATTTACTTAAAACTTGAGAAATAAATGATTATTTCCCAAGCAAAAGCAATCTCAAACATAGCCTAAGACTTTTGCAGTTGCTTTTAAGAACCATGAAGAACGTTTTGAAGATAAGTCATTATTGCAGAGATGGAGGAATGCTTTGACCCAAGCAGCAAATCTATCCGGTTAACATTTACAGGGTTTCAAGTAATTGGATTAATTTTTAAAATTCAAAATAAAAGAATGAAAAGACGCGCAGACCCGTGTCAAGAAAGGTGAGATCTTGAGAGCTGAAAGAAACCAATGGAACTCAAAGAAAGTTGCATCTCTTTTAGTCATTTCATCCAACATTTGTATACAATATTTATCTTCGATATCAATTAAAATTAATTTTCATTTTAATTGATATCGGAGATAATTCTTAGAGTTGGAACAATGTTGTGACAAAGAAAATGATTTGGATCTTCATGGAGGAGGAGATCCACCTACTTTTGTTTTTTTAAACTTTAAATCCAATCTAGATACAAGATTTTTTTTTTTTTTTGAATTTTTCCTTTTCCTTTTCTTTTAAGAATTTTTTTTTTTTTTTCCATTTTCATATATTTTAATTCTTTTCTTTCATTTTACTTTTTAAAAGAAAATAAATGGTTACTGGTAAAAATGCCATTTCGCTTTTTTAAAAATCTTGTCAATTGGTAACCTATTTTGGCTGCCAAACTGGCAGACAAACTAGCCTGGGTTGATGCACTTAAAGTTTTAAAATTAGTAATTTATGTTTTATATATTAAAAAAATTTGTTTTATAGATTAAATGAAAGTTTATTAATATCTATTTATATATATATATATACAATCTTTCTATTATCAGTTCGAACTGACAAAAGTTATATCAGTTCCTTGTATGTGGGCCACTGAATTTAAATACTTTGACTGACAAGTGCATACAGTCAAGTCAAAGTATTTAAATCCAGTGACCCACATGCAAGGAACTGATATAACTTTTGTTAGTTCGAACTGATAATAGAATTTCTGTATATATATATATATATATAATTAAATAAAGAATTGAAAAAATCATAACATTAATATGATATTGTTGATAAATAAAATAATCACATGTATAAATAAATATAGTACTAATAAACATTAACAAATGATTAAAATAAAATATAATATAATTACATGTACACTATTGCAAAACCAAAAAAAAATTATTAACATTACATTAATAGTTAATGTTATTAAAATTATGATGGCAAATATTAAATATTACAAAAAAAGTTGAAAATGTTATTGAATTAAATTAATATTAGCAATTAATATAAGGGGTTTTTACAATTTGGTCATAATCTAATTGGGAAACATCACTTTTTTACTTGTTAATTCAAAATACAACAAATTGGTCCTAATATAATTCAAAATACATTAAATTGGTCATAAGGTTAGTCAAACTAACAGTCAACCTTTATAATATCAGTGGAAAGACAATTTTACCCTCTAATTAAACCATCTCTCTCTCACGCGTTCATCATCACCAAACCCTAATAATTTTTTTTCTCTATCTCTCTCACTCCATCATCAACCAATCCTCACCACCATCGATCCACACCAATATCTTCGTCTTCAACCCACCAAATCCACACCAATATCATCGTCTTCAACCCAGTTCGTCTTGAGGTGGAGCGACGACGGTGACAAGGCCTAGAGGTGGAGCGATGAGGCTAGGAGGTGGAGCAATCGGAGTTTCTTGCCTTCAACGGTGGGTCTCTAATACCAATCGAGCCGATCTCCTCCCAGCAGCCACCGCGTCTTCCCAATCGAACCCAGTTTTGCTTCGATTTCTTTTCTGGGTCGAACCCAGCTGTGTGTTTGTGTGTGAGAGTGATGATGGTGGTGGTGTGTTGGTCCGATTCTAGGTTTTAGGTTTGGTAGGTATGATGCTGGTGGTTAGGTTGTGCTTGGTGGTGGTTTGTGGGTTCTGTGTGATCGATTGGTTGAAGGTTCGATTGAAGGTTTGGTTGGGAAGGTGAAAAAGATGGTGGATTTGGTTGGGGTTTCAGCACCGATTACAATTTTTTTTTAGGTGATGGTGGTTTTGAAGATGATGGATGAAGATGGTGGTTTTGTTCGAATTTTTTTTTCCAGATCTAGTTTTGTTAAAAAATAATTTCTAGATCTTGTTTTATTAAAAAACATTGATAGGAGATTTTTGGTTTAATTTCTGGGTATGGGGGTGATGGTGAGATCCAGTTCAAATTTTTTTTCTTCAGACTGGAACTGTTGTATTTGGAGTTGATGATGTTGGGTGATGAGGTTTGGGTTCTAGTGGGGTGGTAGTGGTGGTGGTGTATGAGAGATGGTAGGGAGTTGGGTGAAGATGATGAACTGATCATTTTTCTGGGAATTTTTTTTGATTGATTTTGTTCTTTGTTCTTTGATGGAGATCCAATCTGGATCTCCACCAAAATCAAAGTTTGAATTTAATTTTTTTTTTAATTTTATTATTATTTTATTTCTATTTTTTAATTTGAAACAAACGTAATGACTTTTCTACCCTCCTAAACATTAGTTGACCGTTAGTTTGACTAACCTTAGGACCAATTTGATGTATTTTGAATTATATTAGGACCAATTTGTTGTATTTTGAATTAACAAGTAAAAAAGTGATGTTTCCCAATTAGATTGGGACCAAATTGTAAAAACCCCTTAATATAATTATTTTGCTAATAATGGAAAATTGAAAGTATTATTAACATCATAATAATTTTGAAAAAAAAAAAAACGAATACAATATAAAAATATATTAGATAAATACAATTCATGAAATTATAAAATTAATGAAAGTAATAATTTGAAGTAAAGGGGATAATGAGAAGTTGTAGAAAATTAAAAAAAAAATGCAAGGAAAAGTTAAATATAAAATAAATTACTTTTAAAATATAAATTAAGTAAACAATGGTGTAAACAACTCTAACATTGGTGGAAACGTTGGAGTTGTTCCCGAGTACTACTCAACATCAAAAAAAGAAACAACATGTACATTTTAGGAAGAGGGAATTCCATTAAATAGCCTTTAAATTAAGCCTTTATTCAAGAATATCCCTCTTCAATAAGTTGATTGTTTTTATCCACTATTATAGGTGACTTCACAAAATACCCTTACTTTTTGAATTTAATAAAAAATATTTTTTCAATTTAATAAAAAAACCTTTTCAAATTATATCTTTCAGATACATTAATAATATGCTTCTCTTTCATCAATATCTGTCTCTCTCTATGAACAATCTCTCTCTCTCTCTCTCTCTCTCTCTCTCTCTCCTAAACCGCTCTCTATCTCTATACCCAATGTTCTCTCTCATCAACTTTCTCTCTCTACAATACAGAAAACGATTACACACATGACTCTTTTGCCCTTTCGATCTACTTGTACTGCAGATCTACATTGTCAACAAATCACTCGTCTCACATCTTCACCGTAACTGTTCGTAATCGAAGGTATATTGCTTTTGTTTTTGTTTTTGTTTTGGTTTTGGTTTTGAAACTCTTATATGAATGTATGTTGTTGTTTTCTTGTAGTTAGGAAGTATGTGAAATCGATTTTGAATTTTGCTAACCGTATTTTTGTAATCCAGAATCATTGGACGACGTAATATTGTATCGTGTAAAGGTGTTTATATTTAATCGTGTAATCATATTAACATGTCTTTGTGTAATGAAATATATATTAAATCGTGTAATAATATATTATTTTGGCATACTGTTTGGCATAATAATGGGAGAGTTACGATTGCTTATTTCATACGGTGGCCAGTGGTTTGGTCAGAACTATGAGGGTGGTGAATCAGAAATGATATTTGTACCTCGTGATTTGACATATGATGGCTTAATGAATACAATTGAAGATATTGTAAGGATTGATTCATCTAGTTGCAACATTGAATTAAGGGCAGTTATGAGTACTAGAGAGAGGTGTGCTATACCAAGAATTAAAAATGACAGAGATGTGGCATTTTTGATGTGTGAAGAGAGGGTTATTCCAAAAGAATATGTAACAACTGTTGGAAGGGATCAGACGGTTGGTGGTAACATGTAAAATGCCACAGAAATGCAAACCCAAATTCCTCTGATAAGTGTTCTCTAACAAGGGTTCCCACATTTTCCCCAACCGTTTGCACAACAATATTCTCAACCTTTTTAACATCCATATTCCTAATCTATTCAACATAATGTGTGGATCAATTCCATCAGTGGAAGATGGCGAACATCGCCCAACAATACTGTCATTGAGCAAACAAACAATGTCAGCCATTAATGATCCACCACCCACAATTAATGAGGCATCAAAAGACGTTGAAACTAATAATGAAGTAGGTGCCATTGCATCTGAATTTGAAACCTTTGTAGATAATGGATTGGATGGCTTATGTGAACAATACCCATTGGAACAAGATGGTGATGGTGATGGTGATGGTAATGGTGATAATGGGTTTGACTTAGATTGTGATAGTGGTAGTGGGTTTGACTTTGATGTTGATGGTGATGGTGATGGTTATAGTGATAGTGGAAGTGACATAAATGGTAATGGTGAAGGTGATAATGGATGTGACTTGGATGGTAATGGTGATGATAATGTTGATAGTGGTTGTGACTTAGATGGTGGTGGTGATAGTGGTAGTGACCTAGATGGTGATGGTGATAGTGGTTGTGACTTGGATGGTGATAATTATGGTTATGGCCATGATGGAAGAGGTTCATCTCCTGTCCCTCGGCGTTGGATAATTCCCGGTGTAGAGAAGTACTCCATCCAAAATATTAACAATGATGAACCATCGACTACTAATGGTCGCTTTTATAAAGGTAAGATTTATTCTACCAAACAAAAGCTGAAACAGGAATTGAGTTTTTGTGAAACAAAAGAACAGTTCGAGTTCAGAATTAAGAGGATTGGTAAAGAGAGATTCAAAGTAGGTTGTAAGAATGAAAACTATGTCTTCAAGTTAGGTGCAATGAAAATGCGTGAGGGAGAGTATTGACATATTAAAAAATATAACAAGGAACATAGTTGCACCATTAATGGGTTCCATGCTTGATTTCGACAAGCTAGTGCTTGGGTTATTGGTGAATTGTATTCTCCAAAGCTTCGGGTGAACGACACAACTTTAAAACCCAAAGATATAATGACAGAGATGAAGTTAGAATATGGTCTCAGAATTCTTTACACTAAGGCTTAGCGAGCGAGGGATAACGCCGAGTCGATTGTATTCAAACCAGCGGGCGAGTCATTCTAACAAATTCTGTCATATTTGTATAAGCTTAGGTGGGAAAACCCTGGCACTATTACAGCTTTTTTGTTGAATGCTCGTAATCAATTTAGATACTGCTTATTCGCATACAGTGCATGTCTTCGTGGGTTTCGTGTGATTATAAGGCATGTTATTGCTATTGATGGGACTCATCTAAAGGGAAGATTTCAGGGTATATTGTTCGTTGCTGTATGCTAAGATGCTAGCGAGCAAGTGTATCCACTAGCCTTTGGCATTGGTTAGAAGGAAAGTAGAAAGTTGTGGAGCTGGTTTTTGAAAAAATTGCACGAGTGCATTAGATGCCCCGAAGACTATATGTTCATATCCGATCAGCATAAAGGGATTTGTATATCTCAATGCACCATATAGTCTATGTGGCTTCCATATGGTAATGAACATCAGGAATAGATTCAAAAGGGAAGATGTTACGGGAATTTTTAAGCGTGCATCCAAGTGTTACAAGGAGTTTGAGTTTATGGAGGAAATGAATCAACTCTGGCGGGTGCACCCAAAGGCATACGACTATCTAATGAAAATTGGGAAGGAAAAATGGTTGCATGCTTACTACCTGGTTGAAGATACATGATGTTGACATCACGCATCACAGAATGCTTAAACTTATGTCTACGACATGCACGTCATATGCCTGTGACTGTTTTGATCTAGTTCATTGGGGATATGATGCAAAAATGGTTTCACGATTGTCAGAATCATGCAGACACTTTGCGCTCACAGTTGACAACGTGGGCATCAAATTTGTTAAATGAACATAACAAAGAATCTACTATGTTCACGGTACGCCCGAATGATTGGAATGAATTCTTGGTTAAGGATAGAGACAAGGACGGACTAGTAAGCCTTATAGAGGACATGTAGTTGTCAAGAATTCCAAATTGATTTGCTGCCATGTAAACATGCCTTGGCTGCTTTACGTGCTTGTAAAAAACCATTCATCGATTTTTGCTCGGATTACTATAAGAAATCCAGTTTGGTTGAAGCATATTCAAGAGTTATTGATCAGACCAAAATTGGTATGATTTTGACCCTAATTTCTTTCTCCTTTTGCTTGATTATCGGGTATTATCCTGTGATTTAATTGTATAAATTAAGCGTTTTTAGGTATTTACAGAGTTCAGGGGCATTGAAGTAATATTGGAGAAATAGGGGTAAACGTGTAATTATTGAAGGAAGATTGAAGTTATCGTAAATACAAAAGAGATTAGGCACCTAATTGCAATTCGCCATGCAAATCAGCCAAGCCACGCCACGTCACGTCATCTGATACGGTGAGTTTTGGGGTGGTGGCTGATAGTGGACTTCTAAGCGCACCCCGAACTATTACTTTGCACACCTAACAGCCCATAAGGCAACTAAGTGAAACGCGGTGCGTTTGGATAGTGGGTTTGGGCCACTAAGCGCACCCCAATTCAAGCGACCCAAGCAGCTGTGCATGCCACACTTTGTACCATCCATGCTCCTTCTAAGTGCACCCCATTTAAGACAAAAGAGTAGCTGCTGCACGCACCCCAGACCCTTGCTGATTGCACCCCATCTTCTTCCTCATCATTCCTTTTTCCTTGCAGCAGCCATGAACGACCCTCAAGCTAAACCCTAAGCCGCCGACGACCATGATCCTCGACCCACCGCCGGCTGAATTCCGTCCCAAATCAACGGCGAGATCACCGGCAGCCCATTCGTAGCTTTTCCGGCACCTCAATCGGCCGAAATCCAAGTCGAGAAATCCATGGCTGTCGCCCCTATGTCGCCATTTCTTATTCGATGTCGCCATGGCGACAGGGAGTGTTATTTGGCACCTGATGGAGTCGCCATTTGTGTCGCCAGATTCGTCGCCATTAAACAAGTAGCGACCTCTTCTCTGCGCTCATCTGATTGGGTGTGCAAATTACAAAATGATCCCCTCTTTTGGACTAAATGGTAATTTGCCATGCAAGAGGGTGTTTTGGTAATTGACCACCTAGACCTAATTTGAAAATCCTTTAAATTCATCACTATTTTCCTCTTTTGAAGAACTCTTGGCCATTCTTAACAACCAAGAAACCTCCTTTCTACCATTCCTAATCTTTCCATTTCTCTCCTACCTAAGCTAAATATCTAGATTACCTTCCCTAATTCATTCATTTCTTCCCATATTCTCCACAAATCTCCTTAGTCACTTCCCATTTGACTCCACCTATCTAGACACATCCTCATCATCCACTCTTTGCACAAGGAGCATCAAAGGTAAGGAAATGATCAAGCTTACAAAAGGAGACCCAAGGGTGATTTCCTAATCTTTTACTTGCCTTTCCTTTGATTGTAATATGTGTAATGAAACCCCCTTTTCTAGGGTTTTGATGTGAGAACATTTGGATTGGGATTTGCTTAAGCTTTAATATATTTTAATCTTTATTTGTGTTCTATTCATTTTATAACTAGATTCTATGCATTATATGATTGACATGTTTATCTACTAGTTGATTATACTCTTGCTTAGGATAATTTGTTATATAATCTTGATTGGAATGACAACCTTGATGGATTGAGAACATAGTGACTAGGATAGATCGTTGGAGGGTATATCAACCGCGATTATCTAAACCGTTAATTGTAACAAACCGATCCCGCCGTGACCCCCTCTCTTTAATCGGTTAGGCATTGCGGTGGGAAGTTGTTTAGGGTTCATAGTAATGGTCTAAACATATCCTAGAAATCAATTGGTTAACATTTGTGAGGTTGGCTCACTAAGGTAGCTTGAGAAGCACTTCCCGTAATCCACTTGTGATCCCATTAATTCCCTAGCAATTCCCTTAATTGTTTATCCCATATATCTCTTATCTAGATTTCTATCTATTTTATTAGTTTTATTAGGTTTGTTTTACATGTATGTTTGATGGCTTGACAAACCATTTAACCATTCATTGCTTATGTTTTATTTTATCGCATTTATGAATTGTTAATTTATTCAACTATCACTCTAATTCCCTGTGGAACAAATCTTACTTGCCACTTTACTAATTTTACATTTAAGTGGTGAAATCGGTTTTCAACACGAACACATTTTAAAACAATTATTTTGTTGAGTACCAACGACGACTCATCAGTTATTAGACCAGTCCAGCACTAAAGTGAGTGGGAAGTTCCTCAAGAAATCAGCTCAATAGTTGTGGAAGCTCCTCCATGGCTATTGCAGGCTGGCCGACCAAAGAAGATTAGGATTCCATCAACCCGAGAGTATCGTGGAAAGAAATCTAGAACATCTTCGTGGTGCAAATAGGCCAGCCATAATCGACAAAATTGTCCAACTCCCCTTAGATTCACAGTGTCAAATACAACCGAGACTTGGCCTACTTAAACACGTAAACAACGCAAATGTCGTGTTTGTGGCGGTCAAGGCCATAACAAACGAACATGGCCCCACAGTCAGACTATCACAAGAGATTCAGGGCACGATGAAGATGTTACCGGTGTTTAAACCTTTTCTACTTGTTGATTTCAAAACTTGTAGCTAAACTTCAATATTTTAGATTTCAAATCATGTATTTGAAATTAAATTTATGTTTTATTTGTTACTATTTTATTATGTTAAATTATTTATTACCGTGAAATCTGATAATATAATCAGAATGACATTATAAACATTCACAACATTGTTCATATTGTTCTACATGTTCTACCAACATTCACATGTTCTACAAATTCTTAACATAATTAAAATATGCTACAGTTAACCTTATATTGTTCATATTGTGAATTGCTAAATATTTCAAAAGCAATCTCTAAGCAAAATACGCTACAGTTAACCTAATCTTCGTCCATTGAATTGCCAAATATTTCAAAAGCCATATCTTTCCTCAACCTGGGAACGTTGTCCTTAGTCCAATTTTATTTCTGGTCCTTGTAATGCATTATGTTCTCGATTCCTTAGAGCATGAAAATACCACAACTGATTCCATCCTCTTGCTGTGGAAATTGAAGTGGAGACAGTCAAACGACCTTCATACATTCTAGATAGAGCATTATTAAATTTCAAGGATACCTGAACACCCCAAACAAAACCATAAAGGTTGTATCTATATGTAGGACTTGTCGGATCAGGCATCCGGAATCCTCGATGGATGTAATGCAGTGTCATCTTGAAAACGTAGTGGCCCTAGGCAAACTTATTGAAGGCATTTGTCTCCTCAGCCAATGTCATCAACCAATATGAAATTGGAGTTCTTTCATCTACACCGAAAAGAATGTAGTGTACAAACAACACTAGGGCCATCTTTAAAGCATCACTTGGGCGTAGAAACTTCTGCCCCAAAAACATATCGATAACGTTGTCCACTAACAAACGCGATACACCAAAATATCTAAAGTTGATACCATCCGTAATCGCCTTATATTCCCTCAAAAATATATATGTTAGCTCACCAAACTTTAGATCGGTGCACAAACAAAACTCCCTAGCACCAAGTCTACCCTTAGTTTTCCCCAAAGCAAACCACATCTCGTTCGTGCTAACACCAAGATATGTGATTTGTCTTAAAAACATGTTCAATGTTGAAGACAAGAGAGTTCGGCCTAGCGGCTTGCACCTAACACGACTCAAAGCAAAACAAACCTAGGCACTAATCATGCACAATCAATGCCCCAACAAAATAAAAGTGACTCAAACTAGTCTCCATAGTCAACAAGGCAATCAAATGCAATTTATCAATGAAGCACAAGCACATAGATTTTTCATCAAGCTTAATATCAAGCATTTTACCAAAATTGACGGAATGGGGGCATGAACAACCCTAAAATCGAATTAAACAATATAAAGCACTAAAATCTATATAATCACACTCATGCAATATAGCCTCCGGCTCATAATCATTTATCACATGCATAAGAGCCTCCGGCTTAATCATCCATAAAAATAATCAATAAAATCAATGTGTAATTATCCACAAAATATACCATTCGAACAAAAACATCCCAACATCACAAATACTACATGAAAGCGAAAATAAAACTAAAAAGGAAAAGTTCAAAATTTTAAAACATTAGTGGGTTGCCTCCCACAAGCGCACTATTTATCGTCTAAGCAAGACGTTGCTACTTGGATCACTTAACCAAATTCCAAGGTTTCAAACTTGTGCCTATATGTGATTAGGTCTTGGAAATATTTCTCACAAGATGGCATGTTACCTATCACATAGAACAAGGATAAGTTAGTGCATAGTTTATATAAGGGCACGATGAAACCAAAAAGTAACTTATCCATGGGGCCCTTGCGCAGGCGGCCTAGAGAAAGACTTGGTGGAGTGAAAGGCTTTGGTTCCTTGAATAGGAACGGTTCCTCAACATGGGCATCTTTTGCTTCCTTTACTTTTATGCTTAACTCTTCCTTCTCAAACTTTCCACTTGCAACACTGGATGAGTAGTCAGTAAAGTCGTGACTATTTTCATCATCGATAATCTCATCACCCTAATAGGTGATTGTTGCATCTTCTGGCTCTAGTTGATTTTCGGGATCTCTTAATGCAGTTGATTTTCTATGGCTTCAACCATTGACTTAACCTTCGCTTCAAGTCTTCCCATGGACGCTTGCCTTTCTTGTTCTTGTTGTCGCCACTTTTTACCTTGCTCTTCTATATAGGCTTCAGTCTTTTGTTGAAAAGCTAAAATCTACTCATTCTCCCGAAGACTATTTTTCATGAAGTCTCTCATCTAGTCTTCAAATGATTGAGTCATTGGAAGGTATGATGAGGTAGGTTGTTCAAATGCATTGGCCTCATTGTATCTCCATGATGAGTTTTGGTGAGTCCTCTAATCTTGGTTGTAAGAGTTGTTGTATGGCTTGTAGTGCGGTCCTGGGTTGTAGAAATCTTCAAATGTGCTCATAGGTTCCATATTATAGGTCTTTAATGTTCGAGCTTGCCTTCTCCAAAACTCTGAAAATTCATCTTTTAACGGACAACTCTTTATGTCATGCCCAACTACATCACATATCTTGCAAACTACAACCGCCACCTTTCTTCTTCCCAAAATCAATGACTCTATTTGTCGATATGCCCTATCCAACTTCATTGCAGGATCATGATTTGCATCTCTCACATAAGCATAAGTGTGTTGCCCATCAAAGTTCATCATTTGTGAAACAAAAGAAAACAAAACTACCAAAGAAATAAAAAGAAACTAGAGAAACAAAAACAACTAAGACACTAATAATATTAAAACTAATCTAATCACTACTATGCTCGCTGATCCCCAGCAGCGGCGCCATTTGATGTGAATGTTTTCGTCGTTAAAAAGATTGTACATCAAAAATATTTATAAAGCCTAGCAATGCTTCAAAAGGTTTTCAAGAACACAAGTATGGTGGCAAGCAAGGGTCATCCACAGAGATCGGAGGTAGCGATGACTAGAATAGGATTAATAATACTAAAATGCATAAAAGCAAAGATTCATTAGTTTGGAGAAAAGACTAACAGTAAGATGCAACTACAACTAAGTTAACACTAGAATGCAACTAAGTTAGTAATGTGATGAATGTATGATAATGTGGACTAAGAAGTTGATGGATTTAATTAGCAAACAATGGGCATGTAGGAACTCACATAAATGTACATTTAATCTTGTGTAATCAACCTAGGGTGTATATTGTTGATTATTGATCCCTTGCAAATGGCCAACCTAGGGTGTATAGTTTTGGCCACTCACTTGAAACTATCCCTCCTAAACAACCAACCTAGGGAGTACAGTATTGGTTGCTCAATTGGAATTTCCATGAATGCACATCTATCAAATAAGGGTTTAATCTTTTAAAAAGTAACCAACCTAGGATGTATAAAGTTGATTCTTAATCTCTCACAAGTGACCAACCTAGGGTGTATAGAATTGGCCACCAATTTGAGGTTAGATAAAGATTGAGATTATTAAAAATTGGATTTCACTTGAAGGGTGTATTCTTGTTCAATCCTTCCATTCAATTGAGTCTTTAGAAAACCAAGTAGGGTGTATACCAAGTTATCAACTTTCTAAATCAACATGCAAAAAGGGTGTATCCAAGACAAGTTAATAATTGAAAACAATTAAACCAAAGAATGAAATATAATTGATAGATTTATGTAGAAAATAGAGTTCATAACATCCAAAAATTAATCACATCAACCTCTTAGTGGGGGATTTACCTACTCATGTCTATTACAACATACAAACTAAGAGAAGAGATTAAGAGAAAACCCATGTAGAGAATCCTACTTTCTTGAAGCTTTTTTCCACATCTCCTAGCCTCATTTCTTGAGTAGAGAATGGGTATGTGGGTTAGTGATGTAAGAGGGAGAGGTTTTGTGGCTAGAAGAGTGTGTAGGAAGAGATGGAAGAAGAGAGAGTTTTGAAATAAGAAGAAGATATATTTTTAGGGTTTCCAAAATTAGGTCTGAAAACGCTGATGTGGTAGATTCTAGGCACATAGTGCATGGGTAAGGTACCCGTGGTCTGGGCAAAATGCAGAATTCTTCTTCCGGTGCGCTAGTATGGACCGGCGCACTACTCGCCATATGGACACTCTTATATTTTGGGCTTTCGGTGCACTGGTAGGTTCGCTGGTGTGGATCGACGCAGATCTATAGCAGGAAGTGCGCGGGTACGTTGACATGTGGGGTACTCATGCAAGCTTGCTTTCTTGTTTTCTAGCTTGTTTTGCACCTGAAATTCTCGCTTTTCATCTCCAACACTTGAATTACATCAAATGCCTATAATTACTACAAAAGAGCCTATGAGACACGAAATACGATCAAAAACAAGACAAATGACATGGAATTGAGGGCCAAAATATATCACAATTTTGGCACGATCAATTTATTGAAGTTGATCTTTTAACCAAAAGCTTTTGAATAAACACCCAAGATGTCTCGAATTTCCACACAATTCTCAGCCATAGCCCTGTAAACAGAATACTGTCATCAGCGAAGAAAATGTGCAAGATGACAGGGCTTGTCCTGTTACAGCAAAAACCTATGATGCCACCACGCTCTACACTTGCACTTATTAAGCCTGACAAACCCTCTGAAACCAAAAGATATATATATGGAGAAAAGGGATCCCTTTGTCTGAGACCCCTTGACGGCAGCACGGTACCGCACATATAATCATTAATCCCAAAGGAAAATCAAATCGAAGAAACACAGCTTATAACACGACGAACCCAACAATTAGAGAAACCCAGTTTGGTCATCACTTTTGATAAGAAGTCTCACTCTACTCTGTCGTAGGCCTTTGACATATCTAGCTTTAATGCTAATGACCCGTCTTTCTGATCTTTAGACCTCAGCACATAAAGACATTTTAGCCCAATGATGGCATTATCGGAGATCATCCTTCCTGAGACAAATGACTTTACGTTTCCGATATAACCTTCCCCAACACATTACGCAACTGATTGGCCAAGGCTTTGGCAACGATCTTATAGATGACGTTGCATAAAATGATTGGCCTAAATTCATTAACACGTTCGACAACAACAATTTTCGGGATCAAGCAAATAAAGGTTTCATTGATGCTACCAATTGGTTCACCTTCATTAAGTAACCTCAAACAGCCTTCAACCACACTACCTCCAATAGTATCCCAGAACTTATGGTAGAATAGAGCAGGAAATCCATCTGGACCCAGGGCCTTGGTAGGGGCCATCTCGAACACTCCCCGCCTGATTTCCTCTGTAGAAAATGGGGCGTCAAGGTAAGATAACAACTCACTTGAAAACCTAGCCTGCATGCAGTCTAAAACCCGAGCAACATCTGCAGCAGGAGTAACCTCTGATTTAAACAGGGTAGAAAAATAATCAGACACAATGCCCTGTATCTCTCTCTGATCCTCACACCAATTCCCTTGAGCATTAAACAACATGTTAATCATGTTTCTTGCACGCCTAGCCGATGCTTTAAGGTGGAAAAACTTTTTGTTAGGGTTGCCACCTTTCAACCCCTCCACTTGAGATCTTTGTTTCTAATAATCCTCCTCCTCAGTCAACAAGCAATAAAGCCTTCCTTCTAGCCTTTAAATTTCCCTCCAAGAATCCGATTGAGTATAATTCGAAGCAACACCCAGCTCCCGTCGAAGCATAGTAATTTCATCTCTCATTCTAGCTCGATTCCTGGAGTTCCATTTTGATAAAGACTGTGTACACTTAAATATCGCAGAAACTACACAATCCATTGCACCAACACCTCCCTTATGCATCCAACACTGGCTCACAATCTGCTTGCAATCGTCACGATCCGCCCAGTAGGACTCAAAGTGGAAACGTCTTCTCTTACGAACCTCACTCCTTACCGTCTGAGCATTACCATCCAAAACCTCCACTAAAAAGGGCTGGTGATATGAGTGCCAAAAGCTCAGGTGGTGCATGAAATAATTTGGGAAGAGTTCATGCTGTAAGTTGCGCAGCGAAAAAGAGTTGGTTTAATCAATAAAATAAGAACGATAGGTTTCAAAAATTTTCTATCTTCTTCTTGGAACCTTTTGTATATACATGAATATGAGGAAGACATTTGTTTTCATACCTTTGAAGAACACTCATTCATTTTCTTTTCGATCCAATACCATTAAGCCTTCCTAGCTATGTCCCGCGATCTAGCAATTGTGTGTGTGGGTACGTCAAGAATTCTGAGAGTGGTTGAATGGAGGCTTGAGAGAACCGGAAGACAACACCTTGTTTCCTCCATGAATTCGGCCAACCCTAGTGAGAGAAAAAAAAATTTCTTTTTCCTCTCTTATGGCCGTACCTTTCTATTCTCCGTGGGGTTCTGAATAGCTTCTTTTTCCTGACAAGTATATCTTATATACCAGGAACCTAGGGTTTAGTAATCCAAGTTAAAATAGGATTCTAAATCCTTTTTTAAATATTACTTTTTACTAGGGTTTAAACCTTTGACCTATTTAGAGTAAATAAAAATAATCACTTATTATTTTATTGCTCTTGTCAAGGTTAGAAACTGAAACCTCCATATGACAATTTAATAATTCTTAATTATTAATATGTCAATTAAATAATCATATTATTTAATAATATTTAATTCAACAATTAAATAATATATTAATTAAATAATCACATCATTTAATTAATTCCTAAAATACATTTAAGTTACTTTCGTAACACAATTAATTGGACCATCCAATTCTTCGTGAGTCTTTGTTACTATTAATCATATATGTTGTATGTATAATTTCGCCAAGCAGACACGTCATCAAATAAGTCAATAAATGCTGAGGAAAAGGTTGCCACGTCACTCCTTGACCAGGTCAAAAGGAGAAAATGCGGACTAGTCAGTATGTCAACAAGTCTTAAGTCAATAAGTCAAATGTGTGGTCGCCAGAGCTAGATATGTACTCGCCAAAGACAGAAACATGGTCGCCGAAGGGTAATACCCAGGAGTGGAGGTGTTCGCTGCATCAGCATACTAGGCACAAACCGACTCGGTGGAAACACAAGAATAAAGTTATTACTACTGGGAGATCCTTAGCGACAGGGAATCATAGAAGGAAAGGATAAGAAGCAAATCCTAACCCGTAGCAACGTGGGATTCCCAATACAAGTCCAAGAGGAAATCCTACTACCAACACGGTGAAGATTAAGGGAAAACCTTAATTATTATGTATAAATAGAATCACCTATCCCACGAGGAGGGGGTTCGAAAAACCTAAAAAGAGAAAAGCAAGAACTCGAGAGATTTGAGTGTGTAACCGAAACAAGTGAATTATAGTGATATTTTCCTGTTCTCCGGGACGCCGTGGTTTTTTCCCATTCAAGGGTTTTTCCATGTAAATCTGTCTCTTGCATGTGCTGATTTTCTTTCTTGTTTAACGTTTGTTTTGATTTAATTGTTGGTCACGTGGTAATCCAAATTTCACCGTCAACAATTGGCGCTAGAAGGAGAGGGGTCGAACAGAAACTTCGAAGAACCCTTGCGAATTGAAAACATGAACAGGGACAAGGATGGCAACTCCAGCGGAGAACAAATTGCTAAAGCAATTGCACCAATAGAAGATGCGACAGTGACGATCGGGGAACAATCGGCGGCAACGCTAGGAACTAGGACAGCCGACCCAGGAACTCTGCAGCACTTCCAAACTGCGTTGATGAACTTGATCAGTGAGGCTAACAAAATAGGACTCTCACTTCCCATAGGCCCGGGAGTCTCTTCTCCCTATGAATTAACCACACCTGGAACCTAGCCGTTTGGGAGACTGCGGTCAGAAGTCCACATTGCAACCCCCGACGCTCAAGTAAGACAGTCCATCGAAGAAATCCCCCAGGACCACCCTGAAGGTTTCGAGGGAAGAAAACATAGAAAGGGAAAAGGTGTGGTGAATGATGAATCCCTGGAGGTGCGAGACCACGGGCGGATACATGGGACAAATTCCAATGACACATACCAAAGGAGACAGCGGAGACACCGCTCTATCTCATCTGAAGACAGAAGTCCCCGACAAAAAAGATAATTACCATTTAAAAGAGTACGGCAAAGAAGGTTTGAGAGCGCGGATGATCAGATTGGTAGGAATTTGAAAGATAAAGATAACTATGGGAGAATGACAATCAAAAGTAGACTTGATCCAACAGGAGAACCAACTGGCCATCGAGATGTTACCTTACAAGAGCTGTTGAGGAAGGTTTCAGCAATGGCACGGAGATATGGTCGCAATGTGTCTTCGGATGATGAGTTAGACAGCCTATTCATCGATCACATTGCTCGCACTTAGTTCCTAGACAGATTCAGAATGCCAACCGATAGCGCTCCAAATGTTCACATTTATCGCTCCCTATTCCTATCTTTTGTGTTCGTTTCCGAGCACTTTTGTGTATAAAATGTGTGTTTTAGCTATGTGCAGGTAAATATCCCATATGGAAGGTGTTTGTACTGAAAGTGGGCAAAATAGGGCAATTTTGTGTGAAGAAGTCCAAGGTTGGTTTGAAGGCTAGACATTGCCCGCCGTCAAAACCCGCCTAGAGTCCAAGGCTAGCTCAGACCTTCGGGAAGGCTAGACATTGCCCGCCGTCCAAGCCCGCCGAGGACCAAGGCTAGCTCAGACCTTCGGGAAGGCTAGATATTGCCCGCCGTCAAAACCCGCCTAGAGTCTAAGGCTAGCTCGTGCGGCTGGACATAACCCGCCGTCCAAGCTCGCCAAGACCAAGGCTAGTTCGTGCGGCTAGACATTGCCCGCCGCATGAACCCGCCTTACCCCTGACCGAGCCAAAATCATGATATTTTCAGGGGCATTTCAGTCTTTTCACACCCCATTCATGCCCAAAACTTGCCACCATATATATACATCCCTTTTGCCTCTCTTTCAAAGGGTGCACCATCCAACTTTGCTCCAAGAAACCACTTTTCTTGGATTGATCATCACAAAAGAGAGAGAGCAACTCCAAGCTTTCCATGGGGGATTTTCCTCCATGGAAAGCCTTCCATGGAGAGTAGAGATGCAGAGATAGGAGAGGCTTGGGTGTCAAAACCGAGCCAAGGGAGTTTCATAGCAAGGGAGACCTATTGGAGGCTTGTCTTCAAGGGTTATTTCTTCATTTACTCATCTCTTGTATTTCTATTGATGTATAACCCATTTGGGAGTATTGTAAACCAACACTTATGCTAATATATGTATGTATTGTTCATTTGCTTTGATTTAGTATTGATTCATTCCTTAGATGTCTATTGATTAAGCTCTTTTTATGATATTCATATGTATGGATGATTATGTGTTGATATGTATGATGAATGAGATTAGGAGTAGATTAACTAAATGATTAGGAGTAGTTGTAATCAAATATCTCATTTGTTTATGTATGTTGATGTATGATTTACTATGTATGTGTTTATAGTGATTAGAGTGATTAAGAGTTGAGTTTGTGCTCGGATTTCCATTCCGGGTATAAATTCGGCTATTAGCTATATGGAATGGAAATAGCTTATGTGTGCATAATTATGCCACTTTAGCTTTGGTTCATAGTTCTTGTGCTTAATGGGTCTAAACCCTAGACACAATCACTCTTCCGATTGGAAAGTGATGACATGATTTCGGGAATTCCCTAATCAAGATTCCGGGGTAATTTCCTTAATCAAGAGAACGAACCCTTTACTGAATTAATTGGATTCACATGTTAAACAATCGACATAAATTGCATATTGTGTTTGGTGAACCGATTTCCCATATGTGTTATATATCTTGCTTATCTCCAAGCCACCTTTATTTTCGTAGTTAGGGTGTCTTGCCTTTAGGAGTAGATTAACTTAATTAGGAGTAGATTAATTAGATAGCCAAGACACCCGGCTACATTTCTATCATAGTTAGTTAGTTAGTTTACATTTCCACACACACCACACCGCTTTCCTTTTTACATGCTTTAATAAACACTAGAACTAGATACAGTTAATGAATCCATCTCCCTGTGGAACGAACCGTACTTGCCGCTATACGATCGTAATGATCCGTGCGCTTGCGGAAAAACAAACGTGCCCCATTTACTTTACGATAGTTTAGAGAACTATCGCGTGTCCCACGTGCGCCGATCGAGTTATTGGCGCCGCCGGGGATACTTAATTATAGACCGTTTCGGGGCGCGTCAAGTTTTTGGCGCCGCTGCCGGGGAATGGTTTTCGTTAAATGTATTTAGTTTTAGCAAATAATGTAGTTGTTATGTTTGTTTGTTTTATTTGTTTTTATTTTCGT
The DNA here is from genome assembly GCA_008009225.1 of Acer yangbiense. Taxonomy (NCBI): domain Eukaryota; kingdom Viridiplantae; phylum Streptophyta; class Magnoliopsida; order Sapindales; family Sapindaceae; genus Acer; species Acer yangbiense. Next base: position 11,602,120 of record CM017767.1, read on the forward strand.
ATCAAGCAAATGCGTTTGATTTTGTTTGAGTATTGGTGTTGTGCAGGATTCTTAGGTCCGGAATCAAGGAAGAGAGCTTTAATGAGTAAATTTTGTCTTCCGCGACCTCAGTCCGTGGGTTAATGCGCACAACCAAGGCCGCGAGTTCCACTCAGGAGCTTTGGGTGAGACACAACGGCGGGACATAACCCGCCGTACAGAAGGTCAGAACCCGAGGAAGGAAGTCGGCGACTTCATGCAGCGGGACATAACCCGCCATCCAGATGGAAGGAACTCGCCGAGTTCACGGCGACTTCATGCAGCGGGAATAAGCCCGCCGTCCAGACGAGACAAAGCCACCGCACCATCTGGAGGAATCAACCTCGCGCCGATTCCTAACAATCGATGACCGCACAATCCATAGACCACGACGCACGCTACAAGAGGTATCCTCTTCACTTTGCTTTCCCAAACACAAGTCTCTCCAATCAATTCCTCCGTGTTGAGATTAGTGAGGATTGAATTGAGACTTAGTTTTGTGCTTCAATTCTAGTGGAATGCATGTGTTGAGTGTAATGTACTTGTGTGACGTTGTAGTATGTGGTAAGATTCCCACCAATGAGCTTTATAGATAAATGCATTGCTTGTATATTTTGTTTTTTTTGTTTTTTTTTAGATCTAAGAGTGCGAGTTGTTTGTGCTTAGATCTTAGGATTTATTTTGTTTTGTTGTTTTTAGTCTTTGTGATTTTTGTTGTTCTTATGTTCGAATCTTGCTAAGCATTGTCCAATTTATGTACGGAAAAGGTTCCGTTGTGCTACATTGAGGATAGTGTTAAGTTTAGGTTTGGGGGTGTGAACAACTTTTGTGATGTTGTTTTTTTTAGGTTTTGTCGTTAATAATTTTCAAATCTCTGCAAAATTGTTCAAATTGAAAATTTTGGAAATGAAGTCCAATTTTGTTGAGATAATATTTGTGTGTGCCGGTAGAGACATGTCATGTATGCTTTTAGGTCTATATTTTGACTATCATTCATGCCATGTATGATCTTTGCATCACTATTAATTTGCTTGTACAGTGCCAATCTTTTGATGTTGAGGTAAATAGAACTCTATTCTTGTTTAGCTTAGGAGAATAGTGGAGACTACCCTTGTGAGAATTTTGTGCCTATAAGCGTTTTTATTTGAGAGGGTATTTATTGTTTCTTAATTTTTAGTGATCTCATTGTACATCAATTTTGCATTGATTGCCATAGAACATATATGTGGACTGCTTGTTGAAATTTGTATTCCCTTGCTAGATGGATTTTTAGAAATGATTTTGGGCTATAGTGTTAGCAAAACTCCAAATCTAGCCTAAACACTTCCATGTCCCTATATGTGCACTTCATTGTTTAAATTGAGACCAAACACTAAACCTACACACATCACCCACAATTCAAACACTTAACCACTCCCTAGTTACTAATCATGTTAAGGTGCATATCTTAATAGAAATCAATTGTAAGCTCCAAATTGTGTAAAAGCGTGTACTGAGGCAAATGTGTACAAATTGTGCTAGAAAAAGGCTTTCAAAAAGAAGTGTTCAATGAAAAACACTTAGGCCTTCAATCTTCAATGTAAAGTTACTCAAAATGTGAGTACAAATATTAGCAAATTATACACCTTTAAAGTTTATAGCCTAGATGCTTAAATTGTTTACTGAAAAATACATAGAGCTTATTGTATTGAAAGTTAAATGTGTAAACACTTTGGCATGATTATAGCTTTATCTATCCATTCCTACCATAACATCCATACACCACAAATCACCCTTGGTCACAATACAAATTAGGGAAAGCCTAATTGATCTCTTAGGAAGTCTATATTGGGAATATGAGTTGATGCATGCTCTTTTCACGTTCATGGTATTTCAATTCCTTCCATGAGATCCATTTTCAGAAATTGAGCTTTATTTGAAAATACTCATATGCGTTATATTTTGATTTCGATACATAAACTCCAATTCGCATATGTTTGATAAAGAGTGATAGCCTAGGATTCTGAGTGAAAATATGACTGAAATCCGGTGAGGATTAGAGTCGAGGCGAATTCTAGCCGAAGCATCCAAGTTTAGTTGTTTTGTAAACCGAAAGCATCCTAAGTATTGGCATACTTGCATGACTGTGATGTATTGATTTGAATGGCATATTGTTAGTCTTTATGCAGAAATTCTAGCATGCTTGTAGCTTTTACTTGGTATGTACGGATTGCATCTTAACCTTTTTGCTTTGTAGAGTTACGTTTGTGGGTACCGTAGCGGTAAACCCTCAGGAGACTTCACTCCTCCTACTAGGGACACCTAGGGGTTTAAAAGGCTTGTGGCACGTGGTAAGTGCCATCGTTTCTCCCACGACAGTGGACTAATTAGTTTCTATGTTATTGCTTTAGTGTTTAGTTTGTTAGTTTGATTTGTTATTTATTTTTAATTTTTGCTCGAGGACGAGCAAAAGTTAGGTTTGGGGGTCTGATAGCGATCCAAATGTTCACATTTAGCGCTCCCTATTCCTATCTTTTGTGTTTGTTTCCGAGCACTTTTGTGTATATAATGTGTGTTTTAGCTATGTGCAGGTAAATATCCCATATGGAAGGTGTTTGTACTGAAAGTGGGCAAAATAGGGCAATTTTGTGTGAAGAAGTCCAAGGCTAGTTTGAAGGCTAGACATTGCCTACCGTCAAAACCCGCCTAGAGTCCAAGGTTAGCTCAGACCTTCGGGAAGGCTAGACATTGCTCGCCGTCCAAGCCCGCCGAGGACCAAGGCTAGCTCAGACCTTCGGGAAGGCTAGACATTGCCCGCCGTCAAAACCCGCCTAGAGTCTAAGGCTAGCTCGTGCGGCTGGACATAACCCGCCGTCCAAGCTCGCCAAGACCAAGGCTGGTTCGTGTGGCTAGACATTGCCCGCCGCATGAACCCGCCTTACCCCTGACCGAGCCAAAATCATGATATTTTCAGGGGCATTTCAGTCTTTTCACACCCCATTCATGCCCAAAACTTGCCACCATATATATACATCCCTTTTGCCTCTCTTTCAAAGGGTGCACCATCCAACTTTGCTCCAAGAAACCACTTTTCTTGGATTGATCATCATAAAAGAGAGAGAGCAACTCCAAGCTTTCCATGGGGGATTTTCCTCCATGGAAAGCCTTCCATGGAGAGTAGAGATGCAGAGATAGAAGAGGCTTGGGTGTCAAAACCGAGCCAAGGGAGTTTCATAGCAAGAGAGACCTATTGGAGGCTTGTCTTCAAGGGTTATTTCTTCATTTACTCATCTCTTGTATTTCTATTGATGTATAACCCATTTGGGAGTATTGTAAACCAACACTTATGCTAATATATGTATGTATTGTTCATTTGCTTTGATTTAGTATTGATTCATTCCTTAGATGTCTATTGATTAAGCTCTTTTTGTGATATTCATATGTATGGATGATTATGTGTTGATATGTATGATGAATGAGATTAGGAGTAGATTAACTAAATGATTAGGAGTAGTTGTAATCAAATATCTCATTTGTTTATGTATGTTGATGTATGATTTACTATGTATGTGTTTATAGTGATTAGAGTGATTAAGAGTTGAGTTTGTGCTCGGATTTCCATTCCGGGTATAAATTCGGCTATTAGCTATATGGAATGGAAATAGCTTATGTGTGCATAATTATGCCACTTTAGTTTTGGTTCATAGTTCTTGTGCTTAATGGGTCTAAACCCTAGACACAATCACTCTTCCGATTGGAAAGTGATGACATGATTTCGGGAATTCCCTAATCAAGATTCCGGGGTAATTTCCTTAATCAAGAGAACGAACCCTTTACTGAATTAATTGGATTCACATGTTAAACAATCGACATAAATTGCATATTGTGTTTGGTGAACCGATTTCCCATATGTGTTATATATCTTGCTTATCTCCAAGCCACCTTTATTTTCGTAGTTAGGGTGTCTTGCCTTTAGGAGTAGATTAACTTAATTAGGAGTAGATTAATTAGATAGCCAAGACACCTGACTACATTTCTATCATAGTTAGTTAGTTAGTTTACATTTCCGCACACACCACACTGCTTTCCTTTTTACATGCTTTAATAAACACTAGAACTAGATACAGTTAACGAATCCATCTCCCTGTGGAATGAACCGTACTTGCCGCTATGCGATCGTAACGATCCGTGCGCTTGCGGAAAAACAAACGTGCCCCATTTACTTTACGATAGTTTAGAGAACTATCGTGTGTCCTGCGTGCGCCGATCGAGTTATTGGCGCCGCCGGGGATACTTAATTATAGACCGTTTCGGGGTGCGTCACCAACCATCTAACAGTATAAAGAAAACAGAGATCTGAAGGAGCATGTTCACCGATTCCGCAATATTATGGCCCAGTATTCATCCAACGACGGACTACTATGCCTCACCTTCCCGTAAACATTCGGCGATCTCGCCTCTAGTGGTTTGGGTGACTTCCGCCTGGGAGTATTAGCAGTTTCTCAAACCTCAGCAAGGCGTTTATAAGACAGTTCATGGGAAGTGTGCAGAGAAGAAAGTCACTCGCCCATCTATCAAACCTGAAGCAGGAATGCAATGAGTCGATCAAGAAGTATCTAGCAAGATTCGGAAAGGAGGTCGCTCAAATTGAAGAGGCCAGTGATGTAGCTGTCATCACCGCTTTCACCAATGGGTTACAAAGTGGGTGACTATCCTTTGACCTACGAAGAGATAGGCCAAAAACTTATGAGGGGATGATGGAAATAGCTGGCGATTATGCACTGGCAGAAGAAGAAGAAGTAGCACAGGGGGGTAGCTATGTACATGGCCATAAGCCTGACTCAAAATCAGAGCACAAGGATGACAAGAAGGCGCAGTCGTGCGACCGCCAGAAAGACGAGAAGGGCTAAAAGGGGCATCAAAGGGAAAGCAGGGGAAACGCCCGAGCCAGTAGGTTTCAAGGAAGGTACAACCATTACACTCCTCTAACTGGCGATCAGGAGGAAATACTTTCCGTGGTAGAAGGCAAAGGACTCGCTAAGTACCCTCGGCAACAGTCAGCTAATGCTAGGAGAGACACAACCAAATACTGCCGATTTCACAAAGATCATGGGCATGAAACCTCAAAATGTTTCCAGCTGTGTGATCATATTGAAAGCTTGATCAGAGATGGACACCTGAAAGATTTTACTTTGAAAGGAGACAGGCACGGTGGTCGCCAGGACAGCCGCCAAGGAAACGGGTAGGAAATGAGGAGTCCAAGGAGAAACAGCCATAACGCCACTATAAACACCATTTTTGGTGAGCTCCATACTGGGAGAAGCAATCGAGAAAGGATGTCAGAAGTCTGAGAAGTAATGTATGAGAGCAGAAATATGGAGATTAATTATGTACAAAGAAACCCCAAGAAAAGAAGAGAGGGACATGACCCCATAACATTTACAGCAGAAGACTCAGATGGAATTGATGCAAAGCCTAATGATGCAATCGTAGTAGGGGTTCAAATAGCACACCGGGATGTCCTCCGGGTAATGATAGACAACGGGAGTTCAGCTGATATTTTAAGTGCTAGGGTATACGATGAGCTGCGACTGGACAGAAAAGATTTAGAACCCTTCCATGTACTGTTGAAAGGTTTCGGGGGTGCAGAAGTGAGATCATTGGGAACTGTGAAGCTGCCGGTGAGGTTTGGTACAGCACCATGCTGGCGAACAATCCTGTTGGACTTTGTTGTAGTTGACATCCATAATTGGCTGTATAATGCTTTACTTGGCCGACCATTTCTTAACAAAGCCCGAGCCGTCACTTCTACCCATGTGTTGAAAGTAAAGTTCCCTACAGAATTTAGAGTCGGAGAACTGAAAGGGTCACAGGAGATGGCTCGTCGCGCCAACCTTTCAATCTTCAAAGAAAAGGCAGGGGTGGAAACCTTAAACATATTCGAGGTAGATAAGGAAGTGCAGGAAGAAAATCTGAAAACCTTCGAATTGAACCCAAGGGATAAAGCGAGCAGAGAAAAGGAAGAGCCAATTGAGTCGATTGTTCTAAATGAAGCAGAACTGGACAAAATAGTCAAGATCGGAGCAAGGCTGGCTGAACGAGTTAAGAGAGATGTGACAAACTTGTTGAAAGAGTACAAAGAGATCTTTGCATGGACCCACGAAGACATGCCAGGGATTAGTAGGAGCGTGATCTCGCACAACCTGGCCGTAAACAAAAAAATCAAACCGGTGGTGCAGAAAAGGAGAAGCTTTAACTCGGAAAGAAGCGCAGCAATAAAAGAGGAAATGTCGAAGTTGCTCGCCGCAGGATCAATCAGAGAAGTTAAGTACCCGGAATGGATGGCGAACATAGTTCTCGTGAAAAAGAAGAACAACCAGTAGAGAATGTGTGTATATTTCACCGATCTGAATAAAGCGTGCCTTAAAGATAGCTTCCCACTGCCAAGAATAGACCAGTTGGTCGACGCAACAGCTGGAAATGAGACGCTAAGCTTCATGGATGCATACTCAGGTTATAACCAAATCAAAATGCACAAGCCAGATGAAGAGAATACAGCATTTACCACAGATCAAGGGTTATACTGCTACACAATCATGCCATTCGGCCTGAAGAACGCTGGAGCAACTTACCAGCGCTTAGTCAACAAGATGTTCGCCAGACAGATAGGAATAAATATGGAAGTGTACGTTGACGATATGCTGACAAAAAGCATCACAGCAGATAAGCATATAGATGACTTGATGGAGACATTTGATGTGTTGATTAGGTACGGAATGAAGTTGAATCCTACAAAATGCGTGTTCGGCGTACCATCTGGAAGGTTCCTTGGATACCAAGTGCATCAGAGAGGAATAGAAGTGAACCCTAAAAAAATTCAAGCATTGGCCAAAATGGTCTCCCCGAAGACCCTAAAGGACGTCTAAAGACTCACGGGATGCTTGGCCTCATTAAACAGATTCATAGCAAAGTCAACAGACCGATGCCTACCATTTTTGAAAGCTCTAAAGAAGGGCAAGGGAGTCGAGTGGAACGAAGATTGTGAAAGGGCTTTCCAGGCCTTGAAAGATTACCTCGGGCAAGCACCACTGCTATCAAAACTAGAAACGGGAGAAACGCTGTATATGTACTTGTTCGTCTCTGAAGCAGCCACAAGTTTCGTACTGGTAAGACAGGAGGATGGAGTCCAGAAACCAATATACTACACCAGCAAAGCACTGTTACTAGCCGAGACCAGGTACTTGCCAGCAAAAAAAATGGCACTCGCTCTAATAACGACACCAAGGAAGTTAAGGCCATATTTCCAGGCTCATAAAATCGAAGTATACACCAACTACCCACTGAAATTAATTCTATAGAAACCAGAAGTATCCGGTCGATTAACGAAATGGGCGATAGAGTTAAGTGAATTCGATGTAGAGTATCTTCCAAGGACAGCAATTAAAGCCCAAGCGGTGGCAGACTTTGTGGTAGAGTTCACCGAGCCAAGCATAGAGGTGGCGAGAATGATGGTGGAGCAAAATAAAAAAGTATTCAAGTGGCAACAACGCGTTGACGGGTCGTCAAACACGTACGGCAGCGGGGCAAGGGTAGTGGTGTCAACCCCGGAAGCAGATTTAGTCGAATGTGCCTTGCGTTTTGACTTCAAAGCTACTAACAACCAAGCTGAATACGAGGCACTCATAGCAGGATTAAAGGTTTGCACAGTTCTAGGAGCAGATGAGGTGGAAATCTTCAGCGACTCTCAAGTTGTTGTCAATCAGGTGCTAGATGAATACCAGGCGAGAGATGAAAGCATGATCGCTTACCTGGAATTAGCAAAGGAGCTACTGGGAAGATTCAAAGAATACAGAATTGTCCAGGTCCCCAGAGAAGAAAACGAGCAGGCTGACGCCTTGGCCAAATTGGTGTCCGCCACAATCAACATCTGGCCCAAAACTATTCCTATGATCCGTCTACTGCAGCCGAGTATAGTCAAATTGAAGGAAGTTGGGGCAGTCTTTGGCGAGACAAATAGCTGGATTACACCAATCAAAGAATACCTCGTTAATGACGTACTCCCAAGCAATCCATTAGAGGCAAAACGATTGAAGTACAGAGCTACGAGATATTCAGTACTCAATGGAGAACTGTACAAGAGGGGGTACTCAAGTGCACTACAGAGATGTGTCGGGCTTGAAGATGTTAGGATTATGCTCAATAGCAAGAGTATAATGTTGTAATTAACAATCTTTTTCATATTAATAAAGTGATTTCTGGTTTAACAAATCTTATAGCATTTATAGTTTAATATTATAATTATCAAAGTAAATAATCATAAGGTCTAAAGACTATGAGAAAAGAAGAATTGTTCGTACATCTGGATATGTATGTGGTAGACACAATTCTTTAGTTAGTCTTGAATATTGTTCACAACTTAAGTTAAAGGTTGGGCACCTTTATCTTGTTAAAGTTGTAGAAATCTTTTGCTAGCATTTGAGTGGGATCAAATGAGATATGATGAGTCTAAAATCATCGGAGTGTCTTCGAGCAAAAGAATATAGTGCACTGGGTGCATTGAACTGGATCACAATGAAATACTTTATCTATAACCGTCAGTAGATAAAAGTCTTTTCATTATCAGGACAATCGGAGAGTCTATCTTAATCCTGAGATAAATGATGGACTTATGGTTGCAAGTGATATCATTTGAGTTATCAATGAGTACGATTATATCGCATAGTCTATCCTCGATAGTTTGGTGATATTCATTTGTTAATCGATAGAGGACTTCATTTATAGATATGGACATCGTGGCTCCATTTATTAAATGAGAGTATAATATCATCATATGGATGCTTTGAGGTAATTGGATATTAAATCTCAACGTTGAGTTTTCGATAGTGTCTATTGAAAACATGGCTTCTGGACAAGTCAAAATATCCAAGTTCAAAACGTGGTCATATGAGTAAATATGGTAACTTGGAGAGTTATAGGCGGTCTATGAACTCTTGGCGATTACTGATATTAATCACAAGGATACACTATCTCCAACTTGATTGTCTAGGGTATGAATGAGGAACATCTTCCTTTTCTATCTTTATTTAAGAGTTCAATTTTAGCTCTTTAGTGGAATGAGTTAAAATTAATGGATCGGACCTAAGTGAATCATTTGTTGATTGTGATTAGGTTATGTCTATTGAAGCTTAAATTTAGATGGCCCGCCAAGATCCCCAATCCACACGGACTTGCATGGATCACTTGATATATTCTACCGGACCAATTTAAGGGTCCATCTAGAATTGCATTTAATATATTAAGAATATAATTTGCACATTATTTATGTAATGGGCTGCTCAATTATATTTATATATTAATGAATGGCATGTGGGCTTGTTTCTTTTAGTAAGAATGGGTCTGGTTCACATGTGGGCTTTTTATTTAAAGTCCAATGGATTAAATGAAATGAGAAAATAATATAAGGCCCTATTTTAGACAAGTGGGGCGGCAAGGGTTAATATATTAGCCTATATATTATTTTGTTTCATTGTTTAATTAAATAAGAATTAATTAATTTATTAATTAATTGTTTAATTAAGAAACAAATCTTTTCTGATTAGGAAATATGATTCCTAGAGTTATACTATTGGTAGTAGTATACTAAAATTAAAAGACTTGTTTGGTAAGAAAATAAATAATTAATTTTATTTATTTAATCAAATAAGAAGTCTTTTTATTTAGTCAAATAAAAGAATAAAAGATCTATGAGTTGGATTAGGGTTTGAAGTCTTAAACTAAATAGGAATTAGGGTGCAATACAAACTCTTTTTGGCTTGAGTATTGCGGCAACCCTAGTCCCTTTTAGTGTAGTATTTTCGGCAACCCTAATAGAAAGAAGGAAAGAAAAATTGGCCACCTATATATGGGTAATTATAGAATTCGGCCAAGGCAAGGATTGTGCTAGAGATACAATTTTCTTCTTCTTCTCAATTCATAGAAAGTATTATTTTTATTCTACTAAAACATAAAAGAGTGAATAGATTATTCTTTGATGGTACACTAATTGCTTGTTCATCAATAAGCTTGTGTGTACAACATCGATTTAGGTTCACGCGAGTTTCGATCATTAGATTGAGAACTCAAAAATGACCGGAATAATCTTAGTCTTCTTTTGATTGTTTTGTGACTAACAAAAGAAAAAGAAAAGTTTGTTTGTCCATTCTCAGGTTTGCAATTCAAAGAAAAAGGGAGAGCACGCTCCTAGGTGATTCACGTTCGTGCTAGGATTGAAGATCTTGAGGATTACCATCGACGTAAGTCAATCAGATCACGCGACAAAAGGTATTCTTCTTTTGTTGATTATATGTATGTTTAATTAATTAAAGGGTTAAGGTTCATAAAAAGGAAAAATTTTAAAACATACTAAATCTATTTTTAGTCTCGCTTCCGCTGCGTGCACTACGGTATTTTTCCCTACAGAAGAAGCAGAAGGGATCCTGAGAAGCATACATAGTGGAAATTATGGGAATCACGCTGGAGGTGTCAGCCTAGCCCACAAAACATTAAGGCAGGATTTTTACTGGCCAACATTATTCGCCGATGCTAAAAGGGTGGCAGCAGGGTGTGAGGCTTGTCAGAAAATTACAAACAGCATTCGCCAACCACCTGAACTCTTGCAAAGTATTACCTCGCCTTGGCCATTCGCTATGTGGGGAATTGACTTGATCGGCCCAATGCCAACAACACCCGGAGGAGCGAAACACGCTATTGTAGACATGGATTATTTTACGAAGTGGGTAGAAGCCGAACCATTGGTGCAGATAACAGAAGCAAACACTATAAGCTTTGTGAAGAAAAATATCCTGTACATATTCGGGATACCAAACACTATCATCACTGACAATGGAACCCAATTCGACGGTAATAAATTCAGGGAGCTGTGCGACAAGTATGGTATCAATAACTACTACGCATCCCCAGCACATCCGTAGACAAATGGCCAAACTGAAGCACTGAACAAAATCATAAAATACAACCTGAAAGCCAAGTTGGCTGCAAAGAAGGGTAGCTGGGCAGAGAAGTTACCACAGGTACTCTGGGCATATCGGACCATAGAAAGAAGTTCAACAGGTGAGACCCCATATTCCATGGCTTACGGAGCTGGAGCTGTCATTCCCGTGGAAACATCTTTCTCTTCACTAAGGGCACAACTCTTTCAACCGGAACTCAATATTGATATGCTAAAGTGCGGTCTGGATGAGCTAGAAGAAAGAAAAGAACACGCACAAATAAGAAACGCTGCTTACCAACAAAGGGCAGCTAGGTACTACAATTCACATGTGCATGAAAGAAGGTTCGCACTCGGCGATTTGGTGCTGAAAAGGGTGAACCCAGGAACCAGAGACAAAGCTGCAAGATCACTCGCAGACAAATGGGAAGGGGCCTATCAAATTACAGGCATAGCTGGTCACGGGGCATATCGCATTACTCGAGAGGGTTTTGGCGAATTACCTCGGCCATGCGATGCACAGTACCTGAAGATATACTACCCTTGATTATTTCATTCCTTTCTAAGATTTATTTCAATGTTTTCTTCTTAGGCAGTTTCCGTTTTAGCATTTTTTATGTTTTTATTTTTGACAAAAGTTACAGGAAGTAGTCAATAAAGAGTAATTTATTACTAAGAACCCGTGACTTGACTCGCTGCTAAAAGTAACCAGTTACAAAGAGTATTCGCCATCGTACATCCTAAGTTACCGTTGCGTAAAGACGAGTTTTATACTCGCAGCAACGAAAACGAGCGGAACGACCCCCAAGATTAAGGCGGGTCAAAGGCAACTGCACCACCATAGCCTAAGGCTGTCATAAAAACCAGTGGTCGCCGCCGCGAGGAAAAAAAGGGGAAACACCCAATCGAAAGCGTATACGAGGAATCTCAAACGCTGGGGATTGAGAAAGCTAGCTGAAAACAAAAAAACGATTAAAGCATAAAGCAAAAAGCAAAAAATCAAAAAGCAAAAAGCAAAAGAGGGAGATGTCTCAATAATATGCTGAAAACTTGGTGTATGGTCGGTACGTCCTGACAAACACTGAGTACGCCAAAAACTCAGCAATGGTAGCTGAATAAACAACAATAATATGCTAAAAACTTGGTGACAAACACTGAGTATGCCAAAAACTCAATAATGGCAGCTGATAAAAAGAACAAAGCCGAAAACTCAGTAAGGGCAGCTGAACAAAAAAAAAATGAAGCTAAAGGAGTTATAAATTAATTTATAAAAAAGTTGTTTACAATTGAAGCTATAAAAGATATAGAGAGTTATTTACAACTGAAGTAAGGCATAATTTCAACCAGCCGCGGGAGGACCCTCGCTGTCTTCATCCTCTTCAATCTCATCTTTAGAAGGCCAGGTTATTTCTTCATCCCCATCCGGCATGAAAGGCTCATAATCCCTACTAGCAACAGGACCTAAATCGGGTTTATTACTAGAACCAGAAAAGCTACCTTTCTGACCAGAATAGTAAGTATTAAAGGCGCGTTTGCTGGGAACTTCTAAGTGCATCAGATGAGGCTCAGTCCTGGTATAACGATAGTGGGCCTTCCATCGCTTTCTCTGTTCTTTAATTGAACCTACTGCGCTGGCCATGTGCAACTGAAGAGACTTGTCGAAGCGCTTTAGAGCCTTTTCATTCGAATGATCCTTCATGGCGAAGAACTTCTTTGACTGCATCATGCCTCGTTCAAATTCACGCAGCAAAAGCGCATCGTAGGCAAGGGATCTCTTAAAACGATCAACCGCTTCAACCTCTAAAATAGCCTTCAAGTCGTTGAAGATGACATCACGCGAAGACAACTGATTGCACAAATCCAATACCTCACGCTCAGCTTTTTCTCTAGTCTCCTCAGCTAGTCGCTCGGCCTCTAAACGTGCTGCGAGTGATTCTTGATTAGCAGACAATTGCTCTCTCAGCGAGCGAATCTCTTCCTCAGCAGCGGCCAGTTTCTCTTCAGCAGCCAGTTGAGTAGAAAGATAACCATCTGCGGATTCCCTCAACTGAGTAAGTTGCTGAGCATGGAATTCCTCAACAGAAAGCTTCTCAGCTACCAAAGTGGAGGCCTGCTCTCGCAGACGCTTTACATCCCTGGAAAGGAAATTGCCGCGCCTGTAGTTGTCAGCTAACTAAGACATCATCTGAACAAAAAAAAAAAAAAAACATACAAGTCAGCAAACATGCGAACGAAAATATAACATGAATACTACAAGAAACTCACTAGAGAGTGGCAGTTGAAGAAAAATTCCATTTTTCTGTTACAAGATCTGCTCTTCACATGCTCCCGACCTTCATCAACATAAATGTCGTTGTTAATTAGGTATGAACAAATCTCCGTAGCTGTGAAGTCCGAAAGGGAAACAGACTCAACTCTCTCACCAGCTTTGGTTGGACCAACGGGAGGAGCTTCATGGGGCAACGCCCAAACCAGATGCAGAAGCCCTGGGTTGTTTTGATGACTCTAGCTTACTAGCTGGCCCTGGCCGACCAGATGGCCTAGGTTGACTAGCGGAGGAAACATTCGGCTTACCGGCAGCCGCCGGAGGAAAAGCTACAATGGTCGGGGTGGGGGTAGAAGCGTTCAACTCGTTAACTCCCTTCGGGAGTGGAGACACCACCGTACTCACCCCTTCAGCAGGAACTTCAAGGACAGTTGTTTGAATATGGGGTGTCTTGGGGAGTACAGGTCCATCAGCGCCCTCCTCGTCCGAGGAAACAACATACTGCATAACTCTTGACGCCCGCTTTGGAGGTCGTGCAGTATGATCGGGGGTACCCTCAGCCCGGCGTTTGCCTCTACCGGTTCTGGGGGTCAGGTCACTTACAGGATCCAGGGGAGTTTCAAGGACATCCGCATCAAAAATAGGGATGTCACTAACCGCCCCTGAAACTCCAACCTTTTCTTTTCCCTTGCGGCTGGGGGTAGTCGTAGGAGTATTCGCAGCAGGCGTACTCGCAGCAGTCTCTGGATGCATAGGGGGCTACCCCGACTCAACAACTCCCCCAACAACATCACCAACTTCCTCGCCATCTGAGGGATCACCACCATCCGGGCTAGCAATTCCTTCTTTAGCCAAACCAGCAGTATGTCTTTTATTGGCCGTCTCAAAATTCTTTACTGCCCGGGCTTGCAAATCGCAAATTGTATCAAAGTCACACACTGCGAAAAATAACCAAGCGTCACTAACAGAATAAACAAAACAGTAATATCAAAAAGAAGGCTGATAAAACTTACGGCGAGGAAGCCTAGCAGGTAGGCGTGTGAAAATTCGTTGTGCGATCATTTTCTCCTCGTCCAAGAGGAAAGATCTACCTCTCTCGTCCAACGGAAGGACAGCTGCCGCGGCAAGATGAGCAATCTCAGCATCAAAGAGGACAGGGTTTGTTTTCGACCAAGCCTCAGGAGAAGTGAAGTGCCTGGGAACCTTCTTTGCCAAAAAACTATGGCTCACACTGGTGGGCATATCCCTGCCCCACTCGCCACCAGCAAAAAACCAACTATTCTTCCACCTTTTGTTCGAAGTGGGAAAACCTCAAATGAAGCCCTTCTTTTTCTTATCGCTAGAGATTACCACCTGTCCGGGGTTCGCCACACCCTCAGGGATCCAATTTTCCACTGCTGAGGAGAGAAGGAAATACGTGCCACTATTGCCCGCTTGTCTTAAAGTATAAAAATGGCGAATCTCGCGGGGCGTAGGGGGCCTATAGCCCTTCAATTTCCACATCAAACACAGGCACATCTGGCATCAAACAATATGTCACTCTCACTATTGATCAAAACATGATAGATCAATGGATCAAAGAAGGATACTCCCATCTCCACATAGGTGCTGTCAGAATCATTCTCTCTCTACACGGCCAAAAAGGCTTACCTGTCACTGCCAGACTGGCCTTGCTCAAGACCATTTATACTCAGTATGAACATGCTGTGATTGGCACTTGCCTATCTACTCTTCATGCTGGTAGCATATCCCTCACATATTATCCCAACTTCAACATTCCTTTAAGGGATCAGAACCTCCACAAATGCCTCAAAATCCAAGTCCAGATCCTTGGTGCGCCTATGCAAGCTAATTCCTATATGGCTACTGTTCATCACCAGCTTGCTTACAGACTCCAAGACCATGCTCTTGATCTCCCACTTCCTGGTCATAATGGTGATACGATCTTCATCAAAGCAGAAAGAGAAGATGAAGTCCCTACCATCCTCCAAATCCCAAAACAACTGCCCAGAGAGAAGCTTACAGAGATCATGCCTCTTGAATGGCTCAAAAATTATGAAAAGGTTGTCCAGGACGAAGCTCCTGTCGTTGCTGCTGATACGTCATATGTTCCTCAGCCAGATGGCTCCATCAAAACAATCTATACACCCCTCACCGGTTCTAAGGCTTCTTCCAGTTCAGAGACTTCTCTGATATTCCAAGCCCTTATGATTCAACCGGTTACCACTGAAGATGACATTCCTATCCACAGTTTTGAAGCTGACGAATCTCCGATCTACACTGATAAGATCCGTGGTCACTTCATCTGGGATGATGATCCCAATATGTGTGATGCAGACTGTATCTGTCGACGTTGTCTTAAAGATACCTCTCCTACCTTCTGCAAACCCTGGAACAAACCTCATAAACCAAATCATCCTGACAGTCCTTGGATAGGCCTCAATCCTATCAAAAATAAACTTTTGCCCATTTATGACAGAGCTTTACAGATCTTACGGTCTGAAGGTCTCCTACCTCCACAACCTGCCCTTGCAGTTCCTAATCAACCCGCACCTGTCCCTTGCTACATGACCTCAGATTATGATTGTGATTTCCCTCCACTTGAATCTTCCTCAAATCAAGAAAAAACTCGTTTCTCAAAACCTTTTTTCCAATCTACCGAAGTCCAACCCGATGGTTCTTACAAACAGCCCTCTCAGGCTGAACAAGTCCTCAACTGGCAATCTCACAATGCCAGAGCTCAGAACAGAGTTCTTAACTCTATTGATCAGAAGATTGATCGTGTTACACGACATGTTTCTCAACATGATCATCATCTCCAGAGCCTTGATGCCTCCTTCAGAGATCTGGCTTCTGACCTGCAATTAAGAATTGTTAAGCTTCACTCTGATCTTCACAGATATATTTCTCATGGATATTCTGGCCCAGATTTTGACATAAAAGAAAGAGAAATCAAGCAACTTAAAGATCAGCTTGAACAGCTGACCAGAGATCATTCTTACAAACCAAAACCCTATTCTCATCACTCACAATCACTGTTTTTCCCTGTATCTCCTACACATTCACCCCCTTCCAAACCTGATGATTTTTCCAACCACTTTAAATCCACTGGTGAATTGTTCCAGAAATATCCCGTTCTCTCTTCTCCACCGGCAAAACCTAAGAAGAGGTCTCCTTCGAAGCAGAAAGACAAGCAAGCAGCTTCCAGTTCATACAACCCAGTCGTATTTGCTTCTAAGACTTGTTCCTCCTCATCAAAGTCTGATATAGCGTCCTTCTCTGAAGACGCTTCCTCCCGGTCGTCACAGACTTCCTGTCCTTCATCTTGGCTGGATACTGCTACCTCTTCTCCTCCTGATCACGCTGACCTTACTCAAGTTTTCATGGCATCTCGCACAAATCCTCAACCCTCAACAAGAACCTATGAGTCTCCCGATGAGACTACCTCCACTACTCCAGCTCCCTTTGTCGAAGAACCTCCAGAACATGTTCCTGGCCGTTCTCCTGCTAAACCAACCAATGGCCCTTGGTTTACCCTTGATGACACCTCTTCTCGTTCCTGGAGAAAAAGGGTTTCAGAGATGAGCGCATGGCTTGACCTACAACTGGCAAAGTCTGAACAGAACCTTGAAACAATTCTACGTGAGTTCGTCTCTCGTTTTACTGGTTCTCTCAGAGATTGGTACCAAGCTCTTGGTGAATACAGACAACTCCAATTTGTTAGAGTTCCCTTAGCCTCACAAGCCATGGGATACATATTCAGAGAATTCCTTGGTGATCCTGACCATTTCTATAAACAAGCTAGACAAGAATTCTTTGACATGCGTTGCTGCTCTCTTAAAAGAAATGACATCATGTTCCATTACAAGCGGATGTCTCAATGATATCATACCCTTGGTGGAATTAATGATCATAGTCTTAAACAAGTCTATGTCAACTCCCTTCCAGATGACCTCCAAGATGAGATACAACAAAAAATAGACACCTCGGGACAATCTCTCAATGATACATCCTTAGGTGAACTTCACATGTATGCTCTCAGCTCTCTTGACAAACTTTGTGCCACTCAAAGATTTTTCTCCAAGATGCTCACAGAAGGCAAACACCTGCAGTCCCAATGCCGTCAACCTTCTCTTCAGATCAAGTGCAAATCCTTATGCTCTTGCACCTGCAACACGAAGAAGAAGAATCATTTCAAACGCTTCAAAAACAAGAAAGGTAGTTCTAAAAGATTCAAGTTCTTCCGCAAGAAAGCACTGCGAGGTTGGAATAAATCCCAACGATGCTACATTTGCGGCAAACCCGGACATTGTGCTAAGAAATGTCCTAACAAAAACACAAAGTCCACCAGATTAGTTCAGCAGTTAAAAGATATTGCTGATGAAGTTCCGTCCGATGCAGACATTGAATCCATCTTCTCTGAACAAGATCATGCAGATTCCTCCACGACCTTCGTTCTTCAAGAAGATCTTTCTGACTCAGAATATTCTGGCTCCTCTGACTACAGTTCTGTCCCTGAATCTTATCAGGCTACTCAGCTCGATCCTCATTCCGGTCCCCAAGCTCCGGTTCAGATTCTACCTGACAATTACTCCAGACCTGTTGATGTTATCGCTTATTTCGACACAGGTTCTCACACTACAATGATGAACCCAAAGGTCCTTCCTCCAAAATTTTGGAAATCCCAAGTGTAAGGATTCCCATATCTTGATTGGCTTATTTCGTGGACAAACCACATGTTGGGGTTGTGAATGTAAGGGTAGTCTAAATGTTTAAGGTTGAAGCTCGAAGGCCCTTTCAAGACCTCAAGGGACAAGCACGCCAAAGGTATAAATTCTTGTGCTTGATTTTTTCTTTGAAGAGATTTAGTAAGCACACACACACTTAGCATACTTGCATTTGTGTGCATACTCTTCACATGTCACTTTACACACTAGCACTTTGGTTGATATATCTTGTCGTGTGTATATGTGCTTTATAATTCGTTTCCCGACATTGTTCGGAAACGTCCGCGCTTGCACTAATGAGTGCTTGGTTTCGCGCGAAGACCGCCTATGGAGAATGCCCTTGGCTTCTCCTTGGTTTTCACTATTGTTGGTGATCGGCGGTTATTATCGGCGGCCTGGCCGCCGAATGAAACCGCCGTTTCAGTCCAGATTGGTCTGAAGCAATTATGCGGTCAAGATCGGCGGTCACGACCGCCGTTCGAAACCGCTGTTCATACCTGATCGATTTTAATCTCTCGGTCTAATTCGGCGGTTGGATCGGCGGTCACGAAACCGCCGAATGAAACCGCCGTTGATGCTCTGTTCTTCACGAGCTCAATTCGGCGGTCGTTATCGGCGGCCTGGCCGCCGATTGAAACAGCCGAACGGTGCGTTTCAGGGGCAAAATTATCTTTTCACATGCCTAATTCTTGATGTCTATAAATATCTTATTTTCTCATTCTCTAATCAAGCTTCTTGAGTTATTAGAACCCTAAACTTTCAAGAGAGATTTTTGAGAAAAAATCAAATCAAGAACTCACCTTTAAACACTCAAATCAAATCCTTTTTGCATCAAATTTCATATTGCATCCTCTATGTCTACATAGAAAGCATCTATGATTGGATTGGCATCATCACAATATGTTTGGTAAGATTTTGATTAGTTTCATCTTATTTTAGTATTTTTACTATCAAGCATATTCTCTTTTAATTTACATGTATGTTGTTGATCATATGATAAATACAAGAATAGAGAATTAATTGTGATGAATTAATTGAGTGTTGTTTTTGTGATAGCTAATTAGGTTTTTGCTTAATCTTGATTAGCTAAGCTATTTGACATGTCATTTAGCAATTGATATCTAGGGTTGATTAAATTGATTATATCATCATCCTAGATAAGCATCTAAGGTTACCTAGCCTTGTTTGTTATTTGAATATTCATACATATTCACATAGGTTGCATAATCTCTTCTTAGAGAATTTAGTCTTGAGGCTAAGGTTGGTTAGGCCTCAAGCAATTGGACTAGAGCCACTTTTAAAGGCCCGTGTGGTAGAAGTGGGGGGTTATTGACCGGAGTGTTAGACGAGGTCTACATAGGTTGTAAACTCCATTTCGATTAGTGGATTTCGAGGTCCGAGTGTGGCGCACTAAACAGCCCGTGGTTTTTCCCAGTGGTTGGGTTTCCACGTATACATCAAGTGTTATTTAAATTCCGCACTATATTACACTTGCTTGTATTTTTGACTAGTAGGGGCATTTTCGTAAAATTGACTTGCATGCGAAAATTGGGTAATAATAGTTAAAATCTATTCAACCCCCCTCTAGCTTTATATAGAACACGCCTCTAATTTGTTTCAATTGGTATCAGAGCGGGTTCTTAGATATACTTAGGTGATCCTAACTCATTTTAGGTGTGTTGTGCATTTGTGTGATTTTTGCTCATTCATACATTTTGCATACATTTCATTCATTCATTTGATACAATGAGTGGATTCGGTGGCAACCATGAGGGTGCTTCAAGCACACGGCCTCCTCTCCTCACCGGTGTGAATTATGCCTCATGGAAAGGCAAGATGGAGGCATATGTGTGCCAAATCCATGATAGGGCATGGATGGCAATTGAAGATGGGTATGCACCTCTTATGATGACTCCCACGAGTGGTGGAGAAGAAGTACTCAAGCCAAAGGCCCAGTGGTCACCTGAAGAGTTTGAGACTTCAAAATGGAATAGGAAGGCATGGCATGCTCTTCTATGTGCAGTGGATGAAAATCAGTACAAACTGATTCAGAACACTAGGATAGCCAAGGAGGTATGGGATATCTTACAGGTTGCACATGAGGGAACCGATGTCGTTAAGGATTCCAAGCTACAAGTCCTTCAAACGCAATTTGAGTTGCTTAAAATGGAGGAGGACGAGTGCTTCAATGACTTTGAAGTCAAGTTGATGGATATTGTGAATCAAAGCCATCAACTCGGTGATCCTTATTCGGATAGGAGAGTTAAGCAGAAAATTATGAGGTCTCTCCCCGCTAGGTTCGAATCAAAAGTGACGGCTTTAGAGGAAAATAGCACATACAAGGATATGAAGCCGAGCGAGGTGATTGGAAAACTCCTCGTCTATGAATCTAGGAAGGCTCCTAGTATTTCACCTCCTAAAAAGCAAAAAGGAATTGCTTTGAAAGCTTCCAAGGTTGAGAAGGAGGAAAAAGGTGACTCGGACCAAAACATGGCTTTGCTACTTAGAAGATTCAAGAAGTTTGTCAAGTTCGAGAATAAGGGCATTGGATCCAAAAGCCAAGACTTGAAGAAAAAAGCTCCCTTCAAGAGTTTTGAGCCTAGGCAAGAGCATAGTGAGAAGAAAGGGGTCCAATGCTATGAGTGTGGTGGTATAGGTCACATCTCACCGGATTGTGGGAACTTGAAGAACAAGATGGCAAAAGTGATGACCGCCACATGGAGTGAAAGTGATGACTCCGGATAGGGAGATAAGTCATCAAGTGATGATGAGCTTACCATCAACTACACGACATTTGGGGCCACTTGTGTAGAAGATAAAGTTGTTGGTAAGAATGACTTGACTAGTGATCCCATAGAAGAAAAAGATGAAGAAGTAGCTTTAGAGAAGATAAATGTAGCTACTCATTGGGATATGACTCTCATTGACTCAAGAGGCCAAGGTGGAGGTCTAAATGACTCCATTAGTGAGAATGAGAGTGGAGGAGATAACTTAAGTGAAGATGACTCCTCATCTAACTCTACAAATGGAGGTGTAGAGAAAATGGATGTAAATGACTTTATAGTCAAGTGTGAAAGTTCATTGGAGAAGAAAAATATAAAGTTGAAGATTTTAGAGGATGAAAATCTAGAACTTTCAACACACAATGACCACTTAAGTAAACAAGTGGAGGCATCCAAGAAGATTGAAGACAAGCTAAGGGATGAGCTAGCTATGTCTAAGAGGAATGAAGAAGGGTTGAAGAGAGAGCTTGTTGAAGCCATAGAGTCATTGTCTAGGATGACTACAAGCACCAAGAAACTTGACCACATTCTTGGTAGTGGAAAGAACCCTTGTGACAAGAGAGGTATTGGGTATGAAGTAAGCAAGGAGATCACTACTCCAACCAAGACCATCTTTGTCAAGAGTTTGGGCAAGATAGAAGCCTCACCGGTGCACACTCCTAGGAAGAAAATTGATCTAGGACAATGTTCAAGAAGTGCACAAGTGAAGGTAGCTCCAAAGAGACAACCTCAAGCTCAAAAAGTTCCTCAACCTAACTTCCCTCAAGCTCATATTCATCAAGGGAAGAGGCTAATCATGCAAAATGAAACAAGGAAGCAAGCTAGACCGGTTCAACAACAAAGAAGATTTGAACCCGCTCAACCACAAAGTCATGGGATGGCTCCTATGCATGCACAAGGACATGGTATGAATTCTAAATTTATCCCTACATGTCACTTTTGTGGTGTTAATGGTCACATTAGACCAAATTGCTTTCATTTCATTAAATTATGTAGAATCAAAAGCATGATTGAAAAGAGAATGATAAGAGCTAGAATGCATGCTAATAGGAAGGAAAACATTCATATTCATGATCCTATTAATTCTAGTACTCTTGAACCATTGTCCACTAGGAAGAAAAATGTCATATCTATGTGGATAAGGAAAAATGAACCCGCTTGCTATGAGACTAACAAGTCTCAAATAGGTTCAACCAAGTCAAATGGACTTGGGAGGTCCATAGGACCTCATGACCTTCATTGATGAAGGATGATATTGACCCTATATGGGGAACTCAAGCAAAGAGAGCTTATGCATACTTGTTGCATGCAAATATTTGAAAAATCTTATGCTTCTTTGTTAATTGCTTGAGTAAGCTTGGTTGCACATTTGTATATATGTTTTCAATTCAATAAGTGTGAACCATGCTTGTTTACAATCCATGTCATATTTATGTTCAAACATGCATTTTTGGACTAGGAGATTTACATAGGAAGTATGATTTGGATGACCTATAGTTATCTCCATGACATGATGATTCTTAATGACATGCTTAAAAATTGAAAAGCATGAGTTGTTTATAACATGCTAATGTCATATGAAAAGCATGAAATTCAAATGACATGCTCAAATGAAAAAGCATGAATTGATGATTGCAATTTTTAAATGCAAATCTTGTGTGAAAAAGCTTATGAGGCTCTAAATGAATAAAGGATCTTGTATCCGTTCAAAGGAATTTATATTCCAAATTGTCTCTCTTTCTTTATTTCTTGAACATGTCTATTATCATACGGGTTTCATTCCCGGAAAAATCAAATAGGGTGCAAAGTTGCTCATGACATGTTTGACTTATAAAGATGGATATAGTTGCTCATACATTAAAATTAATGAAAACTCTATATCTTTGCTTCTCTCATGACATTGGTGAAATTGGTTTGAATTCTTTTTAGAAACCTTTGTCATTTGCTTTGCCAAATACCATTGTATTTTGGACTTGAATGCTACATGTCTTGTATGCAAAGCATGCTTTGTTTCACACATTTATTTCAAAATAAATCTCCTTGTTTCTCTCCATTTGATAGAGTTGCATAAAGTGCATTTTGTGATTATGCAAATGACTTGAATGTTATCTTCTCTCTTTGCTAAGTGACCCGGTTGGGGACTACTCCTTTGCCTATATCATGACAAAAAAGGGGAGTAGAATGGTGGTAAGGGGGGTTGCAATTATGCATGTTGGGGAGACAATACATTGAGGGGGAGTAACCCTTTGAGGGGGAGCATTGCATTCATCATACATTGCATGATGTTGTGTTTAATTTCTTAGAAATGCAAATGCTTGTTTATGTCCTCACTTGATTCATCTCACTTTTACTTGAATTGGAAAGTATAGAAACTTTGCTTTCAGGGATTGATTGTTCTACTTGAGATTGAAGACTTCAAGTTTATTTTTATATATCTCTTTGTAAAGTAGAAAATCTTAGTAGACCCGTAGTTTCTATTATAATGTGAGGAATCAATGTGAGTGGTGGTTTTGTCACGAAATAGCCAAAGGGGGAGATTGTAAGGATTCCCATATCTTGATTGGCTTATTTCGTGGACAAACCACATGTTGGGGTTGTGAATGTAAGGGTAGTCTAAATGTTTAAGGTTGAAGCTCGAAGGCCCTTTCAAGACCTCAAGGGACAAGCACGCCAAAGGTATAAATTCTTGTGCTTGATTTTTTCTTTGAAGAGATTTAGTAAGCACACACACACTTAGCATACTTGCATTTGTGTGCATACTCTTCACATGTCACTTTACACACTAGCACTTTGGTTGATATATCTTGTCGTGTGTATATGTGCTTTATAATTCGTTTCCCGACATTGTTCGGAAACGTCCGCGCTTGCACTAATGAGTGCTTGGTTTCGCGCGAAGACCGCCTATGGAGAATGCCCTTGGCTTCTCCTTGGTTTTCACCATTGTTGGTGATCGGCGGTTATTATCGGCGGCCTGGCCGCCGAATGAAACCGCCGTTTCAGTCCAGATTGGTCTGAAGCAATTATGCGGTCAAGATCGGCGGTCACGACCGCCGTTTGAAACCGCTGTTCATACCTAATCGATTTTAATCTCTCGGTCTAATTCGGCGGTTGGATCGGCGGTCACGAAAACGCCGAATGAAACCACCGTTGATGCTCTGTTCTTCACGAGCTCAATTCGGCGGTCGTTATCGGCGGCCTGGCCGCCGATTGAAACAGCCGAACGGTGCGTTTCAGGGGCAAAATTGTCTTTTCACATGCCTAATTCTTGATGTCTATAAATATCTTATTTTCTCATTCTCTGATCAAGCTTCTTGAGTTATTAGAACCCTAAACTTTCAAGAGAGATTTTTGAGAAAAAATCAAATCAAGAACTCACCTTTAAACACTCAAATCAAATCCTTTTTGCATCAAATTTCATATTGCATCCTCTATGTCTACATAGAAAGCATCTATGATTGGATTGGCATCATCACAATATGTTTGGTAAGATTTTGATTAGTTTCATCTTATTTTAGTATTTTTACTATCAAGCATATTCTCTTTTAATTTACTTGTATGTTGTTGATCATATGATAAATACAAGAATAGAGAATTAATTGTGATGAATTAATTGAGTGTTGTTTTTGTGATAACTAATTAGGTTTTTGCTTAATCTTGATTAGCTAAGCTATTTGACATGTCATTTAGCAATTGATATATAGGGTTGATTAAATTGATTATATAATCATCCTAGATAAGCATCTAAGGTTACTTAGCCTTGTTTGTTATTTGAATATTCATACATATTCACATAGGTTACATAATCTCTTCTTAGAGAATTTAGTCTTGAGGCTAAGGTTGGTTAGGCCTCAAGCAATTGGACTAGAGCCACTTTTAAAGGCCCGAGTGGTAGAAGTGGGGGGTTATTGACCGGAGTGTTAGACGAGGTCTACATAGGTTGTAAACTCCATTTCGATTAGTGGATTTCGAGGTCCGAGTGTGGCGCACTAAACAGCCCGTGGTTTTTCCCAGTGGTTGGGTTTCCACGTATACATCAAGTGTTATTTAAATTCCGCACTATATTACACTTGCTTGTATTTTTGACTAGTAGGGGCATTTTCGTAAAATTGACTTGCATGCGAAAATTGGGTAATAATAGTTAAAATCTATTCACCCCCCCTCTAGCTTTATATAGAACACGCCTCTAATTTGTTTCACCAAGTTCGGCATTTTCGAGCCGCTGATGGCAAGGTTTTTTCCACTAATCTGATTTCCCGGAAAAAGATTGGTATCCAATTTTTCCCATCCTTTACTTTTTGGGTCCAAGTCGTCGGAACTCCTCTTCCGGATAAAGATATCCTCATCGGCTGGGATGTTTTCTGCCAATGTAACTCTCTCTGGATTCTCCCTATTGGCATTCGATACAAAAAGCATTTCAAAACTTTTTCTGATATTCCGAAGATTTTCCCGCTCTCAGAAATCCAAGCCCCTTTTGAACATATTCAACAAAAATTGCTCCTGCGTTGTGCTAACAATCATGCCACTTTCTCTCATCCTTCTCCTCTGTGGAAGAATCCAGATTTCTTTATCAAGCTTCCCTTTAAGCTTAATGAAGATACTAATCCTACCATGGCTACCCATTCGGGCATGTCTCCCTCATATCTCAAGCTCGCTAATGACGAATGCAATGAACTCCTTCGTCAAGGTCTGATCGAACATACCTCTTCCCCCTGGGCGTGTCAAGCCTTTTACGTTGAAAAACGCACAGAGTTACTCAGAGGAAAAAAGAGATTAGTCATGGATTACAAGCCTCTCAACCTCTTTCTCAGAGATGACAAGTTTCCTGTTCTCAGGCCAAATGTCTTATTCTCTCAACTTCCAGGAGCTACGATCTTCTCCAAATTTGATCTCAAAGGTGCATTTTGGCAAATTGGTATTCATCCAGATGAAAGATATAAGTCAGCATTCTGTCTTCCTAATGCTCAATACCAATGGACTGTTCTCCCTTTTGGTTTAAAAACTGCTTCATCCCTTTTCCAAAAGGCTGTTGCCAGGATTTTTCATCCTCTCTTACACTCAGCACTCGTCTACATTGATGATATCCTCATGTTCTCTCCAGATGATACCTCTCACAATCTCCTTCTCCAACAGTTCCATGACATTATTCATCACTATGGTATCATGCTCTCCGAAAAGAAAAGCATAGTTGGGAAATCTGAAATTGAATTTCTTGGAATGCACATTTTCAACGGCCAATACCGTCCTGGTCATCATTTGGCTGTCCGTTTATTAGACTTCCCCGATTCTGATCTTAGTGTGAAACAAGTTCAACAATTTCTCGGAATCGTCAACTATGTCAGATTTCATTCCACATGTCAGTCATTACACCTCAGTTCTTTCTACGCTCCTCAAGAAGCGTCCTTCTCCCTGGAGTTCCTCCCACACTGAGGCCATCATCAAATTAAAGGAGATTACTCAATCTCCTCCTGCCCTCGTCATCCCTTCTTTGGGCCAACTCATTCTCCAAACTGATGCCAGTGATATTTTCTGGGGAGCCGTTCTCATTGAAGATCGAGACGGTCAACGAAGATACTGTGGTCATGCTAGTGGAAAATTCAAAGATGCCCAACAGCATTATCACACTATCTATAAAGAGATTCTTGTTGTCAAATACGGAATCCAAAAGTTGGATTTTCACCTCAGGACAAGAAACTTTATTGTTGAAATGGACAACTCATCTTTCCCAAAGATACGCGATTTCCGCAATAAGATTCCTCCCAATCCTCTCCTCTTGAGACTCAAAGATTGGTTTGCCCGATATGACTTCACTATTCGTCACGTGAAAGGCCATCATAATATAATTGCTGACATGCTCTCCAGACCTCCACTCACCTGTCTCATTACACCTACAGGTCATTATCCTCTTATCTTCATGACTTCTCCTGCTGGTCCCTCATCATCTTATGCTGGTCCTTCATCATCCTCACTAGCCATACTTGATTACTCATTCCTACCAGAACTCTTGGCCGCGTTGCCAACCGATCATTAACCTTCTCTAAGGCAGATCCAATCCTTCGCCAAGGCTCAACTTCCTGTCTACTTAGCTCACATCAAAAGCCAAGGCTGTCGTCACACCGTCAACAACCTATCTAGACCATTTCTTGACCCGTTCATAATGCCACCTTTCTACTACTTTTCTCCTCAACTCCTTTGGTTCCTCTGGTGTTTATCAGTCCTACATCATCATGCCATCGTCTTCCGAGACTGTGCTCTTATCTTGTGAATTATTACTTTCATTATGCTATTTTGTTTTATTAGACAACTGTTTGGCTTTATTAGGCTCTTTTGGCCTTATTAGGCTTTGATTTTTAGTTTGTGTGTTTTAGTTTGGCCGATGGCCCTGGTTTGGGTCAGTTTACTTTAACTAGTGAATTGCCACGATTGTTGGTCTACTGTGTAATAGGTTTGTCTGTACTCTATCTCTCCCCCTATATAAGGAGAGCTCGTCACTTGTGTAACTCAGACTTGAAAACTCCGAATAAAATTCTCTCTTGTGTGTTTAAACTCTCATGTCTTGCTAAATATCTCCTCCTCTTCCTTTGATTGTCATGTCTCTCATATAATTAACAGTCTGTAATTATCTCAGTATGCTCTGTGCTTGCCTCTAGTTGAGGATCCTGCATATCAGAAGATGAGATGTTGTTGGTTTTGGCTTAAGGTCCCTGTCTGTCTCTAGTGGGTTGGAAAGTTAGTACCCTGTTTAGGCCGTGGTTAGGCCGTCATTGTGGGGAAAACTCAAAAAACCTGTATGAGAGGCACCCAGGGGTACCTGCCACCCGTAGCGGCTCGAAAATGCCGAACTTGGGATTTCCAAAATTCTGGCGGAAGGACCTTTGGGTTCATCATTGTAGTGTGAGAATCTGTGTCGAAATAAGCGATGCCTCTAGTTGAGGATCCTGCACATCAGAAGATGAGATGTTGTTGGCTTTTGGCTTAAGGTCCCTGTCTGTCTCTAGTGGGTTGGAAAGTTAGTACCCTGTTTAGGCTGTGGTTAGGCCGCCATTGTGGGGAAAACTCAAAAAACCTGTATGAGAGGCACCCAGGGGTACCTGCCACCCGAATGAACTACCTTTATTGTTTTTGAAGTGTTTGAAATGATTCTTCTTCTTCGTGTTGAAGGTGCAAGAGCCTAAGGATTTGCAATTGATCTGAAGAGAAGGTTGACGGCATTAGGACTGCAGGTGTTTGCCTTCTGTGAGCATCTTGGAGAAAAATCTTTGAATGGCACAAAGTTTGTCAAGAGAGCTGAGAGCATACATGATTTAATTAATTATATATTATTATATATAATAATAAAATATAATATATATTTTCTATTACATATATATTTTATATATATATATATACATATTAATATATATATATCATATATATTATGTGTTAATATATATATATTATAATATATACATATTATTATAATACATATTAATATATATATATATATATATATATATATATTGAATATTATTACATATAGGATATATATATATATTATTATATTTAATAATATCTAATATATTAAAGATTATAATATATATATATATGATATATTGAATATTATTAAATATTATTATATATATAATAATTTATTTTTATATATTATATATTATTATATATAATAATATAATATATTATACTATTATATAATATATATAATATTATAAATGTAATTATAATATATATATATATATATATATATATAATATAATATATAATATATTAAACATGATTGTAATTGTTTGAAAATTTAAACGGTAAATTGGTCTTTTTGACACTTGTCTAGGGTCTTTTTGACATGGGTCAAGTGTCAAAAAGACCAATTTACCTTTTAAATTTTTAAACAATTACAATTATGTTTTATATAATAATATATAATATATAAAAATATATTATTATATGTATAATAATATTTAATAATATATATATATCCTATATATAATAATATTCAATATATATATATTATAATCTTTAATATATTAGATATTATTAAATATAATATATATATATATATATATATATATATATATATATATATATATATATATATTTATATTAATACATAATATATATGATATATATATTAATATGTATTATTAATATATATATTATAATAATATGTATATATATATTATATAAAATATATACGTAATATATATATTAATATTATTAAGTATTTAATAATATTATTACCATAATATATATATATATATATATATATATATATATATATTATTGTACATGTAATAATATTTAATATATATATATATATATATTATATACATTATATAATATATATATTATATTTTCTATATCTACTAATATTTAATATTATATATATATATATATCTATATATATATATCAATATAATAATATAATATATCTTTGTATTATATATATAATACATGTAATATTCTATATTAATATATAATAATATCAAATATTAATAATATATATAATATATATTTTATTATTTAATATATATATATATATATATATATATATATATATATATATATATATATATATATATATATATAATTATATATAATAATATAATATATCATATTATTATATATATAATACATGTAATATTCTATATTAATTATATATTTTATTATTTAATATTATTATATATAATATATATTGTTATATATATAAGAGGGGTACTCTGGTCATTTGAATCTCTTGTCCTGTCCTCTCTTGTCCCAATCATACTAAACGCATAATAGTACAGTCACAGTTCTGTCCCAGGCCTTCCAAACATAATACAGAACAATATGTCCGGTCCCGTCCTGTCCTGTCCTGTCCTGTCCCACCTTGTCATGTTCCATGTCCGTGCCAAACGCACCCTTACCACGGAAAATGAAACTACCATTATCAATGTCATTTAAATTCCTTTTCCCATCATTACCACCTATCATTAATGTAATCGCCCCCACCGTTATTATTCTCAACAACCTTTTTTGTAACATAAATCCATGTGCTTTAAACAAAGGAATCAAATCAGCTGTCAAATTTTGATGTCTCAATTTGTGTCCAACCAATCAAATTGGAACATGTGTGCACATTTATAGAAGCAGTTGAAAAATAATAATTAAATATGTACACATGTCCCAATTTGATTGGTTGGACACAAATTGGGACACCAAAACTTGACAGCTGATTTGAGTCCTTAAACAAATCACTATCAGTCGCCACCCTAAAGCCACCACGTCTAGAAGCCTGAGAGCCTTGAACAAGGTCACTCCTGCGATTCCACCTCCCCTCTAGTGTCGTCGCCCTTAACCAGGCGCCATAAGACAGCTCTTCTAATCCATCAGATCCCCCCACCGCAGAACCTTCAGAACATTCTCGCGTAGGATGGCTCAGATGTCCACACCGGAAACAGTGGTTCGGGAACCTTTCGTAGCACAGCATCATTACAGTTTCCTCCCCATCTCCCATAACGTCAACACGTAGAAATCGCCTTAGCGTATTCGTAATGTCCACACTACCACTCGTACCCGTAAGAACTCTCCTGATGTAGCCACATCCACATCTTTCACTTCTCCCACCATACTACCTAAGAACCAGCCTATCTCTTTCGAAAGGCACAACAATGGAACTTGATGAATCTGCACCTAGAACTCTGAATAGCAGAATGTCAGAGCTCCAATATCTCCCTTTCTCGTCGGCTCCCCCAAAGTAATCAGTGCACCATCAAAAGTCCATGGACCACCATTCAGCACCCTAGTGCGATCGCCCAGGTTGTTGAAATGAAACATAAAAATGTTTGATGATACAAACTCAATCTCCACACAGTCTGACACTTGCCACACACGTCCCATAGCCCCCATGAACACATCTCTATTTATCATCTTGTTTGATATCACCTTGCCAACAAGACTCAATGCGAGACGCTGTGCACTAGCCATTTTCAGTACCTCCTGCAACCGCTGTACTGGGCCCTCCCTCTCTAGAAGAGACAATTTTGCATACATCTTTGCAATTTCATCAGACCCCATTTCTAAGATGCTGAGAAGAAAAGCTAAC
The DNA here is from genome assembly GCA_008009225.1 of Acer yangbiense. NCBI lineage: Eukaryota > Viridiplantae > Streptophyta > Magnoliopsida > Sapindales > Sapindaceae > Acer > Acer yangbiense. Next base: position 11,632,952 of record CM017767.1, read on the forward strand.
CCAATGTCCAGACTTCACTTTCACCCTTCTAGTTCAAAGAGAACTTTCAGAGGAAAGACTTTTCATAACATAATTTTTTTCAAACTTAATACGAGTTTTTCTTTAATTAGTTTTGATATTGAGATTGGTTTAGTTAGTTCATTTTATTTTGTTTTGTTAATAATAATTTTTTTTTTTGTTTTATTTTCATTTTTAGTGAAGATTTTTCTTGTGTTATTTTTTTATAAAGATATTTTGAATAATACATGTAAATATTAATGTGTAATACTATAATAAATTTAAGGGTAAAATTTTCATCGTAGCTTAATTAAATGATAAAAAGGGTAAAATTGTACTTTAACTATTTCTGTCACAGTTGACTGTCATAAATTTAGTCAAAGGGACTAAAGTGATGTATCTTGAAGAAAAAAAAAAGGGATTAAAGTTACTAATATGACAAAAACGTTTAAAAAAGATGACATTTTATGAAACAGTAAGGACTTTGGTGAAATTCCCCCCAATTTATTGTTATTATTAAGTACACCTTCTCTTTGTGGTATTTCACCTCTGGCTTGCTTTTGATCGGTAGATGCAATTCATAATGATGGTCGGATGTATACACCTATTCTCTCAATAATATATCATTATTACTGCTGTTTTTTTAATGTAAAATCACTGTAAGAAAATAATATATCTGTTGACAGTTAAAAACTATCAACAAAACCTTTCTTGACAATTTTTATAACTATCAAGGAAGCTATTGTAAAAAAAAAGTCTTGACAGTTTATAATAATAATAATAATTATTATTTTTTTATGACAGATATTTCTTGGCAGTTAAAAACTGTCAAGAAAGATTTAATAATATTTAAATAAAAACTGTCATAATTTATATTTAATTAAAAAACATTTTTTATTTTTATAAACCATACATCAGCCCACCGGACGGCCACCTCCACCAGTCAACTGTCGTTAGAACCATTGCCGTCCGGTCACCCACCCCCGTCAGCCGCCGTCCGACAACCCATGCCCACTTATGAAAATAATGCCATTTAATATTGTCATTACCATGTATTGAACTTGAGACCTGAAGTCCAATGTTGCAAGTCTTTATCACTTGACTACAATAAATGATGTGTTAACATTTAAACACTATTTATATATAACCTATATGAGTTGTTAGAAATAATAATAAAAAAAACCTTTGTTACATAAATTTAAATTTAAATTTATTCAACTAATCAAAATTCTAGTTTCTACTATAGACATATATTAAGAAATATTTATTGAAACTTTTAATAAAATTATATTTTTTAAAACATATATAGTCGGGTTAATAGTCGGGTTATTAGTAAATACTCTATGGTCAGGTTTGGTTACATAGTAGAATGGTAATCGGAATGATAATGGGAATGAGAATGAGAATTGAAAGGAAAGAAAAACTAAGTTTTTTGTTTGGTTGGAACTTTAGAATTAGTTTCTGAATCAATATTATTTTGTTTTGTTAACAACGGAATGGAATGAAGTTAACTGTATTTTGACCAAAATACCTTATGAATGTATAATAACATGATATATTATATATAATAATATAATATATAAAAATTGTATTTCTTAATAGTTTTTAACTGTCAAGAACTGAAAACTGTCAAGAAAAACGGTCTTTCTTGACAGTTTTTTCTTGATAGTTAAAAGCTGTCAAGAATTTGTTATTCTTGACAGTTTTTTAAAACCGTAAAAGAAAAACTGTTAACAAAGGTCGTTTTTCTTGTAGTGAATAAAGCAATAGAGGAAGTAAAAAGAAAAATAAAAAGATAAAGATAAAGATGATCAAGAAAAAGAAAAAGAAAACTCTACAAATTTGTTTTAATAAACTAGACTTCTTTCCTTTTGTTCTACATTTCTATCCATAAATAATGAATTGAGTTCTTAAAAACATACTTTTTCAAGTGGTCCAATCAATAATTCAAGTTACACATTTCCATGATTGACTTTCTCTTTAACGAATTCCCTTCTTCAACAATTTATTCATGTCAAATAAATAATACAAAATTGTAGGGTTGGGGAAAAATAATTTTCAATACGTGTCTCGTTCTTTGTCAATAATCCACATATGTAGCAATCATATATTAATTTTCTTCTCCAAGTAATAAAATAAATGATTGATTACAAATATCTATTTTTTATATTCTTTATCAAGGATTATAAATATCCGTTGTCGGGCCTAAAAAATTTAATGAGAGGGGACATTTGAACAAAATAATAATTACGTAAAAAAAGTACTACAAAATGAAAATGAAACAAATTATAGCGGGGGGGGGTGAATAGATTTTACGCTTTTTACCCAATTTTTCGTGTTAGTCAAAATTACGAAAATGCCCTCAAGATAATATAAACAAGCAAGTGTAATATGGTGCGGAAATTAAAACAAAACTTGGTTTTTACGTGGAAACCCTCACGGGAAAAACCACGGGCTATGTAAGTAAGCCACACTCGAACCTCGAATCCACTAAATGTGCAAACGATTACAACCTAATCCCGGAAGTAATCACACACCTACCTAATCCCGGTATGAGTGAACCTAGTCCAATTTGCTTGCGTTCTAAGCAACCTAATCCCGGATGCTACACACAAGACTTACTTTCTCTATGAAGAGAATACAACCCTAAGTGAATATATGTGAATATCTAAAATGCAACATAGAGCAAGGGAAACCCTATATGCTTATCTAAGATGATTAATATTCAATTAAGAGCAATCCTAGATATCAAAACTAAATGACATGTCAATTAGTTTAGCTAATCAATATTAAGCACAAAACCTAATATGCAAGCACAATATAAAATCTCAAACATACATCATACTCATCTCAATATTGTATCTAAAGCATACAAAATAACAAACAAGTAATTAATTGAGATTGCTAGATAAGAGAAACACAAAACATGTAAGATATTAGTGAAAAGCTTACCAAGCAAAGTATGATGAAGATTCCATGCTAGATGACATCTAGATGATCTAAGATGATGCTAGATGATGATTGATGATCATGAAAAAGTGTTTGAGAATCAAGAATGGAGTTCTTGGAATTTTTCTTCTCTTTGAAAAATATCCTAAGTATGAATTCTGAATATGAACTCTCTTAATTGACCTAAAGTCAAAGTGGCATATATATAGGGGGCCAAATCAAAGTGAGGTCGTTTAAGTAAGTTTCAAAGAAACGCGCCAATTGGCGGTTTCAATCGGCGGCCAGGCCGCCGTTCATGACCGCCGAATTGAGCTCGTGAAGAACAGAGCAAAAACGGCGGTTCATTCGGCGGTTTCGTGACCGCCGATCCCAACCGCCGAAACAGAACAGAGAGATCAAAATCAACCAGGTATGAACGGCGGTTTCGAACGGCGGTTTCATGCCCGCCGTTTCAACCGCCGAATTAGACTGAGAGATAAATCAATCAGGTCTTGAAACGGCGGTTTCGAACGGCGGTCATGACCGCCGATCTTAACCGCAGAAATGCTTCAGACCAATCTGGACTGAAACGGCGGTTTCATTCGGCGGCCAGGCCGCCGATAATAACCGCCGATCACCTAGATAGGTGAAAACCAAGGAGAAGCCAAGGGCATTCTCCATAGGCGGTCCTCGCGCTAAACCAAGCACATTCTCGTGCATGCGCGGACGTTTTCGAAAGTTATCGGGAAACGAATTACACAACAACAAGACACAAATACACACAACAAAATATAATAAATAAGTGCAAGTGTGAATTGTGACAAACGAAGAGAATGCACACATATGCAATGAATGTTTAGTGTGTGTGTGCAACTAATCTCTTCAAAGAAAAGTAAGCACATAGAAATTTACCTTCGGTGCTTATCAACACGAGGTCTTCAAAGGGCTTCGAACATTAAGACCGATACTTAGGCTACCCTTACAAAGAACCCCCACATATGGTTTGATCACGAAATAAGCCAATTAAAAACAACGGGAATCCTTACAGAAAATATAGTAAAATGAGTATCTTTATATAAAAATAAATCGATAGTAAAATAAACTTTAGATAAAATAAAATAAATAAAACAGTCACTCAAGATAAACTAAATACTCTTATATATATTGATAAGGTTGTTGAGGATCGGAATCAACCCCATCCCAACATTCTATTAAAGAAAAAGAAAGAGAACAAAAGAGAAAAGAAAACAGATCAACAGAACCTAAAAGAAAGTCTGTTAGAAAATTCATTGAAAATAAAGGAAGTGCGAAAATTCGGAGCGATCCACCACCATGTAGGAGATTTGATACTGGGGCTCCTGGATGCTAAACTATCTGCAAATTAGCTAACTTCTCGATAAATATGAGTGACAGCAAAGTCCATTTGAGAGAGTAAGCTCAAACATCTATCACAAGCGGAGTGTCAACGCCAAGGAACCTTATGAGACCTAGAACGAAGGATATCCATTAAAAAAGTCGAATCGCTCTCCAACCATAACCAACGCCAGCCAAAAGTCCAAGCATAATCAATAGCGTGGACGACAGTGGCTAATTCAGTCTCAAAAGCAAAGTAGACACCAAGAGGAATAGCAAAGCAACCTTTAACGAAACCCCATGCATGTACGAAAAACCCTTGCACTGCCAGCAAGACTAGGACTACCAAAAGCAGTCCCGTCTGTGTTAACCTCAAGATAACCTAGCGAGGGAGGGCACCAATTAACCTCTAAAATGCTAGGATCCTTGGAAGGACGACCAGTGACATGAAGTTATTGAAGAGTCTGAAGTTCATCCACTGAATTCTTCATAGTGCCAAACTGAAGAGAGTTTGCCTCGTGAACGGAACACCAAATCAAGGAAAGAGCATCAGTAAAAACAGGCTTGCCACCCTTAAAGGTAGCTTGATTCCGAAGGAACCACACCACCTAGAAAACTGTGATGATAGAAGCCCGCTAGAAAGCTTTCAGTTGAGTGCTAAAGACAACCCTCATCGCCTCCTACCAAAGGTCTAAACAAGTACCATCCAACTTAAACTTATGACCAAATGTATAACCTCCCATAACCCACAAACAAAAGGACAGTCAAGAAATAGATGTCTTAAGTCTTCCTCTGCAGCATAACAAAACCGACAAGGAGATGGGGAAATATAACCTCTGGCACGCAACGCAATGTCCGTAGGAATCTTACCATAAAACAAGCGCCAAACGAGGACAGAGCGAGAATGAGGAATAAAAGACACCCAAATCTGCTTACCCCAAAAAACAGAACCCTTAACATCAGAAAGAGAATCATAAGCAAATTTACAAGAAACAAAACCATCCAGGAAAAAAGTCTTAACTAATGAGTCTAGGTCAGTGCTCACCACCACCTTTTCAATCTCAGAAGCAACATCAGGGGTGAGAGGTGTGAAAAGAAGCAGGAATATCCCAACCCGTAACATCTGAATAAATATCACCCATAATAGAATCCAGAGGAGGCTATAATGATGACCTATCCTCAACCAAATCAATCAACGGATCTCCCAACCAATTGTCCATCCAAAAACGAACCTTAGAGTGACGACCAACCAACCGCCTAGACTCAAGCGTCAGGGGAGTATAATGCAATTTTAGCCTTGGCCAAACAAAAGAAACAACATGCCACGTTCTAGGTTTGTGATCTTGGGTGAAAAAACAAGCCCGAAGATATGTGAAAACGAGAGACTCCTCAGTCAACATCCTCCATGTGAACTTCTTAAGCATGACCTTGTTAAGAATACCAAGGTCTTTAACACTAAGACCACCACTATCCTTAGGCCTGCATCAAGACTTCCAAGCAACCTGGCCAGATTTACGACCATCGATCGAACCGGTCCAAAACAATTTCCAAATAGCAATATTTAATCTTTCAAAAGAGATGAAGACCAACAATAAGCTTGAAATGAATGCAAGATGGAACCCATAATCATTGAATTAATAAGATATAACCTGTCTGCCATTAAAAGAGAGAAACCCTTCCACGATTCCAATTTACTTTTAATTTTATTAGCCCATGGGATCAAGCATCGACATTTATGCGCAACAATGAAAAGAGGGACCCTTAGATAGGTCATTGAATCACCGCCCTTACACATCCTAGACATTGAGAGAAAATTAGTAATTCGAGGCCTAGAAATGCCTCTACTAAAGAAGATGGAAGATTTTTCCCAATTAACTCGTTGATCTGAAAGAGAGCCATAAACCGCAAAAGCATCTAAAATCACTCACAAATTTTGAGGAGAAGCCCGACAAAAGAGGATAACATCATCAGCATAAAGAAAATGCGAAGGGACACGCGTGCCAACCAGAGAAGAGATAAAAGTTATACCCCATGAGTCTACTAAATGAGTAAGGTACCTGCTCAAAAAATATTCCACCACACAAAAAAACAAGAGGGAGAGAGGATCACCTTGCCGAACACCATGCAAACAGGGAAAATAGCCCTGAGGGGAACCATTAATAAAAATTAAAATCCTAGCATAATAAAAAATAGCCGCAACCCAACCAATAAAAATCTCAGAAAATCCAAAACACCGAAGGACTTCGAAGAGAAAAGGTAAACTAATGGATTCAAAAGCCTTACGAATGTCTATTTTTAAAGCCAAATGTCCACCACAACTACCATTACTCAACACATTAAAACATTCAGAAGTACTGGCAATACAGTCTCCAATTTAACGACCCCTAATGAAACCAAATTGAATTGGGGAGATAATGCGGGAGCAAATTTTGGCCAATCAAGAAGCGATAATCTTAGTGATAACCTTAAACAGGAAATTACAAAGAGCAAACGGGCGAAACTGATCCACCATGAGAGCGTTCAGAGTCTTCGGGATAAGGACCAAAAAATTAGAATTCAAACTTGGAAAAACTTGACCAGTATGAAATAAATTTTGTACAGCTAAAGCCACACCAGGTTCTATAATTTCCCAACAATGAGAATAAAATTTGCCCGAGAAACCTTCAGGACCGGGAGCACTCAGAGGATCCATGGCAAAAACCGTACTCCTCACTTCATCAAAAGAAGGAACTCAAAAAATCGAAGCATTCTCATCAACAGTAACCAATGAAAGCACATGTTCTCGAATTATAGAGAAGTCTGAACTATTGTTGCTAGGATCCGAAAAGAGATGCTGATAAAATGAGGAAACATGCTCACCAATTTCTGCTGGATCATAAGAGATATTCTCACCAATTTGAATAGAGGAAAGAGACATTTTTCTCCTGCTACGCTTTAGTAGTGAATGAAAAAAATTAAAGTTCTGATCACCCTCAGCAAGCCACTCGACTCTACTATTTTGATTCAGAAAAATCTCTTGTTGTTTTAGAACACTATTCAAATATGCATGAGCGGCAGTTTCAAGATGAAAAAGATCATCTAAAAAACCTTCAAAACCAATCATGCCCTGAATAAACATCACCTTCTCATTAGCATTAGTGACATTCAAGGCAATATCCCCAAATACCTCAAAATTCCACCTTCTCAAGGCCTTTTTTAACAGCTTTAACTTCTGAATATTAACCCTGATACCACTCCCAGTAATAGTGGATGACCAAACCGATCTAACCAAATTAAGGAAGGAATGAAGGATGAGAAACGCACATACCTTGAAACCTGAAGGGCCATGGACCAGGTGAAACACTCGTAGAACAAGAAACTAATAAAGGGTGATGATCTGAATGAGATCTAGGCAAGGTAACATAAGCTATCTGTGACCAGGCATCTAGAAAAGAATGGGAACATACCGCTCCATTTAATCGATAAAGAACCATATCACGCCTACCCCGGCCGATCTGGGTATGGAAAACTCCTTTCGTTTCAATGTCAATAAGATCACAAACTATCAAAGCAGCATGGAAATCATCACAAGAGATAGTAGAAATGTTACCAGTGGTCTCATGAGCGTCTAGAACTGAGTTGAAATACCTAAGCACCAGCCACGGATCATCCAAACCAGAAATGTCTACAAGAGAGCTCCAAAGAGATCTACGGGTGATGTAGTTCACACTGGCATAAATAAAAGATATATGATGGACAATCCCATAAAAATTAGCAGAAATAGTAACATGTTGAGAATGAGACAGAACAATAGTAGCATCCTGAAAAGCAGTAGACCCAAAAATCCACATACTAGGAGTACTAAAAGCATTAGCACCAATAAAGTGTAACCCCATGGAGCACCAAAAAGTAGGACCAATCGAATCAAAAGCACACAACAGTTCAACAATGCAAACAAAATTCGATCTATGACGAGAACAAAAATCTTTCAAAGTACGTTAGGTATCATTGTTTGCAATACATCTATAGTTCCAATAAAGGACAATCATTTATATAACAATTTGTTTTTAGAAGCCCTAGTTTTGGGCGAAACAACACTGGTATCCTATTTTTTTTTATTCTTCTTACCTTTTTTAGCGGTAACCTCCTTCTAACCTGAATCTTGATTGCTTCACTTCTACACAAAGTGTAGCCCTATTTCCGTATCATTTTGTGTTTGTTTCTCGGGTAAAACTATACTTTTAATGCTCGAAATAAGTCGTGTAGGGTCAAGTTGTTTTTGATGCTCAAATGTCTTGGATGAAGTTGAAAAAAGGATTAAGAAGGATTAAGAAGGCATTTATAGCACATAGGCAACCTCAAGGCGAGCTCACCAGGATCGCTCCAAGGTCGCTCTGCACTCTGTTTCAACCTTCCTCAGCATTGTCAAAGGCGAGTTCAGGGTGAGTTCACCAAGATCACCCCAAGCTCGCTAACCACTCGGGTTTAGCCCTCTAAAATAGAGCAAGAAAGCGACCTCAAAGGCGAGCTCACCAAGATCGCCCCAAGGTCGCTAACCACTCAGGTTCAGAGTATTTTCCTTTATTGCGACCTTAGGGTGATCTCATCAAGATCGCCCCAAGGTCGCCCTTTAGCCCATATTTTATTCTTTCCAAGGAAATTACTCCCTTGCCCCTGACCTAATCAGCCCCCCCATATATTCATTTACTTTTTCTCTGCAAAGGTACCAATTACCCACCTAAGAATATTCAGTAACTCATTTTCCTACATCACCATACTAAATCCTACACAATCCACCAAACACTTGACATCAATCCATGATCATTTCTAGTTTTTGGGAGATAGGAAATTGAAGGAGCTTAGAAGAGAAGAAGAGTAAAGAAAGAAGAGAAGATCTACATAGTTTTCTCTACACTTTATCTCTTTCATTTTGTATACTTAGCCATGTATTCATTTGATTATATATATTGTTTGGCTCACTTGTGTAATATGAACTAATTCTCTAGTGCTAGGATTTGATGTAGCCTCACTCTTGACTATATATATTTATTGACCTTTGTTTTATCCATTATGTGCAATTGTAGTTTGTATGGATGTTTTAGAGTAATTAATGTTATCAATAGATTGATCTTCTATTGATTGATTTTTGATTGTGTGTTATGAACCGACCGGACACACACATACATCGTGTTTGACGAAATGTCTTCTATGCATGTCTAGAAAAGTAGACCTGCTTGGGCTAGTGTATAGGATTCCTTAGTGTGCCAATGTTCTTACTAAACTCATACATATATTCTGAGTAATCGAGAGATAGGTTCGGGTATGATTTGGGTGCAACCTATAATACTCGACCGAGATTATAGGTTAACATTTGGGTGCATGAGTCTATAAATTGCATGAGCATAATGTGGGTGTACAAGTAAGTCTAGAGAGGAATTTAGGAGAGGGTGGGGTGTAGTAAAGTCTTAGCATCATTTCCTTCATTATTACACTTGATTTTAATACTTGTCATTTCTTTATCGCAATAGCATAAATCCTTTTTATTAGTTTAATTTAACTTACTTGATGTATTCAAATATGAAAACCTTCATATCTTGCTTTTTTGAATAGCACTTAGGCTAATCAATTTCGATAATCAATCACTTGATCCTTGTCGAGAACGAACTTTACTTAACCTTGTACTACTCTCCGACCTCGTACGATTGCGAGTGTCACTAAGAGGTAGTCAAATCTTCTAATTGATCTGCCCAAGAGACTCCACCGTGAATACCTATGATGTCTAAAGCTGTGGGGTGGTTGAAGTCTAATTCGGTGTCTTCGCTATCAGTGTCAGAACTAACTTCACCCTCAAGATTGTGAAAATATGGCTCTACCATGGGAGGATCTATCAAAGGCTCCATGTGAGAAATAACAGGATCAGTCATGGCATCAACATCAACATCTACATGCTCATTGTGTAATGGGTCTGTCGAATCATCTAATTAAACAGCTTTTTTCAAGGCCTCCCCTTGTCTAGGAGGGATGATTAGCCTGAGTGAACTAGAAGAGGCAGCCGGGTCTAGAATTGTCTTGTTTTGAAGAGAGGTTGTAGCTTCATCGAGCTTAGTCTCATTGGCATCAATAAATGATTTGATAGTCTCAAAGACTCGAGAAGTCAGAACATCTCTTGACTTGTGTTTCGGTCTATACCCTTGTCGAATTCTGGATCTTCCTCTTTTCAGATTCTTTTCTTTTGGCTCAGTGATGATAGTCGCTGTAAATCGGGTCGTATGATGACATGAGGCAGCCGTATGACCAATAAAGCAACAAACCAAGCAGAAACTTGGAACATTCTCAAAGTAAAGAGTCGGAAAAAAATAATCTTCCCCAACCTTTATCATGATGGAATCAGGCAAAGGCTTAGAGAGGTCAACATCAATCAGCATGCGAGCAAAGTGGCCGTAATCACCCTTTAGGGTAGCTCTGTCAAACTTTAGTGGAATTCCGATCCAACGTGCAATGTTTGAAAGGATTTGAGGGTGCCAAAACTCCCAAGGTAAATCATAAAACCACACCCATATTTGAGCATTCGTCGTGCGTTGTGTGTTGGGATTAAAATTCTGAGTCCATGGCTGAAGCCTTAGAATTCTAGGTTCAAATGAAGTGATCTGATGCCCTAAACTCGTGCTTTATCTTCCTTAGAATTTAAAAGAATCTGAAAGAAACCCCGTCCAAGAGAGATGAGACACCATTGAGAGTTCAATTAATATATATATATATATATATATATATATATATATAATATTAAAACAAATAACTAGAAAAACAAGTAAAAAATGAAAAGTTGCAATATTTATTACTTTAAAATAAATAAATTACAATATAATTATAAAATTAGATTGTGGGGTCCACCAAAGGAAATACCTTGCTTACATATCATTAGGAAATATATTTAGTGTAGTCATTTTTGTTCTTTACAACGAAAGGAGCTAATTGAATACTCCTGTCAGTAATAGACTCGACACTGGTTCGGTTCGAACCGTGGAATTGAACCGAATCGAACCATAAAAAACTAAACTAGAATCGGAACCAGAATCGGAACCGGAGGAGGGTGGTTCTGATTTCGGTTCCATTTTTCGTGGAATCACCCGGTTCAAACTGGACTGGAATCGACGGTTCCTATGTTTTTATTTTTTTATTTTTTTTATTTTTTAATTTGGCTGACCGTTGGCCTAATGGCCTGCTGACCTTGGCAGATTGTTGGGGCCTCCAATTTCCTCCCAATTCTCTCTAATTCTAATTTCTCTCTCAATTCTCCAACTCTCCAAGTTTCCAATTCCTTCTCAATTACTAAGTTATTAATATTTATTTTATTTGCAATTAATTTAATTTCCAATTTATTTATTTGCAGTTTATCTTATTTCCAATTTACTTAATTTGCAATTAGTCAATTTTCCAATTTCATTTATTTGCAATTACTACCTACTAAGTTTCCAATTCTCTCCCAAATTTATTTCCATCAATTTTTTAACATTTTTTGTTCAAGGAATTTTACAATTCAATTTTTTAAATGGCAAGTGGAAGTGGAAAGGGTGACGGCCGTGACGGTCTTTGGCGTTCCATTTCAATGAAAGGTAAGGGTCGTATGACTGATAATCTCGGTCGTGACGACACCGCCTATCACGAGTGTCTGCACTGTTGGGCCTATGTTGAAGACGTAGGCCTAAACTCTCATATTACTCCTCTAACAATTTCAGAACCCGATGATCCCGATCCCAATACCCCCCCCCCCCCCACACAATTTGACAAGCTACTCAGAAAATATGCCTGATCCCCCTTTAGATTTTGAATTTGATTCACAAAAACCGGAAGAGCAGGAAGATGTGTTGTAGAAGCATAACAAATATGATCTCTTTGTAAAACATATGAAGAGAGTTAGGCAAGCATATGGAAGCTTTGTAGTGGTTTGCAATTACTGCAAAAAAGCATATAAGTGGCACAAATTTGGAGGATATGTCACTTATCGGAAGCATATAATGAGCAAACAACCAAAAGCGGAGGCCAGATCAAGTTCACAAACACAAATTCCCTGGTACGCTACCCCTAACCAACAATTATTTTGTTATAGTGATGAACATAATAGAGAAAAATTAGCTAGAATGGTAGCAGTAGAGCACTTATCATTTAGTTTTGGTGAAAATGTTGGTTTTATTAATTATTGTCGACGAGCATTAAATCTTGCTACATGTCGTGTTCCTAGAGCCATGCTCACACAAACACTTGAAAAGATTTATGACTGAGAAAAAAGAAAGTTGGAAAAATATTTTGAAAAATATAACGGTCGTATTTCCGTATGTGCCGACATATGGAGTAACCATTGGCAAGCGCATTCATACTTGGGTGTCACTTGCCATTATATGGATAATGCATGGAATATCCAGAAAAGAATTCTTGCATTTAGAGTTTTTGATGAATCACACAGTGCTTATAATATTTTTAGACAGCTTAGAATTATTTTTGCAGAGTATGAAATTGAAAATAAAATTTTTGCAATTGGTTTTATAGCAATACCGCTGCTATTCCTACTTTACTTTATTTATGCAAACTTTATCTTGGTGGTAAATTTTTTCATCAAAGATGTACATGCCATGTTTTAAATTTGTGTTTTCAAAAAGGATTATACATTCTTGAACAGTTTATTCAACCTATTAAAAATGCCCTAAATTTTTTGTGGAGACATCCTTCTATAATGAAAGCATGGGCAACATATTATAAACAAAATGGTAGGTGTGTCGTTAGATTTCTTCGTGATGTTTCAACACGTTGGAATTCTACTTATAAATTGCTTGCTAGAAGTTATAATTATAGGGATTTATTAGTTTCTTTTATTCAATTTCATGTTAGTCACATTAATCTTTATCAAACTCATTGGGATGCTTGTTACGGAGTTTTAATTTGTTAAAAGTCTTTTATAATACTACTAACAATTTATCTGGTGTTTATTATCCTACAACTCATTTATTTATTATTGAAATTTGAAAATCTTAATATTGCTGGTGCCTTTGCTCAATGTGAATCTGACCTAAAATAACTGGAACCAGTTAATGCTATGAAGGAAAAATGGTTAGAATATTATAAGGAGTTTCCAAATATTTATTTGATTGCCATGTGTTTTGATCCACGTTCTAGATTAGAAAGTTTGTCTGATTATCTTATTGCTTATTATGAACAAGGTTTAAAAATAGAATATGATGTTGATGCATGTTGTGATAGATTTAAGAAATTATTGTATGAGTTATATGATGAATATGTTAGAGTTTATGGACCCTCATTGAACTTAGATGTTACACAAATACAAAATGTATCTCATTCCCCATCATCCTCCGGCTCTGGATTTTTAGGGTATAATCTGTTATCGAAAAAAGCCAAAAAATTACGAGGTTCTTCATCAAGCTCCTCCAACACGTATTTCAAGCTTGAATCTTCTCTAAGTACATCTTTTGAGTTTATAGAAGAAACATAAGATAAAAAATTTGATATCTTACAATGGTGGAAAGTGTATGAAAAGTACTTTCCAATCATGGCTATGATAGCCAAAAATATTTCTCAACACCAGTTTCTATGGTGGCGGTGGAACAAGAGTTTAGCGTCGGGGGGAATATTCTGGACCCAAAACATTCATGCTTGAGTCCGAAATCACTACAGATGCAAGTTTGTGTAGATGATTGGACTAAGGCGCAATACTGACAGCAAGAAATCGAGCATGAGGAACCGTACGATTTCTTCAAAAATGACGAACCTAAAAGTGGAGCAGCGGAGTAGCGGATCTGTGGATGCGGATCATGACAACAATTAGTCTATGTCATCACCAAACCTGCAATAAAAGGTAAGAGAACTACGTGGCCTTTGATTTCTCTAAACTCCAAGAGGATACGTAGGCAACTTAATTATGACAACAATTAAGTGCAAGGCTAATAACTTTACATTTTTTTTTAGTTTTATTTTAATTTAATTTTGTAATTTGTAATTTATTTATTTTATGTTATTTTCGGAATTTCGGGTGACCCAAATGGCCAAATACCCAATGACATGTAATTCGTAATTCACTCATTTGTCATTTTGTTTAGTTTTAATTTAATTTAATTTTGTAATTTATCATTTATTTATTTTATTTTATTTTCGGGTGACCCAACCCAATTAATTTTATTTTGTAATTTGTCATTTATTTATTTTATTTTATTTACAATTTTACATGTCTGATTTTTCTTTATTAAATAAGAAAAAAAAATGGTTCAAAACCACTGGAACCGGAATCGGAACCATTGGTTCCAAATCAGAACTGGAACCGAACCGAACCGAATCGAAATCGGCGTCAGGTGACTCAGGAATCCCCGGGTGGGAAAAAAGGAAAGATATAATTGAAGAATATTTTTGTGGAGGTATGCTTTGACGTGGATCTAGTTGAGCATACGCGTGCATATGTGCAGATTCAAGTTCAACGTCAATGAAAGTTTAAAAAAAAAAAAAAAAAAAAAAAAAAAAAAAAAACAATAAGGTTCAATGTCAGTGCACAACCAATCAATGAAGTCAATTGACCCACCACAACCATATTTGATTAAGAATTGAGATTCCAAATTCAACCACAATAACATCCACAACGACAACGACCACTGTTTTCCAATAATAAAGTATATACTTCATATTCTCACACCTTCGTCCACATCTTTTCGTTTTTGTAGTCTTCAAGTTATTTATCACATATTCTGAAATCATAAATAAACTTATTTTATCGGGAAAAATTCATAAATAACCAATTTAGTTTTAAAAAATCGTTTATAGCCACCATTTTTTTTTTTATAAAAAAAGTTTTTAACTAATTAAAACACGATCTTACTAAAGCACGTACCCTTTGTTACGATACTACCTCTGTCATCCTAGTTTATAGAATATAAACTCCTACTATATTGTTTTTGATATTATCTTGTTACTTATTTCATGTAATTATCATTAGTAGGGTTTCTAGTTCTCTTTATTCACTATAATTAGGTTTGTTATGTAATATAGTTTTTATCAAGCAATACAAAACTTACATGGTATCAAAGCTCCTCTCTTTCTAATGAATTTTTTTTTTCGATCCTCTCTTTTCTGCAACCAGTCATGGCCACCACCTCCGCCTCTACTTCCTCATCAGCCTCCTCCTCCTACTCAAAATCTTTTCTACCCGGCCCAACAATTGCGAATTTTCTCAAGCTTTCTGAAACCAACTATCTTCTTTGGACTGCTCAGTTGCGGCCATTCCTCATTGGCCATGGTCTGTATCAGTTCGTTGATGGCACCAAGCCTGCTCCTTCACCTACACTTTCCGCCACCGACGGTGCTGCTGCTGATCCCAACCTAGATTATCTCCTTTGGTTTCAACAAGATCAACTCGTAGTCAGTTATCTGGTGGCCACTATGACTGAACCTATGCTCTCCCTGATTGTTGGCAAATCAATAGCCTTGGAGATGTGGCTGTGCCTTAAAAACAACTTCTCCCAACAATCTGTTGCCAACGCCGCCAACACACGTTTTCAGCTTATGGACATGATGAAAGGTACAAAATCAATCTTTACTTACCTTCAACATGCTAAATCTCTCTCTGACACCCTTGCAGCAATTTGCAAACCGATCTCCTCAACTGACCTTGTCACCACCGTTCTCTGAGGTCTTGGGTCAGATTATGCTATGATTATCACAGCCATTTTAAACTCCCCTCCTCTGCCGCGATTTGAAGACCTTCGAGCCTGCCTACTCTCCTTTGAATCATAGCTGCTGCGTACCAAACCTGAAGACTCTAGCAGTACCACGGCTCTTGTTACCACTCAATCTCATTCCCCAATGGCAAACTTCACTCACAGTCCTTCTTACGGTCGTGGCCAATCCCGTGGAAATAGTTGTAATGGCAGACGTGGCAACTCACGTGGACGTGGTTGTGCCCAATGGCATTCCACTCCTGATTACTCCTGTTATGGTTCCGGTCGTGGCTATTATTGGCCTCAACAAACCGGTGGTCGTGGCCTCCTTAGTGCATATCTGTCTCAGGCATCGCAATGGTGCTCAACGTGCTCAACTTCTCAGCACTCACAATCACATTGCCCTCACCGCCATCATGGACCTGAATATCTTACTGCTCCATTTGCGGGCACGCATGTCGCTCAATATCCGCCTCCTCCTGATTGTACCTGGTTTCCTGACACCAGTGCTACTCACCATATGACGAGTTCTGCTCCTCTAGATTCTGTTCCATTTACTGGTAATACCTCTGTCCTCCTTGGTAATGGGGCCTCTCTTCCCATTGCCAGCACTGGTAATATTCTTGTGTCTCTAGGCTTTCATAATTTATCTCTGAATAATGTTTTTCATGTTCCTTCTCTCAACAAAAACTTACTGTCTGTTGCCCGTTTCACTAAAGATAATTCTGTCAGTTTCACATTCACTCCTTCAGGTTATGTAATTTCTGATCTCGTTTCCGGTGTTCCACTGTTTCATGGCCCATGTAAAGATGGTCTTTATCCATTTTCGCAGCCACAGCCTTGTGCATTGGCCACAACCGTATCCAGTCTTTGGCATCGTCGTCTTGGTCACCCGTCATCCACTGTGCTTCGTCGCTTAGGTTCTAGTTCTTTAGGTTCAGATTTTTCTAGTCATATTTCTTTTTGTATTGACTGTGCAAATTGCAAGTCTCACAAACTCCCATTTGTTTCAAATAAAATCTATGCAACTGTTCCATTTTCTATCATTCATTCTGATGTTTGGATGTCCTCTATTACCTCTGTTTCAGGTTTTAAATATTATGTGTAAGGATTCCCATTAATTGATTGGCTTATTTCGTGGTCAAACCACATGTTGGGGTTTGGTTGTAAGGGTAGTCTAGGTGATTTGTTGAAGATCAAGACCCTTTCCAAGACCTCAAGCGGACAAGCACCAAAGGTATATCTTGTGCTTACTTTGGCTTGAAGAGTTATAGGTGCACACACACACACAACATGCATAACTCTTATTCTTGTATGGTGTGTTCATATTTTGTGTGCATTGTGCTTTATTGATTATTCAATATCTCTTCTTGCATGTTGAATTGATTGCATCTTGTTGTATGAAATGCCATGACATGATAGGCATTAGGATGCATTCAATACCCACACTTGCACTTCATGTATGTTAGCTTTTAGTGTGGAGTAATTCGTTTCCCTAAAGATGTTCGGAAACGTCCGCGCGTGCACGGTAATGTGCTTTGTTTTACGCGATGATCGCCGGTGGAGATGCCTTTGGCTTCTCCTTGGTTTCACCATTTTTGGTGAATCGGCGGTTATGTTCGGCGGCCTGGCCGCCGTTCGAAACCGCCGAATGAGACCTGATTGAAATATATCTCTCGGGTCCAAAACGGCGGTTGGGATCGGCGGTTTCCAAACCACCGAATGAAGTCGCCGATGTTCCCCTGTTCCGCTCGGGAGCCATTCGGCGGTTCAATTCGGCGGCCTGGCCGCCGAATGAAACCGCCGATCGGTGCGTTTCAAGGGCAAAATTGTATTTTCACCTGCCCTGTTTTTGGTCTCTATAAATACATCCTTATCTCTGGTTCAGAATACAAGTCTTTGATTATAAGAACCCTAGAGAGATATTTAGAGAGACTTGAGAGAGAAAGCTTAAAGATCATATCTTTATCTCTCTAAACCCATTCCCACATGCATAAATCTTCATCTAAGCATCATCTAGGATCATCTAGCATATGCTAATGCATGGGACTTCTTCAACACACATGGTATGATTTGTTGAACACTTTTATCTTACATAATTAGTGTTTCTACTTATCAATGTTATCTCATTTATTACTTGTATGTCATTAGATTAATTTCTACATACATGATTGAGATTATGTGTTGATTGGGTTATTTTTGATAGCTAGGATTTTACATGTTTATCTAACATCTAGCTAATTAATCTCATTATATGATTGAGATTATTTTTGTGATAGCTTTGTATCTAGGATTGGTTATCCTTTACTTAGCTAAAGTTATATGCCATGACATATAGCTACATGTGATATCTAGGATTGATTATATTGTCATCTTATAATCCTAGGTAAGCATTTAGAGTACCCTAGCTCTTATTGCATTAATTGAATATTCATACATATTCACATAGGGTTGTGCATCTCTTTTGAGAGATTGAAGTCTTGGGGCTAAGTGTGCTTAGGCCTCAAGCAAATTGGACCAGAGTCGCTATAAAAGGCCCGCTTGGTAGATTAGAGGGTGCTCACGCCAAGAGTAGTGTATCAGGGGATATCACTAGGGATTGAACCAAGAGTGGCGATTGGTAGTGTCCATAGCCTGAGGTTATCTAGGGTGAGGGTCCGAGAATCACTTGAGGGTGTAACCGTCTTTTCATATAGTGGATTTCGAGGTTCGAGTGTGGCGCACTTACCAGCCCGTGGTTTTTCCCTGTTGAGGGTTTCCACGTAAACATCAAGTGTCATTTACTATTTCCGCATCTTATTACACTTGTATGTATTTTTGACTTGCTAAGGGTATTTTCGTAAAATTGACTTGCATGCGAAAATTGGGTAATAATTAGATAAAATCTATTCACCCCCCCTCTAGCTTTATATTGATAAACACACCTCGAGTATTTATTAATTACTTTCATTATGTTTTGTTTACTAACGAATTTTCATGCTATTCATGGATTTATCCAATGTGTCAAAAATCTGAAGTTTTTACTCATTTTTGTAATTTTGTTGCTATGGTCAAAAATCTTTTTAATTCATCGATTCAAATTTTTCAAAGTGATGGTGGTACTGATTATGTTAATTCTAAATTAATGATTTTTGTCTCACTTTAGGCATTCACCAGCGTCGTTCTTGTCCTCACACACCTCAACAAAACAGCCTTGCCGAGTGCAAGCACCGTCACATTGCGGACATGACTCGCACACTATTATTTGCGTCTCATGTCCCGCTTAATTTATGGGTTGAGGCAGCCCTCACCTTGGTTTATGTAATTAATCTTCTCCCTACACCAACTCTCGGATGGTCTTCTCCATACTTCATGCTTTTTCATAAAAATCCTACCTATAGTCATCTTTGCACTTTCGGGTGCGCTTGTTTTCCTCATCTTGGGTCATATGTCTCCAATAAACTTCAATCTCGTTCTATCGAATGTGTCTTTCTGGGGTACAGTTTGAATCATAAAGGGTATCGGTGTCTTGATCGGGTAACTCAACGGGTATTTATTTCGCGTCATGTTATTTTTAACAAACAACATTTTCCCTTTGATAGCATACAGGTACTGCGTGAACCTTCACAGTTGGCCACCTTGGACCTTCATTAACTCAGTTCACCACCTGCTTCAGTTCATGCTCCGCTCCAAGGCAGTACCAATCAGCTCAGTCCGCCTTGTCTAGCACCAGCACCAGCCGTGTTGGACATTGTTCCTGCACCAGTCCCGCACGACACTGCTCCAGTAGTGCCGGAACCTGCTGTTGCACCACTTCCGCAACCCCGCAACCCTTGCTGCCAGTACCACATGCCCCGCCGTTGCCTAGTCATCCCATGACCACTCGGTTACGTGATGGAATTCGACAACCCAAAGTCTGCACTGATGGCACCACTCGCTACCCTTTGTCTCAAGCCCATGCTTCAGCTCTTTCTCAGCCATTTGAGCCTACATGTTTCACATAGGCCGTTAAACACTCTGAATGGCCTGGTGCTATGGCTGAGGAATTCAATGCCCTTGTCAAGAATGATACGTGGACTCTAGTTCCGTAATCTCCGTCTCACAATACGGTAGGATGCAAGTGGGTTTTTCGAATCAAGTGTAACCTGATGGCTCTATAGAATGTTACAAAGCTCGACTTGTTGCCAAGGGATTTCATCTACAGTCTGGCCTTGACTATGATGAGACATTCAACCTTGTTGTCAAGCCTGTAACGATTCGTACGGTTCTATGCATTGCTGTCACGAATTCCTGGCCACTTCGTCAGTTGGATATTAAAAATGCCTTCTTAAATGGCATTCTCCGTGAAGATGTTTTCATGACTCAACCACTTGGCTTTGTCGATCCACATCGACCACATCATGTTTGTAAGTTACAGAAGGCCTTATATGGACTGAAACAGGCACCTAGGGCGTGGTTCAGTCGCTTCAGTCAATTCTTAATTCGGTTTGGTTTCAGACAAAGCTCGGCTGATTCTTCACTTTACATTTATCGACATGATTCTCACATTCTTTATTTATTATTGTATGTTGATGACATTGTCTTAACCGGTAGCCATGTAGATTTCATCTCACATTTTGTAGACAGACTCGGCCGTGAATTCGATGTGAAGGATTTGGGCTCCTTGCGATACTTCCTTGGTCTTGAGGTTAACTCTCATTCCGAAGGTCTACACATTTCACAGGTGAAGTACACATTAGACCTTCTCCACCGAAATTCCATGACTGAATGCAAGCCTTGCTCTACACCACTTGCTGCCAACGTCAAGCTGTCAGCTACCGATGGTGATCTCCTGCTCAATGCCACCGAATTTCGTCACTTGGTTGGCTCCCTCCAGTACTTAACCTTAACTCGTCCCGATATTGCATTTGTTGTTAGTAGTGTTGCGCAATTTCTCAGTGCTCCTCGCCAACCACACTTAGTAGCAGTCAAGCGCATTCTTCGCTACCTCAAAGGCTCTAATGATCACGGAATTCTTCTCAGTTCCTCTCTTACACCACTGACCATACGAGCCTTCTTTGATGCAGATTGGGCCGGCTGTCCTAACACTCGTTGTTCCACTACTGGCTACCTTATCTTCTTGGGTTCAACTCTTACTTCGTGGTGTTCTAAAAAGCAACTGACAGTTGCTCGATCCAGCACTAAGTCGGAATATCGCTCATTGGCTCATGCTTGTGCTGAAACTATATGGGTTAGCTTTCTCCTTCATGAACTTGGCTGCCCCATTTCATTTCCTACTCTACTCTATTGTGACAACATTAGTGCCACCTATCTCGCTGCTAATCCAGTTCATCATGTGCGCACTCGACATATTGAACTGGACTACCATTTTGTTCGTGAAAAAGTGGCACTCAGTAGTCATCGGGTCACTTTCGTCCCCTCTGATGATCAGCTTGCTGACCTTCTCACTAAGGGCCTCCACAAACGCCGACACATGCATCTCTCAACAAAACTAGTTCGTCCTCGGCCGTCTAGTTTGAGGGGGGGTGTTACGATACTACCTCTGTCATCCTAGTTTATAGAATATAAACTCCTACTATATTGTTTTTGATATTATCTTGTTACTTATTTCCTGTAATTATCATTAGTAGGGTTTGTAGTTCTCTTTATTCACTATAATTAGGTTTGTTATGTAATATAGTTTTTATCAAGCAATACAAAACTTACACCCTTCATAAAAGTTTCCAAACTTAGATCACGGAAAGCTAAATCTAAATCACAGAAAAACCGACATCTGCAAATTTGATCAGTAAAATCAGTAATTCATGTTAATAAAACACAAAATAATGTAAATACAATCAAAATCTATACAATGTAACATATTACAAAGACTATAAACACATTTTAGTGAAAAATTAACACACAAACTTCAAATCATGAGATTAAAAGTGTTGTTGGGTCACCAATGGAGCAAATATTATTTAGATATTGTTTATCACCACTTCGTGAGTTGATAATCTTACATTTTACAAGGATTTGATGTTGGAAAGTGATTTGGTTTAGTTAGATTTAGAGACAGAGCGAGAAAAATTCAACTTTGATGATAATCAGTCCCATTCATGATATAGCTGTTATATACTTGCATATTAACTTGTCAACTTGACCATTTAGACCTTATCTACTTGTCCAAATTAAATCTGTGTTCCTCCACCGGAATGATAAGAGTCACAACTATTCTATATGGTTTGGGTTTTTGGATTCTCAAAATCAGCCGAACACAGAGCACGTACAAAGGATAATTTTGTTTCTAATGCTCTTATTCTTCAATTTCAACTTCACTTTTGAAAAGAAAAAAAGAATTCTTTCATCATTATTCATTCTCAATTTAAATATGACCTGCCGTTAACATATTTAGCTGAAATGACTTCAAGATAAATTTAATATAACATACATCATACCGAATAAGACATTGAAAAGAATAGATTTCATCAAGAGAGCTAACAATACTTACGAAATCAGTTTGAGAATGGAGAAAGAATAAATGCAAACGTGCACTACAATAAGTTTGAGCTACCAAAAAAATTTGTTCCAATAGCATGTCTATGATATGTGCTATTTTGGTAGGTGCAAGGCAGGCCAAGCATGCAAGGAAGCCATGCAAGTTGGTAGTCGGTCATTGAGTCACCAATTGGAGTTTAGTTAGGAGTCTTTAAATTATTGGAGTCACCGATTGGAGTTTAGTCAGGAGTCTAGTTTAGGTGAGGATAATCATCTAGTTGTCATGCAACTGATGATTGTTTGTTTTTCCATTCTTATCGCAATTGTAATTCTATCTTGGTTGCAATTGTTGTTCAATACCTATTTAAGGGGTTGAACCAATGAATAAAAATGATGAGAATATTAATACAAATTGTCTTTCTCCTGAATTCTCGTTCTATTTCTCTTCCTCTATATTTCTTATGTATTTCTAGCTTGAAATACTATTTCTATCCTAAATTATCTTTATGTATTTTTCAGGATCGGAAAAATACATAACAGGTGAATACTTGTGAAGATTTTAAATATGAAATGCAATTTTGTTTTGAGTGGAAATAATAGGAAACAAAAAATAAGTTTCATGATTCAGGATTTTTACAATTCAGATGTTTTAATTCATGCACAGGAAAAACATATAAATGATTTCTAATTTTCTTTTTCTATTTTTACATTTTCATTTGTGTGTTTGTTTTTCTTTTTTCTGGGTATGAATTGTTTGTTACATGAATGTGTCCTGTTTTCCAGGTTTATCAGTTTGAAGTTTTATTTATTTATTTTTTTTTTTTTAAGAAAAATCAAGTAGTTGTAGCGATTAAAATAGCTTGGTGAATTGGTAGTAGCAGCTGTTTGTTTTTGTATCAAACCCACCACCAATGTATAGTAGTAGTAGCTCTTATTCTTTGCCATTGTTGTTCATGCACTTGCTGATAATGAGTTGCTTTGGATTGTGGGGGTGTGTGTGTGTTTATATAGAAAATGTTAGAGCCACAAATTTTGGAGCCACACCAGTTGCACATTTGGAATGGCTTGAATGACTTCTACAAGCCAGATTTCGTGAAGGCAAATCCGGATAAGTGATCACTTTTATATATAATTTTGTGAACATGTATGAATCATATGTTTTGTTGGAATTGTAATAATGTATGAAGCATATTTAAACTTGTTTTGGGATATTTAGATGTTACCTTTTGTGATGATGATTTGTAAAAAAAAAAAATTGATGTTTTGGGATTATTTATTAATACTAGTGGGAAAGGCACGTGCAATGCACGTGTCAAATTTGTAGTATTAAACCTTTAATATAATATATATGTATATATATTTATATATATATTTTTATAAATAAATACAAACTTATTTACAACATATTTATAACAAAAAATTGTTAGTACTCCTAATATTGCAATTGAACTTGGAGTTCTTACTAAGACATGTCTATTATTTATTTATTTATTTATTTATTTATTATTATTATATAATAAAAACAATCAACAATAACATTTACGATTGCCACGTATCGCTCCCACGGTCCCACATCAGAAGTATGAACAGAAGCTATTATAATTATATTGAGTAATGCTAGACTTCCCAAATTTCTTACTAAATGATGTTCTCTTCTTTTTATTCAGATCCATGTTGTTATGTGCTTCTTCTTTTGTTAAGATCCATATTATTACTTCAATAATGCTAGATGACCTAAAAAAGTGACCCAAATTTTGAACCCAAACCTATGTGGCAATATCACACACAATATGGGCCCATGTCACTCTTCCCAAAGATCCCATGTGATGTTGCCATATAGGTTTGGGTCCAAAATTTAGATCATTTTTTTGGGTCCTCTAATATTATTGTTATTATTTACCTCTTCTTTTGCTTAGATCCATATTATTATTTGCTTTACATGTTTATCTTAAAAATTGTATTTTTGATTTTAATATTTTGTTTTGTTTCATAGACAATTTAATATCTTTTTATTGTTTAAATGTATGTCTTGTCTTCTCTTCATCAAAATTTTGTATTCAAGATTCTTTCTGTTTTTTTCTTGATTATTGATGGGTTTAAAGTTAATTTTTTTTTCTCCTTTTATATTTCAAGGTTTATTTTTGATATATAATAGGACGATATTTAAAGTTTTAATAATATATATATATATATATATATATATATTTAAAGTTTTAATAATATATATATATATATATATATATATATATATATATATATATATATATATATATATATATATATATATATCAGGAAGTTTCAAGTCAGTCCAATATTTGGTCTAGAGCCGATGAATCCAACAACAATCTAGCAAAGACAATTTTTTTTAAAATAAAAAATACTACACTGTGTCCAAAAAAGTACACTGCGTCCAAAAACAATACACTGCCCAATTTCACTCTATCTCTCTCTCCTCCTTTTATCTCTTTTACATTTTCTCTCTCCAAACTCTCTCTTCCTCCCAAGTCCCATCTCCATTTTTGCAACAGAGCATCCCACTGTATGAATCTCCATTCGTCACGCGGGACTTCGTCGAAACTCCACTTTTGGGCCACATAGAACTCAAGCAAACTTTAACCAATCTCTTCTTCTCTTCTTGAGATTTCATCTCTGGTTTTGATTTTTAGATTTCTCATTTACGGTTTTTATTTCAATTTTCTTCTCTTGTTTCGTCTCTTGCATGTTCAAATTTGATTTCAGAGATTGGGTTTTTATTTTTATTCTTAAAAATTATATCTAGATTTCGATTGAAACTTTCTATATACAGGGCACTCAGACTTTAAATCTCTCTCAAGTCCCAATTCCTAACCAAACAAATCTCCAAACTAATACCTCCTAAACCAATCTCTTCTTCTCTTCTTGAGATTTCATCTCTGGTTTTGATTTTTAGATTTCTCATTTACAGATTTTTATTTCAATTTTCTTCTCTTGTTTCGTCTCTTGCATGTTCAGAAATTTGATTTCAAGGATTGGGTTTTAATTTTTATTTTTTTAAATTATATCTTGATTTCGAAAGTTAAATTTGTTTTTTCTCTAATTTTAGATTTTCTGGATTTAAGGTTAATTTTTATTTTATTTTAATTATTTTTGTTTTTCATGGATTTCTCCATGTTCATCATTGTGATTTTAAATTCAACAAACCCAGATAGATAAAAAAGAAAAATCATATTCAACCATCATCATCACAGCTACAATCTCTATTCAATTGATCACACCTGAATGTGTTAGATTTTGCTGTGTATGTAGTTGATTTTTTAGTTTTTTTTTTCTTTAACTTTAATTGAATTTGGGTTGTGTACTTGTGTTGATGAACTGAGTTTTGCCTTGTGGTTTGCGTGAATTATTGGGTTTGGGTTTGGGTTTGATGTTGGTATTCATGATGTTGGTGATGCGAGACACGTTCAAAGAGGGAAAAGACATAAGAGGGCAATTCATCTCAATCATTCACATCTGAGAAAAGAAAATTCATCGATCATTCACAAAAGGGGAAAAAAAGGACACAGAGGGGAATAAGTCAATTGTGCAAACGAAAAATTACCCTTTTGAAAGTTTTAGCCTCTTTTATATATATATATATGTCCCATATAGGGGTTGTCTATAGAACAACGGTGTACTAAACACCGCTACCTGTTGTTTACCTATAAACTTGTTGAGCAGGTTACTATTTAATCCAAGGCAATTTAAATTTTTGCTTTATTAACTGTTCCCTAGGTAAAACAATCATTTCTTTTCAAATTTAAAAAACAATCAATGCAGTTGACAAATAACAATAAATGCGTTTCAAATTTAAACAACAATCATTTATTTATAAAATTAAATCTGTTCCCGTCATTCGTTTGGCATTTGGACTGTGTGATAACACTCGATATGAGTAAACAGCATTTAAAATGTGTGATTACATTAGATAAAGGTAATCATCATTAAAAATGTGTGATAACAGTCGATATAGGTGAATAGTTAAAAATATAATAGGGCTGGTGAATCTAATGTCCAACAAAGTAAGAGGATGGATAGAGCTTTGGGTACATGTTTACAACCCCCTTGTCCGAGTGTTCGAGTTTGATATATTTAATTTTTTTGTTTAGTAAGAGAAGTTTTATTTTTTGCAATGAAATAATTGACAATAGTCCCACACCAGGCATACATGCCCATTGTACTTACATCATTCATAACAACAACAATAGTAGTATAATCCAGAAACTTCATTTCTTGTTGTGCTTTTTTTATAGATTCCACATACATCTCTCTTAAAAAAAAAAAAAGAATTAAAAAACCTTATTAAAGTCAAACAAGCCCAAGTCTCAAAGGGCTCTAGCTCGTCAATAGACAAGTCCAAGAACCCCAAGACCCAAGCCCATCGTTACTTCAATAGGTTTATATGCTAGGCCCAGTTGGGATGCCTATTGTTCAATGTCTAGGCATTACTTTACTACTTATAAACCATTTTAATCCCTTTTTATTTTTCGATGTGGGATTCACATTACACAGTGTTTCAACAAAACGGTTCCACATTCTGCAAGGAGTGATATTTACATAATAATATTGTGATTGTATCAAAATATTTACGATCACAAATACCATTTTAAGTTAAAAAAACCTTATTAAAGTTAGACTAGCCCAGGCCTCAAAGGGCTCTAGCTCGTCAAAAGGCAAGCCCAAGAACCCCAAGACCCAAGTCCATCGTTACTTCAATAGGTTTATATGCTAGGCCCAGTTGGGAGGCTTATTTTTCAATGTCTAGGCATTACTTTACTACTTATAAACCATTTTAATCCCTTTTTATTTTTCGATGTGGTATTCGCATTACACAGTGTTTCAATAAAACGGTTCCACCCTCTGCAACGAGTGATATTTACATAATAATGTTGTGATTGTATCAAAATACTTACGATCACAAATACCGTTTTAAGTTAAAAAAAACCTTATTAAAGTTATACTGGCCCAGGACTCAAAGGGCTCTAGCTCGTCAAGATGCAAGCCCAAGAACCCCAAGACCCAAGCCCATCGTTACTTCAATAGGTTTATATGCTAGGCCCATTTGGGAGGCCTATTGTTCAATGTCTAGGCATTACTTTACTACTTATAAACCATTTTAATCCCTTTTTATTTTTCGATGTGGTATTCGCATTACACAGTGTTTCAATAAAACGGTTCCACCCTCTGCAACGAGTGATATTTACATAATAATGTTGTGATTGTATCAAAATACTTACGATCACAAATACCATTTTAAGTTAAAAAAAACCTTATTTAAGTCATATTAGCTCAAGCCTCAAAGGGCTGTAGCTTGTTAAGAGACAAGGCCAAGAAACCTAAGACCCAAAGCCCATGGTTCCTTCTTACGATTATATCTTTTATTTAGTGATTATATTAATATACAGTCAATCACAAAATATTTGGAACATGGATTCGATTGAAATAATTGTTATCGATGATTTTACATGTAATTATACTTCATATATTGTAATTATAATTATATATTTTCAAACACATAATATATATAAAATGTATTGTAATGACTAGCCCAAGCATCAAAGGGCTCTAGCTCGTCAAGAGACAAGCCCAAGAACCCAAAGACCCAAATCCCATCATTACTATTTACGATTATATTGTTTTCTAAGTGATTATATAATTAAATTGTCAATCACATAGCATATGTAATATGGATTCTATTGAAACTGTTTATATCGACTTTTTTTAATGTCATTATAACATTTAAATTGTAAATGTAATAATATATTTACAAACACAGAATCTATAAAATGAATTCTAATGACTAGCCCAAGTATCAAAGGGCTCTAGCTCGTCCAGAAAAGCCCAAGAACCCCAAGACCCAAAGCACATCATTGCATTTTATGATTATACTGTTTACTAAGTGATTATATATATAAATTGTCAAACACAAAACATATGTAATATGGATTCTGATTGAAACTGTTTATATCGACTTGTTTAATGAAATTATATTTTTGAAATGATAATTGTATATATATATATATATATTCAAACACAGAATATATGTAAATTGTTTTATAATGACTAGCCAAAGCCTCAAATGGCCCTAGTTGGTCAAGAGACAAGCCCAAGAACCCCAAGACCCAAAGCCCACCATTACTTTTTACGATTATACTGTTTAATTAATGATTATCAAAATAAATAGTCAATCACGTAGGTTATGTAATATGGATTCTGATTGAAAGTTTGTATACATCTAGAAATGTAATTATTATTATATATGTTCAAACACATAATATATGTAAATTGTATTCTAGTCGGTATTTTGCCCAAGAACCCCAAGACCCAAAGCACATAATTACAATCTACGATTATACTGTCTACTAAAGTGATTATATATATACATAGTCAATCACATAACATATGTAATATGGATTCTGATTGAAACTGTTTATATCGACTTTGTTAGTGCAATTATATTTTATTCATGGTAATTGTAAATTTATATATTCAAACACTAAATATATGTAAATTGTATTCTAATGACTAGCCCAAGCCTCAAAGGGCTCTAGCTGGTCAGGAGACAAACCCAAGAACCCCAAGACCTAAAGCCTACAATTACTGTTTACGTTTATACTGTTTACTGAATGATTATCTAATAAAATAGTCAATCACACAATATTATCCAAATAAATAGTCAATCATACAAGGTATGTAAATATGGATTCTGATTAAAAGTGTTTATACGTATAAAGATGTAATTATTATTATCTATTTTCAAACACATAATTTATGTAAATTGTATTGTAGTTGGTATCTTTAGAATATGTTGTCATGCATTAAATAAAATCGTGACCACATTACATAGATAATATGGATTCTAACTGATGCATATAACCTATCCCACCAACGTGTTGGTGGTAACCCACCAACGGCGTGCAATGCAGCTCAATAGTGTGCGTAACAGACTGTTGGTGGGATACCACCCACACATTAACCGGCGATTCTTGATACATTGAATAAACTCGTGACCAAACAACAATTATCATCATACAAGAATAAATGACAATAAAACATAAATCTGGGGAGCAAAAATTATCCATCGAAACATGTTCAAGCAAATATATTTGTACATTTCAAAACTTTCATCCAGAATGTAATCATGTTTATATTGAACCGTTGCAATCAAATCTAACATTGGCCATTAATGAAACACATTGCAGATCAAAGAATAAGCAACAGATAAATTCTCTTAGAAGAGCAAAAATTATCCGTCAAAACATGTTTAATCAAATCTGGTTTCATTTTCAAAACTTGCGTGCCGAAGGTAATCATATTCGTATTGAACCATTGCAATCATATGAAACATTGGCCATTGAACAAACAGGTACTATCACTATAAATCATCCATCCAACACATAACAGATCAAAGAAGAAGCAACACTAATAAATGCTTTTCGAATGTGGATTCTATAAAGAATAAGACATACATATTTTTTATGTTCAGTGTGTACAAAAACATTTTTCAAACACTAATTACCCCAAAAACCCTTTAACAAACACGTGCAGAGATTACGAAACCAATCAAAACATCTTCAAACTTTCAGTACAAAAGCTTGAAAAAACCTACAAGAAACAAAAATATAAACATTTACAAAGATCAGACCGTGCGATTTTCACAAACCTCATAGGTCTATCAATCTTATCACATAAGCCTCTCGTTAATAGAAGAATAGTTGCGTGATGGACAATGTTTAGTGAAAGGAACAACAGCGGCGTGATGAAAAGAGTTGTATTTAGGGTTTTAAATCGTGAATCCAAGACAGAGAGATGCTAATGTGTTTTGATAAGGGTAAAAAATGAAATTATAATTCGGCTTTGCATTGGAAATTGTTGTAATAATAAATTTCAGGTTGTGCATGCGTTACACATGGCTTTGTTTTAAATTCGGACCAACCCATGTCAACTAAAACAACCAATAGAAAGAAAATATTTTAAAAACTTGAAAATGAATAGTTTGAAGTTATAATTCGGCTTTACATTGGAAATTGTTGTAATAATAAATTTCAGTTTGTGCATGCACGTTACACATGGCTTTGTTTTAAATTCGGACCAACCCATTTCAACTAAAACAACCAACAGAAAGAAAATATTTTAAAAAGTTGAAAATGAATAGTTTGAAGTTAAGAGATTTCCCACCTAATCAGTTGAGTATCAATGAGTACAATCTATGTTATTGAGAAATTAAATATCAACCAGCAAACTAAATTTTTATTGAATAGCGTAAGAGGTTTGGATAAGCCTGTATCCCAATTGGCCACTCTTTTTATAAAATAAATAAATCAAAATCTAAAGCAGATGCTACATCATTATATTTTTGGGAAGCCCTAAACTCTGCACATATTTTATGCCCTACATAGTTCGTATGTACACACCTAAATAAAAAATCCCGTTATAATTATTCGTTGGAAAGTGTAAACAACATTTCGTTTATGTAATATACTTTTTTTATAAGCTCCTTTCAGATTGATCTCAGCTGTTGGTTTGTTTAATATAATGATCATAGCTTCACACTAGTTGCAGTAAATGGTTACCTCAATGTTACCAATCGGCCTACAAAATTAACATCTAAATATCAATTAAAGAACATTTTTGCTCACCCCGTTTCAAGGGTGTAACCATTACCCCCCTCTCAAATGGATGACATGTGTCCAGGGAGGTAATTATGTTTGGGATGGGGGTAATGCTTACCCCCCTTGTAGGAGGTTGAGCAAAAATGGACTATCAATTATTGTCAACAAGCCTACAAAATTAGCATGGAAAAACGTAAGAGATATCAAATAGCCAGCCACCCTACGTAATGATTAATGATTGATGATTATTATATACTAATAACACCTTCCATGCATGTATACGATCTCTCTGTCCCAATTACTCCATTCTAAACCAGAAGCATAAAATCCTTCAGATTTTTTTAAAATATCTAAATTCTTCATATATACTTTTGAAGCCTATAAACAATGTCTTCAAGTGAAGAAATCCTAGGTTATTGGCAAACTTTGTGCAGCCCTGTAAAGTTTCGCGAAGTAGTGGACAATTTGACCGAAGAACAAAGAGAATGCGTGGAGGATATGGGATTCGGGGTGTTAATGAACATGAGTTGTCTTCAGTTATTTGGTTCTCTATGCAATATGTTGCTTACAGTGATCCAACCTGGCACACAGTCTGTAGTGCTCCACGGTAAGTGGATCCCAATAAGGGTGTCAGATTTCTCTAAGGTGATGGGCTTGGCAGACGGCATTGATGAAGTCAACTGTGACTCTGAAGAGTTTGACGGAACTTGTATTAGAATGAAAGCACTTCTACAGAGTAGTACTGTGAAGGACAAGATTACACTCTCTTCCTTGCAAAAAAAACTACAGAGTATGAGGGCTGCATATGATGATTTCAAGATTTCATTTGCTTTGTTTACTATTTCAATACTTTTATGCCCACCTGCATCACCTAATGTTGAGGAATCATTGCTGACCCAACTGAAGAATCCAAAATTAATCAGACACAAAAAATGGGCAACATTTTCGTTTCAGTATTTAATGGATGGTGTGAGAAACATCAGAAACCGAGGTACAACATTTTTCCAAGGGTGCCTTCCTTTTCTTCAGATCTTTTATTGGGGATGTCTTTCGCAGAATAAAGTGTACGTGAACAGACTTAATGTTCCCTTGGTTGCTTGGACCAAAAACAAGGCTGAAGCAGTCAATAGGTTGGTGGACAATGATGACATTATAGGTGGTTACTACAGCAGCACTGTAGAGGTCGACGAGCCATACTGGTCTGTCATGCACCGGGGTTTGGAACAAAGGATAGAAACAATGATAGAAAATCTCGATTCCATCGGAGTTTCACTCGATTATTTTAAAAAAGTCGAAGTACCTGACATGGTGAGAAGAATGGTCGAACCCTTACTGGAGAGTTTCAAGCTTGAAATTTTGAAATTGCTTCCAAACAAAGAATTGAGAGCTGAGCATGTCAATTGCAATGATATGGTATGGTTACTTACTAACTTTTTTAAAGTTTCACTCTGCATGTTTTAATTTACCCCGGCCCCATGTTTACTTGTTGTGGTAAGGGGAGTTGCAAATTGTAGTAGCAATTGTGCATGTTGGGGAGAATACTAATTGAGGGGGAGTAACCCTTTGAGGGGGAGCATTTGCACATTCATACATTGCATGATGTTGTACTTAAATTCTTAAATGCAAATGCTTGTTTTATCTCACTTGATTCATCTCACCTTTTCTTGTATTGGAAAGTATAGAAACTGTGCTTTCAGGGATTGATTACCAATTGAAAGTAATTAAATACTCGAGGTGTGTTTATCAATATAAAGCTAGAGGGGGGGTGAATAGATTTTATCTAATTATTACCCAATTTTCGCATGCATGTCAATTTTACGAAAATACCCCTAGCAAGTCAACAAAACATACAAGTGTAATAAGATGCGGAAATAGTAAATGACACTTGATGTATACGTGGAAAACCCAACCACTGGGAAAAACCATGGGCTGTTAAGTGCGCCACACTCGGACCTCGAAATCCACTATATGAAAAGACGGTTACACCCTCAAGTGATTCTCGGACACTCACCCTAGATAACCTCAGGCTATGGACACTACCAATCGCCACTCTTGGTTCAATCCCTAGTGATATCCCCTGATACACTACTCTTGGCGTGAGCACCCTCTAATCTACCACGCGGGCCTTTTATAGCGGCTCTAGTCCAATTTGCTTGAGGCCTAAGCACACTTAGCCCCAAGACTTCAATCTCTCAAAAGAGATGCACAACCCTATGTGAATATGTATGAATATTCAATTAATGCAATAAGAGCTAGGGTACTCTAAATGCTTACCTAGGATTATAAGATGACAATATAATCAATCCTAGATATCACATATAGCTATATGACATGGCATATAACTTTAGCTAAGTAAAGGATCACCAATCCTAGATACAAAGCTATCATATAAAACCCACAAACATTCAAAGGATTAACTAGTTGATTAAAAAACAATCTATCAACCTAGTTATCAATACATCACACAAGAATGTTCATGGCATAGCTTTTAGGCAATAATGACCTAATCAAATAAGCTATGAAAAATAATCTCAATTAACAAATGAGATCAATTAGCTAGATGGCATATGAACATTAAAGCCTAGCTAATAAATAATAACCCAATCAACACATAATCTCAATCTTATATGGAGAAATTAATCTAAACACTTATAAGTAAAATATGAGATAAAATTGATAAGTAGAAACACTAATTATGTAAGATAAAAGTGTTCAACAAATCATACCATGTGTGTTGAAGAAGTCCCATGCATTAGCATATGCTAGATGATCCTAGATGATGCTTAGATGAAGATTTATGCATGTGGGAATGGGTTTAGAGAGATAAAGATATGATCTTTAAGCTTTCTCTCTCAAGTCTCTCTAAATATCTCTCTAGGGTTCTTATCATCAAAGACTTGTGTTCTGAACCAGAGATAAGGATGTATTTATAGAGACCAAAAACAGGGCAGGTGAAAATACAATTTTGCCCTTGAAACGCACCGATCGGCGGTTTCATTCGGCGGCCAGGCCGCCGAACTGAACCGCCGAATGGCTCCCGAGTGGAACAGGGGAACTTCGGCGACTTCGTTCGGCGGTTTGGAAACCGCCGATCCCAACCGCCGTTTTGGACCCGAGAGATATATTTCAATCAGGTCTCATTCGGCGGTTTCGAACGGCGGCCAGGCCGCCGAACGGAACCGCCGATTCACCAAAAATGGTGAAACCAAGGAGAAGCCAAAGGCATCTCCACCAGCGATCATCGCGCAAAACAAAGCACATTACCGTGCACGCGCGGACGTTTCCGAACATCCTTAGGGAAACGAATTACACCACACTAAAAGCTAACATACATGAAGTGCAAGTGTGGGTATTGAATGCATCCTAATGCCTATCATGTCATGGCATTATCATATAACAAGATGCAATCAATTCAACATGCAAGAAGAGATATTGAATAAATCAATAAAGCACAATGCACATAAAATATAAACACAACATTCAAGAATAAGAGTTATGCATGTTGTGTGTGTGTGCAACTATATCTCTTCAAGCCAATGTAAGCACTAGATATATACCTTTGGTGCTTGTCCTCTTGAGGTCTTGGAAAGGGTCTTGATCTTCAACAAACACCTAGACTACCCTTACAACCAAACCCCAACATGTGGTTTGACCACGAAATAAGCCAATCTATTAATGGGAATCCTTACATTACTATTTGTTGATATTACTTGTCAACATGTATCAATTAGGGAGATTGCAAAACCGTTGAAATAATCAGCTCCAGTATGGAGTCTTTCTCACAAAGCAAGATTTTAACTGGACTAAACAGTCGGCAGGCAAAATCCACCGCAAGGGAAGAAGGATCAACCTGTAAAACTGAGGTTGACACACCTTCAAGACCAAATACCATATTTTCCACGAGAACACTAGACTTTCCCCCAAACGACCCTCTCTCGTCATTTTCAAAAGAAGAACTTCATTTATTGAACGTATTGTTTAGTCACCCAACAACAAAAAATGGAAGGTAAAACTGTTATTGCATTGTTGTTGATCACTTTCCTCTGTAATAATCTTTTATGCTTTGCGATGTATATGTGCGGTTTTACATATAACTTAACGTTCAGAAAATTGTTCAGCGATAACACATTTTATTATAGAAATCACGATTTATGTTTCTAGTGATTGTTAACCGTTTTTCCTTTCAGTCTCTCTGTCATTACTAATGACGATCTGCATCTAACTCACGATGATATGGCCAATCTTTTACCTCATGGCTGGTTGAATGATAGCGTGAGCATACATGCATTCCTTTCGTTTTTAATTTAATTATTTTTTGTTCACATCCAATGTGTACTCACTTAATTTAAATAATTAATCATCAATTGTGCAGCTCATTGATATGGCCATATACAATCTATCCTGTGATTCTTCAAAACGGGTGTGGTATCTGTCGACATACTTTTCGGTTAGCTGCTTAAAACCAACATTATTATTTTTAATTCTTCCTTCAACAAAACTTGTGGACAATATATATGTAGACGTTAATACCCTGCCCATTCATGATTGCAGTTTTGTGCAATTGCGTCACCCAGAAGTCAGTTGGCAGAATTGAGGTTGGTTGGACGCCTGAGCTATCTCACATTTTACTATGGGTCTGAGTGTGAATGCGACAAGGTTACGTTATTTAAATACAGAAATATTATTAATTTCAATACACAACAATATAAAAAAAAAATCATATGAGTCTATCACGTGTAACTTGGTGAAATCACTGAACTATATTAGTCCATGTGCAGATCTATATTCCCATGAACGAGGGGAGTGTGCATTGGTTCTTGTTAGTGATAAATGTTTTGATGAAAAAAGCAGAAGTCTGGGATAGCTTTCCCACGGATGAGCACAATGAACAAAGAATGCTGTCAGCAAAAAAAGTTGTGCGTATCCTGAAGTATTGAATTTTACTCAAGAATGAGTTTCTTATTTTTAATTTTTTTTATATGTAGCTTGCATTTCTGGACCTGTACTTTTCTGAAATCCTCGCTTTAAATTTTGAGTTCAAATCCTTTCTTGTCGAAGCATATGTTGAATGTCCAAAACAGCCTAATAGTTTTGATTGTGGTGTATTCCTGATCAACAATTGTGTGCATGGTTCCATTACATGGTTCGATCAGAGTAATGTACGTGGATTACGTCTTCCTTCCCTATTAAAAAACACTAGATTATTATTTGTTTTTCCTGTGGTAACTAAATAAAATATTCTAACTCTTATGACACTTCCATCGATTGCAGTACAACTCTGAGTATCACATGATGAAAATTGCTTTAGATCTGTCGAACCATCACAGAAATCAAATGCTGAAAGAACTTTTAGAAACGCCAGTACGAGGAAAGCCAAGATTCATTGCAGTCTCTCCAAAAACCCCACAAATTCAATCGGACAAGCAACGCGGCTTGCTGAAAAAATATAAGAAGGGAAAGGGGACAACACAGAGTGAGATTGCAAATTATTCAAAAGGTCTTAATATTGGTAAAAATTATCGACGTCGCGGTGGACCGGGGAAAGGAGATAACAAAAAGTGAGATTGCAAATTATTAAAAAGGTCTTCATAGTGATACATTTCTCGACCTCGCGGCGGACCATGAATGCTCTCCATGATTGTTTGCTTGATAGCACACATTTTGATTATTTGTTTTTTAAAGTGTTAATCGATTGTGGACCTTGTTTTTTCTTTAAAATTGTTACATGTTCAGTGAGTATTTTTTAATCCTTATAACTACTACATAACTCGTCCATCCATACAGTTTCATACAATAATAAGTTTCAGTGAGCGCAATTATCCACAGAATAGAAAACAGTTCATTATATGAACAACAACATCATTTCTGATGTAATTACAAAATACCACGCTTCATAAGTTGTGATTACAAACAGTTCAGGATAAAAAAAAAAAAAAAAAAAAAAAAAACACAAGAAACAGAATAACAAAGACAAAACAGAAACATCATGGATTACAACTACGTTGTTCAATAAGGAGAATCAAACGATTGCATTCCTCCATCAAGCTGTTAACTTCAGTGGTTTTTGCTTCGACCTCCATCTCCAGTTTCATGATGCAGATATCAGCATCTTCGACCTTCTTATTCTCCTGTCTCCAATCCTCTACCAGGTTCCTGCAACATATGCGTTCGTTCTCCAGCGCACGTTCAAGAATAGTGTGTTTTTCCTTCCACAAATCAAAAATGGCATGATTGATGAAACCATTGGTGTTGGAATCCATTTTTTATAAATAAAGAGAGAAACTCAAGTACATGCTCTATCTGATTCGAACACCCTTTATATATTACTTGCATGATTTGTAATTAAAAAGTAGATAAGTTAATTAACTGGACACCATATAATGACGGTGGTTGCTTGAACTCATAAATAAATGATATTCCAATCTTGTAATTAATCTTTTCAACTTACCACTTACATTCATGTACTTTAATCAATGCTAGACAACCTACCTACAATTTCACCAGGATTCAAATCATCTTTAAAAAAATAGTGTCTCAATTTGTGTGTACTCAACCAATTGGTCCATTTGTATACGTTTTTCATTAAATGGCGGTGGTTCAGCTGAAACGATTACTGGGAAATCGTGTATCATTATTACTTCATCTGAATGCCAATTGATTATTTAAACAATATTAAAACAATATTAAAACTCAAGTAATCATTTGAAAATTTTATTAAAGCAATATTAAATCACAGTTTCGATAAAAACAAAATGTCAACGTTAATTACGAAGAGGTGTGTATCGATATATGAATGGATATGGTTGATAAACATTTATTTTCACTTATTTCACTCTAACTACTCCTTATTCATAAACTCTGACGGTCATTTTGGTGTTGGCTCACATCCTTATCCTTAATTACAACTGGTTACCACTATGTAAGTCAAACAACTATTCAGAAGTCATAAATTACTACAACTATTGTACTCCTTCGTAATGATATACATCAAAGTTCTATAAGTATGCGTTTTCAATTCATTTCAAGAAAACTGTTCTAACAAATGTGAAGGATGGATGCCGGAGATATAGAGACTTTGGAGTTTTTGAAAGGGAAGGTAGCCATCGTTGAGAAAGCGCTCTGTAAGGATTCCCATTTTGTTGATTGGCTTATTTCGTGGTCAAACCACATGTTGGGGTTTTGAATGTAAGGGTAGTCTAAGTGATTAGTGTTGAAGATCAAAGGCCCTTCCATGACCTCAAGATACAAGCACGCCAAAGGTATAATCTCTTGTGCTTGGTTTTCTTTGAAGAGAATTAGTAGCACACACACACTTAGCATTCTTGCTATGATTGCATATTTGCTTATTTTTATGTGCATCTCTTCACATGTCACTTTACACACTAGCACTTTGGTTGATATATCTTGTTGTGTGTATATGTGCCTTATAATTCGTTTCCCGACATTGTTCGGAAACGTCCGCGCTTGCACTAATGAGTGCTTGGTTTCGCCCGAAGACCGCCTATGGAGAATGCCCTTGGCTTCTCCTTGGTTTTCACCATTGTTGGTGATCGGCGGTTATGATCGGCGGCCTGGCCGCCGAATGAAATCGCCGTTTCAGTCCAGATTGGTCTGAAGCAATTATGCGGTCACGATCGGCGGTCACGATCGCCATTCAAAACCGCCGTTCATACCTGATCGATTTTAATCCCTCGGGTTTGATTCAGCGGTTGGATTGGCGGTTGCGAAACCGCCGAATGAAACCGCCGTTAATGCTCTGTTCTTCACGAGCTCAATTCGGCGGTCGTTATCGGCGGCCTGGCCGCCGATTGAAACCGCCGAACGGTGCGTTTCAGGGGCAAAATTGTCTTTTCACATGCCCAATTCTTGATGTCTATAAATATCTTATTTTCTCATTCTCTGATTAAGCTTCTTGAGTTATTAGAACCCTAAACTTTCAAGAGAGATTTTTGAGAAAAAATCAAATCAAGAACTCACCTTTAAACACTCAAATCAAATCCTTTTTGCATCAAATTTCATATTGCATCCTCTATGTCTACATAGAAAGCATCTATGATTGGATTGGCATCATCACAATATGTTTGGTAAGATTTTGATTAGTTTCATCTTATTTTAGTATTTTTACTATCAAGCATATTCTCTTTTAATTTACTTGTATGTTGTTGATCATATGATAAATACAAGAATAGAGAATTAATTGTGATGAATTAATTGAGTGTTGTTTTTGTGATAGCTAATTAGGTTTTTGCTTAATCTTGATTAGCTAAGCTATTTGACATGTCATTTAGCAATAGATATCTAAGGTTGATTAAATTGATTATATCATCATCCTAGATAAGCATCTAAGGTTACCTAGCCTTGTTTGTTATTTGAATATTCATACATATTCACATAGGTTGCATAATCTCTTTTTAGAGAATTAAGTCTTGAGGCTAAGGTTGCTTAGGCCTCAAGCAATTGGACTAGAGCCACTTTTAAAGACCCGAGTGGTAGAAGTGGGGGGTTATTGACCGGAGTGTTAGACGAGGTCTACATAGGTTGTAAACTCCATTTCGATTAATGGATTTCGAGGTCCGAGTGTGGCGCACTAAACAGCCTGTGGTTTTTCCCAGTGGTTGGGTTTCCACGTGTACATCAAGTGTTATTTAAATTCCGCACTATATTACACTTGCTTGTATTTTTGACTAGTAGGGGCATTTTCATAAAATTGACTTGCATGCGAAAATTGGGTAATAATTAGATAAAATCTATTCACCCCCCCTCTAGCTTTATATAGAACACGCCTCTAATTTGTTTCACGCTCGAGCACGAGCGTCGTCGTTGTAGGAATCTGCATCGTGAGTGGATTGTGGAGAATGCTAGAGTCAACGATCGAGAGAAGCGCGTCATGCAACTGGAAATGGAAGTTGATGGTCTTGCAGATCAAATTTACTCTTTGGTAGACCAATCCACCCGTTTAAGGACACGTCTGGCAGACCTTGATAACGTCTAAAGTAGTGTTATGTTTGTTTGTTTAGTTTTATTTGTCCTGGCGAAGTGTGCGTGCTGCCTTTTGTTTTTGTAATTGCATCGGATGTTATGAAAATATGTTTCCTTTACTTTAAGTGTAGTAGTGTTCTCCTTATTAACGGAATGCAAATTAATTTGTTTCAATATGATGTTTCATTGAACAATATGATGTTTCATTTCATTCAACTAACCCATGTGTGTGAACAAATTATGGTATTAAAATTAAAAAAAAATTTTAAAAAAAAAACAATAGTTTAATGAATAATTTCAATCTTCTTGTTTTTAAAAAAGATGCCATCTTTCATATTGCTTTAATAAAATTTTTAAATGATTACTTGAGTTTTGTTAGAGTGAAAGAAGTGTAAAGCTGTAAAACGAAATGTTTGACTGTAACTCCTCTGATAACATTGGTAAGGTGAAAATTGGCAAGGAAGGACACATTAGAATAACGATGTACATACTTCATAATAACAATATGATCACTTCAAGATTTACTAACTATAATATTAAGTAGTTGTCATATTCCATACGTAATATTGTTATCACCATTACAAATGTACTGAGTTCAAAGATTAATTGACGTCATAACTGTGTGATCACAAATAAACAACACCTTCAAGGTGTGATCAGTATTCAAAAAACGTCTTAGTCATTTCATCCCACCAGTTCTATTTGACATCATTACTCTGTGATCACAAATACAACAACACCTTCAAGGTGTGATCAGCAAACAAAAAACGTCTTAGTCATTTCATCCTACCAGTTCTACTTGACATTATATTTTGTTGCAGTCATATTACCTAAATATACATTTATATGTTCAACAAGTCCATATTAGATCACAAACAGGAATTCGGTTTTGCTTAGGTTAAACATAAAATTACACCAACGTATTCAAATCACCTTGCTGCTATTCTAGATGACTTCCTTGTCGATGCTTTCTTTGATGTCTTTTTCTTATCTTTTTTCTCTGCTAACTTCACCTTGTCCTTGGGTTGAACAATTGGAAGAACAACCTCTGTCTTCTTGGTATTGGGAGCTTTCTGCACCTTTTTGTTTGGTTCAGCAATTGGCACTTTTTCCTTTCCACTGTTTGAGAGTTTTGTTGCTTCTTTAGCCTTCTTGTTAGGTTGATCACCATCTGCAGTTGGTTTTCTCTTTTTGTTATGTATAGCTTGCTCCAGGATATCCTTCAGTGTAGCACTATGAAGGTTGTCTTTCTTCTTCTTCTGTTTAGGAGATTGACTATTGTTCCCTTCGGATGCATCACTGGCGCCAATTGCTTCCTTCCCCTTCTTGGATTTCGATTGCTTTAGCTCATTCACTTGAGTGTCACAAGGTTGTTCTTCATCTCCTGTTTCCTCACTCACACTTTTTTGATCTCCTGTTTCCTCACTCACACTTTTTTGATCTTCTGTATCCTCACTCACTTTTTCATCTCCACTATTCAAACACATCACATTGTCGCCCCCATCCGTTTTCACACTGTCATCTCCTGATTCCTCCTCATCCTGCACACCCTCCATTACATCATCTACTTCTGCTACATTATATGTGTACATTATTCATAAAAAATGAAACGTAATTCAATAAGTTTAACATACAACATACAGGGAAGCACAGTTAAGTATATACAGTAATTTAGAAGCATTCATGAAATAAGTTGACTTGTTAATTTTGTTTACAATATTTTTTAAACACAAAACAGCTTGTATACACTCACCTGGTGTCCTCTTGTCTGTCGTACAATCTGTGTGTGTTATTCCATCTTCACTACCATCATCCCCATCCTCACTATCATGAGATCTACTGCTCGAACTAATGTTAACATCCGGTACCGATTTTGATGACGGACCAGACATTTTAGAGTCTTGTTCGTTCGAAGTACCCACAACCGGATTCTAAAAACAAACCAATATAGATAATCATAATTTAAAAAAGTGGATGGTATTTCTGTAAACTTAATTTCAAACAATGGTAACTAAACACATTTTTAATAACAGTAACCATACCGCAGCATCAGTGGTATGGAGCTTATTAACCTGGCCCTCCATCACAAGTTGTGTCAATCCAGAAATCATAGTGAGCAGCTCTTTCACTTAGGCAATGGACACCTATCTCACCAATAATTAAGCTATAGGCTCACTTATGTTAACCAAAAAACACAAATCATTACACATAAATGTAATAAACAACTCACATATTTTATTCGATCAGGCACTGGTAAGTGGTGATTGTTCTTAGGAATTTGTAGATATTTGCAAGTGAATCCGGAATTCGTGCGCCCCATCAGGGGGAGTTGCCAAGGTGGCAACTCCAATTGTCCGACAGAATTCTGGTCTAGTGTATCCTCCTGCCCATAGATAAACATAACATAACAAATTAAGAACAATTACAGCATGCTAGTGGCATTTCAGGTGTACTATTGGTTATTGATAATTTTCGGATAAACTCACCGTATCATCAAGGTACTTTTTAAACCTTATGTGCCGCTTTACGAAATCTCTGTAACTATTTGGACCACCATCAGGCTCAAGGTACTCAAGCGCATCCATGGCCACAAAACCTGATTTGGCCACTTCTTTTGTTATTGGGTAGTCCCCAAGCATGGATGGTGGTGGCACCTTCGGAACACGTGGTGATATGAATCCCAAGCTCTGAACAGATACACGGTCTCCTAGGTACCATGCTGGGCCGCAAGGCCCATCCAAAAGAACCCTACTCTTTGTGTACTGTGAAGATTGCCGTACATAGGTCGGCAACTTGTCCTGGTCCGTTCCCCATGGGTGCATGTTTACCTCCTTCCGTCTAAGTTTCCTCAACATATCCTTTAAATCATCGTAATCAAATTTCTTCTTCAAAGAGCCCCATCTTTTTGCTCGAGGAAACGGCTTCTTATCTGTCAAGCATGTCACCAATCTTGCAATAGGTTTTATGTATTCACAAGCCCAAATCTGGTTAGCAAGCAACAGATCAATCACACGAAAATTGTTAAAATACCACAAACTTAATCAGTAAATGTACATTTTAAAATACATGTCCAAATCACAATACCTCCCAGGCCCTCCAAAATCCACCGGTGCTTTGATTCTTTCTCACAATAGCATCCATATTTTTGTACAGAGTAGACAAGGCGGCTCCGCCCCAATTGTACTGACCTATGGATGATATGGCTTTAAGACTTGGCAGGTAATAAAGGTTGACAACTCCAGCTTTGTCACACAGTAATGTGCCTGATAGCAATGCCAAGATGAAAACTCGAGTCAGTCTTTCAATGTCTTCCACAGTCATATTGTTCCCACCAAAACCTTTATAAGCTGCATAGATATCCACAAAAGGAACCCTTTTCATCTTTGCTAAATTGGCAATAGGCTATCCAAACCACCTCACCAGCTCATCCACCTTCTTGTAAGCATACACGTCATACTCCACCGGCATTCCAAAAACAGGTATGCCAGTTATTGCGCTAAAATCCGATGGAGTCATCGTCATCTCCCCAAATTCATCAAAGTGAAATGTATGGGTCGTATCCCACCATCAGTCCACTAGGGCCCTCAGTATTGTTCTCTTTCGGCAGCTGTATTCATTTCCTAAAACCTTCACAAATTCTCCAAAACCAGCTTCTGCAACCTTTAACTTCACAGAAGCAGGCAATTCTTTATACCACTTATCACAAAGTATCCTGTTTCCGCATCCCTTTAGTCTCCCACTTATAGGCTGCTAGCAAAAGACATTGGTAAGGAATAATTAAACAATTACTAACAACGGACAAAGTAATCATACATAAAGATAGCCATACTTACATTGATCACTACGTGCATGTGAGGATCAATGTGGAGTTGATTCTTCCTAATGTCCCGATTCCCACACAGCTTCCATGACTTGATTCCATACTTCGCTGGGAACATTCCACCTGAACCTTCCGCTACGGTCGACACGGAATCCTGCTGTCTTCTGGTAATCTGCTGCTTACCCTTTCCACTGTCCTGTTCTGTCATCTTATGGTGCTTTCTCTTTCCACCCTTTTCCATTATAATATATATGAAACCTCTAGAAATCACTAATATAGAGAAATCAGTCAGAACGTATCACCGGAGGTAAACCGGTGGAAAAATTAGAAGCAGATATCACTGAACAAACACATTGCAAAGAAGATTATAGAAGAGTGACTTAGGGTTCATTGGTATACCATTTAAAACCCTAATTGACAATGGACAAACTACAATTAACAAACTCGGCATGCAAAGTTATTCAACAAACAACAATCAATATAACTGTTACATGCAAAATTATTCAATAAACACGAATCAAGATACCTGTTACTGAAATCGGCAAATTTAACAACAATAAACAAAATACCTTTTACTAAACTTGGCATCCAGTATTATTCAACAAACGAGAAACAAGATACCTATTACTAACTCGGCATGCAAAATTATTCTTGAAACAAGAATCAAGATAAAGCATATCGAATTCCTTCAGCAAACACAACAAAAACAAAAAAACATTACAAAACAAGGTTGAGAAGAGAATGTGCGTTCACCGTAGTAGCGTGGAGTCAGGATTGTAGATGTGTGGGAAGGCTTCAATGTTGCTGAAGAGACGAATTCCAGTCTTTGCGCAGCTCACATCAACCAACTTCGAATTCTTTTGATGAGTTTTTAGGGTT
The DNA here is from genome assembly GCA_008009225.1 of Acer yangbiense. Lineage (NCBI taxonomy): Eukaryota > Viridiplantae > Streptophyta > Magnoliopsida > Sapindales > Sapindaceae > Acer > Acer yangbiense. The sequence continues at coordinate 11,677,681 of CM017767.1, forward strand.
TATATTTGGGGATTTCCTAATAACTTTTGTGAAACCAACTTTCTAATACCTTAAGGCTTAAACCCTAACGCTAATCTATAAAAACACGACATTTACACGCAATTGGTACTTTTTAAAAAAAAAAAATTAGGTTTAGGTTTGTGCAGTAAATCCTTTTTTTTTATTTTTTTTTTTATAAAGATTAATGCTACAAATCCCAACACTTGTGGTAGTTGAGTTGTTATTTGATGAGTGGATACACATTAAATGTTGTGTCTAATCCTTTTTAAATTTTTTTTTTTTTAATTAATTATATCTTGATAGAGTGCAACTTTGCTCACCCTTTTAACTAGAGGTAAGCATTACTCCCCACCTCAGGTGTTGCCACGTGTCCCAAACTTAACCCAAAGTCCAAAGTTAACCCAACACCTGAGGTGGGGGGTAATGCTTACCTTTAGTTAATGTGGGTGAGCAAAATTGCACTCTTCACTGATCCTGATCTATTGTCATAGGTATTTGCTATTTTTTAAAAATTTTAATAAACTAAGATTAAAATTGAGATTCACTATTACTATTATTATTATTATTATTTTAATATATAAAAGTCAACAAATACATTCGGTGCATTCAATATTTGTTTAAGGAGTTGCTTTCGTTTTAGGTAGAAGATTTTTTATAAGTAAATCTTCTATCACATATAATACAACGAGAAGTCACTATTTAGTTTGGGGTCCGGTCAAGCGGGCTATTACACTTTCTGGCGTGATCACACCAACAAAAACTGCATCATTTTTCCGTGAACATAGCATCTAATAGTTGATTACCTAAACTGTGATCGAAAGAACTAAAATATTTGAAGACAAAGTATATTTAAAAACAAACAACAAATTCACAATAAGATGCCCAGGTCCAATATAGGTTTCACATGCAGTGGAGTAAGACTGACCTGAATTTTTTTCAATTAATAATGCGTGTGGGAAGTGTACAATTGGTAATTAACGAAACACTAATTGACCATAAACTAGAAATCAATAATAACCTATATTGCATTTTCGAGAAAGTAATACAGATATTGATCATGCATTGGGCAATTACTTAAAGCAGATATTGAATTAGCTGCATCTCTTTATCCAAGGACACATTATTGATGCTTTTAATACACGATTGGGATTTTGGTTGGATGATTATGCTATTTTTAATTTTTATTTTTGACAACAAAAATTGGAAATGGAATCACTCTTTCTTATAATTATTTACGTCTGTTGGTGATCCCTGATAAAATCTTTATACGGATATATTTTTAAACTGGTATTGTTCATAGATTAAATCAAGGGTTCAACATATAAATTACCGAAAATTCAAGCAAATGTCCTTCGAGGTCTAAATAATGAATGTATTCAATTATGAAATAATAGAACACATCATTCCAGGTTTTTTTAAACTAAAGGGAATTCCTCAAAGAGTTCATACAATGACCAAGCGCACTATATCTGATGTCAATCAGATTACAAACAAACCAAAAAAGCTATGATCGACAAATCTTACACACTTGAACGGTGTGATTGCATAGAAAATAATTTTTTTGAAAAAAAAATACTAATCAGATGGCCTGGTCCAATCAACCCAAAATATTGCAATGGAAAAATACGAACATAGCTTACTCATAGGAAAGTTTCAGTTGCTCACGGCAGGTTGGGCAGTTGAGTGCCTTCTCGAACCACTTGGTGATACAAGTATGATGATAAATATGGGAGCATGGCATCAAAACAATTTCCCCTCCCGATGAAAAAAAATCTTCAAAACAAATCACACAATGTTCTCCCGGTAACGAACCCTTATCAATTTCCATCTTTATCAATTCTGACTTGAACAAACTTTCTTCTTTCATAGAGAGTCAAAGCACAATACCAATTTGCACCAAAATTGGTACAACTTTGTACTCTGGCATAGTACAGGCTATAGACATTGACATATCCACAATTATTTTCGTCATAGTCTGTTCAACGTCTTTTGGCAGGTCACTACCGGAAAAGCATCCACGCAACTTACCTGACAATGAATATTCATCTTCTGCGTAAAGATTATCAAATTGGACGTGAAACTCGCATTGCATTGCGTCGTCTTCAATTGCTAAAGTGCGATTCGGATAAACAAGCTTAGTGGTGTAGTAGAATTGCACTGTAAAGAAAAAACCTTGTGCCAGATTTATCTGTTGTTTCGGAACTGCAATCGAATCATCCACATGTTCCACTGTCCGGAGTTGGAATCGGTAATCTCCACAGTTTCTGCAATATATCATCTTGATTGATAATGAAGAATATTTTGCACTTACTTAACTAGTGAAACATACATAAGGAATGTTGACTCTTCATCTTGACTGTTCAGCTGCCATCTTTATTAATACAGATGACATGTGGGAGCATTTTTTAGTTTCAATATAAAATTCGTTTGCTGCTTTGTGGTGGGAAGCACATTGATGACATATTAAATGACTTACCACATGCATAAAAAAAAAAATTACTACTATGTGGTATGATATATTGATATCGACATTAAATAGGTACTAATTTTATACTTATACAACAATATATTTATAATACCGTTATACATAATACATTTCAATCTATATACATGATTATGTGAACATGAATTGAGCTAGTGTACACATTATGTATGTTAATTTTATAACAAATGTATGTTAATTTTTAAAATGTGGTACTAATTTTATACTTATACAACAATATATTTGTAATGCCGTTATACCTAATACTTTTCAATCTATATACATGATTATCTGAAGATGAATTGAGCTAGTGTACACATTATGTATGTTAATTTTTAAAATGTGGTACTAATTTTATACTTATACAACAATATATTTGTAATGCTGTTATACCTAATACATTTCAATCTATATACATGATTATGTGAACATGACACATTATGTATGTTAATTTTTAAAATGTGGTACTAATTTTATACTTATACAACAATATATTTGTAATACCGTTATACCTAATACATTTCAATCTATATACATAATTATGTGAACATGAATTGAGCTAGTGTACACATTATGTATGTTAATTTTATAACTAATGTATGTTAATTTTTAAAATGTGGTACTAATTTTATACTTATACAACAATATATTTGTAATGCCGTTATACCTAATACATTTCAATCTATATACATGATTATGTGAACATGACACATTATATATGTTAATTTTTAAAATGTGGTACTAATTTTATACTTATACAACAATATATTTGTAATACCGTTATACCTAATACATTTCAATTTATATACATGATTATGTGAACATGAATTGAGCTAGTGTACACATTATGTATGTTAATTTTATAACTAATGTATGTTAATTTTTAAAATGTGGTATTAATTTTATACTTATACAACAATATATTTGTAATGCCGTTATACCTAATACATTTCAATCTATATACTTGGTTATGTGAACATGACACATTATGTATGTTAATTTTATAACTAATGTATGTTAATTTCTTAAACAGTTCTTTATATCTCCTAAATGTAGTTATGATTTGTCAATGTTAAGGTTAATTGTGTAATTTTATCAGTTTATAAATAAATTAAAATGGAACCCTAATCCCATTTGTACGTCGTTCATCACTTCAACCAAACATACCTCTCTCATTCTCTCTCTCTATCTGTGAAAGCAACTAACGAGAAATGGCAGAGGTCATTATCTATACTAGGGAAGAGTTAGAACGCACTATCCAACATCTTCATGATCGTCTAGAAGCATTGGCCAGTAGCAAATATCAGAGGTCAGATGTTGGTGATTCCAACAGTCTGGGTTTGGAGAGGGAACATTTGCTACAAGGTATACAACGTCTTAAGGACCGTCAAGATGAATTGTCCACCACCATTTATCGCTGTCCATCTATTGTGAAAATCAAGTCCAAATCCTTTTCGGGTTTAGATGTTGCTGGTTCCTACCAGCTTGGTATGGAGGACGGTTTCAAGTTGCTTATGGATTATTTGAAGAACATTAAACCTGATGGTAATTGGGATGAGGTTTGTGGAAATAATGCAAAGGAAATGTTGAACAAGTGATGACTCTTTTATCTTGAACAAGTGATGACTTTTTTGTTACTTTTATATGTTTTTGTATCTGTTTTTTTTTTTAATGGTTTTTGTCTGTAATCACACCAGAAAGGTGTTGTTGAATTTGTGTTGACATCTCTGAAGATGTTTAGGTGTTTTTATTCTCACCATTTATGGTGTGGTTGACTGGTTGTGTAATATCGTATGTTTGATCATTATCATTGTATTTCTGGTGATTTCATGAGGGTTGGAGGTAATTGCAGATGACCTTAAGGAATATAATATCGTATAAAGTATACTTGAAAAGTAATGGTGTTTGAACAAATTTTCAGATCGTAATTCAATTGATGTGATAGATTCATTGAAAAAAAAAATTCAAACTATCTACACAATATCCTATGGATTTGGTGTTTGCGATTACAAAATTTTTCTTCAGGATATGCTGACCGCTTAAATAAATTAATTATTTAAACAAAATTTTTGATTAGGAAATATAAATATAAATACATTACTCATTTAAATATTACACTGTGTAGAGTAAATAATAACTATTATTAATGGGAATACGGAATCATGATTTCTAATGATGTTAAATGGAGAAAATGCAATGATATTAAATGTTGGAAATTAATTTTAGATGAACATCAATGTAAACTTGTAAAGTAACATTAAAAATCCGGGTGGCAAGTGTGCAATTGGCTTGGCAAGTAAGGAGACATTAACTGGCCATATAATACGAAGCAATAAAAACCTATATTGGGTTTTGGAGAAAGCAATACTATCTTTTTGTCTTCCTATTTAATACAAATATTGATCATGCATTGGGTAATTAATTACAGCATAAAGATTTTAATTGATTTTAAACACTGATCACGCATTGGGCAATTAATTACAGCCTATTGATTTTAAATACTGATCATGCATTGGGCAATTAATTACAGCCTATTGGGTTATCAAAACATAAAGATTTTAATTGATTTTAAATACTGATTATGCATTGGCCAATTAATTACAACATATTGGGTTATCAAAACATATACCGATCATGCATTGGGCAATTAATTACAGCATATTGGGTTATCAAAACATAAAGATTTAATTGACTTTAAATACTGATCATGCATTGGGCAGTTAAGTAAAGTAAAGCCTAACTTAACTACCTTGGGCAGTAAAGCATTGGGTAATTAATTACAGCATAAAGATTTTAATTGATTTTAAACACTGATCACGCATTGGGCAATTAATTACAGCCTATTGATTTTAAATACTGATCATGCATTGGGCAATTAGTTACAGCCTATTGGGTTATCAAAATATAAAGATTTTAATTGATTTTAAATACTGATTATGCATTGGACAATTAATTACAGCATATTGGGTTATCAAAACATAAAGATTTAATTGAGTTCAAATACTAATCATGATGTTTTCAGACTATTCATTGAACAAATTTCGTAGGGAAATGATTCAGTTGATATTGGACCTGTACAAATTTGTCATCCTCATAAAATTGTGTAAATGTAGTTATGATTTGTCAATGTTAAGGTTAATTGTGTAATTTTATCAGTTTATAAATAAATTAAAATGGAACCCTAATCCCATTTGTACGTCGTTGATCACTTAAACCAAACATACCTCTCTCATTCTCTCTCTCTATCTGTGAACGCAACAAATGGGATTAGGGTTCCATTTTATTTATTGATAAACTTATGGTAAAATTACACAATTAACTAGTTGGATATGGTCAATCTGTTGATTTGATGGACTGATTTAATGATTTTGAAAAATGAAGCAAATAAATTCAAACCGCCATCACAATATCCAATGGATTTGATAGATGTAATCTGAATTAAATATTCTTCTAAGATTTGCTGACAGCAGTTTCTATATAATAATTAAAACAATTTCAATTCGATTCCACATCACAAAAACCAACTGAATTAAAAAATATTAAATAAGTTGGTTCAGCCGAGAAGATTAATTGGAAAACGAGATGATGATTAATAGTTGTTGGTAATATCAACTTGCACTACAAAAGATGTAGTAATAAATAAATTCGCCTTCACTCTATCCAATGGATTTGATGGATTACAGTTGAATGAAATGTTTTTGTAGAGATTTGCTGAGTTAAGTAAAAATATAATTATTTAAACAGTTCGTATTCGTTTCCACATCAAAAAAATCAATTGAATTAAAAAAAATATTAAATAAGTTGGTTCACACGAAAAGATTAATGGGAAAACGAGATGACTATTACATTAACTTTTTGGTAATTTAAAGTTACACTCCAAAAGATGTAGTAAATACATAAATATTTATAAAATTTATTATGGTGGTTTATCTGAAACGATTAATGGGAAATCGGGATCATGATTACTTCATCTGCATTCCAAGTAATTATTTAAACAATATTATAATCATTGGAAAATCGTATTAAGCAATATTAAATCGTATTACGATTTCAACAAAAACAAATTGTAAACGTTAATGGTTGATGATATCTTTTTTATTAATAGCTGATGATATCTTGTTTTAAATTATAATTACGTTTACAAAAGTACAAGTTAATTCAACTTTATCAATTAGTCCTGAAATAATAATTCAAATTCATTGAATCCAATCAACCCAGATATCGATCGATCAATAGGTATGTTTTAGAAACGCAACTAAACCGCTCCATAATTACTTCAGATCAGTTTAATAAATACAAGTAATAAAGACGTTATATTATTAGAAACAAAAACAAACACACCTTTGTTCTTCTCACGAAGAAACACACAAAAGAAATTTACAAAACATGATCATGAATCCAAAAAAAAGTCCAAGGTGTGATTAAAAGCACTTTAAAAAGCACTTTACATAACAAAAGAGTGAAAAAAAAAAGGTACCAAAAACTGCATCAGTCCTTCAACATATCCTTTGCATGACTTTGGTCAACCATATCCCAATTACCTTTCAGATGAACCTTCTTGATATAATCCTTAAAAAGCTTAAACCCGTCCTCCATACCTAGATTGTAAGCACTAGATACATCCTTTCCAGTAAAACGTTTGAAATTGATTTGATCAACAGCAGGGTTGCGATAAAGCTTACGATTGACTGCAATTATATCGCATTCCAGTTTCTGAATGTCACGAACCATCTTCTTTTGATTATCATGGTCGGAGTTGGAGTCAGTTTTCAATTTCTTTGTCGAAGTTGGTGAAGGGTTTTCCATGGTGGAGAAACAAAGAAAAATCAGATTTAAAATACACAGAGAGAAAGAGTAGAGAGAAAGAGTAGATATGGAGACAAAACGTTATTTGGTGAATATATATATAGAGTAAACATAAAGAATAGTCACAATTTTTGGCATTCAATTCGGTGCCAAACACCTGGAATCCAAAACGGTCAGAGTAAATATATAATATATAAGTCATAATTGTTGGCATTTGGTGCCAATCAGACCCTTTGGAATCCAAACCGGTGTGACATAATTTCATACAATTAAGAGTATAGTTCAGTAATGTGTTACCGTATACAATCTTATTCAACTCTGATTGCAAATATAAAATATTATACTGTGAGTTTAACATGGGACCATGCATGAATTGAACAATTATACACATTACTGATAACGTACATAAATGACTATATGGGAAAATGAATTGACCTGTTGTAACTAATATATGTTAACTCGTCATTTGTAGTATTGTGTGCATGTGGGAGGGGAATCATATGATATATGTATAACATTGATATCCTTTGATATAAATATTACACTATGAATGTGCATTCAACACTTTATTTGCATATGGGGACAACAATTGGATAGTCGGACAACGATTTGTACTACCGTTATAACTAATAAATTTCAATTAATATGAATGACTATATGGGAAAATGATTTGACCTGTTGTACACATGTACAAATAATTCGGTAACTAATATATGTTAACTCGTCATTTGTAGTATTGTGTTCATGTGGGAGGGGAATCATATGATATAGGTATAACATTGATATCCTTTGATATAAACATTACACTATGAATGTGCATTCAACACTTTATTTGCATATGGGGACAACAATTGGATAGTCGGACAACGATTTGTACTACCATTATAACTAATAAATTTCAATTAATATGAATGACTATACGGGAAAATGATTTGACCTGTTGTACACATGTACGAATAATTCGGTAACTAATATATGTTAACTCGTCATTTGTAGTATTGTGTGCATGTGGGAGGGGAATCATATGATATATGTATAACATTGATATCCTTTGATATAAACATTACACTATGAATGTGCATTCAACACTTTATTTGCATATGGGGACAACAATTGGATAGTCGGACAACGATTTGTACTACCGTTATAACTAATAAATTTCAATTAATATGAATGACTATATGGGAAAATGATTTGACCTGTTGTACACATGTACGAATAATTCGGTAACTAATATATGTTAACTCGTCATTTGTAGTATTGTGTGCATGTGGGAGGGGAATCATATGATATATGTATAACATTGATATCCTTTGATATAAACATTACACTATGAATGTGCATTCAACACTTTATTTGCATATGGGGACAACAATTGGATAGTCGGACAACGATTTGTACTACCGTTATAACTAATAAATTTCAATTAATATGAATGACTATACGGGAAAATGATTTGACCTGTTGTACACATGTACGAATAATTCGGTAACTAATATATGTTAACTCGTCATTTGTAGTATTGTGTGCATGTGGGAGGGGAATCATATGATATATGTATAACATTGATATCCTTTGATATAAACATTACACTATGAATGTGCATTCAACACTTTATTTGCATATGGGGACAACAATTGGATAGTCGGACAACGATTTGTACTACCGTTATAACTAATAAATTTCAATTAATATGAATGACTATACGGGAAATGATTTGACCTGTTGTACACATGTACGAATAATTCGGTAACTAATATATGTTAACTCGTCATTTGTAGTATTGTGTGCATGTGGGAGGGGAATCATATGATATATGTATAACATTGATATCCTTTGATATAAACATTACACTATGAATGTGCATTCAACACTTTATTTGCATATGGGGACAACAATTGGATAGTCGGACAACGATTTGTACTACCGTTATAACTAATAAATTTCAATTAATATGAATGACTATACGGGAAATGATTTGACCTGTTGTACACATGTACGAATAATTCGGTAACTAATATATGTTAACTCGTCATTTGTAGTATTGTGTGCATGGGGAGGGGAATCATATGATATATGTATAACATTGATATCCTTTGATATAAACATTACACTATGAATGTGCATTCAACACTTTATTTGCATATGGGGACAACAATTGGATAGTCGGACAACGATTTGTACTACCGTTATAACTAATAAATTCAATTAATATGATGACTATATGGGAAATGATTTGACCTGTACACATGTACGAATATTCGTAACTAATATATGTTAACTCGTCATTTGTAGTATTGTGTGCATATGGGAGGGGAATCATATGATATAGGTATAACATTGATATCCTTTGATATAAACATTACACTATGATTGTGCATTCAACATTTTATTTGCATATGAGGACAAGAATTGGATAGTCATATGATAGGGAAGATAAAACATTATTTTATTTTATTTTTATTCTTAAATGGATTCTGGATATTAAAGAAATGAAAGAGGAATAAACATGTGCAATAAATGCATCATTTGAGATAATGTTTTATGTTTTATAGTGCAATAAAAAAACCTAAAACTCTAAACAACATAAATAAAACATTTAGAAACCATAAAACTCTCTCTCTCTCTCTCACTCTCACTGTCTATCTCTCTCTCTCTTTCTCTCTCTCATGTCTGCTGTGTACATCCATCAATCTTCAAACAATCTTCAAACAATCTTCAAACAATCTACAACCCGCCAGGTTGGTTACATTTTTTTCCTGTTATTTTATAACTTCGGATTAATATTTTTGTAATTTAATAATTTCGATTTAATATATTACAATTTGTTGTGATGATTATTGGTTTTCATATGTAATTAGAAGAAGCAAAGATGAAAATTTATACTCGACTATGTCTGATAATGGTGTGCTGGTTTATCGCATTCATACCTAGATGGTGTAGCCACGTTTTCATGATTTTTAATTTGTTTAAAGTTAACCTGACTATTGTATTTAAAAAAAATTGTCTTAATTTATAGCTGCAGCTAAGTTTGAACTTGTTTAAATTTTATATATAATCTTATTCCATGATATTATACTTGTGTAATTAGTGTTTGCATGTACTTGATATGACTTTTATATTGTTATTTTTGAAAATTAGATAAATCTGGATATTATTATAGCTTTTCTTTATTGAAAAATAGTAGTAGTTGCAATTTGTTTGTTTAGTTGGGGAAGGTTTTATTCATATTCTCTCACTTGCACAATAAAAGGTTTTGTTAATGTCATCTTCCTCTTCTTCTTCTTCAAACGTACGTGGGTATGGGGAGGGAAAATGCAAATGTGGGCTACCATTGAGAGAATATCTAGCCATAACACCTTGGAACTATAAAAGACTATTCGAAGGGTGTTCCAAAAGAAAGGTAGTGAACTATAAGTGACTGTTTAATTTATACTTATATAGATTGATTTATGAACTAACAGAGCTTACATTTCTAGTTTTAAACTACATAAAGAATTTGGTGGATGCAATTACTTCAAATGGTTGGGTCCTGAAGTACCGGTTACAATTATCCCAGCTGGTATCTCATTGAATGAAGAATTGCAGAGGTTACAAAGGGAATTTCATAGGTTGGAACGACTTCATGGGTTCTACGAAAGCGAAAATATGGGCTTAACAAATCGTGTTCAGGTGTTGAGTTTGATTTGGCTAAGAAGAGGGCAACAATTCAGAAAACTAGGGCTTTTATATTTCTATCTTCGATTGCCATTCTTTGGCTGCTTTGTAAATGCCCATACAATGTGTAGTGTGGAGTAATCGAAAAATATCAATATTATATACCCTGTAACGTAAAATTACTATGGTTCATGTAATTTCATTTTATTTAACGTGATCGCATTGTTTCTATAGATTCATAGTACTGTGTTCTTCATATTAGGTTATTTATGTTGTAACTTATTATTGCAATCAGAGGTAAGGTAAGTCCAGGTTTTGAGTTGGAGGATAATTTTTTTTTTTGTGAAAAAGCCCAAACAAGGCGCCACAAGCCGGCAAAAACCAGACACAGCTGGGAAAGGAGAAAAACAAAACATGATAAAACAAAGAAAAGCAGAGGAAACGAGCAGAGAACACCACAAAATAGTTGGAGGATAATTTTGGTTAACTATGCATATGGCAACTTTTATAATCATTAAAACTTATAGGCCGTCTTTGAAGCAGTTGTTCGGCTTTAGACACATAATTATTTAATTCGATCGTCATTCTCTAAACATAATCTAAAACTTTTACATTTACGAACAACCTCTTTAAACATATTGGCTAATTGTGGCCTAGTACAAAATATGCAAACCACATGGCTCGCTGTGGCCCAGTGGCCCAGTTAAATTTCAATGGAAGTCATCTAGACCACATTGACACATAATTTGCATATAGAAATTATGTGTCCTTGTGGTCCAGCTCAAAATCCATAAATCAAAGAAAGTATATGTCAATTAAAATCATACAACAAACAACTCAAACAAAATTATCAACACAACAATCAATAACAAAAGTAACTAACATTCATGAGAATTAAATAACAATCCAGTGACAACCAAATACATATAACAAACAAGACAAATGAAAAAAATCCAAATGCATCATCAACCCAAAACACTAATGAAAGTGACTAACTGTCTGATTCTCTTTTTGGATAATTACGCCAGTCATGCCCAGAAATGTGGCATATATGGCACTGATTTGGTCTTTTATGCTTCTGCGGCTTGCCTGCTGGTGTAGTAGGTGCAGTCGGACCAGTGGGTCTACCTTTGGTCTTCACAACATTTGGATCTTTTAAAATTTGGCTCTTTGTACTAGAATCATCACCATTTTTGTTGCAATTATTTCGGAACTCATCATCCAACCCTTGCAGAGTATTTCTCAGAATATTGAGTTCCCTTTTAATCAAATTGAAACCTTCTTCGGTTTGGCTCCCACGGTGATAGATATAGTTGCACTCTGCACTCAATGAAGCGAACCGGGAAATATCAACACTCTTCGAACAGTCATCATCGGGCTGGAGATGGATACAAACATCATTTGCAGCTGACTTCGTCCACCTCTTAAATATCAAGGACTCTGGAATCTTTGTAATGTTCTCCACTTTCATAACATAAAACATATGACAGCAGGGAATTCCTTTATTTTGTAACAACTTGCATTCACACGAAAGTACTGGCAGATTGTGCTTTGACGAATCCCAATCACCATCCTCAACGACTTGCTGAAAATCAATTCTGTCCCTATAGTAAAAAACACTCACAGTCTTTTTATATGGACAATCATATTCGGTGAGAACGTATTCGACTTCATTCTCCTCATTCCATGGTGCAAAGTGTGAATACTTTATTGAATCATTGATCTCTTTAGTAATGTCACAGTAGATACGATAAGTGTAGATGGAAGATGCATGCTTCTCCAACGCCTTCATGTGGCTTAAGATACTGGACTCTTAGTGTTTGAAGCATATTCGTCAGTAAAGAAATTGTTTCTTAACCTCATGAGTGCCCTGTCGATTTGAGGGAATAAGTCGAACAATTTCTCACGGCTGTAAACATATTCTTTCATGTAATTATTCATTGACTCTGATCTTTGAGTGCTGTGCATTCCGGCAAAAAAACGGCCCTTGGAATATGTTTCTGCCCATCTATGCCTCTTTTCGTACATCATATTAACCCAAACGTTATCTTCCAGACCGTGTTGTTTTATCATTTCAAAGATGAAGGATCTAAAGCTGATGACTTCTTAAGGCCGTTAATGTGAGCACATGCGTTTCTTGCGACATGCCATCCGCATACCTGTGCTGATAGTTTGGAAGACCTCATCGATTGCCTGTCGCATTGCTTCATCTCCGTCCGTCATTATGAAAGGGGATGCTTGCTGCCCATTGAAATCATGAGTTTTAGTCAGGGCCCATTGGATGAAGTAAAAGTCTCGTCTAACAAAGTACAGCACCAAATACCAAGTGCACTATGGTTTTTGACACCGACAAATAAACCAAGGCTTGCCATAGGCATTTGTCTTGTAAGTGGTATCAAAAACCAGAACATCTCCGAATCACTTGTACTCGATAGAGAATGGAGTCCCTCCAAATATATTAGCAACCTATCATCATCATCTGTGTTGAAAAAAGGACCTTTTCACATCTTTGCTAAATTGGCAAATAAGGGCTAATCCCACCGACCTCAACAGCTCATACGATCCACCTTCTTGTAAGCCTTACAGTCCTACGACCACCGGCCTTCCCCCCCCCCACGCCCTGAACAGGTCTGCCAGTTATTGCGCCTCCCATCGGCGTACATCGTCCTATGTCCCGCATACTCTCTAACGTGAACTGTCACTGGGTGTCGTATCCCCCTCAGGAGCCACTAGGCCCTCAGTATGGAGTCCTTTGCGGCAGCTGTGAGTCATTTGCCTCACCCCTTCACAAATTCTCCAAAACCAGCTTCTGCAACCTTAACTTCACAGAAGCAGGCAATTCTTTATACCACTTCTCACAAAGTATCTGTTTCCGCATCCCTTAGTCTCCCACTTATAGGCTGCCAGCAAAAAACATTGGTAAGGAATAATTAAACAATTACTAACAACGGACAAAGTAATCATACATAAGATAGCCATACTTACATTGATCACTACGTGCATGTGAGGATCAAGTGGAGTTGATTCTTCCTAATGTCCCGATTCCCACACGGCTTCCATGACTTGATTCCATACTTGCTGGGAACATTCCACCTGAACCTTCCGCTACGGTCGACACGGAATCCTGCTGCTTTGGTAATCTGCTGCTTACCCTTTCCACTGTCCTGTTCTGTCATCTTATGGTGCTTTCTCTTTCCACCCTTTTCCATTATAATATATATGAAACCTCTAGAAATCACTAATATAGAGAAATCAGTCAGAACGTATCACCGAGGTAAACCGGTGGAAAAATTAGAAGCAGATATCACTGAACAAACACATTGCAAAGAAGATTATAGAAGAGTGACTTAGGGTTCATTGGTATACCATTTAAAACCCTAATTGACAATGGACAAACTACAATTAACAAACTCGGCATGCAAAGTATTCAACAAACAACAATCAATATAACTGTTACATGCAAAAATTAATTCTTCAATAAACACGAATCAAGATACCTGTTACTGAAATCGGCAAATTTAACAACAATAAACAAATACCTTTTACTAAACTTGGCATCCAGTATTATTCAACAAACGAGAAACAAGATACCTGTTACTAACTCGGCATGCAAAATTATTCTTGAAACAAGAATCAAGATAAAGCATATCGAATTCCTTCAGCAAACACAACAAAAACAAAAAAACATTACAAAACAAGGTTGAGAAGAGAATGTGCGTTGACCGTAGTAGCGTGGAGTCAGGATTGTAGATGTGTGGGAAGGCTTCATTGTTGCTGAAGAGACGAATTCCAGTCTTTGCGCAGCTCACATCAACCAACTTCGAATTCTTTTTGATGTTTTAGGGTTTATATTTGGGGATTTCCTAATAACTTTTGTGAAACCAACTTTCTAATACCTTAAGGCTTAAACCCTAACGCTAATCTATAAAAACACGACATTTACACGCAATTGGTACTTTTAAAAAAAAAAATTAGGTTTAGGTTTGTGCAGTAAATCCTTTTTTTTTTTTTTTTTTTTTTTTTATAAAGATTAATGCTACAAATCCCAACACTTGTGGTAGTTGAGTTGTCATTTGATGAGTGGATACACATTAAATGTTGTGTCTAATCCCTTTTTTTTTTTTTTTTTTTTAATTAATTATATCTTGATAGAGTGCAACTTTGCTCACCCCTTTAACTAGAGGTAAGCATTACCCCCCACCTCAGGTGTTGCTACGTGTCCCAAACTTAACCCAAAGTCCAAAGTTAACCCAACACCTAAGGTGGGGGGTAATGCATATCTTTAGTTAATGTGGGTGAGCAAAATTGCACTCTTCACTGATCCTGATCTATTGTCATAGGTATTTGCTATTTTTTAAAAATTTTAATAAACTAAGATTAAAATTGAGATTCACTATTACTATTATTTATTATTATTATTTTAATATATAAAAGTCAACAAATACATTCGGTGCATTCAATATTTGTTTAAGGAGTTGCTTTCGTTTTAGGTAGAAGATTTTTTATAAGTAAATCTTCTATCACATATAATACAACGAGAAGTCACTATTTAGTTTGGGGTCCGGTCAAGCGGGCTATTACACTTTCTGGCGTGATCACACCAACAAAAACTGCATCATTTTTCCGTGAACATAGCATCTAATAGTTGATTACCTAAACTGTGATCGAAAGAACTAAAATATTTGAAGACAAAGTATATTTAAAAACAAACAACAAATTCACAATAAGATGCCCAGGTCCAATATAGGTTTCACATGCAGTGGAGTAAGACTGACCTGAATTTTTTTCAATTAATAATGCGTGTGGGAAGTGTGCAATTGGTAATTAACGAAACACTAATTGACCATAAACTAGAAATCAATAATAACCTATATTGCATTTTCGAGAAAGTAATACAGATATTGATCATGCATTGGGCAATTACTTAAAGCATATATTGAATTAGCTGCATCTCTTTATCCAAGGACACATTATTGATGCTTTTAATACATTATTGGGATTTTGGTTGGATGATTATGCTATTTTTAATTTTTATTTTGACAACAAAAATTGGAAATGGAATCACTCTTCTTATAATTATTTACGTCTGTTGGTGATCCCTGATATAATCTTTATATGGATATATTTTTAAACTGGTATTGTTCATAGATTAAATCAAGGGTTCAACATATAAATTACCGAAAATTCAAGCAAATGTCCTTCGAGGTCTAAATAATGAATGTATTCAATTATGAAATAATAGAACACATCATTCCAGGTTTTTTTAAACTAAAGGGAATTCCTCAAAGAGTTCATACAATGACCAAGCGCACTATATCTGATGTCAATCAGATTACAAACAAACCAAAAAAGCTATGATCGACAAATCTTACACACTTGAACGGTGTGATTGCATAGAAAATAATTTTTTTGAAAAAAAAATACTAATCAGATGGCCTGGTCCAATCAACCCAAAATATTGCAATGGAAAAATACGAACATAGCTTACTCATAGGAAAGTTTCAGTTGCTCACGGCAGGTTGGGCAGTTGAGTGCCTTCTCGAACCACTTGGTGATACAAGTATGATGATAAATATGGGAGCATGGCATCAAAACAATTTCCCCTCCCGATGAAAAAAAATCTTCAAAACAAATCACACAATGTTCTCCCGGTAACGAACCCTTATCAATTTCCATCTTTATCAATTCTGACTTGAACAAACTTTCTTCTTTCATAGAGAGTCGAAGCACAATCCCAATTTGCACCAAAATTGGTACAACTTTGTACTCTGGCATAGTACAGGCTATAGACATTGACATATCCACAATTATTTTCGTCATAGTCTGTTCAACGTCTTTTGGCAGGTCACTACCGGAAAAGCATCCACGCAACTTACCTGACAATGAATATTCATCTTCTGCGTAAAGATTATCAAATTGGACGTGAAACTCGCATTGCATTGCGTCGTCTTCAATTGCTAAAGTGCGATTCGGATAAACAAGCTTAGTGGTGTAGTAGAATTGCACTGTGAAGAAAAAACCTTGTGCCAGATTTATCTGTTGTTCCGGAACTGCAATCGAATCATCCACATGTTCCACTGTCCGGAGTTGGAATCGGTAATCTCCACAGTTTCTGCAATATATCATCTTGATTGATAATGAAGAATATGTTGCACTTACTTAACTAGTGAAACATACATAAGGAATGTTGACTCTTCATCTTGACTGTTCAGCTGCCATCTTTATTAATACAGATGACATGTGGGAGCCTTTTTTAGTTTCAATATAAAATTCGTTTGCTGCTTTGTGGTGGGAAGCACATTGATGACATATTAAATGACTTACCACATGCATAAAAAAAAATTACTACTATGTGGTATGATATATTGATATCGACATTAAATAGGTACTAATTTTATACTTATACAACAATATATTTGTAATACCGTTATACCTAATACATTTCAATCTATATACATGATTATGTGAACATGAATTGAGCTAGTGTACACATTATGTATGTTAATTTTATAACAAATGTATGTTAATTTTTAAAATGTGGTACTAATTTTATACTTATACAACAATATATTTGTAATGCCGTTATACCTAATACTTTTCAATCTATATACATGATTATGTGAACATGAATTGAGCTAGTGTACACATTATGTATGTTAATTTTTAAAATGTGGTACTAATTTTATACTTATACAACAATATATTTGTAATGCCTGTTATACCTAATACATTTCAATCTATATACATGATTATGTGAACATGACACATTATGTATGTTAATTTTTAAAATGTGGTACTAATTTTATACTTATACAACAATATATTTGTAATACCGTTATACCTAATACATTTCAATCTATATACATAATTATGTGAACATGAATTGAGCTAGTGTACACATTATGTATGTTAATTTTATAACTAATGTATGTTAATTTTTAAAATGTGGTACTAATTTTATACTTATACAACAATATATTTGTAATGCCGTTATACCTAATACATTTCAATCTATATACATGATTATGTGAACATGACACATTATGTATGTTAATTTTTAAAATGTGGTACTAATTTTATACTTATACAACAATATATTTGTAATACCGTTATACCTAATACATTTCAATTTATATACATGATTATGTGAACATGAATTGAGCTAGTGTACACATTATGTATGTTAATTTTATAACTAATGTATGTTAATTTTTAAAATGTGGTATTAATTTTATACTTATACAACAATATATTTGTAATGCCGTTATACCTAATACATTTCAATCTATATACTTGGTTATGTGAACATGAATTGAGCTAGTGTACACATTATGTATGTTAATTTTATAACTAATGTATGTTAATTTTTTAAACAGTTCTTTATATCTCCTAAATGTAGTTATGATTTGTCAATGTTAAGGTTAATTGTGTAATTTTATCAGTTTATAAATAAATTAAAATGGAACCCTAATCCCATTTGTATGTCGTTCATCACTTCAACCAAACATACCTCTCTCATTCTCTCTCTCTATCTGTGAAAGCAACTAACGAGAAATGGCAGAGGTCATTATCTATACTAGGGAAGAGTTAGAACGCACTATCCAACATCTTCATGATCGTCTAGAAGCATTGGCCAGTAGCAAATATCAGAGATCAGATGTTGGTGATTCCAACAATCTGGGTTTGGAGAGGGAACATTTGCTACAAGGTATACAACGTCTTAAGGACCGTCAAGATGAATTGTCCACCACCATTTATCGCTGTCCAGCTATTGTGAAAATCAAGTCCAAATCCTTTTCGGGTTTAGATGTTGCTGGTTCCTACCAGCTTGGTCTGGAGGACGGTTTCAAGTTGCTTAAGGATTATTTGAAGAAAATTAAACCTGATGGTAATTGGGATGAGGTTTGTGGAAATAATGCAAAGGAAATGTTGAACAAGTGATTACTTTTTTATCTTAAACCTGGATAGCTTTTGGTATTTTTATATGTTTTTGTATCTGTTTTTCTTTTAATGGTTTTTGTATATAATCACACCTTAAAGGTGTTGTTGAATTTCCATTGACATCTCTGAAGATGTTTATGTGTTTTTGTTCTCACCATTTATGGTGTGGTTGACTGGTTGTGTAATATCGTATGTTTGATCATTATCATTGTATTTCTGGTGATTTCATGAGGGTTGGAGGTAATTGCAGATGACCTTAAGGAATATAATATCGTATAAAGTATACTTGAAAAGTAATGGTGTTTGAACAAATTTTCAGATCGTAATTCAATTGATGTGATAGATTCATTGAAAAAAAAAATTCAAACTATCTACACAATATCCTATGGATTTGGTGTTTGCGATTACAAAATTTTTCTTCAGGATATGCTGACCGCTTAAATAAATTAATTATTTAAACAAAATTTTTGATTAGGAATATAAATATAAATACATTACTCATTTAAATATTACACTGTGTAGAGTAAATAATAACTATTATTAATGGGAATACGGAATCATGATTTCTAATGATGTTAAATGGAGAAAATGCAATGATATTAAATGTTGGAAATTAATTTTAGATGAACATCAATGTAAACTTGTAAAGTAACATTAAAAATCCGGTGGCAAGTGTGCAATTGGCTTGGCAAGTAAGGAGACATTAACTGGCCATATAATACGAAGCAATAAAAACCTATATTGGGTTTTGGAGAAAGCAATACTATCTTTTTGTCTTCCTATTTAATACAAATATTGATCATGCATTGGGTAATTAATTACAGCATAAAGATTTTAATTGATTTTAAACACTGATCACGCATTGGGCAATTAATTACAGCCTATTGATTTTAAATACTGATCATGCATTGGGCAATTAATTACAGCCTATTGGGTTATCAAAACATAAAGATTTTAATTGATTTTAAATACTGATTATGCATTGGCCAATTAATTACAACATATTGGGTTATCAAAACATATACCGATCATGCATTGGGCAATTAATTACAGCATATTGGGTTATCAAAACATAAAGATTTAATTGACTTTAAATACTGATCATGCATTGGGCAGTTAAGTAAAGTAAAGCCTAACTTAACTACCTTGGGCAGTAAAGCATTGGGTAATTAATTACAGCATAAAGATTTTAATTGATTTTAAACACTGATCACGCATTGGGCAATTAATTACAGCCTATTGATTTTAAATACTGATCATGCATTGGGCAATTAGTTACAGCCTATTGGGTTATCAAAATATAAAGATTTTAATTGATTTTAAATACTGATTATGCATTGGACAATTAATTACAGCATATTGGGTTATCAAAACATAAAGATTTAATTGAGTTCAAATACTAATCATGATGTTTTCAGACTATTCATTGAACAAATTTCGTAGGGAAATGATTCAGTTGATATTGGACCTGTACAAATTTGTCATCCTCATAAAATTGTGTAAATGTAGTTATGATTTGTCAATGTTAAGGTTAATTGTGTAATTTTATCAGTTTATAAATAAATTAAAATGGAACCCTAATCCCATTTGTACGTCGTTGATCACTTAAACCAAACATACCTCTCTCATTCTCTCTCTCTATCTGTGAACGCAACAAATGGGATTAGGGTTCCATTTTATTTATTGATAAACTTATGGTAAAATTACACAATTAACTAGTTGGATATGGTCAATCTGTTGATTTGATGGACTGATTTAATGATTTTGAAAAATGAAGCAAATAAATTCAAACCGCCATCACAATATCCAATGGATTTGATAGATGTAATCTGAATTAAATATTCTTCTAAGATTTGCTGACAGCAGTTTCTATATAATAATTAAAACAATTTCAATTCGATTCCACATCACAAAAACCAACTGAATTAAAAATATTAAATAAGTTGGTTCAGCCGAGAAGATTAATTGGAAAACGAGATGATGATTAATAGTTGTTGGTAATATCAACTTGCACTACAAAAGATGTAGTAATAAATAAATTCGCCTTCACTCTATCCAATGGATTTGATGGATTACAGTTGAATGAAATGTTTTTGTAGAGATTTGCTGAGTTAAGTAAAAATATAATTATTTAAACAGTTCGTATTCGTTTCCACATCAAAAAAATCAATTGAATTAAAAAAAATATTAAATAAGTTGGTTCACACGAAAAGATTAATGGGAAAACGAGATGACTATTACATTAACTTTTTGGTAATTTAAAGTTACACTCCAAAAGATGTAGTAAATACATAAATATTTATAAAATTTATTATGGTGGTTTATCTGAAACGATTAATGGGAAATCGGGATCATGATTACTTCATCTGCATTCCAAGTAATTATTTAAACAATATTATAATCATTGGAAAATCGTATTAAGTAATATTAAATCGTATTACGGTTTCAACAAAAACAAATTGTAAACGTTAATGGTTGATGATATCTTTTTTATTAATAGCTGATGATATCTTGTTTTAAATTATAATTACGTTTACAAAAGTACAAGTTAATTCAACTTTATCAATTAGTCCTGAAATAATAATTCAAATTCATTGAATCCAATCAACCCAGATATCGATCGATCGATCAATAGGTATGTTTTAGAAATGCAACTAAACCGCTCCATAATTACTTCAGATCAGTTTAATAAACACAAGTAATAAAGACGTTATATTATTAGAAACAAAAACAAACACACCTTTGTTCTTCTCACGAAGAAACACACAAAAGAAATTTACAAAACATGATCATGAATCCAAAAAAAAGTCCAAGGTGTGATTAAAAGCACTTTAAAAAGCACTTTACATAACAAAAGAGTGAAAAAAAAAAAGGTACCAAAAACTGCATCAGTCCTTCAACATATCCTTTGCATGACTTTGGTCAACCACATCCCAATTACCTTTCGGATGAACCTTCTTGATATAATCCTTAAAAAGCTTAAACCCGTCCTCCATACCTAGATTGTAAGCACCAGATACATCCTTTCCAGTAAAACATTTGAAATTGATTTGATCAACAACAGGGTTGCGACAAAGCTTACGGTTGACTGCAATTATATCGCGTTCCAGTTTCTGAATGTCACGAACCATCTTCTCTTGATTATCATGGTCGGAGTTGGAGTCAGTTTTCAATTTCTTTGTCGAAGTTGGTGAAGGGTTTTCCATGGTGGAGAAACAAAGAAAAATCAGATTTAAAATACACAGAGAGAAAGAGTAGAGAGAAAGAGTAGATATGGAGACAAAATGTTATTTGGTGAATATATATATAGAGTAAACATAAAGAATAGTCACAATTTTTGGCATTCAATTCGGTGCCAAACACCTGGAATCCAAAACGGTCAGAGTAAATATATAATATATAAGTCATAATTGTTGGCATTTGGTGCCAATCAGACCCTTTGGAATCCAAACCGGTGTGACATAATTTCATACAATTTAAGAGTATAGTTCAGTAATATGTTACCGTATACAATCTTATTCAACTCTGATTGCAAATATAAAATATTATACTGTGAGTTTAACATGGGACCATGCATGAATTGAACAATTATACACATTACTGATAACGTACATAAATGACTATATGGGAAAATGAATTGACCTGTTGTAACTAATATATGTTAACTCGTCATTTGTAGTATTGTGTGCATGTGGGAGGGGAATCATATGATATATGTATAACATTGATATCCTTTGATATAAATATTACACTATGAATGTGCATTCAACACTTTATTTGCATATGGGGACAACAATTGGATAGTCGGACAACGATTTGTACTACCGTTATAACTAATAAATTTCAATTAATATGAATGACTATATGGGAAAATGATTTGACCTGTTGTACACATGCACAAATAATTCGGTAACTAATATATGTTAACTCGTCATTTGTAGTATTGTGTGCATGTGGGAGGGGAATCATATGATATAGGTATAACATTGATATCCTTTGATATAAACATTACACTATGAATGTGCATTCAACACTTTATTTGCATATGGGGACAACAATTGGATAGTCGGACAATGATTTGTACTACCATTATAACTAATAAATTTCAATTAATATGAATGACTATACGGGAAAATGATTTGACCTGTTGTACACATGTACGAATAATTCGGTAACTAATATATGTTAACTCGTCATTTGTAGTATTGTGTGCATGTGGGAGGGGAATCATATGATATATGTATAACATTGATATCCTTTGATATAAACATTACACTATGAATGTGCATTCAACACTTTATTTGCATATGGGGACAACAATTGGATAGTCGGACAACGATTTGTACTACCGTTATAACTAATAAATTTCAATTAATATGAATGACTATACGGGAAAATGATTTGACCTGTTGTACACATGTACGAATAATTCGGTAACTAATATATGTTAACTCGTCATTTGTAGTATTGTGTGCATGTGGGAGGGGAATCATATGATATATGTATAACATTGATATCCTTTGATATAAACATTACACTATGAATGTGCATTCAACACTTTATTTGCATATGGGGACAACAATTGGATAGTCGGACAACGATTTGTACTACCGTTATAACTAATAAATTTCAATTAATATGAATGACTATACGGGAAAATGATTTGACCTGTTGTACACATGTACGAATAATTCGGTAACTAATATATGTTAACTCGTCATTTGTAGTATTGTGTGCATGTGGGAGGGGAATCATATGATATATGTATAACATTGATATCCTTTGATATAAACATTACACTATGAATGTGCATTCAACACTTTATTTGCATATGGGGACAACAATTGGATAGTCGGACAACGATTTGTACTACCGTTATAACTAATAAATTTCAATTAATATGAATGACTATACGGGAAAATGATTTGACCTGTTGTACACATGTACGAATAATTCGGTAACTAATATATGTTAACTCGTCATTTGTAGTATTGTGTGCATGTGGGAGGGGAATCATATGATATATGTATAACATTGATATCCTTTGATATAAACATTACACTATGAATGTGCATTCAACACTTTATTTGCATATGGGGACAACAATTGGATAGTCGGACAACGATTTGTACTACCGTTATAACTAATAAATTTCAATTAATATGAATGACTATACGGGAAAATGATTTGACCTGTTGTACACATGTACGAATAATTCGGTAACTAATATATGTTAACTCGTCATTTGTAGTATTGTGTGCATGTGGGAGGGGAATCATATGATATATGTATAACATTGATATCCTTTGATATAAACATTACACTATGAATGTGCATTCAACACTTTATTTGCATATGGGGACAACAATTGGATAGTCGGACAACGATTTGTACTACCGTTATAACTAATAAATTTCAATTAATATGAATGACTATATGGGAAAATGATTTGACCTGTTGTACACATGTACGAATAATTCGGTAACTAATATATGTTAACTCGTCATTTGTAGTATTGTGTGCATGTGGGAGGGGAATCATATGATATAGGTATAACATTGATATCCTTTGATATAAACATTACACTATGATTGTGCATTCAACATTTTATTTGCATATGAGGACAATAATTGGATAGTCATATGATAGGGAAGATAAAACGTTATTTTATTTTATTTTTATTCTTAAATGGATTCGGGATATTAAAGAAATGAAAGAGGAATAAACATGTGCAATAAATGCATCATTTGAGATAATGTTTTATGTTTTATGGTGCAATAAAAAAACCTAAAACTCTAAACAACATAAATAAAACATTTAGAAACCCTAAAACTCTCTCTCTCTCTCACTCTCACTGTCTATCTCTCTCTCTCTTTCTCTCTCTCTGTCTATCTCTCTCTCTCTCTTTCTCTCTCTCACGTCTGCTGTGTACATCCATCTATCTTCAAACAATCTTCAAACAATCTTCAAACAATCTACAACCCGCCAGGTTGGTTACATTTTTTTTCTGTTATTTCATAACTTCAGATTAATATTTTTGTAATTTAATAATTTCGATTTAATATATTACAATTTGTTGTGATGATTATTGGTTTTCATATGTAATTAGAAGAAGCAAAGATGAAAATTTATACTCGACTATGTCTGATAATGGTGTGCTGGTTTATCGCGTTCATACCTAGATGGTGTAGCCACGTTTTCATGATTTTTAGTCTGTTTAAAGTTAACCTGACTGTTGTATTTAAAAAAATTGTCTTAATTTATAGCTGCAGCTAAGTTTGAACTTGTTTAAATTTTATATATAATCTTATTTCGCGATATTATACTTGTGTAATTAGTGTTTGCATGTACTTGATCTGACTTTTAGATTGTTATTTTTGAAAATTAGATAAATCTGGCTATTATGATAGCTTTTTTTTATTGAAAAATAGCAGTAGTTGCAATTTGTTTGTTTAGTTGGGGAAGGTTTTATTAATATTCTCTCACTTGCACAATAAAAGGTTTTGTTAATGTCATCTTCCTCTTCTTCAAACGTACGTGGGTATGGGGAGGGAAAATGCAAATGTGGGCTACCATTGAGAGAATATCTAGCCATAACACCTTGGAACTATAAGAGACTATTCGAAGGGTGTTCCAAAGGAAAGGTTAGTGAACTATAAGTGACTGTTTTAATTTATACTTATATAGATTGATTTATGAACTAATAGAGCTTACATTTCTGGTTTTAAACTACAAAAAGAATTTGGTGGATGCAATTACTTCAAATGGTTGGGTCCTGAAGTACCGGTTACAATTATCCCAGCTGATATCTCATTGAATGAAGAATTGCAGAGGTTACAAAGGGAATTTCATAGGTTGGAACGACTTCATGGGTTCTACGAAAGCGAAAATATGGGCTTAACAAATCGTGTTCAGGTGTTGGAGTTTGATTTGGCTAAGAAGAGGGCAACAATTCAGAAAACTAGGGCTTTTATATTTCTATCTTCGATTGCCATTCTTTGGCTGCTTTGTAAATGCCCATACAATGTGTAGTGTGGAGTAATCGAAAAATATCAAATATTATATACCCTGTAACGTAAAATTACTATGGTTCATGTAATTTCATTTTATTTAACGTGATCGCATTGTTTCTATAGATTCATAGTACTGTGTTCTTCATATTAGGTTATTTATGTTGTAACTTATTAATTGCAATCAGAGGTAAGGTAAGTCCAGGTTTTGAGTTGGAGGATAATTTTTTTTTTTGTGAAAAAGCCCAAACAAGGCGCCACAAGCCGGCAAAAACCAGACACAGCTGGGAAAGGAGAAAAACAAAACATGATAAAACAAAGAAAAGCAGAGGAAAACGAGCAGAGAACACCACAAAATAGTTGGAGGATAATTTTGGTTAACTATGCATATGGCAACTTTTATAATCATTAAAAACTTATAGGCCGTCTTTGAAGCAGTTGTTCGGCTTTAGACACATAATTATTTAATTCGATCGTCATTCTCTAAACATAATCTAAAACTTTTACATTTACGAACAACCTCTTTAAACATATTGGCTAATTGTGGCCTAGTACAAAATATGCAAACCACATGGCTCGCTGTGGCCCAGTGGCCCAGTTAAATTTCAATGGAAGTCATCTAGACCACATTGACACATAATTTGCATATAGAAAATTATGTGTCCTTGTGGTCCAGCTCAAAATCCATAAATCAAAGAAAGTATATGTCAATTAAAATCATACAACAAACAACTCAAACAAAATTATCAACACAACAATCAATAACAAAAGTAACTAACATTCATGAGAATTAAATAACAATCCAGTGACAACCAAATACATATAACAAACAAGACAAATGAAAAAATCCAAATGCATCATCAACCCAAAACACTAATGAAAGTGACTAACTGTCTGATTCTCTTTTTGGATAATTACGCCAGTCATGCCCAGAAATGTGGCATATATGGCACTGATTTGGTCTTTTATGCTTCTGGGGCTTGCCTGCTGGTGTAGTAGGTGCAGTCGGACCAGTGGGTCTGCCTTTGGTCTTCACAACATTTGGATCTTTTAAAATTTGGCTCTTTGTACTAGAATCATCACCATTTTTGTTGCAATTATTTCGGAACTCATCATCCAACCCTTGCAGAGTATTTCTCAGAATATTGAGTTCCCTTTTAATCAAATTGAAACCTTCTTCGGTTTGGCTCCCACGGTGACAGATATAGTTGCACTTTACACTCAATGAAGCGAACCGGGCAATATCAACACTCTTCGAATAGTCATCGTCGGGCTGGAGATGGATACGAACATCATCTGCAGCTGACTTCGTCCACCTCTTAAATATCAAGGACTCTGGAATCTTTGTAATGTTCTCCACTTTCATAACATAAAACATATGACAGCAGGGAATTCCTTTATTTTGTAACAACTTGCATTCACATGAAAGTACTGACAGATTGTGCTTTGACGAATCCCAATCACCATCCTCAACGACTTGCTGAAAATCAATTCTGTCCCTATAGTAAAAAACACTCACAGTCTTTTTATATGGACAATCATATTCGGTGAGAACGTATTCGACTTCATTCTCCTCATTCCATGGTGCAAAGTGTGAATACTTTATTGAGTCGTTGATCTCTTTATTAATGTCACAGTAGATACGATAAGTGTAGATGGAAGATGCATGCTTCTCCAACGCCTTCATGTGGCTTAAGATAACTGGACTCTTAGTGTTTGAAGCATATTCGTCAGTAAAGAAATTGTTTCTTAACCTCATGAGTGCCCTGTCGATTTGAGGGAATAAGTCGAACAATTTCTCATGGCTGTAAACATATTCTTTCATGTAATTATTCATTGACTCTGATCTTTGAGTGCTGTGCATTCCGGCAAAAAAACGGCCCTTGGAATATGTTTCTGCCCATCTATGCCTCTTTTCGTACATCATATTAACCCAAACGTTATCTTCCAGACCGTGTTGTTTTATCATTTCAAAGATGAAGGATCTAAAGGCTGATGACTTCTTAAGGCCGTTAATGTGAGCACATGCGTTTCTTGCTACATGCCATCCGCATACCCTGTGCTGATAGTTTGGAAAGACCTCATCGATTGCCTGTCGCATTGCTTCATCTCCGTCCGTCATTATAGAAAGGGGATGCTTGCTGCCCATTGAAATCATGAGTTTAGTCAGGGCCCATTTGTATGAAGTAAAAGTCTCGTCTAACAAAAGTACAGCACCAAATACACAAGTTGCACTATGGTTGTTGACACCGACAAATAAAACCAAAGGCTTGCCATAGGCATTTGTCTTGTAAGTGGTATCAAAAACAAGAACATCTCCGAATCACTTGTACTCGAATAGAGAATGGGAGTCCCTCCAAAATATATTAGCAAGCCTATCATCATCATCTGTGTTGAACCTGCAGTAAAAGTTTGCTTCAGTAAATGCCTTTGACTCGAGATACGAAATTGCCGCTTGTGAATTGCTTTCAAAAGCTTTTGATCGTCTCAACTTAGCAATCTTGTTATACATGTCCTTCTGAGTGAATCCAATTTTGGAGTATCCTCCCTTCTGGTCAACCATGTACTCAAATGTTTGACAATCTCTTATGCAGTTTTTGCCCATGGCGTCAATTTGGGCATAGTCACCTTCATCTAAGTTTCTGTGAGATCGATGGGATGAAACCTCACGAAAAGTTGCTAGTTTGTGTGAATGATCATCCATGAATACCCTTACGCTGTACTTTAACGTATCACTATCTAGGCCAATTGAGAAACAACCTTTGCAATTTTGTCTTGTCTGCAGCCTTGGCTTGCGTTTCCTATCTTTATTGGTCAAATACTCCTCCCTTCTTGATCCCTGCTTATCACAAACCCACTTTCTCCTTAATACTCTACCTTCACGGTCATGGTCCAAGTTTGTCGCTCTTATACCAAACCCATTACCCCTAGCATAACCAAGATAAAACGACTTTGCATCATCCACAGAATCAAATTTCATATTTTTGATCTGATTGATATCAACATCTTGATTGCCACTGCCTTCCCATGACGAAAATTGCACAGAATTCACCCCAGTAGAACACATATTATTTGGTGTGAAAAGCAATCCTTCCTTGTTGTCAGGCTTACTTTGCGATCCACTCCTATCCATTACTATACAAAGTCAAAACAGGATGATCAAAGTATAAGTAAAATTTTAATCGCAAAAAATGTGTTGATCGAAGGATAATGAAAGTAATAGTAAACAGAAAATAATATTGATGCGAGGAAACACCGACATTTTGAACATGCATCTTTCAGCAGAGAAATTATAAAAATTATAGAAATATCACTATAAAGATAACATACAGAAACAATTACATACAGGAAAACATTATTCATTCTACGAATTCGAACACTAATTAAACTTCATATTGATTTCGAAACTAATCAAAACAACCGTATGGATGTATTGTAGAGATGAGATAAAAAGAAAGATTCAAACAATAAGTAATTTCATATTGAATTCAAAGCTTACTGACAAAAAGAACAATTCAAACAATAAGCTAATTCATATTGAATTCGAAGCTAACCGAAAAAAGCCATGGATGAGACATACCTGTCAGATCAAACTTGATGAAGCAAAAAAGAGTAGGTTGGAGACGAGATTTCAATACGAACGCAATTAGACGAGTTAGACCACCAGACCGAAACACCAATGAGCAAGACGCATGATTGATTGAAGTGGATGTTTACCAGTGAGATCAAACTTGATGAAGCATAAAAGAATAGGTTGTAGACGAGATTTTAATACAAACGCATTTGAGTCTGAACACCATAACGAAACACCAATCAGAAAGACGAATGTTCGATTGAAGTGTTTGAGCTGGTAACAAATAAAAGTTCACAACAGTTTTTGATCTGGTAAACCAGAAAAGTTAAAGAAGAAGATAGCGTTGGGAAGAAGAAGAGTTGGATTTGCAAAGGAGAAGAAGTGTTTTTGTACGTTTAAATAAAAAGAGTTGGATTTGGAAAGGAGAAGAAAATTGCGTTGGGAAGGAGGAAAATTAAAAACGGTAACTATTGGGTTTTGTGAAGAACAAACGGTCATTATGTTTTGTGACCAGCTAAGAAGGTAATATTAGGATGCATAGGAAATCACAACAACTTTAAAACATAACCATTAAATGTGAAAGTTGGACAAATCAAGGGTAAGATTTGATGAGCTGGATTTTTTTTTAAAGGTGTATAGAAACACCGGTGTTCTATAGATTGTCCCATATATATATATATATATTTTATGAAATTCATTTTATAATATATATTAGAGTACATGATAATGATGGAAAAAAAATGAAGAAAAAAAAAAATCGTCGTTGTTCTAGCATACCAAACACAAGAATGTGTTTTTGGATAACCAGTTGACCAATACAATATATATTTCTTTAATAGTTGTTTCAACGATAATGCAGACTTATTTATGAAGACCGAAGACATCAGTTATATATATACGAGTATGGCTCAATTACTTATACATGTATAAAAATCAGATATGACTGGTTCTATCTAGCTAGGATGTATAAAAATCATATATGACCGATTCTCTCTAGCTAGGATGTCTATGTATAAATAAACATTAATATCATTTATTGGTTAGTGAGCTTTAATAATTGATTTTATTATTCTTCACTCAACTTTTTTTGAATCACAATATTATTATTTTTGTTTAATATGATATATAAATATATTTAATAATTTAAATAAATATTAATTTGTCCCGTCTCATTTGTCACTATTATGTGGTAACAAACATAAGACATGACTAGAGAGGCAATTTGGTTATTTGAACATCTGCTCCGTCCTGTTCTAGCCATATCAAACGCATAATAGTACAGATAACAGTTCTGTCCCAAATACACTAAATACAATATGGAATAATTGTACTGTCCCGTCCCGTCTATGTACCAAACACACCCTACAAGGACTTATTACTTTTAGTCTTGAGGATTTTCTTTTATTTTCTTTGTTTTATTTTAAATTTTAAATGTTAATTAATTTTCTTCGTTATATATAAATAGTTTTGTAAAGTTTAAGAAAGTTGAAGTTGTAATTAGGTATGGCAATTAAACCCGAACCTGTGGGACCCGCCCAAACTCGACCCTTCACAACTGGGTTTGGAGTTGCAAAATCCTAACCCGCCACAGGTTTGGGTGCTAAAATATAACCTGTGGCGGGTTTGGGTTCGGGTGTGGGTTTGAAAAAAAATCCACACCTAAACCCACGAACCCGTTTAATTTTAAAAATAATATAATATTAATTAAATAAAATATTAAAAATTTAAACTTTAAATGAAACTTAAAAATATAATGGAGAATAAATCAATCCATTTCAAGTTTACTTTCAACAAATGTTCAATGCCCTTTTTATATAAGTAAGTGTTGAACCCTCTACTCTTTTTTAGATGTGGGATTGTTTTTTAGATGTGGGATGAAGACAATCCCACATCTAAAAAACATGAGTAGATGGTTCGATCTCTACTTGTATATAAATGGTCTTTTTCTCAAGTAAAATGTAAACTGAAAATGAGTTCAAATTTCTTTCTATTTTTAATATTTCCTGCATTGGTTGAATTCGAGTCGTTGACTTAGGAGTCATTTGCCTTTAAGCCCTGTTTGATTTTTCCACTTAACACTGAATGACACTTAATGTGTTCCATTTAGTTATTTTGTTTGATTTTTTAAGTGTTAAAATCACTTAATGAATCCCTAAAACCACTTGTTTTGAAAAGTGAAAATTTTTCACTTTTCACTTAACAAAAATCCAGTGGAATTTAATACAAAGTTTTACTTCCAAAACTATCCTTACAAATTTAATCTATTTCCAATTTTGTCTTCTTAAAACCCTATATATTTCCAAGGATACAATATTATATATATATTTATATGGTATTATTGTTTGTCTTATTTAACATCATTGAATGTACAGTAGTACTGGAGCATTTATCAATTAAGTAGTAGTGGTGGGCATTTATCAATTAAATAGTAATGGTGGATGTAAATCAACAACAGTAACCATTACAGTGATATTCAGTTTAGAACAAAAAAAAAAAAAAAAAAAAAAAAAAAAAAAAAAAACCAACAAACCTATCCAAAAAATATAAATTTGAAATATTATTAATAATTAAATAAATTTATTTTAGAATTATTAATTTACATGTTAGAGTTGTCCTTGATATATTAAAATGTAAATATATAACAAATAATAGTTAGAAGGGCATAAATGTAAAAGTATTTATTTTCAGATATTTATAACTTAAAAAAACAAACAACTTATCACTTATATTTAGTTTTCAGTGAAAAAAACAAACACGTTTTTTAGTTTTCAGTCACTATTCAGTCTTCAGTAACATTCAGCACTGTTTAGTCTTTAGACAAAAAATCAAACAGGCCCTAAGCCTTCAGCTTGTCCATCTACCGGCTGAGCTACGCCGCCACTACAAAAAAAAAGGCCTATCAGTGACGAACTATTTCTGACGGCGCTAATTGTCGTTGATTTCCGATGGCTATTTCAGTGCCGTCGGAAATGAGTAAAATATGATACCACATTTCCGACGGCCAAATGCCGTTGGAAATAGTCGAAAAGTCGTCGGAAATAGTCTCGTTTCATTTGAAAAGTAAAAAAGGAATACACTATTTCCGATGGCCTCAATGCCGTCGGAAATAGTCTTTTTCCATTTGAAAAGTAAAAAAATGAATACACTTTTTCCGACGGCCCAATGCCGTCGGAAATAGTTTTGTTCCATTTGAAAAGTAAAAAAAGGAATACACTATTTCCGACGGCCTCAATGCCGTCGGAAATAGTCTTGTTCCATTTGAAAAGAAAAAAAGGAATACATTATTTCCGACGGCATTGAGGCCGTCGGAAATAGTCTTTGTTTTGTTGACCTCAATTTCATGGAATAAATAAATAATTTATTACTATAATATTAATTAATAAATTATAATGGAATGTATGTAATTTATAACACTACACAAAAAATGTAACTTGTAGGTCAATATTTTAAATGTATCACTATATGTGTTAAATGTATCCAAAATTCACTTTCAACAAAAACTCTAATAATTTTAATAAAATATTATTTTAAAATATCACTATATGTGTTAAATGTATCTCAATAGTTATATTTAAATAGTATACAAAAAAAAATATATTTAATTACATAGCATACAAACATATCAATAGCTTATATATAAATAATATGCAAAACATATCAGATATAAGGTTATAGCCAAATGGTAAGGGAAACCCTTACTGTCAACTAGGTCAAGGGTTCAAGCCACATGGATTTTTAGAGGGCCATATGCTGGTTGATGTGGCGGTGATGTGGTGCCGGCTGATGACGTGGCACGTGTCGGGGTGATGTGGCGACTATCAAGTCGAGTCACGCTATTTTTTTTATAATTCGACTATTTCCGACGGTATTTTTATCTTCTCCGACGGCTATGGCCATCGGAAATGGTGGTATTTGTGACAGCTCGTCAGTGAATAGTTATTTCTGACAAGCGTATTTGTGACGGCCTCTAACAGCTTTTTCCCGTTGGAAAAGCATATTTTCGACGGGAAATGGTCTTTTCCGACGGCATTTAGCCGTCGGAAAAGACCATTTTTTTTGTAGTGCGCTGGGGGGCAATAATATAATAATATAATTTGTTTTTTTTTTAATTTCACGGGTTCACGGGCGAGTATTGATGAAAAAATATTTCACGGGTTAAGGTGTAAGTTTGACAAAACCCGTCCAAACCCGACCAATTGCAATCCCTAGTTGTAATATAATGGTAGAGCTCTTCACCCATGATTCCATGGGCGTGAACACGAAGATGGCGGGTTCAAACATGGCAGACTTCAAAAAAGTTTGAAATTTCAACAAAGCAAGCTCAATTGTGGGCCACCAATGCGCTGGGCCTCGCGTGGGTGGAGTGGAACCTGATTGGAGGTGAGACTTGAGAGCCCCCAATGGAGAGATTTAAAAAAATTTCATTTTTTTCTTCGTTCCCTTAAATAATATATTGGGACAAAATAAATCGTCCCGATAGTATATCAAATGGGATGAAATTGAGTTTTCATCCCTGAATTACAAAAGTTTCAAAGTGTATGTGTTCCTGTGGGTACTCTTTGAGGACGGATTTTGATTTTCGTTCCAAATAAGCTATTACGACCCATCTAAGATGACGTACTTTGGGTAAATTACAAAAGTTTCAAAGTGTATGCGTTTCGTCCCTATAGGTACTGTTTGGGGACGAATTTGATTTTTGTCCTAAAAAAGTTATTGCAACCCACCTAAAGTAACGTAATTTGGGACAAATTAGTTTTCATCCCAATAGGTTTCTAGATAAGAATTTTGGGGTATTGGGACGGAAAAAAAAATTCCTCCCAATAGCCGTTTTTTCTTGTAGTCATGTTTGCACCACATATTGACAAATGATAACATATCCGAGTTTAGACCATGGCAACCCACATAGAAATAGTTATATTAGAAGAATATTAATTGTATGGCACATGATTGCACACTCGATTACATGTATATATTCCAATATTCCAATTATTCAACTTTCAATGGGCAAGTCAAATGAAAATGCTTCATGGTTTTCAAAAATAAACACAAACAGGAAGCATTTATATTTTAAGTGAGTTCAAGCACATTGAGGATCATGTGCAGCTAGCATAATAGCCCGTGAGTTTTGCCCAATTGGAGGGTTTCTCACGTAAATCAATTGACGTGTCATTTATTATTTTCCGCCTTTAAATTGTCAATTGATTGCTTGTTATATTTGGTTAATTTTGAATATTGACTAATCAAAAAAAGTTGGTAATGAACTTGATTATAACCTATTCACCCCCCTAGGTTAGTTTAGACACATATATATTTTCAGGTCTTATACATGATGCTTCAAATGTTTGCTTAGATGAGTGGCATACTTTGGAAAAATATGAGCTTCATTTTCTTTGAAAGCTACTCTCTTGAGAAGTAATGATCTTAAGTAAATCTATTTGTATTGCTTTTAGATCATGCGTTTTTAAGTCTTAAAACTTGGTTTTCAAAAGTGCACACTTTGCTTATTTTATATGTTTAGTTTGAGTAAGTTGAGTTTGAAGATATGTGAGTTATGGATGCACCTAGTAGTCTTTTGACTAGTACATGAAAGATGACCTTTGGTTAGTATCTATTTTGCTTCGGAAACTACATAGAACTCAACGAGCACCTTCATGAAAATAGCTACACATTTTGGTTGTGCAGTCACCCAATGTAGGAAAAGGCTACACCATTATGATGAGTGAAAGCCGTCATGAATTATATATGTTTAAGTTAGAAAAATCAAAAAAGTGTTGAAAAGAATCAATGAAAAAAAATCTTTGATTAAAAAGCTTCAAAAAGCTTAAAAAGGAGTATAGTTGAAAATTGTGACTGTTCAGATTGAAAAACAGAAATAGAATGACGAGCCACATGCACACTCATGCTCATATGTTGAAATATATTCTTTTAAAGCAAAAATACTGGATGATAATCGGTTTGACCTTGAATGGAAAAGCTTAACTTGAATAGATGTTGATATGATTTGCATGTTGATAATATAATTACTCATTTATATATGTTTGAAGCAAATCCACACACATGTTTTGCTTTCAAGTGAATTTGATATGCTAGCAATTTTAGAAGAATTATGAGAGAGATTGAAAATCTTGGTGTATCTCTCATAGTTTGTGAAGCTTATTTTGTTTAATTTCTTTAAAATTTCTTGATTGTGTGATTGTGTGCATATCATTGTGAACAATATCCTATCTTGATCTTAGATAGAACACTTATCAAGGGGGAGCATTGTATGCTAGACTTTGTTCTCTTTTATGATATGTCCACATGATTTATTTTGATAAAAACATGACATAATTGAACATTGAAAAGGCATGATACTTATCTCATATATTTGCCTCTTTTCCCTTGATTATTCCTTGTTTGTTTCTTTGACTATTCCTTGATAAAAATGGGGAGAAATGTGTTGCTTGATTAAGGGGGAGTTGTTAAGAGGAGATGGTTGTGTTGATATATTATATGAGATAGGGGGAGTTTATGTTTTTGTTTATTGTGTTTAAAAATATATCTCACCAATCTTCCGTATAGAAGATATTTTTGTTTTCTCACAACAGCTTTGATGATTAAAGAAGGGATTATTGAAGACTCATGAAGACATTTTAGTCTAGGGATCTCTTTGTAATATGAGGATGTGTTAATGCTATCAATAATGTGTTATTTTAAGAGATCATTGTAGGGTGAGGTTGAGGTTTTGTTATGAAATAGCCAAAGGGGGAGATTGTTAGGTTTTAGATTTGTGTTGGTTTGATTCTATAACAAAACGCTCTTTTTTTGTATTGCTTA
The DNA here is from genome assembly GCA_008009225.1 of Acer yangbiense. Classification (NCBI taxonomy): domain Eukaryota; kingdom Viridiplantae; phylum Streptophyta; class Magnoliopsida; order Sapindales; family Sapindaceae; genus Acer; species Acer yangbiense. The sequence continues at coordinate 11,713,967 of CM017767.1, forward strand.
GTTTCTTAGGTGGTTCGTTGATGTGTAAAATCGTGTTATAAAATACTAACTCGCAAGTGCATGAATCGTGAGATAAGTACAGCAAAAAGTAGAGATCGTTCCCATGAAAAAAAGTGAATTATTAATTATAACTAATCCTAATTAAAGTTAAGCAAGTAAAAGTAACCAAGAGAATTTGTTTGATGATTGAATTAAAACTAAACTAAACTAAGAAAGCAGTTAACAAGAATATGTGAATGTGATTAAGAGGTGAGAGAATTAGGTCATCAATGCTTCACAACTATGTTTACTTAATGCTTCGAATTGACTTTGATAAAAGATATTAATCAAGTTAAGGGTTCATTCTTATCTTAAGTATGATTGTTATCGTATGATCCTGGGATGAATGAAGTGTTCTCAAATTATATTTTACCCATAAGTCAATGGCACAAAATACAACCGAGAACCCATTAAGTGCAAGAACTAATGAACCAAAACCTACTTCCATAAGTCAATGCTAAGATCAGTTTTACCCATTCCATTGAAGATTGATTAAGATTGCGTGTAAGTCAACACTCCAAACTCAATCATTAAATTATCAAAACCCTAAATTCATGCCAACGTATAGTCATACATTAACAAGAATAAAGAATTAAGACATATGATGAATTGAATGAATCAAAACTTGAATTAAGAAAATATAGTCAATTCTAACAAAGAGCATTCATTGATGTTCACATTGATTCCCTAGTATGGAATTAGTTACACATGAAAAGATTAAAAGAAGAGAAGAAAGAGTTGATAAAACCCATGAGTGTCTTCTTCAAGCTTCCAAGTGCAACAATGGTGGTGGAGTGATGAGGGACGTCCCCCTTGGTGGCTTGGGACCTCCCTTCGCCTCTCTCCCTGAAGTTAGGGTTCAAAGGGGTTTAAATAGGTGTAGATGCTAAACCTAGTCTTTAACCAGAAAGGAAATCTATCCCCTTTGAGAATACTTGCCTTTTTGAAATTCTATTTCTTTCCTAATCCATCCAAATTGATTACTTATTGAAGGAAGACAAGGATTAGATGTCTACTTACTTCCCAAGACTTTCATACATGTCCAAGAAGATAATATTTCCCAATCCGACAATTTGCAAAACAAATCCCGTCATTATTCATGGATTTATGACTGACTGATCTGCACAATGGGTACTAAAAAAAACATAACGTATTCTAGAAAATTCGGATCAACGATCCATAAATTGGGTTGGAAACTATACTTCCGGGGCATCAAATCCATAGGTGGCAGGACATACAATTCACTCAGAGCTGAGAGATATGGCATTCACAAATGGCTCATCTGCACTGTCTCGGGAAACCGCTGTGCCTACTGAGTGAAAGCCACAGCGGTAACCTCTGTTTTGAGGGCGCTGAGAATATTCACAACGTGATTGGTAGCACTTCTGACAGCGGTTTTGACGGCAATCATGGAAAATTTAAGATAAGTCCCTTGAATCTTCTAAAATTGCCCTTTTCTTATGAATTTCTCCAAACACACCTTATGGAACCTACAACTTGAAAATGCTCAAACAAACAGATTAAAACCCAAAATATCTCGAGAAACAAGCAATTGATTGGAAGAATAGGGACAAAAAGCATATACAAATAATGACCGATCAAATACCTTTAAATCTATCTTTTGCTAGTCCTCGAGTAAAAGTAAGAAAACAAAAATATAAAACTAAACCTAGAAATAAAAATCCTAACTAAGCCACTTTCGTAAGGAACACGATAGCATTGAGTGTATGCTACAAGCTTTTAAACCTCTAGGTGTCCCTAGTAGGAGGAGTTTTATCTCCTGAGGGTTTACAGCTATGCTACCCACAAACATATTTTTACGAAAAACCAAATAATCAAGATGCAAACTAACATGTACCATTCAAAGCCAATGCATGCTAAAGCCACTGAATAAAGACTAAAATTATGCCACAAATTTGAATGCATGCTTAGTTTAATGAAAAGCCCACACTCAAGACACTCCAGCTTCAAAAACACGTTCGTCAAATGCTATAGATAAAATTCGCCTTGACTCTAGTTCTTACAAGATATCGCTCATATTTTCACATAGAACTTAAGCAAAACACTTATCAAGCATATGCGAATGGAATTTATGCATAAGAAATTTCAAGTTATTATCACATATGAATATATAATAGAAAGAACGCCTAATTTAATGTAAAGGATCTCATGAACGGAATCAAACATTAAGAACAAGATAGAGCACATGTTTACCTTTACGGCTTTACTCTCGAGCTAGCATTCCCAAAAGATCTGTTAGGATTTTGATTGTATTTACAAGATCAATTAGGTCTTTTCTTTGGTTGTAACTAGGCCGTTGGGTGTAGGCTTAAGAAAGAACGGGAAAATGATAGCAAAGAAACCTAGGATAATATCGAGAAATTCTTCGGCAATCTTCATACTCGGCCGAATTTCTTAGAATTCTTCATTCACTTACATCTACACTTTTTGAACAATTTTCGTTAATTCTCCTTCTTGAGTTGACTTTGATTTCTCATCACTTCATTGTAAATCTCTATTCCTTTTCATTATCATTTGATTCATCATCACATTCATTTATCCTTTTTTTTTTCTTTTTTTTTTTTTAACTTCTTTTTGTTACTTTTTTTTTCTTTCTTAATACAGCAACTTTTCAATACATTTCTTCTCGACACCTTTTTGGTGTTTGTCTTGCTTTTTCCTTGGTACATGCACATCACGATTCACCCATTTTGAACTCCCTTCAATCATCTTCATCACCTCGACATGATCCCAAGCTATAAGGTATGGCTAAATTATGGCTTATTAGGGTTAAGTTAATGTGGGTGATGAAAGAAAAAGGCTCATTGTGTTTGGCTTTAAACAGGGCTATGGAGTACACACATAAGGTAGGAAATATTTAAGGCCTTTTAAGTGAGTTCAAGCATACATTGCCTATATCACTTCTAATGGTTCAAAGAAGGAAAGGAACTTCGCATGCAAAGTTTGTCATCAAGAGGAAAGATGCTTATGTGGATGCTAAGGTATCAGGATTCTTCTTCCTCTTACAAGGCGTAAGCGCACACACACATACATTGCATACATTTGTGCACTGCATTGTTGTGCAAAATTGGTATAACACATTCACACACTTGTTGAAGTATGCACATGCATTAGATTTAATTTGACAACGTTTGTAAAATTACATGTTCTAGGACTATCTCTAGGAAATGGTATACTTGTGTGTTCTTGTGTTTGTTAGTTTGTGTTTTATGGATTTCGGACTTGAATATGTTATTATATTATTCCTTATTGAGTTCCGAACGTTTCGGTTACTCATTCATAAGTTTTCGAGTTGGATTTTACGAAACTTTCTGTGTGTTTATCGTCCATGGTTTTCATCCTTGTGTATCAAGTCGATTTTCAAGTTTTTAATAAAATTTTTGTAAACATCCATGTCCATGAGGGATTTATCGTTCGTAATCCGAAAGCAGATTCCAATTCAAAGTTCAGAGGTCGGAGAACTTGAGAGAAGCGCAAAAGGAAGCAAAAGGGAAGTGGGATGGCAAATTGACAAAACTACCTTTCCCTTGAGATGGCACATGGCCATCTTGGGAAGGCCACCCCTCTACCCCTGTGGAGGCCATGTGCCTCCTCGGGGAGCTGAGGTGGCGAGGCGTGATTGACTGCTGATCGCACCAAAAATGTTATATATTTTGTCCCTCATATCCTTACCTTTTGTCGTGTTTTCATGTGTTTTTGCGTCTCTTATAGCCTCTTTGATTGTAATTGCAGGCATTTGTGCATTTTCTAGTATTGGAAGCAGAATTCGTGACTTCGTGCGAAAAAGGGTCAAATTGTGCAAAGAAGAGGAACAAAAACCATCAGAAGCTCCAAAAGTGCGGGTATAATGCGGGCCATCAAACCGCACTTAGCTCGCACTAATGTGAAACCAGGGAGCTGGTCAGATGAAGAGAAGATAGAGTGCGGGTGCAGTGCGGGTCCATTACCCGCACTCAACCCACACTAATGACAAAATCCAAAAGCTGATATTTGAAGAAAAGATAAAGTGCGGGTCATTGAACCGCACTCCACCCGTACTAATATGAAACCCGGGAGCTGATAACTTAAAGAATCGATAAAGTGTGGGTCCAGTGTGGGTCCTTGACCCGCACTCTACACTCTGCAGCACCAAATGACGGGGTTTTGAGCCATTTTAGTGGGGTCATGTTGTCCTTTCATGCCTAAATCGTGCCCTAACCTCCCAAGCCTTTAAATGCACCATTTTCTTCACAAGACCCATTAACTCTTCACACACATAACCTAGACACAAAATCCTCTCTACACTTCATCTTTTTCACACAACAAAAGAGAGAGAGACCTTCAAAGGCATCCATGGAGGTTTTCCTTCATGGATTGCCTCACCATCACCACCTTCCACTTGCAACCACCCATCTTTGGAGGAGATTCATGAGGAAATTGTAAGGATTCCCATTCATTGATTGGCTTATTTCATGGACAAACCATATGTTGGGGTTTGAATTGTAAGGGTAGTTTAGGTGATTGAGGATCAAGCTCAAAGACCCTTTCAAGACCTCAAGGTGACAAGCACTTCAAAGGTAAATTTCTAAGTGCTTACTTGCTTTGATGAGATGTAGTTGCACACACCCACAACCCATGCATAATTCCTATTCTTATATGTTGTGTGTTCTTATTATGTGTGCATTAATGTTCATTAATCTCTCTTTATGCATGTTTATTTGATTGCATCTAGTTCATTGAAATGCCATGACATGTTTAGGCATTATGATGCAAAGCCATGAATTCTATTCATGCATGTTTAAGTGATTGCATCTTGTTCATTGAAATGCCATGACATGTTTAGGCATTAGGATGTATTCACTTCTCACACTTGCATTTCATGATTAGTCTTAAGTGTGGTGTAATTTGTTTCCATTTGTGTGATCGGAAACGTCTGCACTTGCACGATGGTGTGCATGTCTTAGCGCGATGGTTGACCACTTGAGAAGGTCTCATTCTTCTCTTGGATAAGTGGTAGTTTTGGTTTTGTTGTTTGGAGCAAAGTGTATAGTTTCAAAAGATTGGATTTCAATGTTTTAAATGTTTTTCAAAACTGACCTTTGTATGGTCTTGTGACTATAACTTTTTATAAAAAGATTTAAATTGAGTTTTGTAAGATTCTGGACAAACTAGACACCCATACCTTTCTAACGGTATGTTATTCATAATATTTCATGACCGTTTGGATTGGTTTTGAAATCTCCAAAGTGACCACCAAAACAGGGCAACTATATTATTGTCCGTTTCTGACCATTGGTCACTCAATTGACCACAACGTTTTCTACAGGCATCGAAATGTTATTCCATAAATTGGAGTAGAAAGTAGACATCCATACCTTTCCAACAGTATATCATACGAAAGGTTTCGATGTCATTTGGTCATTGTTTGAGGCGCTCGAATCTCAAGCTGTTGTGCTGATTTGCCAGTGCGCGGGTGACTGTGCGGGTAGTATACCAGCCAACTGACCAGCGCATAACCAGTGCACTTTACGGGTTTTCTGGGCAGTTTTTTTCAAAACAATGTAGTTTCGTCTTGCCCTACTATATATTTTTTCTCTTCTTCCTTTGGTCGACCTAGGACTCCAAAATTCACATTTTAGAGAGAGGAAGAGTTCCCCTAAAAAGTGAAGTTCTAAGAAGTGTTCTTTAACTCTCCAAACCCAAAACTCATCTCCATCTTGCATCATTCAACATTATTTGAGCATGGGTCTTCATGGTTTCATGACTAGGTAAGTTAGAACTTCATTGAATATCATCTAATGTTCTTCTTACTCTAGATTAGGTATTTATTGCATGATTAAATACCTAGACTCTCTTTATTGCATATATTTATGAGTCTTGATAACATGATTAGGTTTGTATTTTGATAGCTTAATTGATTAGGTCATTTTTACCTAAAAGCTAAGTCATAAACATTCTTGTGTGATTTATTGATAACTAGGTTGATAGATTGTCTTTTAATCAACTAGTTAAGCTTTTGAATGTTTGTAAGTTGTTTGTTGACAATTAGGTTGCTTGAATCATCTTGCATCTAATTGAGTCCTCATGTGTGTTCATGTAGGATTATTTGTGATAGCTTTTCATGTTTATATAACATCTAGCTAAATTGATCTCATTGTTTGATTGAGATTGTTTGTGATAGCTAGGATTTCATGCTTATATAAATCTAGCTAATTAATCACATTAAAATGATTGAGATTATTTTTGATAGCTATTGTATCTAAGATTGGTTATCCTTAATATAGCTAAAGTTGTATGCCATGTCATATAGTTATTTTTATATCTAGGATTAATTTTATTGACATCATATAATCCTAGATAAGCATTTAATGTACCCTAGCATTATTTGCATATTTGAATATTATTGCATATTCACTTAGGGTTTGATCTCTTCGGAGAAGTAAGTCTTGTGTGATGACCGAGATTCGGTCGTACATCGGGATTAGGTGGTTACATGAGCAATTGGATTAGGTCTACTTTTATAGGCATGCGGGTAGTGGTAGCGGGTTACATACCGGGATTAGGTTGTAAACGTTATCACAATTAGTGGATTCGAGGTTCGAGTGTGGCGCACTTACCAGCCCGTGGTTTTTCCTTGTTGAGGGTTTCCACGTAAATATCAAGTGTCATTTATGTAAGGATTCCCATATCTTGATTGGCTTATTTCGTGGACAAACCACATGTTGGGGTTGTGAATGTAAGGGTAGTCTAAATGTTTAAGGTTGAAGCTCGAAGGCCCTTTCAAGACCTCAAGGGACAAGCACGCCAAAGGTATAAATTCTTATGCTTGGTTTTCTTTGAAGAGATTTAGTAGCACACACACACTTAGCATTCTTGCTATGATTGCATATTTGCTTATTTTTATGTGCATCTCTTCACATGTCACTTTACACACTAGCACTTTGGTTGATATATCTTGTTGTGTGTATATGTGCCTTATAATTCGTTTCCTGACATTGTTCAGAAACGTCCGCGCTTGCACTAATGAGTGCTTGGTTTCGCGCGAAGACCGCCTATGGAGAATGCCCTTGGCTTCTCCTTGGTTTTCACCATTGTTGGTGATCGGCGGTTATGATCGGCGGCCTGGCCGCCGAATGAAAACGCCGTTTCAGTCCAGATTGGTCTGAAGCAATTATGCGGTCCAGATCGGCGGTCACGACCGCCGTTCATACCTGATCGATTTTAATCCCTCGGGTTTGATTCGGCGGTTGGATCGGCGGTCGCGAAACCGCCGAATGAAACCGCCGTTAATGCTCTGTTCTTCATGAGCTCAATTCGGCGGTCGTTATCGGCGGCATGGCCGCCTATTGAAACCGCCGAACGGTGCGTTTCAGGGGCAAAATTGTCTTTTCACATGCCCAATTCTTGATGTCTATAAATATCTTATTTTCTCATTCTCTGATCAAGCTTCTTGAGTAATTAGAACCCTAAACATTCAAGAGAGATTTTTGAGAAAAAATCAAATCAAGAACTCACCTTTATACACTCAAATCAAATCCTTTTTGCATCAAATTTCATATTGCATCCTCTATGTCTACATAGAAAGCATCTATGATTGGATTGGCATCATCACAATATGTTTGGTAAGATTTTGATTAGTTTCATCTTATTTTAGTATTTTTACTATCAAGCATATTCTCTTTTAATTTACTTGTATGTTGTTGATCATATGATAAATACAAGAATAGAGAATTAATTGTGATGAATTAATTGAGTGTTGTTTTTGTGATAGCTAATTAGGTTTTTGCTTAATCTTGATTAGCTAAGCTATTTGACATGTCATTTAGCAATTGATATCTAGGGTTGATTAAATTGATTATATCATCATCCTAGATAAGCATCTAAGGTTACCTAGCCTTGTTTGTTATTTGAATATTCATACATATTCACATAGGTTGCATAATCTCTTCTTAGAGAATTAAGTCTTGAAGCTAAGGTTGCTTAGGCCTCAAGCAATTGGACTAGAGTCACTTTTAAAGGCCCGAGTGGTAGAAGCGGGGGGTTATTGACCGGAGTGTTAGACGAGGTCTACATAGGTTGTAAACTCCATTTCGATTAGTGGATTTCGAGGTCCGAGTGTGGCGCACTAAACAGCCCGTGGTTTTTCCCAGTGGTTGGGTTTCCACGTATACATCAAGTGTTATTTAAATTCCGCACTATATTACACTTGCTTGTATTTTTTACTAGTAGGGGCATTTTCATAAAATTGACTTGCATGTGAAAATTGGGTAATAATTGTTAAAATCTATTCACCCCCCTCTAGCTTTATATAGAACACGCCTCTAATTTGTTTCAATTGGTATCAGAGCGGGTTCCTAGATATACTTAGGTGATCCTAGCTCATTTTAGGTGTGTTGTGCATTTGTGTGATTTTTGCTCATTCATACATTTTGCATACATTTCATTCATTCATTTGATACAATGAGTGGATTCGGTGGCAACCATGAGGGTGCTTCAAGCACACGGCCTCCTCTCCTCACCGGTGTGAATTATGCCTCATGGAAAGGCAAGATGGAGGCATATGTGTGCCAAATCCATGATAGGGCATGGATGGCAATTGAAGATGGGTATGCACCTCCTATGATAACTCCCACGAGTGGTGGAGAAGAAGTACTCAAGCCAAAGGCCCAGTGGTCACCTGAAGAGTTTGAGACTTCAAAATGGAATAGGAAGGCATGACATGCTCTTCTATGTGCAGTGGATGAAAATCAATACAAACTGATTCAGAACACTAGGATAGCCAAGGAGGCATGGGATATCCTACAGGTTGCACATGAGGGAACCGATGTCGTTAAGGATTCCAAGCTACAAGTCCTTTAAACGCAATTTGAGTTGCTTAAAATGGAGGAGGACGAGTGCTTCAATGACTTTGAAGTCAAGTTGATGGATATTGTGAATCAAAGCCATCAACTCGGTGATCCTTATTCGGATAGGAGAGTTAAGCAGAAAATTATGAGGTCTCTCCCCGCTAGGTTCGAATCAAAAGTGACGGCTTTAGAGGAAAATAGCACATACAAGGATATGAAGCCGAGCGAGGTGATTGGAAGACTCCTCGTCTATGAATCTAGGAAGGCTCCTAGCATTTCACCTCCTATAAAGCAAAAATGAATTGCTTTGAATGCTTCCAAGGTTGTGAAGGAGGAAAAAGGTGACTCGGACGAAGACATGGCATTGTTGCTAAGAAGATTCAAGAAATTCGTCAAGTTCGAGAAGAAAGGCTTTGGATCCAAAGGCCAAGACTTGAAGAAAAAGGCTCCCTTCAAGAGTTTTGAGCCTAGGCAAGAGAAGAGTGAAAAGAAAGGGGTCCAATGCTATGAGTGTGGTGGTATAGGTCACATCTCACCCGATTGTGGGAACTTGAAGAACAAGATGGCAAAAGTGATGGCCGCCACATGGAGTGAAAGTGATGACTCCGGAAAGGGAGACAAGTCATCTAGTGATGATGAGCTTACCATCAACTACACGGCATTTGGGGCCACTTGAGTAGAAGATAAAGTTGTTGGTAAGAATGACTTGACTAGTGATCCCATAGAAGAAATTGATGAAGAAGTAGCTCTAGAGGTGATAGGCAAAGCTACTCATTGGGATATGTCTCTTATTGACTCAAGAGACCAAGGTAAAGGTCTAAATGAGGGAAATGACTCCATTAGTGAGAATGAGAGTGGAGGAGATAACTTAAGTGAAGATGACTCCTCATCTAACTCTACAAATGGAAGTGTAGAGAAAATGGATGTGAATGACTTTATAGTCAAGTGTGAAAGTTCATTGGAGAAGAAAAATAGAAAGTTGAAGATTTTAGAGGATGCAAATCTAGAACTTTCAACACACAATGACCACTTAAGTAAACAAGTGGAGGCATCCAAAAAGATTGAAGACAAGCTAAGGGATGAGCTAGTTATGTCTAAGAGGAATGAAGAAGGGTTGAAGAGAGAGCTTGTTGAAGCCATAGAGTCATTGTCTAGGATGACTACAAGCACCAAGAAACTTGACCACATTCTTGGTAGTGGAAAGAACCCTTGTGACAAGAGAGGTATTGGGTATGAAGTAAGCAAGGAGATCACTACTCCAACCAAGACCATCTTTGTCAAGAGTTTGGGCAAGATAGAAGCCTCACCGGTGCACACTCCTAGGAAGAAAATTGATCTAGGACAATGTTCAAGAAGTGCACAAGTGAAGGTAGCTCCAAAGAGACAACCTCAAGCTCAAAAAGTTCCTCAACCTAACTTCCCTCAAGCTCATATTCATCAAGGGAAGAGGCCAATCATGCAAAATGGATCAAGGAAGCAAGCGAGGCCGGTTCAACAACAAAGAAGATTTGAACTCGCTCAACCACAAAGTCATGGGAAGGCTCCTATGCATGCACAAGGACATGGTATGAATTCTAAATTTATCCCTACATGTCACTTTTGTGGTATTGATGGTCATATTAGACCAAATTGCTTTCATTTCATTAAATTATGTAGAATCAAAAGCATGATTGAAAAGAGAATGATAAGAGCTAGAATGCATGCTAATAGGAAGGAAAACATTCATATTCATGATCCTATTAATTCTAGTACTCTTGAACCATTGTCCACTAGGAAGAAAAATGTCATATCTATGTGGATAAGGAAAAATGAACCCGCTTGCTATGAGACTAACAAGTCTCAAATAGGTTCAACCAAGTCAAATGGACTTGGGAGGTCCATAGGACCTCATGACCTTCATTGATGAAGGATGATATTGACCCCATATGGGGAACTCAAGCAAAGAGAGCTTATGCATACTTGTTGCATGCAAATATTTGAAAAATCTTATGCTTCTTTGTTAATTGCTTGAGTAAGCTTGGTTGCACATTTGTATATATGTTTTCAATTCAATAAGTGTGAACCATGCTTGTTTACAATCCATGTCATATTTATGTTCAAACATGCATTTTTGGACTAGGAGATTTACATAGGAAGTATGATTTGGATGACCTATAGTTATCTCCATGACATGATGATTCTTAATGACATGCTTAAAAATTGAAAAGCATGAGTTGTTTATAACATGCTAATGTCATATGAAAAGCATGAAATTCAAATGACATGCTCAAATGAAAAAGCATGAATTGATGATTGCAATTTTTAAATGCAAATCTTGTGTGAAAAAGCTTATGAGGCTCTAAATGAATAAAGGATCTTGTATCCGTTCAAAGGAATTTATATTCCAAATTGTCTCTCTTTCTTTATTTCTTGAACATGTCTATTATCATACGGGTTTCATTCCCGAAAAAATCAAATAGGGTGCAAAGTTGCTCATGACATGTTTGACTTATAAAGATGGATATAGTTGCTCATACATTAAAATTAATGAAAACTCTATATCTTTGCTTCTCTCATGACATTGGTGAAATTGGTTTGAATTCTTTTTAGAAACCTTTGTCATTTGCTTTGCCAAATACCATTGTATTTTGGACTTGAATGCTACATGTCTTGTATGCAAAGCATGCTTTGTTTCACACATTTATTTCAAAATAAATCTCCTTGTTTCTCTCCATTTGATAGAGTTGCATAAAGTGCATTTTGTGATTATGCAAATGACTTGAATGCTATCATCTCTCTTTGCTAAGTGACCCGGTTGGGGACTACTCCTTTGCCTATATCATGACAAAAAGGGGGAGTAGAATGTGGTAAGGGGAGGTGAAAATTGTTGTAGCAATTGGTGCACATTGGGGAGAATATATATTGAGGGGGAGTAACCCTTTGAGGGGGAGCATTGCATTCATCATACATTGCATGATGTTGTGTTTAATTTCTTAGAAATGCAAATGCTTGTTTATGTCCTCACTTGATTCATCTCACTTTTACTTGAATTGGAAAGTATAGAAACTTTGCTTTCAAGGATTGATTGTTCTACTTGAGATTGAAGACTTCAAGTTTATTTTTATATATCTCTTTGTAAAGTAGAAAATCTTAGTAGACCCGTAGTTTCTATTATAATGTGAGGAATCAATGTGAGTGGTGGTTTTGTCACGAAATAGCCAAAGGGGGAGATTGTAAGGATTCCCATATCTTGATTGGCTTATTTCATGGACAAACCACATGTAGGGGTTGTGAATGTAAGGGTAGTCTAAATGTTTAAGGTTGAAGCTCGAAGGCCCTTTCAAGACCTCAAGGGACAAGCACGCCAAAGGTATAAATTCTTGTGCTTGGTTTTCTTTGAAGAGATTTAGTAGCACACACACACTTAGCATTCTTGCTATGATTGCATATTTGCTTATTTTTATGTGCATCTCTTCACATGTCACTTTACACACTAGCATTTTGGTTGATATATCTTGTTGTGTGTATATGTGTCTTATAATTCGTTTCCCGACATTGTTCGGAAACGTCCGCGCTTGCACTAATGAGTGCTTGGTTTCGCGCGAAGACCGCCTATGGAGAATGCCCTTGGCTTCTCCTTGGTTTTCACCATTGTTGGTGATCGGCGGTTATGATCGGCGGCCTGGCCGCCGAATGAAATCACCGTTTCAGTCCAGATTGGTCTGAAGCAATTATACGGTCCAGATTGGCGGTCACGACCGCCGTTCATACCTGATCGATTTTAATCCCTCGGGTTTGATTCGGCGGTTGGATCGGCGGTCGCGAAACCGCCGAATGAAACCGCTGTTAATGCTCTGTTCTTCACGAGCTCAATTCGGCGGTCGTTATCGGCGGCCTGGCCGCCGATTGAAACCGCCGAACGGTGTGTTTCAGGGGCAAAATTGTCTTTTCACATGCCCAATTCTTGATGTCTATAAATATCTTATTTTCTCATTCTCTGATCAAGCTTCTTGAGTAATTAGAACCCAAAACTTTCAAGAGAGATTTTTGAGAAAAAATCAAATCAAGAACTCACCTTTATACACTCAAATCAAATCCTTTTTGCATCAAATTTCATATTGCATCCTCTATGTCTACATAGAAAGCATCTATGATTGGATTGGCATCATCACAATATGTTTGGTAAGATTTTGATTAGTTTCATCTTATTTTAGTATTTTTACTATCAAGCATATTCTCTTTTAATTTACTTGTATGTTGTTGATCATATGATAAATACAAGAATAGAGAATTAATTGTGATGAATTAATTGAGTGTTGTTTTTGTGATAGCTAATTAGGTTTTTGCTTAATCTTGATTAGCTAAGCTATTTGACATGTCATTTAGCAATTGATATCTAGGGTTGATTAAATTGATTATATCATCATCCTAGATAAGCATCTAAGGTTACCTAGCCTTGTTTGTTATTTGAATATTCATACATATTCACATAGGTTGCATAATCTCTTCTTAGAGAATTAAGTCTTGAAGCTAAGGTTGCTTAGGCCTCAAGCAATTGGACTAGAGCCACTTTTAAAGGCCCGAGTGGTAGAAGCGGGGGGTTATTGACCGGAGTGTTAGACGAGGTCTACATAGGTTGTAAACTCCATTTCGATTAGTGGATTTCGAGGTCCGAGTGTGGCGCACTAAACAGCCCGTGGTTTTTCCCAGTGGTTGGGTTTCCACGTATACATCAAGTGTTATTTAAATTCCGCACTATATTACACTTGCTTGTATTTTTGACTAGTAGGGGCATTTTCGTAAAATTGACTTGCATGCGAAAATTGGGTAATAATTGTTAAAATCTATTCACCCCCCCCCCCCCCCTTAGCTTTATATAGAACACGCCTCTAATTTGTTTCAATTTATAATTCCGCACATATTACACCTGATATATTTTATTGACTAGATAGGGGTATTTTCATAAATTAACTAAACGCAAAAATTGTTAATACGGGTTAAAATCTATTCACCCCCCCTCTAGATAATTTTATACACACCGTGCATTATTAGTTTCAGAAAGAGCTGTCCTCTCTTTTCTATGAGGAGGAGGAGCTTCAATGGAGCTTGGAGATTCGAGATGACAATTAGGTTCCTCTCCGAGCTTGGTGATCCGAGATTGACACATTGGGTTTTGTATTTACTTTATTTGATGTGTATCCCCATTAGGGAAATATGTAAACCTAACACTAGTTCCATTGATTTGATTAACTTGTATTTAATATTTTCAGGTATTGTCTCATTCAATTGTTTATATTGATTTTTGACTTGTGTTGAGTAGGCTTGACAACCCTTCTAGATGCATGATTATGGATATCTCTCGTCTTTACATTCATGGCATGTAGGGTAGAAATTGATATGTGTTCATGAATGGGATTATGAGTAGATTAATGTAATTTAGGAGTAGATTAATCGAACATCCCTTGATTATATGTATGTTGATGGATAATTCAAAATGCATGTTTTGGATTGATTTGAGTGTTTGAGAATTATGGTTAAGTAGGTACATCAACTCTTGGCACTGATTATGCTCTTAATTGAATGGGTGGAATTCATGATGGTATACACCCTACTTGATTGGATTTCGGTTCTATAGACCTTCATGCTTTATTCGACCCTTGGTCATTTCTCATGCGATACACCCTCGGTGAGTAGTGATCTACACTTAATGCTTCCATTATATGGTTGTTGCTTACACATGACAAGTGAGTAGTGATCGATGGTCTATCCTTTAATATTCCCTTAGGCTACCCTTGGTCATTGCTCACGTGATACACCCTCGGTGAGTAGTGATCGAGGGTTAGATTTTATGCTTCATGCGGTCCTTTATGGTCGTTGCTCATGCGATACTGATCGCGCCAAATATGTTGTATATTTCGGCCCCTAAACCCGTAACCTTTGTATCATTTTCGTGTATTTTAGCGTCACTTATTGGGCTCTATGTTCGAATTTGCAGGCATTTCCCCATTTCTGGTGATTAGAACACATTACGGGACTTTCGGGCGAAAAGAGGACCAAGAATTGCAAAATGAGAGAGAAAAACATCAGAGGCTACAACAAGTACGGGTCCCAACCGCACTCCACCCGCACTACTGCCCAAACTAGAGGACCTGATTACTGAAAGAAGATAAAGTGCGGGTCAGTGCGGGTCCCAACCACACTCCACCCGCACTACTGCCCAGACCAGAGGACTTGATTGCTGAAAGAAGATAAAGTGCGGGTCCCAACTGCACTTCATTCGTACTACTGCCCAGACCAGAGGCCCTGATTGCTGAAGGATGATAAAGTGCGGGTGAGTGCGGGTCATCCAACCGCACTTCACTCGCACTTCTTCTTAGATCCGGGAATCCAAATATCAAAGCCAATGATATAGTGCGGGTGAGTGTGGGTCACTGAACCACACTCCACCCGCACTCCATCACGTCAGATGATGTTTTAAAGCTGATTTTGTAACCTATTTTGGGGGACTATAAATAGAATGTGTATGTAATGTTCTTAGTACGCTTTTACACTTAGAAATTCTGAAAGTTGTAACTAGACTAAGCAATCCATTTCTTCTCATTTCATAAGCTTCCTACTTTACATCTAAGGGATATTCAAGGTGGAGATGATCTTCAAGGGTAATACCTCATCTTTTCTCTTCTTTTCATTATTGTCAATGAGTAGCTAAATCCCACTAAGTGGGTCTATGGATTAGTTTGTGAGTGATTAGGCTTTTGTATATAAGCTTTATTTCTTTTATATATCTATCTTCTATTTGATTTATTGATGAGTATGTATGGATTTTATTGGATTTACTTGTTTTAGATACACCCTCTTTACAAGTCTCTATTAGATTCTATCTTTTTAGGCAACTAGATATATATCCTATATAGTTGTTTATTGCTCTCATGAATCGATGAGATTCTCGTAATCCGGGCTCGACAACCAAGTTCTTCATCTAGCCTCAAATGGGTGTCCGTGTCTATACACCCTAGGACGGTTCTCGTGAGCGGCTAGAAGCCATTCTATACACCATAGGTGGCTATCCTTGAAGTTTTAGCCCGAGATAGGTATACGAGCTTCATTGCTAGGGTCCTAACCAAACAACCGATGCTATACATCCTAGGTTGGTTGTTTAGGAGGGACCAATCCCTATTAGAAGGCCTCCTATACACCCTAGTTGGCCCCTTGGTAGGGATAAATAGCCAACCTATACACCCTAGGTTGGCTACAATCGTCAAAACATGCTTATTTTACTAGTTTATTACATTTGCCCAAATGTTTGCTCTCTAATCCGTTAACTCCCTAGTCTCCATCATACATATCTTTTGTTTCATTCATATTCCATCTTTAGTTACATTTCTAATTTCGTAGTAAGTATTTGCTAGTTTACATTTTCAACATCATAAACCATTCATCTTTATTGCACTAATATCACTAAAGTTTAGATTAGTTTTAGCTAAATTCCGATCTCTGTGGACAACCCTTGCTTTCCACTATATATGCGTTTTCATAACCCTTATAGGCATTGCTAGGTTTACAAATTGTGTTTGACAAGTGCTTTTGAAAACACAGAAAACGACTTTGTCAAAATGGCGCCGCTGCCGGGGATCAGCGTGTTTAGCTTTGATTAGTTTTATTTGAGTAGTATTGGTTTATAGTTATATTTTTGTTTTACTTTGTAGTGTCTTTTTACATCATGTGGTATTTTTTTTTTTTTTTTTGTGACATTTCAGGATTATAAGTTTATGCAAGGACGAAGATCGCTAAGAAGAGCAGTTCTACCAGTTAGCGATAACATACATCAAGTGAGAAGGATAGTAGATCAGTTTGAGGGGAACATGGAAGGAGTTCCTCAGAATCCTCAGGAGTAACAAGCTCATGATCCGAATTTGCAAGAGCAACATGCTTTTGAGCATGAGGGAAGTGTACATGGGGATGAGCAATTGGGGCTCACCATGGGCGAGTACACACTTCCCTTTGTAGGAAATGTGCCTACGGCTATAGTACTTGACGATGTGGCGAGACAGTACGAATTGAAGAACATGCACATCGACCTTCTACCATCTTTCAGTGGAAGACCTACTGAAGTTTGCCTTCAATTCATGAAGCAATACGGTGCCACATTAGAGACATTTCCGGTGATGGCCCGCCAAGCAGTACTAACTAGAGAGCAACTTCACCTCAGATGTTTCCAGTACTGTTTGAATGATAGGGCAATGACTTGGTACATGAACTTGAGGCCAGGGTCATTGGTGACATGGGGTCAAGTGTGCAAGGTGTTTTTCAACAAATATTTCCCGTCACAGAAGGCAAAGGATTTACGGTTGAAAATTACCTCTTTCTATGAGGAGGACAGTGAACCCTTCCACGAAGCATGGGAAAGGTTTAACTTGTTGCTCGCCTAGATGCCGCCACATACATACCATCCAGAGTTGAAGGTGAATTCCTTTTATAGTGGACTTTCGTCTATTACGCAGATGCTAGTGGATAATGCATGTGGGGGTACAATAGCCGACAAGAGAGCGACTGAAGCCTACGATATCTTGGAAAAGATCGCCCAAAACTCACAACAAAGGACATCCAATGTGAGAAAGGGTGGAAGACTAGATGTGGGACCAGACACCCAAGTTCAAATTCAGATGTCCCGAATGAACAAAGAGCTCCAATCTATTAAGGACCTTGTAACAGGAAAGCCGGGGTCTTCCCATGGAGTTAGTCAAGTCATGGGAGTGATAGATTAGGGAGAGGGCCAGATTGGGCAAGAAGAGGAAGCCCAAGCCTTTGGAGAATTTCAGAGGCAACGGAATGACCCGTATTCGAATACATACAATCCAGGGTTAAGGAACCACCCTAACTTATCTTGGTCAAACAACAACCACCTTGGAGCGAGTAACAACCCCAGTGGCACTACTACAAAAAATGCAAAAGAAATCGGTTTTTTTATATGGAAGAAATCGGTTTTTGAAATTTTTAAAACCGATCTCTTTTTGAGTGATTTAGAAAAAAAAGCGCAAAAGACATCGGTTTTTAACCGATGTAAAACAAGAGAAAAGAAATCGGTTTTACTTAAAACCGATTTAAAAACCTAGGAGAAAAGACATCGGTTTTAGTTAAAACCGATTTAAAAAACCTGATGTAAAATTGATGAATTACAAAAAAAAATCCCACCGTCGCCGGTCACCGACCAGCCACCACCACCACCACCGGCACCGGCCCGCCTCACCGACCGGCCAACCCCACCTATGATAATAATGACACTTAATTGTCATTATGAGGAATCGAACTCGCAACCTCAAAGTCAAAGTGGTAAGCCTTTACCGTCTGACTACAAGATTGAATGTGTTAACAATTGCACAATATATATATATAATCTATATGAATTGTTAGGAAATAAAAAAAAAAAAAAAAACTTGTTTGATAAATTTAAATTTACTCAACTAATCAAAATTCTAATTTCTACTACAAACATACATATATTAAATAAATTTTATTGGTGGGTTTATTTTTTATTTCATTTTTTATTGTGTGGTTTTGTGTTCTGCTAGAGATATTTTTATGCAAACTTTTTCCCTAAAACTGTATCTTTTGGCAACGAAATAATTTTTTTCATCCATGCTAGATTTTTTGATTTTTCGATACGAATCCAACGGTATAAAGAACGTAAAATTATGGGCGGTATTTTGAAAGTTATGATCAATTATTCAGTCAAAGGTTAGAAGCAATTGAAGATATTTTTGTGCAAACTTTTTTCTTAAAACTGTATCTTTTGGCAACAAAATAATTTTTTTTGTCCATGGTAGATTCTTTGATTTTTTGATACGAATCCAACGGTATAAAGAACGTAAAATTCCGGGTGGTATTTTGAAAGTTATGATCAATTATTCATGAGTACTCAAAGGTCGATCGATTGGAGATATTTTTGTGTAAAATTTTTCCTTAAGAAATAATTTTTTTTTCCATGATGGATTCTTCAATTTTTCGATACGAATCCAACGGTATAAAGAACGTAAAATTCCGGGTGGTATTTTGAAAGTTATGATCAATTTTTCAGTCAAAGGTCAGAATTGGAGATATTTTTGTTCCTTAAAACTGTATCTTTTGGCAAGGAAATAAATTTTTTTGTCTATGTTGGATTCTTCAATTTTTTGATACGAATCCAACGGTTTAAAGAAAGTTAAATTCCGGTCGGTATTTTGAAAGTTATGATCAATTATTCATGAGTACTCAAAGGTCAAGCGATTGGAGATACTTTTGTGTAAACTTTTTCCTTAAAACTGTATCTTTTGGCAAGGAAATAATTTTTTCTTTCCATGGTAGATTCTTCAATTTTTCGATACAAATCCAACGGTATAAAGAACGTAAAATTCCAGTTGGTATTTTGAAAGTTATGATCAATTTTTTAGTCAAAGGTCAGAATTGAAGCGATTGGAGATATTTTTGTGTAAACTCTTTCCTTAAAACTGTATCTTTTGGTAAGGAAATAATATTTTTTGTCCATTTTCAGTTCTTCAACTTTTCGATACGAATCCAACAGTATAAAGAACGTAAAATTCCGGGCGGTATTTTGAAAGTTATGATCAATTATTCATGAGTACTCAAAGGTCAAGCGATTGGAGATATTTTTGTGTAAACATTTTCCTTAAAACTGTGTCTTTTGGCAAGGAAATAAATTTTTTTTTCCATGGTAGATTCTTCAATTTTTTGATACGAATCCAACGATATAAAGAACGTAAAATTCCAGTTGGTATTTTGAAAGTTATGATCAATTTTTCAGTCAAAGGTCAGAATTGAAGCGATTGGAGATATTTTTGTAAAAATTCTTTCCTTAAAACTGTATCTTTTGGCAAGGAAATAAATTTTTTTGTCCATGTTGGGTTCTTCAATTTTTCGATACAAATCCAACGGTATAAAGAACGTAAAATTCCGGTTGGTATTTTGAAAGTTATGATCAAGTTTTCAGTCAAAGGTCAGAATTGAAGCGATTGGAGATATTTTTGTGAAAACTCTTTCCTTAAAACTGTATCTTTTGGCAAGGAAATAAATTTTTTTGTTCATGTTGGGTTCTTCAATTTTTTGATACGAATCCAACGGTATAAAGAACATAAAATTCCGGGTGGTATTTTGAAAGTTATGATCAATTATTCAGTCAAAGATCAGAAGCGATTCGTGAATCCGCGAGTGAGCTGTTTTCATCGCTCATTTTCTCACTTTTCCAAATCGATTTTTGGAATATTTTCTGATTTAAAAGTGTTTGTTTGCATGTCTACTTTCTTGTGTCAAAAGTTGAGCAAATAACGTTGAGTATTTTTAGAGATGTGCCCTTGAATGTGGACATAGGTCAGATTTGCATTGCAGAATTTTGCTTTTGAATCTACATCGGTTTTTATAAAAACCGATGTCTAAACGCTTGCTTTTAATATCGGTTTTTATAAAAACCGTTGTCTTTTCAACGCAAAATTTAAGACATCGGTTTTTATAAAAACCGATGTCTAAACGTTTTTTTTTTAATATCAGTTTTCTTAAAAACCGATGTCTTTTCAAATTGTAATTTTTAAGACATCGGTTTTTATAAAAACTGATTTCTAAAAGCTTTTTTAAAATCGGTTACCAAAAACCGATTTCTTTTAGTGATTTCTAGTGATGTCTTTAAGCATTTTTGTAGTAGTGTGGAAACAACTACCAAGGTGCGAATAACAATCAAGGGTATCAAAATCGTGGATACAATAGGTATAACCAACCCGGAGGTCCTAGCAATAATAACAACCAGTGGAGTAGTTCTAGTAACAACCCCCTAACCGGCCAACTTCAACTCTCAAGCACCCTCTAACCAACCAAAGGACAAATCATAGGAGGAAATAGTCAGTACGGTGATAAAGACAGTTGGCATGGGTTCCGAAGCACCCAATAACACTTTGCATGCATCGGAGCAGAGAATGACAGCTTACATGCAATCTAACGATCAGAGAGCCAATAGTCATAGGGCGTCACTAAAGAAGATGGAGACACAATTGGCTCAACTTCTGGATGCAGTGGTTAAGCAGAATAAAGGAAAGTCACCTAGTACCGATGAGCACATTAATGTGCTAGAAGTGGTCGAGGAGGAAGTTGAGAACATTATAGGACCGGAGATTGTACCTAAGCAAGTGAGGGTTCTAGGTCACTCCACTAAGGTGGAGGTGGATAATCTGGAAAAGGGCATAAAGAATGAAGAACGAGAAAAGGCAGAAGATTTCCCCATTAAATTGACGGATCCTGGAAGCTTCGTGATAGACGTGACCATTGGAACTTCACCAAAAATGGGAGCGGTGCTTGATATGGGGGCTAGCATTAATATGATGCCATTAGCATTGTACGAATAGATAAGGATCCAATCGATCAAACTGACTTTTATTACTCTTATTATGGCAGACAACACTCCTAAAACTCCAATTGAAGTGATTGAAGAAGTCTACGTGAATGTGCACGATTTGACATTCCTGGTGGAGTTTATTGTGTTAGATGTAAAAGGAGATGGGTCCTATGGTAGGGATTGGAAGTTGCTCATTGGGAGGTCATTTATGGCCACAGCTGGAATGGTGGTGGATATACTTTCTAGGAACATTTCGTTCATTTGTGAAGGAAAGAGTGTAAAGTTCAAGGCTGATCGCTCCAAGGGGAGTCAAGTGTATGATTGCCTTATATTGGAAGCGCCAAAGCTAAGAAAGAAGAGAAGCCGAGTGTTCGCTCTCGTGCAAGCATTTGAGGGTATTTTCGATATGAAAAAGGGCAACCATGATTGCTTGAATGAACAAGAAGTAATTGAAATTGAAGAAGATGAATCGACCACAAGAACCATTGAAGAAATAGGTGAGCTAGAGAGAGAGAACACCAAGCTCGCTCTAGAGGTCAAGTTGCTAAAGGCCGAGAATGGAATGTTGAGAAAATGGGTTCACAATTTATCAACATTAAACAAAGAATTGGGAGAACAAGTTGTATTGCTTGGCAAGAAGGAAAAGGAAGTCTCCAAGAATTTAGAAGATTTGGCTAGGCTCACGGAAGAATTTGAGGAAGAGAATGTGAGAAAGTGAAGAAAGATGCTTATGGGGGTTGAGAAGTCAACCAATGCCGCAATGGAGTTGCAAGCACGTTTGAACAAGAAGGAGGAAGAATTGAAACTTGCCAAGGTCAAGGAATACGACTTTATTGTCCAACTAGGCACGGCGGAACAAAAGTTGAAATCCCTCAAATTTGGCAATACAAAGTGAAAAGAATACTCGGTGTGAATAAAACTATCTAGAGGGGGGGTGAATAGATTTTAACGATTATTACCCAATTTTCGCATGCAAGTCAATTTTACGAAAATGCCCCTACTAGTCAAAAAAACATACAAGTGTAATATGATGCGGAATTTAAATAACACTTGATATATACGTGGAAACCCAACCACTGGGAAAAACCACGGGCTGTATAGTGCGCCACACTCGGAACTCGAAATCACTAATTGAAATGAAGTTTACAACCTATGTAGACCTCGTCTAACACTCCGGTCTGTAACCCCTCACTTCTACCCAGCGGGCCTTTATTAGCAACCCTATTCCAATTTGCTTGATCCTCGAAGTCACTACTTGTAATGATGTTTACAGCCTAATCCCGGTCTGTAACCCACCACTACTACCCAGCGGGCCTGTAATAGCAACCCTAGACCAAGACTTCAATCTCTCAAAAGAGATGCACAACCCTATGTGAATATGTATGAATATTCAATTAATGCAATAAGAGCTAGGGTACTCTAAATGCTTATCTAGGATGATGATATATTCAATTTAAATCAACCCTAGATATCAATTGCTAAATGACATGTCAAATAGCATAGATAATCATAGATTATAAAAACCTAGATATCTATCAAAAACAACACTCAATCAATTCATCACAAATAATCTCTTTTCTTGTATTTAGCATATGATCTAAAACATACAAGTAATTTAAAAGAGATGGCTTGGTATTTAAAATACTACAATAAGATGAAATTAATCAAAATCTTACCAAGCAAGTTGTGATGATGCAAACCCATACATGGATGCACTCTATATAGACATAGGAGATGCAATATGAAATTTGATGCAAAAAGGGTTTGATTTGAGTGGTTAAAGATGAGTTCTTGATTTGATTTTCTCTTAAAATCTATCTTTGAAGATTAGGGTTCTTAAGAGTCAAAGAACTTGATCAGATAATGAGAAAGTGTGATATTTATAGACATCAAGAACAGGGCAAGTGAAAAGACAATTTTGCCCCTGAAATCGCACGATCGGCGGTTTCATTCGGTGGCCAGGCCACCGAATTGAACCGCCGAATGGCTCCCGAGTGGAACAGGGGAACTTCGGCGACTTCGTTCGGCGGTTTCGAAACCGCCGATCCCAACCGCCGTTTTGGACCCGAGAGAAATATTTCAATCAGGTCTCATTCGGCGGTTTCGAACGGCGGCCAGGCCGCCGAACGTAACCGCCGTTTCACCAAAAATGGTGAAACCAAGGAGAAGCCAAAGGCATCTCCACCGGCGATCATCGTACAAAACAAAGCACATCAACGTGCACGCGCGGACGTTTCCGACATCCTTCGGGAAACGAATTACTCCACACTAAGAACTAACATACATGAAGTGCAAGTGTGGGTATTGAATGCATCCTAATGCCTATCATGTCATGGCATTTCATATAACAAGATGCAATCAATTTAATGCAAGAAGAGACATTGAATAAACAATAAAGCACAATGCACACAAAATATAAACACAACATTCAAGAATAAGAGTTATGCATGTTGTGTGTGTGTGCAACTATATCTCTTCAAGCCAAAGTAAGCACAAGATATACCTTTGGTGCTTGTCCTCTTGAGGGTCTTTGATCTTCAACCTTAATGACCTAGACTACCCTTACAACCAAACCCCAACATGTGGTTTGACCACGAAATAAGCCAATCAACAAAAGGGAATCCTTACAATCTCCCCCTTTGGCTATTTCGTGATAAAACCACCACTCACATTGATTCCTCACAACATAATAGAAACTACGGGTCTACTATGATTTTCTACTTTACAAAGAGATAAGATAAATAGTCTTGAAGTCTTCAATCTCAAGTAGAACAATCAATCCTTGAAAGCACAGTTTCTATACTTTCCAATACAAGAAAAGGTGAGATGAATCAAGTGAGATAAAACAAGCATTTGCATTTAAGAATTTAGGTACAACATCATTCAATGTATGAATGTGCAAATGCTCCCCCTCAAAGGGTTACTCCCCCTCAATAAGTATTCTCCCCAACATGCACAATTGCTACTACAATTTGCAACTCCCCTTACCACAACATACTCCCCCTTTTTGTCATGATATAGACAAAGGAGTAGTCCCCAACCGGGTCACTCAAGGCAAAGAGAGATAGTAGCATTCTAGTATATGCATAATCAATATAAGTCACTTTATGCAATCTCAATTTATTGGAGAGAAACAAGGAGATTTATTTAAAGAAAATGTGTGAATCAAAAAATTGCTTTGCATACAAGACATGTAGCATTTAAGTCCAAAATATCATGGTATTTGGCAAAGCAAATGACAAAGGTTTTCAATATGAATTCAAACCAATTTCACCAATGTCAAGAGAGAAGCAAGGATATAGGTTTTCATTGATTTCAATTTAAGAACAACTATATCCAACTTTATAAGCCAAACATGTCATGAGCGACTTTGCACCCTACTTGATTTTTCCGGATAAGTTATCCGTATGATAGTAGACATGTTTAACCAATAAAGAAAGAGAGACATTTGGATTTTAAAATCCTTGAATGGATACAAGATCCTTTTTCATTTGAGTCTCATAAGCTTTTTCACACATTTTTTGCAGTTAAGAAATGCAATCATCAAAACATGCTTTTTAAGATTAGCATTTAGCATGTCATTTAGCAATCATCATGTCATGGAGATCATTATAGGTCATTCAAATTAAATCCTATGTAAATATCTCCTAGTCCAAAAATGCATGTTTGAACATAAATATGACATGGATTGCAATACAAGCATTGATCACACTTATTGAATAGAAAATATATATACATAGTGTAACCAAGCTAACTCAAGCAACAAAAAGAGAAGCATAAGATATTTCAAATTTTTTGCAAGTGACAAGATGCAAAATAGCTCTCTTTGCTTAAGTTCCCCATATGGGGTCAAATTTCCATACCACTTCAAAGAAGGGTATGAGGTCCTATGGACCTACCAAGTCCTTTGGACTTGGTTGAACCTATTTGAGACTTGTTAGTCTCGTAGCAAGCGAGTTCATTCTTTTTATTCCACTTAGGTGACACTAAGTCAATCCTAGTGGACAAAGGTTCTAAAGTACAAGATGAAAAAGGATCATGCACATGATTTTCTTCCTTTTTATGAAGCATCTTAACTCTAGCCTTTTTCTTGTCAAACATGATTTTAGCTCTACACATTTCAATGTAATGCAAGCAACTTGGTCTAATATGACCAACAATACCACAAAAATGACAAGTGGGAATAAAGTTAGGAATCATACCATTCCCTTTAGCATGGATAGGTGCTTTCCCTTGTCGTTGTGGTTGTCTCGGTTGTTGGATATGATCTCTCCTCCTTTGTTGATAACCAAGACGAGGTTGCTTGCTTGTCTGAGCTTGCATGAATGAACTCTCCCCATGTTGTTTTTGAGTTTGAGGGAAGATAGTGTGAGGAGCCCTTTGGGTGTGAGCTTGAGCTTGACCTTTTGGTGCCTCAAACACTTGGGCACTTCTTGAACACTCTCCTAGGTCACTCTTCTTCCTAGGTTGTTGAGGAGGAGGGAACATATTGAAGTCCATGTCCATGGCACAGGATGTCTTGCTTGTGGAGGAGGCATCCGTGTCATCAATGTAGCCAAGACCTCTCTTGTCACTTGGCTTTCTTCCAACTCCCAACATGTGGTCAAGCTTCTTGGTGCTTGAAGTCATCTTAGCCATTAAGACCTTAACTTCTTCAAGCTCTCTTTCTAGCTCTTCTTCTCTCCTCTTAGATAAGGCTAAGTTGTCTTTTAGCTTATCTTCATCCACCATGGATGTCACCACTTCTTCACACAAGTGGTCTACTAGTGTTGAAAGCTCTAGATTCTCTTCTTTTAATCTTCTAATTTCTTCCTTGTTCCTCATCATCGAGCTCTTAACTTTGACTTTGTAGTCATTAAGATCCATACACTCCACACTTCCACTTGTGGAGTTAGATGACAAATATTCAACACTTGTGTCATCTCCTCTAATCTCCATTTCACCAATGAAGTCATCTCCTTCATCAAGATCATCAAATTTTTCTCTTGATGAGGAAAGAGCCAAATCCCTATGAGTAGCTACACCAACTACTTCTATACCTAGTTCATTTTGGGGATCACAAGGAAAAGCAACTTTGCCATCTTCTTCAACTTCTACACTCTTGGCTCCAAATTCCGTGTAGATGATGGCAAGTTCTTCATCACTTGAAGGATTTTCGTCATCTTCATATTTATCCCATAAGGTGGCCTTCGCCTTCCCTTTTCTTCTATCCTTCAAGTTTCCACACTCCGGGGAGAAATGCCCGAATCCTCCACATTCGTAGCACTGAATCACCTCTCTTGAAGACACTCCTTGGTTTGGCTTGTTAATGAGTCCCATGTCTTCAATTGAGATACCCTCCTTCTTGTCATGCTTCGAAGTCTCCAAAGCAATTGTCTTCTTCTTCTTAGGAGGTACGGTGGTCAACTTCTTCTTAGGAGGTGAGGTGGTTAATTTCACAAATCTCCTAAATCTCTCTAGTAAGAGAGGCATCTCCTCAACGGAGTCAATTTCTTCTCTCACAAATTCACTCATACTGTTTGCGTTGAATGAATGCAAATGAGAAGAATGCAAAATGTATGAAGAAATCAAACAAACATACAAAATGCAAAAACACACCAACAATGAGCAAAGGATCACCTAAGTATATCTAGGAACCCGCTCTGATACCAATTGAAAAGAATACTCGGTGTGAATAAAACTATCTAGAGGGGGGGTGAATAGATTTTAACGATTATTACCCAATTTTCGCATGCAAGTCAATTTTACGAAAATGCCCCTACTAGTCAAAAAAACATACAAGTGTAATATGATGCGGAATTTAAATAACACTTGATATATACGTGGAAACCCAACCACTGGGAAAAACCACGGGCTGTATAGTGCGCCACACTCGGAACTCAAAATCACTAATTGAAATGAAGTTTACAACCTATGTAGACCTCGTCTAACACTCCGGTCTGTAACCCCTCACTTCTACCCAGCGGGCCTTTATTAGCAACCCTATTCCAATTTGCTTGATCCTCGAAGTCACTACTTGTAATGATGTTTACAGCCTAATCCCGGTCTGTAACCCACCACTACTACCCAGCGGGCCTGTAATAGCAACCCTAGACCAAGACTTCAATCTCTCAAAAGAGATGCACAACCCTATGTGAATATGTATGAATATTCAATTAATGCAATAAGAGCTAGGGTACTCT
Source organism: Acer yangbiense (assembly GCA_008009225.1). NCBI lineage: Eukaryota > Viridiplantae > Streptophyta > Magnoliopsida > Sapindales > Sapindaceae > Acer > Acer yangbiense. The sequence goes on from CM017767.1 coordinate 11,741,386, forward strand.
AAATGCTTATCTAGGATGATGATATATTCAATTTAAATCAACCCTAGATATCAATTGCTAAATGACATGTCAAATAGCATAGATAATCATAGATTATAAAAACCTAGATATCTATCAAAAACAACACTCAATCAATTCATCACAAATAATCTCTTTTCTTGTATTTAGCATATGATCTAAAACATACAAGTAATTTAAAAGAGATGGCTTGGTATTTAAAATACTACAATAAGATGAAATTAATCAAAATCTTACCAAGCAAGTTGTGATGATGCAAACCCATACATGGATGCACTCTATATAGACATAGGAGATGCAATATGAAATTTGATGCAAAAGGGGTTTGATTTGAGTGGTTAAAGATGAGTTCTTGATTTGATTTTCTCTCAAAATCTATCTTTGAAGATTAGGGTTCTTAAGAGTCAAAGAACTTGATCAGATAATGAGAAAGTGTGATATTTATAGACATCAAGAACAGGGCAAGTGAAAAGACAATTTTGCCCCTGAAATCGCACGATCGGCGGTTTCATTCGGCGGCCAGGCCTTCGAATTGAACTGCCGAATGGCTCCCGAGTGGAACAGGGGAACTTCGGCGACTTCGTTCGGCGGTTTCGAAACCGCCGATCCCAACCGCCATTTTGGACCCGAGAGAAATATTTCAATCAGGTCTCATTCGGCGGTTTCGAACGGCGGCCAGGCCGCTGAACGTAACCGCCGTTTCACCAAAAATGGTGAAACCAAGGAGAAGCCAAAGGCATCTCCACCGGCGATCATCGCGCAAAACAAAGCACATCAACGTGCACGTGCGGACGTTTCCGAACATCCTTCGGGAAACGAATTACTCCACACTAAGAACTAACATACATGAAGTGCAAGTGTGGGTATTGAATGCATCCTAATGCCTATCATGTCATGGCATTTCATATAACAAGATGCAATCAATTTAATGCAAGAAGAGACATTGAATAAACAGTAAAGCACAATGCACACAAAATATAAACACAACATTCAAGAATAAGAGTTATGCATGTTGTGTGTGTGTGCAACTATATCTCTTCAAGCCAAAGTAAGCACAAGATATACCTTTGGTGCTTGTCCTCTTGAGGTCTTGGAAATGGTCTTTGATCTTCAACCTTAATGACCTAGACTACCCTTACAACCAAACCCCAACATGTGGTTTGACCACGAAATAAGCCAATCAACAAAAGGGAATCCTTACACAAAGAACCCAACATCCAAAACCGAAAAGGGAGTTCTTCTAACCAACCTATCACTTGTTATTTTTGTGCTAAAAAAGGGCACACTATGACCCACTACTTTAGTTTTAAAAGAGTTGTAACAAGTCAAATGAGGTCTAGGATGAACACACCAAATGTTAAACAAATTTGGGTTAGGAAGGACTTGGTAGGTCAAGTGAGGAAAGTGGGGATTGATGCAAAAGGTAGGCCATTGACACCCATTTTGGTAGTCAAGAGGAGGGTGCTCCCCAATCCGGTCAAACCTCCTTTGGTTGACCGAGTCTCACTTTGAGTGAATCACACCCATTTTTGAATAAATTTTAATTTTTGCATTTTTGTTAGTTAGTTCTGGTTTTAGATGATATTTGATTGATAGAGGATGATCAAAAATGTTGATTGTGGTGTTTTTATGCAGGAAAAAAATGAGCAGACAACAAACTGGCCCAAGTGCAGGTCCAGTGCGGGTCATTGACCCGCACTCACCCGCACTCTGGGCACGAAGTATAAATACAAACAAGTCATTTTCTAGGGCTCCACCACTTTCAAACCAAAAGAAAAAATGCCTCTTTGTCTCTTTTCACTCTCTACAACCCTAGGGTATTCCTTGTGCACCACGTTTCAATTTTCGAACAACTAAGGTATGAATTTTCTTCTCTACTTTTGTTTATACATGAATTCCATCATGATTTTCATCTTCTTCATTCAAAAATTCTTCTCCTATATGCTTGAACTTCATTATCTATGGATGGGTCATGAATGTGTGCTCATCCTTTGCCTATCTATAATGCATGTTAGTAAAACTTTTGTGAAATCATGTTGTAGAGAAATTGTTTTAAGTTGTCATTGTTAATTATTGCCCTCACATGAATTTGTTCTCATAAAATGGGATTATAAATTTATTTTTGATTAACTTTGAAATAGGAATGATGGGTTGATTATTACCTTGTGCTTGTGTTTGAGTAAAAGCCATTGTTGATCAAATATTTGTCAATAGGCATGAATGTGTATTTGTTGATTGTTGGATGCTACAAATCTGCACATAGTTGAAAACTGGTATCGCACTATAGTGCGGGTCCAGTGCGGGTTAGCCACCCGTACTCCACCCACACTATATCCGACAAAGACCAGTTTTCCTCATAATTTGTTGATTTTTTCCCTAAATTATGTTATTTGTCTTGTACAGATGTCAGGAAGAACCAGACAAGCTGCTAAGCAAGTGGGACAGGGTTCCGAGAGAAAGGCAAGGAAGGCACCTCGAGTGCCTCCTTGTGTCAGGAACCCCGATTTCAACGATCGCATGGAGTATTTCGAGCGTCGTGATATGGTGGTAGAGAGAGGGATAGCAGTATAAGAGCTAGAAGATACTCTTGTGCCTCAAACGATTAACATGAGGGGATGGGAAACTTTCTCTAGTTCCCCTCCTATGTATTGCAGAAGAGTGGTGGAAGAGTTCTATTCCAGGATGGTACCAGAATATTACCAGTAGCATGGCTCTGTTATGGTTCGAGGGGTGGAGGTTCGGATGACCATTACGGACATAAACAAGTATTACGAGACCGAACTTCCAGATGATCAACAAGCTGTAGGAAGACTCTGAAATGGGGTGACCGGGAATGACCTTTACCAAACAGGGAATATGGATTTTGCTAATGCGTTGGTGATTAAACCAATGGACTTTTGGGTTGCCCTGGACTACCGTATGAAGCACACCAACTTGAGGTTAGAATTAGGTTTTTGGCACATTTTCATCTCTCACTCCTTGATTCCTAGGAAGCATAGGACTTCAGTTAATTTCAATGCAGTTACAGTCATTCATTGCATTCTTCATGATCAGTTAATCGATGTTGGTCTTCTGATCAAGAGGGAGATTCTTGAACTAGGGTGCGTAATGGTAGTAAAATAGCCATTTATATTCCCTAGCCTCATCACTGCCTTCTGTAAGGAGGCTGGGGTAGATTTTGGGTCTGATCCATTTGATAGTGACATAGGGCTTTGTGATAGGGGCACCTGGAACAACCAATTGCGAGAACGGAACCCCTCTGGTGTCAGAGTTAGAACAGGGAAAAAGAAGTCTATTCAAGGAGCAGGTACAAGTAGGCAGGCTGAAGAGATTCCAAAGCAAACGGGGATCGAATAAGAAAATGAGGACTTTATAGATTATGATCAGGTACCCCTACCTCCACAGGAGGGTTCTGAAGAGATTCCTTGGAAGACTCTGCTAACGGGCTTACAGAACCTTAGGACGGAAGTGATGGAAAATAGGAAGCAAATTGTTGATAGCAGAGCAGAGGCCAATGGGTATATTACTGATATATGGGGCAACATCACTAGCATGAGAGAGGCACTTAGTCTCCAGCATATCCAAGGAAGAAAAATAGGCTTGCCACTTCTTCATCACCTTCAGGAGGCCCAGTGATTGATCCTGATGTGGTAGAACTCCGAGCAGTAATGGAGTTGTCAAGAAAGGAGCATAAAGAAAGGATGAGAGCATAAATTGATCCCAAAGGGAAGAGGACATCCACTGAAGCGGAAAAGGAATCCTCAAACGAGGATTGATCATCCATTACCTATATTTTATTTTCTTGTCCTTTATTGTTGAACCTTTTACGTTATTTGTTCTTTTTAGTTATTTTTGCTTTGTTTTTATTTTGGAATTTCTATGAACATTATACACTGTTTTAATTTGCATTTAACTTGCATTTGGTAGAAGTGTTGTGTTTGTGCTAGGTTCTTCATCTTGTTGGAAATTACATGATAGCTTGCACAGAATAGGGCTTATTTTCCTTTTAAGGGAGTTTCTACCTCTCAAATTTTGCGCTTAATTTGTTTTCATATGGTTATTTGTGAATTTGGAATATTTGGTTTATATGAATGTTTGATCTTATGAAAGGATCTAGTTTGGGGGTTGTGTACCCCCATTCCGTCAATTTGAGAATATGCATGATTTAGGTTGAACGAATGCTTCAAAATGACATATAGTGGATTCACGTGATAAATAGAGCCTATTTGAAGTCTTGTAAGGTATTTCCACCCCTCTAGGCCGTACTCTTTGATTTCCAACAATGGGGACATTGTTGAGTTTTGGTTTGGGGGTGAAGTCATCTTTTAGAGTCATCTTGAGTCTTTTTAGTGTCCAATTTTTTCAAATTTTGCCGCTTGGCCAAAAATTTTGAGCTTTAATTAGTTTGGATGTGATGCCTTTAGCGTGTGCTTTTGGCGAGTTCTTCTATGCATTGTAATCTTGTGATGTAGCTTGGTGCCACCTTAGGGTTTAGCTTGCACCTTCATGGGCTTGTCCTATCCTATGGTGCTAAGCTGAGGGGACTCGGCGCTTTCACGCCTTGTCCTAATAGTGGAGATATCCGTGAGATCACAAACACAAGCTTAAATTGCGCATTTTGAGTGCAGTATTGATTATTCTTAAAACACTTATCTTGTCATATACGTCATATGCCATATGACATTGCATATCATATAGTGAAGTGCTTGTTGATGCGTTAATTCCCTTGCTAGATGATAGCGAACATGACATTAGGCAATGTGTGTAAAGTGAATTACCTACAAGAGCCTAAACACTTTCTGTTAACCGCCAAAAATGGCAGGGATCAAAGAAGAATTTTCCACCGGCCTTGAAAAATGAGTCGAGTTAGAAAGCAACAATGGGAGAGGTACCTAGGAACCCCGCCTACCTACAAGACGGCTAGGGTATGAACTTCTACCCATCTCGGCTAGGTCCAGAACCTTCAAGACCAAGAAAGCATCAGGAGATCTCAAAGACAAGGCCCCAGAAGCACTTCTGCCGCAAGATTTTAGCGCCTGTCTATCCCCAGGTATCTCGATACCCCGGTATCCCGGTAGCTCGATACCCGGTACCCCGATATTTTCAAACATCATTTAAGAAGAGCGATAGGAAGGCAGGGTACCTGAAGTATCCCGACCCACAAAACTTGTGGCAGACGCTTAGCAAATTAAAACCCAGTGCACCGATCCCGTCTAAAGTGAGAAGCATCGAGAAGGAAGACAAGCATTAAACGCCACCGTTCAAGACAGAATGTTACACACAATCTCGCCATTCAAGAGTCACATTCAAAAGCAAAGTCAACTCTTTCAATTCTAAAAGGAAACCATTGATTTCGGGGATCAAATCCCCGACGAACTCGTAGATCGCCAAAGAAAGACCCGTAAATTGCTAAAACCCTAGACCGAAGTTCTAGGAGTGCATGGCAAGACACGGGCCTATATATATATTCATCATATAATCGCAAAGGAGGTCAGATTTTTCCACTTATCGACAGACACGAGAAGCTCCATCACCATCACCCATCAAGTTTATCATATTTTAGTTTAAATATTGATAGTTATACCACCGATTGAATGTAATCTTGTTACGTGTTTATAAAAAAAAAGTGTTCATCTTACTATATGCTTAAATTCATCCTTATTACTACAATTATACACCATTTTTAGTGGATCTTTAGGAAGCACAGGGTATCGAACTACTTGATATCCCACCGACAAAGATCTACCCCGATCCTAGTCCACCTTGAGTTGTTAATTGGAAATATCACCCCAGTGACAATTTTCGGTTAAAACTTTGGCGCCGTCTGTGGTAATCAAACTCCCCATCCTTAATAAGCTACCAAGCTCTACCCAGAAGAAGTAAGAGATGAGACTCCGGTCCTCTCAAGGGCAGCCCCCCACCTCGGGACCCTATTCCCTTGCTTCCACCCAAAGAAATCAAGGGAAGAAGAAAGGGACAAGAAGCCAGATCCAGGCACTGGTTCTGCCCCCTAATCCAAGGTCAACACCACAGGACCCCGCAGTCCCCGAGACAAATCGAGATGCCATGGAACAACATGCTGCTACCTACGTAGAGAGCGTCCGTCTCCGGATGATTGCCAAAGGAATACCCTTTGAAGCACCCAAATTTATAGAAAGCGGTGAACCAAGTACCTGGATACCGGTCTTTGACAGACTCGGGCCGCCTCTACCAGAGCCGAATCACCTTGGAGATCCTAGACCTCGACGGGTGAAATCAGTTTTTGACATCCCTCCTAGAAGGATCCAGCCAACGACAAGGCCGGCAGCAGAAAGGAAGAATCCTCAGAACAATGCAGGTGGCAATACTAGGTCCAGGAGGATTGATCGGACTATTTTATACCTATTTGAGGTCCCCCATTTCCGATTGTTTGTCTCGTTTTCGAGCGTATTTTTGTATATAATGTTTTGTTTGAGCTATGTGTAGGTACATATTCCCTACAATAGGTGTTTGAGCATAAATGAACGTTAGGGAAGCAAAATGAGCCAAAAACGGATCAAATGGAGTATATGTTGAGTGTCGTGCCTCTCCGTCGACACAGACAACAGCGTGATCTAAGCCTAGCCGTACCCACGGTTGATCCGTCGTCGAGATAGAATGCGACAACGAGACTGCGGCAGAACCCCCTCGGCATTCCAGCAGCTTACGGATGAAGTGTAGAAATTCCAAATTCGGCGGTCAACATCTGCGGCCAGACCGCATAATTGAAACCGCCGATGAACATCAGTGAGTCCAGAAGCAAATTCGGCGGCCACAGTTCAACTGCCGATTCAACCGCCGATCAATTCCAGAATGTCACTTTTCCATTCTGCGGTTTGGAATCTGCGGCCAGGCCGCCGATTCAACTGCCGATCGCCCAGCGAAAGGCCGATTTTGGGCGAAATGAGAGGGGCAAACTCGTCAATTCATCCCCATTTCAGCCCTAAAACTCCCAACACTATATAAACACCCTTTTTGCCTCATTCTTGGAGAATCCACACTTCCCACCACTTCCTCTTCTTCTTCATCTTCATCTTCTTCACCTAATAAGAGAGAGAGAAGCTTTCTAGAGCATCCATGGAGGTTTTTCCTCCATGGATGCTCCCCACTTCATCTTCTACCCATCATCCACCCATTTAGGAGTAGATTGCAAGGAGAAATGAGGGTCTTTGGACCAATTTTGAGCTAGGGTTTCATGGAGGACTTGGAGGAGGTTTTCTTCAAGGGTTGTCTCTTTTAACTCATCTCTTTGTATTTCTTGTTTTCTTAAATGTGTAATCCCCACTTGGGAATATTTGTAAACTTATATTTGTGCTCAATATATATAATGGTTGTTTTTATATCCAATTTGTGTTTTGATTCATTCTTGATTGTTGTTGAATATATCTCTTATCTTGAAATGCATGTTTATTGATGATTGGAAATTGATATGTGTTCATAGATGGGATTAGGAGTAGATTAACTTAATTGTAGGAGTAGTTGTAATCAAATATCCCATTTGTGTATGTATGTCTTTGGAAGGTCGAAATTGCATGTCATGAATTGGTTGGAGTGAATTAGAGTTAGGATTGTGCTTTTGGAGGGGCTCTCCGGGCATAGTTTTGGCTAATTAGCTAGGAAGAGTGGGTGAACCTATAAATTGTCATATTAGAAGGGTTTGGTTCATTGTTCTTGTAAACAATTGGACTTTAGCTATTTCTCATGCTAGGGGCTCTAGGTGAGTTATGGTCGGAGATACAATCACTCTTTCCACACTCATTAGACTTTCACGTTGCCATTTTACATTACGAAGCAATCATTGGGGCTCAATGTAGTTTTGTTTGTAGAATCGGTTCACAAATGTTGGTTGCGGTTTCGTGTACGAGGGGCTCTCGACACACTCTTCAACCGTTAGCTCTATGAGTGGGTATAAATCGGATTGAGGCAAGAACGAACCCTTAACTAAAATTGGATGTCCTTAATGTCTAACAACCAACTATTTGTGCACTTATGTATGGTGAACTTGTTGAACCTTGTGTGGCCATTTTCATGCATCTCTCCTATCCACCATTTTATTTATCACTTTAAACATCATTCTCACCCTTCCATATTCTCTTTGTTTTTATTTATTTTCATTTTCATTTTCTATACACACACACCGCATTGTACATACATTTCACACACATCATTCTTACCTTTCCACATTCTATTTACATGCTTACAATAAACTCTAGAACTTGATACGGTTGACGAATCACACCTCCCTGCGGAACGATACCCTCGCTTACCGCTTTACTAGTCCTTTGCTAGTTTAGAGCATATTGCGTAGGAAACCCCCTTTTAAATGAACTAATCTTTTGATCCTTGCGATTTCTTAACGACGAAAAAAGCGAGTATCAAGGATCCATCGGGATATCCAGCCTCAGAGGAAAGATGAAGGAAATGACTTGATGCAGCAAAATCAGATCACTCACACTATCAGTGGAGGCCCAACACTAGCAGGGACTTCCAACAATTCAAGGAAGAACCATGCTAGGAAGATCCCAAGGCACACCAGTGGTCAGGACATATTCCGGGTATCCAGGGGATGACAAGATTATCCTCCCTCTACTCAGATCATCTTCATCGAAGACTGATCGGACTATTTTATACCTATTTGACGTCCCCCATTTCCGAACGTTTGTCTTGTTTTCAAGCGTATTTTGTATATAATGTTTTGTTTGAGCCTTGTGTAGGTACATATTCCCTACAACAGGTATTTAGTTGGGGAGGCAAAATGGAGCAAAAAGGGCTGAAATTGTATATATGCGTGCAGAATGGTCAACTTGCAAGGGTCATATCTTCCTCCTTAGATCGAATCACATTGATATCTTTATATATTTAGAAAGCTCCGGAAGTCTAGTTTCCAGAACATTTTACGGTTTATGATTCTAAGCTTTCTGTAGGAAGTTATGCCTATTTCCGTAACAGTGCGCGATGCTGAAATGGTGAAATGGCGTCAGGTCTAAACGGCTACTTAAAACGGCGGCCAGGTCGTAGAACTAAACCGCCGATCAGCTCCAGAAAGTCATTTTTTGGGCAAATTTTAGGGACAGTTTTGTCCTTTCATCCCCAATTTGTGCCCTAACCTCCCAACACTATATAAACACCTTATTCTCTTCTCTCACAATAGAATACACACCCCACACACTTCTTCTTCTTCTTCTTCTTCTTCTTCTTCATTTTCTTCACCAAATAAGAGAGAGAGGAGCTTCCAAGAGCATTGATGGAGGTTTTTCCTCCATGGATGCTCCTCACCTCATCTTCTACCCATCATCCATCCATTTAGGAGTAGATTGCAAGGAGAAAGGAGGGTCTTTGGACCAATTTCGAGCCAAGCATGGATCAAAGGAGATTAGCACATTTTGGAAGGGGCTCTCTGACACGCCTGAATCGGTTCTACAAATGTCACTACAATTTACCCTAATCTACTCCGGTTATACTAAAGGGACACGCGAGTCTGGTGACCCTATTGCAAGTGCACAAGTCGTTACACTAGTGTATTGAGCAAGTAAGGGTATCGTTCCCATGAGGGAGCAATAATGTGACGCCTAATTTAGCTTATCTCTACAATTCTCTAATTATGCTAATACAAGTTTTAATTAAATTAACTAATGATTAACAAATTAACTATGCTAAGATTGAAATTGGTTAAGTAACAATTACAACTACTTGATTCAAATTATAAATTAAAAGTTGTTAAGGGAATAGATTCATTCAAGTACAACCCTAATATCTAATCAATCATTCATTAGGTTTAATCATATTTTCCTAACATGCATCTATTCATGTAAATTATTAAGCACTAAATTCTCAACTCTAATCACAATCTAAGGTTAGAGAAGTAATCAAAGGAGAATTATTCTATTGCTAGTAGAGAATTATAAGTTAATAATCTCTACACATAGATGTTATACTAGGAATATGCAATACATGGTCCTATGCATACAATTTCATCAAGTTATTGCACAATAAAGAAGATTGGTGGTTGCAACCACCACTCATACAAGCATTAATGAATATATGCATAACTTGAGAAGATTATATTAATATGATTGATTATATAACAAAGGGAATACAAGAATTACATCTAATCCCCTAACAAGAGAAATTAGCTACACATAGAATCAAGATTACAAAGATATACAATCAAAAGAAACATCACCAATTAGTAAGCTTGAGAAGTGGAAATGATCCTTCTTGCAATCCAAGCAACAAATGCTTCTATGGCAACTTGAGGTGATCACACTAAGTAACCAAAATATGGTGCTTGGTTACCTAGAAAATTGCCAAGAAAACAAACTATATCTCTTGCTTGCTAAGAACAAAATATCCAATAATATCTACTTCTCTCTATCTATTCTATCTCTCTCTAAGTCTAAGTGAAAATCTAAGTGAATGTGTGTAGATTGAGAGCATTCCTTGAGTAGTAAAAAGACATGCAAGTGTGCATGGATGAGAGAGAAGGCCTTCCGAGGACAATAGGTGGCAAAAAGACTCCATATGATTGGCTTTTGGGGCGAGCTTCGATCAACTTACAGCTTATCAGAATCGTCAGCGGGTATGTACGGCGGCTTTGTGCCCGCTGAATGATCTCGCCACAGCTGACGGTGGCTTCGTGCGGCGGGTTTTGTCTCTCCATGCAGAATGCATGAACTCGCCCAAGTTGACGGCGACTTCGTGTGGCGGGACATATCCAGCCGGGAGGTGTGTCTGAACTCGCCAGAGTAAGGTTGCTTGCATGGCGGCTTCGTGTGGCGGGACATGTCCCGCCGGGCAGAACGTATGAATCCACCGGCCCTACTCTTCTTCTGTTTTCTGCCTATTTTACACTCTTTTTGTCACTTTGGACAAAAATGCCCTTGAAATGCCTATTTTACCTGAAAAGACTTAATTACAACATTAAACACATAAAATGCTTAGAAAACGGTTACAAAAACAAGGTAAACGGGGCGCTAAATGTAAACATTTGGAGCACGATCAGACCCCTAAACCTGACTTTTGCTCGTCCTCGAGGAAACTACAAACGCTAGAAATTAGCTAAAAACAAAAGCCTACTATGTATTAAGTATATACAACGCACACTAAAACATTTCCGAGAGCCAATATACAAATATGCTAAAAGATGTGATGAGTTAGGAAGTAAACATGCGAAAAACCTCTAGGTAGATGCTAGCGCAATTACATTCCTCAAAAACATGCGACAAGATGCATCCCACACTCTAAATACTCAGTTTCCAGAACAAAGTACTCAAAAGCAAGAACTCAATTCGTCTTGACTCTATCCTTACCGGATTTCAGTCTGATTTTCTCTCAGAACCTAAGTTGCTCTCAGATAACATATACGAGTAAGAATATATGTAAGAATCAAATGTAACGCATATGTAATTAAAATTAACGCACAACTTGTGGAAACTGTTTCATGAATGTATTGAAATGCCACAAACGTGGAAAGAGCAAGCTTAACTCGCATTCCCCAGCTAGACTTCCAAAAAGATCAACTAGGTCTTTCCATGGTTGTAATGGGGCCAAAGGGTGATATGAAAGAATCACTGGAATTCTGAAGTAATTGATCATCCTTAGAATTTACTTTCATAGCTCAATATTATAAAGTCTCCATGCGTCTAGGCTAAGATTCCATTTTCTTGTGTTCTAATTAATACATAGATTAACATACTTATAAAGAAATGATGTGCTAAAAGTTTTTTTATTTTTTTATTTTTTATTTTATTTTATTTTTTATTTTATTTTATTTTATTTTTATTTTATTTTATGCACAACTATCTATCATCGCCTAAGTACGCGCAATTTACTAAATTTCGAGCTATACTAATGCATCTATATCATTCATATCTTTGATCAAAATACAACATCATTCCAAGTGACATAAAAGGAATTTTGGTGTGATGGAAAGAAAGGTTCGTGTTTGGCATCAAAGTTGGTACTTGGAGCACACATGACAACATGGACAGTGTTTGGGTATTTAGTGTAGGGAAAAATCGAGTGCACGCAGCGGAAGCGAGACTAAAATAGGTTTAGTATAGTTTTAAAATTTTTCCATAAAGTGAACCTTAACCCTTTAATTAATTAACATATAATAAAGATATCGTACCTTTGTTGTGTGATCCGATTGACGTTGCGTCGATGGTAATCCGCAAGATCTTCCAATCCAATCACGAACGTGAATCACCTAGGAGCGTGGTCTTCCTTTCTTTGAATTGTGTACCTGAGGATGGATAACAAAAACTTTGAAAGTAAATAACTACTCGAGGCGTGTTTATCAATATAAAGCTAGAGGGGGGGTGAATAGATTTTATCTAATTGTTACCCAATTTTCGCATGCAAGTCAATTTTACGAAAATGCCCCTACTAGTCAAAAATACATACAAGTGTAATATAGTGCGGAATTTAAATAACACTTGATGTATACGTGGAAACCCAACCACTGGGAAAAACCACGGGCTGTATAGTGCGCCACACTCGGAACTCGAAATCACTAATTGAAATGAAGTTTACAACCTATGTAGACCTCGTCTAACACTCCGGTCTGTAACCCCTCACTTCTACCCAGCGGGCCTTTATTAGCAACCCTATTCCAATTTGCTTGAGGCCTAAGCACTCTTAGCCTCAAGACTTACTTCTCAATGAAGAGAAACAACCTATGTGAATATAAATGAATATTCAAATAACAAACAAGGCTAGGTAACCTTAGATGCTTATCTAGGATGATGATATAATCAATTTAATCAACCCTAGATATCAATTGCTAAATGACATGTCAAATAGCTTAGCTAATCAAGATTAATTAAAAACCTAATTAGCTATCACAATACAACACTCAATCAATTCATCACAATTAATTCTCTAATCTTGTATTTATCATATGATCAAAACATACAAGTAAATTAAAGAGAATAGCTTGATAATAAAAATACTCAAATAAGATGAACTTAATCAAAATCTTACCAAGCAAGTTGTGATGATGCAAACCCAATCATTGATGCTTTCTATCTAGACATAGAAGATGCAATATGAAATTTGATGCACAAGGGATTTGATTTGAGTGATTAAAAATGAGTTCTTTGTGTATTTTTCTTCTCTTGAAAAATATCCTAAGTATAGAATATGAATATGAACTCTCTTGGCTGACCTAAAGTCAAAGTGTTATATATATAGGAGCCATAAGTGAAGTGTGGTCGTTTTGAAAAACGCACCAGAAATTGCTCTGTGCGCTGGTGGCCTTGCGCTGGACGACAGGCGCACGACCAGCGCAAAGGCAAAAATTGCACAGGCGCTTGACGACCAGCGCTAAGACAGGCGCACGACCAGCGTAGCCATACTGGGCGATCAGCGCTGGTGGCCTTGCGCTGGTGTAGACCAGCGCACGACCGGCGACAGACCACTGGGTGATCTGCGCTGGTGAGCTGCGCTGGTCCGGCGCTTGACGACCAGCGCACAGCCCACTCCTTTGAACCCCACAAGAAAACATGCAAGGGGTAAAAAGGTAAAAGCAAGATGCATCCTAAAAGCCTAACATGCTATGACATTATAAACACAAGATGCATCAAAATAACAAGCAAGAAGAGATGAGAATAAGCATTGATGCACAACAAAAAGAAACACAACATACAAAGATAAAACATATGCATGAGTTGTGAGTGTGTGCAACTATCTCTTCAAGACAAGTAAGCACAAAGAAAATTACCTTCGGTGCTCATCAACACGAGGTCTTCAAAGGGCTTCGAACAATTAAACCAGTACCTAAGCTACCCTTACAAAGTACCCCAACATGTGGTTTGTCCACGAAATAAGCCAATCAACAAAACGGGAATCCTTACAAACTTTTTATTTTTTGTTAGTCATTAAACCTCCCAAAGATAACAAAGAACGTTCTGGTCACTTTTGAATTCTCAATCTTATGATCGAAACTCGCGTGAACCTTATTCGAAGTTGTGCACAAAGCCTATTGATGTATAAGCTACTAGTGCACTATCGAAGTAAAACGATCTCTTCTCTTTTTCTCTCTTAGCCGAATTATCACACGAATCTCTAGAGTTGGATTCTATTTTTCTCAAGCAAAAGAAAAAAAAAACTCTCAAGCCTTAGACCTAGAGTTAGGCCGAATTCCACTTGCCTCATATTTATATAGTGCACCGAATTCTTGCCTATTAAAACATATAAGTTAAGTGCACCGAAATCTGAGTATGTGCACCGAAATCTGCACTTTATAAATATATAAGTTTGTGCACCGAAATCTGCACTTTATAAATGTATAAGTATATTGCGGCCAATTGCGAGAATATATATATATATATATATATATATATGCGTGAATACCTCTTGCCATAAAATAAAAAAAATATATATATATATCATGGACCACTTCTTGCCATATTTAATATATATCTATATTAGGCGAATTCTTGCACAATATCATATCTATATTTTATGGCCGAAATCCTTTACCATGTCGGATTTGTGTCTTTTGACTTAAATCCTAACCCTAGGTAGATTTCCTTAGAATTCCAAACCCTAATCCAACTATTTAGTGTATTTGTGACTATATAAAAGACTTCCTTATTTGACTAGATAAATAAATCCCTTATTTATCTACTTACCAAATAAAATCTTTTATTTTAATTATACTACCACAATAGTATACTACTAAGAAACATATTTCCTAGTTAGAAATTTTTTTTTGATTTTTAATTAAATAATTAATCAATCAATCAATCAATTAATTTCCATTTAATCAATTAATAAAAATAAAATAATATATTAAGCTATTTTTCAAGCCTTGCCGCCCATACACAAAGATAGGCCCAAATATTATTTTTCATTTTATTAAATCCATTGGACCTTTAATAAAAGGCCCACATGTGAACTAGACCCATTCTTACTAAAAGAAACAAGCCCACATGCCTTTCATTAATATATTAATATAATTGATCAGCCCATTAAATAAATAATGTGCAAATTATATTCTTAATATATTAAATACAATTCTAGATGGACCCATAAATTGGTCTGGTAGAATATATCAAGTGATCCATGCAAGTCCGTGTGGATTGGGGATCTTGGCGGGCTATCTAAATTTAAGCTTCAATAGACATAACCTAATCACAATCAACAAATGATTCACTTAGGTCCAATCTATTAATTTTAACTCATTCTACTAAAGAGCTAAAATTGAACTCTTAAATAAAGATACAATAAGTAAATATTTCTCATTCGTACCCTAGACAATCTTATAGGAGATGGTGTATCCTCGTGAAGAATATCAGTAATCGCCAAGAGCTCTATTGATGGTGAAATTTGGATTGCCACGCACTCAACAGTTATATTAATTCAGTTTAAAACGAGAAAATCAAGAATGCATGCAAGAGACAGTTTTTACGTGGAAAACCCTTGAATGGGAAAAAACCACAGCGCCCCAGAGGGCAGAAAGATAATACTCAATTCTATTGCTTTGTTACACACTCAAATCTCTCATACAATTGCTCTTTTCTCTCTAGGTTTTCGAACCCCTCCCTCATGGGATAGGTGGTTCTATTTATATATGTTAATTAGGGTTTCCCCTTGTTTTTAGCCGTGTTGGTGGTAGGATTCCCCCTTTGATTCATACTAGGATTCTCATATTGTCACGGATCCGGATATGCTCTATCTCTTTTCCTTTTTATGATTCCTTGTTGCCATAGGTCTTCTAGAGGTTAGGGTTTCATTTCTGTGTTTCTGCCGAGTCGCTTTGGGCCCAGTATGCTGATGCAGCGAGCACCTTCACTCCTGGGTATTATCTTTCGGCGACCACGTTTCTACCTTTGGCGAGTATATATATCTAGCTCTGGCGACTACATCTTTGACTATTAATTTAAGACGTTGATATTCTGACTGGCCACATTTTCTCCCTTGACCCGGTCAACGAGTGACGTGGCAACCTTTTCTTCATCATTTATTGACTCCTTTGGTGACGTGTCTGCTTGGCGAATTTATACATACAACAATACCCCCATAAATACTTCGAGCTGGGCGAATGACTTGCTCTTTTTACTTCGTTTGCCTCTGCGAGCAGTATTTATATCTATGCCTTTATGATTTTGGCGCCTTTTGTAATTAACTCCCTCTTTCTTCTTTTCACCACGCGTTGCATTGATTGGTTGATTCTTCCGGTGTAAGCTTTTAATTTTAACCACACAACTTTCAGCGCTTCCACTTACTTGACAGGTGAAGGGACATTTTGACTGCTTGGTGATCCCTGAGATGCCACCTGTCCAATATTTGATGGTGACTGTTGCGGCTGGTTACTGTGGCCGTCACTCACATTAATTGCATATCTCTTATTTGATTTTCTCTCCCCTTTTTTTATTCTTTTTGAATTTCAAAGTTCCCTCTTTTTAAGGCCTGGTCGCTTCTTCTTCCCCATTTTGCTCTCTCCATTTATTTTTCTATTTTCTCATTCTCTCAAAACAGAGTTCCTTCATCTCCTTCAGAAATTTCTGCCACAAATTTCTTCCATTTCGTTTCCCTGCTTACAACTCGACGTTCCCAATCTTCTTGCTCATCCTTCGAACCTAGGGTTTTTCTGGTGAGTTTTCATGGATCCCTCCTTGTGTTCTGCTCTTTTTAATCAGATGATGCAAGCTATAGAGCTTGGTGATAAATATACTGCGGACAAAATTGAATCTTTGATTCGCAATTTTCACCTGGATTCTCCGGTTCCACTTTCTGTTTTCGTTCCATCTTCTGAAGATAATTTTATCCCTAATATTTCTCCTTCGTCCTCCATTAGTGATTCTACAGCGATGCCGAGGTCTTCTAAACCAAGTGGCAGTAAACGACACGCCTCTAGGGCTCCTCGTGAGTCCCTACTTGATGCGCAGACGACTATTGATTTTGACGTTGAAGCCCATCAACGAGATAGGCTGCATTTTTCGTTAGATCGTCCGTGCTCTTTCGATACGGAAGTTAATGTGGTTGGCGAGGGCGAGCTCCTCAAGTACAAGAGCCGCTTCGATATTCTAGACTCGGTGACCTTGATGCTACCTGGTGATCAAGCCGTCTGGAATCCCCCCGAGAATGCGGTTGCTATTTATGGCGCCATGCTCAGCTGTGGGGTAACCCTTCCCCTTCAGCCTTTCATTGCCAGGTTCCTTGGGGAGGCCCGAATTACGCCAGCATAACTCGCCCCAAATAGTTATAGGATATTGATATGCCTGTGCCTAATGTGGAAGTTGAAAGGTTATGGGCCCTCTACACCTCGCGAGATCCGCCATTTTTATACGCTAAGACAGGCGGGCAATGGCGGCACGTATTTCCTTCTCTCTTCACCTGTAGAGAGCTGGATCCCTGAGGGCGCGGTGAACCCCGGTCAGGTGGAGATCTCAGGTGACGAGAAGAAGAAGGGTTTTATATGGGGCTTTCCCACTTCAAACAAGAGGTGGAAAAACAGTTGGTTTTTTGCTGGTGGCGAGTGGGGCCGAGATGTGCCAGCCAGCAGTCACCGTAATCTTTCGGCGAAGAAAGTTCCCAGGCACTTCACATCTCCTGAAGCCTGGTCGAAAGCCGTCCCCATTTTGCTAGATGGGGAGATCACTCACCTCACCGCAGCGGCCGTCCTTCCTTTAGACTTGAGGGATAGGTCATTCCTCTTGGATGAGGAAAAAATGATCGCTCAACGGATTTTCCCACGCCTACCTGCTAGGCTACCTCGTTGTAAGTTTGTCCATTCTTTTTTCCTTTTGTATTACTGCTTCTTTTTATTCTGCTAGTGATACTTAGTCTATTTTTCTTGCAGTGAGTGACTTTGACACAGTTTGCGATCTACAATCCCGGGCAGTAAAGAATTCCGAGGCTGCCAGTAAAAGACATGCTACTGGTTTGGCCAAGGAAGGAATTGCTAGCCCGGATGGCGAAGATCCCTCGGATGGCGAGGAGGCTGGTGATATTCCTGAGGGTGGGGTCGAATCGGGATAATCCCCTGTGTATATAGGGGCTGCTGTGAACATTCCTGCTGCGATTACTGCTGCTACGACCACTCCTGCAGCTACCTCCAACCGTAAGGGAAAAGAGAAAGTTGGAGTTTCAGGGTCAGTCAGTGATACTCCTATTTTTGACGCGGATGTCCCTGAAACTCCCTTTGAACCTGCGAATGATCTAACCCCTAGGACCGGTAGAGGCAAATGCCCGGCTGAGGGCACCCCTGATCACACTGCTCGACCTTTGAAGCGGGCATCAAGAGTTGTGCAGTATGTTGTTTCTTCGGACGAGGAGGGTGCTGATGAACCTGTATTCACCGAAACTCCTTCTATTCAAACACCTGTTCCTGAGGCTCTTGCTGGTGGGGTGAGTGCAGTGGTGTCCTCACCTTCTGAAGTAGTTAATAGGTCGAATGTTCCTACTCCCTCCCCGACTAGTGCAGCTTCTCCTCCGGCGGCTGTGGGTGAGCCGAACGTATCTTCTGCTAATCAACCTGGGCCATCTGGTCAGCCAGGGCCAGCTGATAAACATGAGCCATCTAAGCAAACCGGGGCTTCTGCGTCA
Organism: Acer yangbiense; assembly: GCA_008009225.1. NCBI lineage: Eukaryota > Viridiplantae > Streptophyta > Magnoliopsida > Sapindales > Sapindaceae > Acer > Acer yangbiense. Next base: position 11,759,977 of record CM017767.1, read on the forward strand.
GGTTCGGGTATTGCCCGTGAAGTTCCTCCCGTGGATCCAACCAAAGTTGGTGAGGGAGAAGGATCTGTTTCCCTTTCAGACTTCATGGCTGCGGAGATTTGCTTATATATAATGAACAACAACATTTATGTTGGTGAGGGTTGGGAGCACGTGAAGAGCAGGTCTTGCAACAAGAAAATGAAATTTTTCTTCAATTACCACTCCCTGGTGAGTCTTTTGCGGTATTCATGTTGTATTTTTCGTTCGCATGTTTCCTGACTTGACTGTTTTTTCTTTCAGAAGATGTCTGATTTGACTGACACCTATAGGCGAGGGAATTTCCTTTCTAGGGATGTGAAACGCCTACGGGAACAAACTTCTATTTTGGCAGCTGAGAAACTCTCTGCTGAGGAAGTCCATACTCAGCAACTTGCTCAGTTGAGGGAATCTGTAGATGGTTATCTTTCAGCTCAACTGGTCGCTAAAGATAAATTGGCTGCTGCTGAGGAAGAGATTCGTTTGCTGCGAGAGCAACTCTTCACTAATCAAGAATCACTCGCAGCATGTTTTGAGGCTGAGCGACTAGCTGAGGAGGCAAAAGAGAGAGCTGAGCGTGAGGCTTTGGACCTGCGCAACCAGTTGTCCTCGCATGAAGTTATCTTCAATGATCTTAAGGCCGTGCTGGAGGTTAAAGCAATTGATCATTTTAAGAGATCCCCTACCTATGATGCGCTTTTGCTGCGTGAATTTGAACGGAGCATGAGGCAGTCGAAGAAGTTCTTCGCCATGAAGGATCATTCAAATGAAAAGGCTTTAAATCGCTTTGACAGGTCTCTTAAATAGCATATGGCCAGCGAAGTGGGTTCGATTAAAGATCAGATAAAACGATGGAAAGCCTACTGCCGTTATAACAGGACTGAGCCTCATCCTATGCATTTAGAAATTCCCAGTAGATGTGTTTTCAACACTTACTACTCCGGCCAGAAGGGCAGCTTTTCTGGTTCTGGTGCTGAACCTGATTTGGGTCCTGTTACCGGTAGGGATTATGGACCTTTTATGCCGGATGGGGACGAAGAGATTACCTGGCCTTCTGAAGAGGAGATCGAAGATGAGGAAGACAGCGAGGGACCTCCTGCAGCTAGTTGAGATTAGGTCTGCAATTGTAAATATTATATCTTTCTTGAACCTTCGAGTGTAAATGACTTTTTGATTCTATAAATTATTTTACAACTCCTCTAGCTCTATTTTTGTTCAGCTGCCTTTGCTGTGTTTTTGGCTTACTTAGTGTTTCACCAAGTTTTTAGCATATTTTACAGCTTTATTCAGCTGCCATTGCTGAGTTTTCAGCTTACTTAGTGTTTCACCAAGCTTTTAGCGTATTTTATAGCTTTATTCAGCTGCCATTGCTGAGTTTTCGGCTTACTTAGTGTTTCACCAAGTTTTTAGCGTATTTTACAGCTTTATTTAGCTGCCATTGCTGAGTTTCGGCGTACTCAGTGTTTGTCAGGACGTATCCGACCATACACTAAGTTTTTAACATTTTATTTAGTCAGCTGCCATTGCTGAGCTTTAGCATATTATTGGGACGCCTCCCTCATGCTTTTTGCTTGTCTTTTTAGGGATTTTACTTTTCCTGTAATGGCGGTTGCCAATTTCTATAACTTGGGATTTTATTTTTCTCGCCAGTTTGCTGCGAGTACGAGATTCATCTGTACGTGATGGTAGTGATGCATGACGGCGAATGCCCTTTGTGACTGGCGATTCAAATCATGAATCTTCAGTAATAAATTACTCTTTATTGAATACTTCCTGCAACTCGTTAACATAGTCACAGATAAAACTGCTAAAATAAAAACTGCCTAAGAATAAAAAGATTGAAATAAATCCTAAAAGTAATGAAAAAATCAAGGGTAATATATCTTCAAGTACTGCGCATTGCATGGACGAGGTAGTTCGCCTAAACCCTCTTGAGTAATGCGATATGCCCCATGACCAGTTATGCCTGTAATTTGATAAGGCCCTTCCCATTTGTCTGCGAGTGACCCTGTAGCTTTGTCTCTTGTTCCTGGGTTCACCCTTTTCAGCACTAAGTCGCCAAGCGAGAACCTTCTTTCACGCACATGTGAGTTGTAGTATCTGGCTACCCTCTGTTGGTATGCAGTATTCCTTATTTGTGCACGCTCTCTTCTTTCTTCTAACTCATCCAGACCGTATTTTAGCATATCAATGTTGAGTTCTGGTTGAAAAAGCTGTACCCTTGGTGAAGAGAATGTTGTTTCCACGGGAATGATAGCTTCAGCCCCATATGCCATGGAATATGGGGTCTCACCTGTTGAACCCCTTTTTGTGGTTCGATATGCCCAAAGTACCTGTGGTAATTTATCTGCCCAGCTCCCTTTTTTTGCTGCCAACTTGGCTTTCATGTTGTGTTTTATGATCTTGTTCACTGCTTCAGTCTGGCCATTCATCTGTGGATGTGCTGGGGAGGCGTAGTAGTTGTTAATACCGTACTTGTCGCACAGCTCCCTGAATTTCTTACCGTCGAATTGGGTCCCATTGTCCGTGATGATGGTGTTTGGTATCCCGAATCTGTACAGGATATTTTTCTTCACAAAGCTTATAGTGTTTGCTTCTGTTATATGTACCAATGGTTCGGCTTCTACCCACTTCGTAAAATAATCCACAGCTACTATAGCGTGCTTTGCTCCTCCAGTTGCTGTTGGCATTGGGCCGATCAAGTCAATTCCCCACATGGCGAATGGCCAAGGCAAGGTAATACTCTTCAAGAGTTCAGGTGGTTGGCGGATGTTATTGCCAATCTCTTGACACGCCTCACATCTCGCTGCCACTCTTTTGGCATCGGTGAATAGTGTTGGCCAATAAAATCCCTGTCTTAATGTTTTATGGGCTAAGCTGACACCCCCAGCGTGGTTCCCAAAGTTTCCACTATGTATGCTTCTCAGGATACCTTTTGCTTCTTCAGGCCCGACACATCTCTGCAGTGCCCTTGAGTACCCCCTTTTGTACAGTTCTCCATTGAGCACTGAATACCTTGTAGCTCTGTACTTCAACCGTTTTGCTTCCAATGGGTCACTTGGGAGTACATCATTGACGAGATATTCTTGGATTGGTGTTACCCAGCTGTTCCTCTCACCAAAGACTGCCCCCACTTCCTTTGATCTGACTATACTCGGCTGTAATAGGCGGATCATAGAGATAGTTTTGGGCCAGATGTTGATTGTGGCGGATGCTAACTTGGCCAAGGCGTCAGCCTGCTCTTTTTCTTCTCTAGGGACATGAATAATTATGTATTCTTTAAATCTTTCCAGTGGCTCCCTTGCTAGCTCTAGGTAGGTGATCATGCTTTCATCTCTCGCCTGGTATTCATCTAGCACCTGATTAACAACAACTTTAGAGTCGCTGAAGATTTCTACCTCATCTGCTCCTAAGACAGTGCAAACTTTTAAGCCTGCTATGAGTGCCTCGTATTCAGCTTGATTATTAGTTGCTTTGAAGTCAAAACGCAAGGCACATTCGACTGAATCTCCTTCCGGGGTTGACACTACTACCCCTGCCCCGCTGCCGTGCGTGTTTGACGAGCCATCAATGCGGAGTTGCCATTTGAATACTTTCTTATTTTGCTCCACCATCATTCTCGCCACCTCTATACTTGGCTCAGTGAACTCTGCTACAAAGTCTACCACTGCTTGAGCTTTAATTGTCGTCATTGGGAGATACTCTACATCGAATTCACTTAACTCGATCGTCCACTTCGTTAATCGACCGGATACTTCTGGTTTCTGCAGGATTAGTTTTAGTGGGCAATTGGTGTATATTTCGATTTTATGAGCTCAGAAATATGGCCTTAACTTCCTTGCCGCTGTTATTAGAGCGAGTGCCATTTTTTCGGCCGGCGAGTACCTTGTTTCGGCTGGTAACAGTGCTTTGCTGGTGTAGTATATCGGTTTCTGGATCCCCTCTTCCTACCTTACCAGTACGGAGCTTGTGGCTGCCTCAGAAACGGACAAGTACATATACAGTGTTTCTCCTGTTTCTGGCTTAGATAACAGCGGTGCCCGCCCAAGGTAATCTTTCAAGGCCTGGAAAGCTCTTTCACAATCCTCATTCCACTCGACTCCCTTTCCTTTCTTTAAGGCTTTAAAAAATGGTAGGCATCGATCCGTTGATTTAGCTATGAACCTGCTCAGCGATGCCAGGCATCCCGTGAGTCTTTGGACGTCTTTCAAAGTTCTTGGAGAGACCATTTCTGCCAGCGCTTGGATTTTTTCAGGATTCACCTCTATTCCTCTTTGATGCACTTGATATCCTAGAAATCTTCTAGATGGTACGCCGAACACACATTTTGCCGGATTCAATTTCATTCCATACCTCACCAACACCTCGAATGTCTCTCTTAGGTCATCTATATGCTTATCTGCTGTGATGCTTTTTGTCAGCATATCGTCAACATACACCTCCATATTTCTTCCTATTTGCCTGGCGAACATTTTGTTGACTAAGCGCTGGTAAGTTGCTCCAGCGTTTTTCAAACCGAATGGCATGACTGTGTAAAAGTATAATCCTTGATCTGTGGTAAACGCTATTTTTTCCTCATCTGGGTTGTGCATTTTTATCTGGTTGTATCCTGAATATGCATCCATGAAGCTCAACGTTTCATGTCCAGATGTTGCATCGACCAGCTGGTCAATTCTTGGTAGTGGGAAACTGTCCTTGGGGCAGGCTTTGTTCAAATCGGTGAAGTCGACGCACATCCTCCATTGGCTGTTCTTCTTTTTCACCAGAACTACATTCGCTACCCATTCCGGATACTTAACCTCTCTGATTGATCCTTCGGCGAGTAACTTAGACACCTCCTCTTTTATTGCCGCACTTCTCTCTGGGTTAAAGCTTCTCCTCTTCTGCACTACTGGTTTGCATTTTTCGTTTGTAGCCAGGTTGTGTGAAATCACTCTTCTTTCAATCCATGGCATGTCTTCATGGCTCCAAGTGAAAATCTCCTTGTATTCTCTTAACAAGTTTGTCACATCTCTCTTAACTTGTTCGGTCAGTCTTGCCCCATTCTTGACTGTTTTGTCCGGTTCAGCTTTGTTTAAAACAATTGACTCAGTCGGCTCCTCCTTTTCTCTGCTCGTTTTGTCCCTTGGGTCCAATTCAAAAGTTTCTGGATTATCCTCCTGCACTTCTTTGTCCACATCGAATATGCTTAAGGTCTCCATCCCGGCCTTATCCTTAAAGATTGATAGGTTGGCGCGGCGTGCCATCTCCTGTGACCCTTTCAATTCTCCAACTCCAAATTTCGTGGGGAATTTTACTTTTAACGCGTGGGTTGAAGTGACGGCTCGAGCTTTGTTGAGAAACGGTCGACCAAACAAAGCATTATACGGCCAATTATGGATGTCGACTATAACAAAGTCCAGCAAGATTGTTCGCCGGTATGGTGCTGTACCGAACCTCACCGGCAGCTTCACAGTTCCTAATGATCACACTTCTGCACCCCCGAAACCTTTCAACGGCACATGGAAAGGTTCAAGATCTTTTCTGTCCAGCCGTAACTCATCGTATACCCTAGCACTTAAAATATCAGCTGAACTTCCGTTGTCAATCATTACCCGGAGGACATCCCTATGGGCTATTCGAACCCCCACTACAATTGCATCGTTAGGCTTTGCATCAATTCCGTCTGAGTCTTCTACTGTAAATGTTTGGGATCATGCCCTTCTCTTCCTTTCTTGGGGTTTCTTTGTAGGGAAAAATACCGTAGTACACGCAGCGGAAGCTAGACTAAAAATAAGATTTAGTGACTTTTAAAATTTTTCCTTTATGAACCTTAAACCCTTTAATTAATTAAACATGCATATACAATAACCAAAAAGTAGAATACCTTTTGTCACGTGATCCGATTGACTTACGTCGATGGTAATCCGCAAGATCTTCAATCCTAGCACGAACGTGGATCACCTAGGAGCGTGGTCTCCCTTTTTCTTTGAATTGCAAACCTGTGAATGGACAAAACAAACTTTCTTTTCTTTGTTAGTCACAAAAACAATCAAAAGAATGACTGAGATTATTCCGGTCACTTTTGAGTTCTCAATCTAATGATCGAAACTCGCGTGAACCTAGATCGATATCGTATACACAAGCTTATTGATGATTAAGCAAATAGTATACTATCAAAGAATAATCTAACACTCCTATTTGTTTTTGGTTGAATAAAAGCTTTCTATGAATTGAGAAGAAGAAGAAAAATTGTCTCCAGAACAACTAAGGTGGCCGAAATCTATATGTGGGAATATATAGGTGGCCGAAATTTTCCTCTCCTTGTCTTTTAGGGTTGCCGAAATCTCTCTCCTTTTTACACTAGGGTTGCCGCAAATCACCACCTCTAAAGGTTTGTGTTGCACCCTAATTTCCATAAAAGAATAGACTTCTAACCCTAATCTAACTCATAGTTATTTTATTCTTTTTAATGACTAAATTAAAAGACTTCTTATTTGAATAAATAAAATTAATTATTTATTTTCTTACCAAATAAGTCTTTTACTTTTAGTATACTACCAACAATAGTATAACATTAGGAATCATATTTCCTAATCAGAAAAAATTTGTTTATTAATTAAACAATTAATTAATTAATTAATTAATTCTTATTTAATTAAAACAAATGAAACAAAATAATATATTAGGTTAAAACTTAACCTTGCCGCCCCACTTGAATAAATGGGCCAAAATATTATTTTCTTATTTCATTTAATCCATTGGACTTTAAATAAAAAGCCCACATGTGAACCAGACCCATTCTTACTAAAAGAAACAAGCCCACATGTCTTTCATTAATATATAAATATAATTGAGCAGCCCATTACTTAAATAATGTGCAAATTATATTCTTAATATATTAAATGCAATTCTAGATGGACCCTTAAATTGGTCCGGTAGAATATATCAAGTGATCCATGCAAGTCCGTGTGGATTGGGATCTTGGCGGGCCATCTAAATTTAAGCTTCAATAGACATAACCTAATCACAATCAACAAATGATTCACTTAGGTCCGATCCATTAATTTTAACTCATTCCACTAAAGAGCTAAAATTGAACTCTTAAATAAAGATAGAAAAGGAAGATGCTCCTCATTCATACCCTAGACAATCATATAGGAGATAGTGTATCCTCGTGATTAATATCAGTAATCGCCAAGAGTTCATAGACCGCCTATAACTCTCCAAGTTACCATATTTACTCATATGACCACGTTTTGAACTTGGATATTTTGACTTGTCCAGAAGCCATGTTTTCAATAGACACTATCGAAAACTCAACGTTGAGATTTAATATCCAATTACCTCAAAACATCCATATGATGATATTATACTCTCATTTAATTAAATGGAGCCACGATGTCCATATCTATAAATGAAGTCCTCTATCGATTAACAAATGAATATCACCAAACTATCGAGGATAGACTATGCGATATAATCGTACTCATTGATAACTCAAATGATATCACTTGCAACCATAAGTCCATCATTTATCTCAGGATTAAGATAGACTCTCCGATTGTCCTGATAATGAAAAGACTATTATCTATTGACGGTTCTAGATAAAGCTTTTCATTGTGATCCTGTTCAATGCACCCAGTGCACTAGATCCTTTTGCTCGAAGACACTCCGATGATTTAGACTCATCATATCTCATTTGATCCCACTCAAATGCTAGCAAAAGAATTCTACAACTTTAACAAGATAAAGGTGCCCAACCTTTAACTTAAGTTGTGAACATTATTCAAGACTAACTAAAGAATTGTGTCTATCACATACATATCCAAATGTACGAACAATTCTTCTTTTCTCATAGTCTTTAGACCTTATGATTATTTACTTTGACAATTATAATATTAAACTATAAATGCTATACGATTTGTTAAACCAGAAATCACTTTATTAATATGAAAAAGATTGTTAATTACAACATTACACTCTTGCTATTGAGCATAATCCTAACATTCTTTGCACAGAATTAATCTCCATGCTTCTGCTTTCATACATTACTTCTCGGACTTCTGACATCCTTTCTCGATTGCTTCTCCCAGAATGAGGTCTGCCAAAAATGGTGTTTATAGTGGCGTTAGGGCTGTTTCTTCTTGGACTCTTCCTTTCCTGCCCATTTTCTTGACGGTTATTCTGGCGACCACCCTGGTTGTCCCCTCTAAAAGCAAAGTCCTTCAGGTGCCCATCTCTGATCAAGCTTTCAATGTGATCACGCAGCTGGAAACATTTTAAAGTTTCATGCCTATGATCTTTGTGAAATCGACAGTATTTGGTAGTATATTTCCTGGCATTTGCTGATTGCTGTCGAGGGTATTTAGCAAGTCCTTTGTCTTCTACCACAGAAAGTATTTCTTCCTGATCGCCGGTTAAAGGGGTGTAATGGTTGTACCTTCCTCGAAACCTATTGGCTCGAGCGTTTCCTTTGCTTTCTCTTGGATGTCCCTTTTGGCCTTTCTCGTCTCTCTGGCGATCGCGTGATTGCGTCTTTTTATCATCCTTGTGATCTGATTTTGAGTCGGGCTTGTGTCCGTGTACGTAGCTACCCCCTTGTGCTACTTCTTCTTCTTCTGCCAATGCATAGTCGCCAACTATCTCCATCATTTCCTCATAAGTTTTTGGTCTCTCTCTTCGCAGGTCAAAAGATAATCGCCCACTTTGTAACCCATTGGTGAAAGTGGCGATCACAGCTACATCACTGGCGTCCTCAATTTGAGCAACCTCCTTCCCGAATCTTGCCAGGTATTTCTTGATTGACTTATTGCGCTCCTGCTTCAAGTTTGATAGGTGAGCGAGTGATTTTCTTCTCTGGACGCTCCCCATGAATTGCCTTATGAATGCTTTGCTGAGGTTCAAAAAACTGCTTATACTTCCGTTTGGGAGTCTTCCAAACCACCTGGAGGCGAGGTCGCCAAATGTTTACGGGAAGGTCAGGCACAACAGCCCGTCATTAGATGAATACAGGGCCATGATATTACGGAATCGACGAACATTGAAAGTTCATTAAAATACTCGAGGCGTGTTCAATATAAAGCTAGAGGGGGGGGGTGAATAGATTTTAGCTATTATTACCCAATTTTCGCATGCAAGTCAATTTTACGAAAATGCCCCTACTAGTCAAAAATACATACAAGTGTAATATAGTGCGGAATTTAAATAACACTTGATGTATACGTGGAAACCCAACCACTGGGAAAAACCACGGGCTGTATAGTGCGCCACACTCGGAACTCGAAATCACTAATTGAAATGAAGTTTACAACCTATGTAGACCTCGTCTAACATTCCGGTCTGTAACCCCTCACTTCTACCCAGCGGGCCTTTATTAGCAACCCTATTCCAATTTGCTTGAGGCCTAAGCACTCTTAGCCTCAAGACTTACTTCTCTAAGAAGAGAAACAACCTATGTGAATATATATATGAATATTCAAATAACAAACAAGGCTAGGTAACCTTAGATGCTTATCTAGGATGATGATATAATCAATTTAATCAACCCTAGATATCAATTGCTAAATGACATGTCAAATAGCTTAGCTAATCAAGATTAATTAAAAACCTAATTAGCTATCACAAACAACACTCAATTAATTTTCATCACAAATAATCTCTAACTTGTATCTAGCATATAATCAAAAGCATACAAGTAATTAAAGAGATGTATTAATATGAAAAACACTAAAGTAATATGAAATTAGTGAAGAACATACCAAATAAGATGTGATGATTCAAAACCATGCATGGATCAATTCTATGAAGGCATAGAAGATCAAATATGAAATTTGATGCAAAAGGGAATTGATTTGAGTGTTTAAAGATAGGTTCTTGATTTGATTTTTTTCTCAAAAATCTCTCTTGAAAGATTAGGGTTCTAATTGCTCAAGAAACTTATTCAGAGATTGAGAAAACAAGATATTTATAGACATCAAGAATTGGGCATGTGAAAAGACACTTTTGCCCCTGAAACGCACCGTTCGGCGGTTTCAATCGGCGGCCAGGCCGCAGATTACGACCGCCGAATTGAGCTCGTGAAGAACAGAGCATTAACGGCGGTTTCATTCGGCGGTTACGTGACCGCCGATCCAACCGCCGAATCAAACCCGAGAGATTAAAATCGATCAGGTATGAACGGCGGTTTCGAACGGCGGTCGTGACCGCCGATCTTGACCGCATAATTGCTTCAGACCAATCTGGACTGAAACGGCGGTTTCATTCGGCGGCCAGGCCGCCGATCATAACCGCCGATCACCAACAATGGTGAAAACCAAGGAGAAGCCAAGGGCATTCTCCATAGGCGGTCTTCGCGCGAAACCAAGCACTCATTAGTGCAAGCGCGGACGTTTCCGAACAATGTCGGGAAATGAATTATAAGGCACATATACACACAACAAGATATATCAACCAAAGTGCTAGTGTGTAAAGTGACATGTGAAGAGATGCACATAAAAATAAGCAAGTATGCAATCATAGCAAGAATGCTAAGTGAGTGTGTGCTACTAAATCTCTTCAAAGAAAAACAAGCACAAGAGATTATACCTTTGGCGTGCTTGTATCTTGAGGTCATGGAAGGGCCTTTGATCTTCAACACTAAACACTTAGACTACCCTTACATTCAAAACCCCAACATGTGGTTTGACCACGAAATAAGCCAATCAACAAAACGGGAATCCTTACAATCTCCCCCTTTGGCTATTTCGTGACAAAACCACCACTCACATTGATTCCTCACAACAAAAATAAACCTATGGGTCAATGAAGATTTTCTACAATACAAAGAGATATATAAAAATAAAACTTGAAGTCTTCAATCTCTTGTAGAACAATCATTCCCTGAAACAAGGTTTCTATACTTTCCAATTCAAGTAAAAGTGAGATGAATCAAGTGAGGACATAAACAAGCATTTGCATTTCTAAGAAATTAAACACAACATCATGCAATGTATGATGAATGCAATGCTCCCCCTCAAAGGGTTACTCCCCCTCAATGTATATTCTCCCCAATGTGCACCAATTGCTACAACAATTTGCACCTCCCCTTACCACATTATACTCCCCCTTTTTGTCATGATATAGACAAAGGAGTAGTCCCCAACCGGGTCACTCAAGGCAAAGAGAGATAGTAGCATTCTAGTATATGCATAATCAATATAAGTCACTTTATGCAATCTCAATTAATCGGAGAGAAACGAGGAGTTTTATTAGATAAAATGTGTGAAACAAAATGCTTTGCATACAAGACATATTGCATTCAAGTCCAAAATACCATGGTATTTGGCAAAGCAAATGACAAAGGTTTCTAATAGGAATTCAAACCAATTTCACCATTGTCATGAGAGAAGCAAGGATATAGAAATTTCATTGATTTCAATTTAAGAACAACTATATCCAACTTTATAAGCTAAACATGTCATGAGCAACTTTGCACCCTATTTGATTTTTCCGGATAAGATATCCGTATGATAGTAGACATGTTCAACCAATAAAGAAAGAGAGACATTTGGATTGTAAAATCCTTGAATGGATACAAGATCCTTTTTCATTTGAGTCTCATTAGCTTTTTCACACAAGTTTTTGCATTTAAGAACGCAATTATCAATTCATGCTTTTTCATTTGAGCATGTACATGAATTTCATGCTTTTCATAAGACATTAGCATGTTATTTAAGAATCATCATGTCATGGAGATAATCATAGGTCATTCAAATCATACTTCCTACATACATCTCCTAGTCCAAAATGCATGTTTGAACATAAATATGACATGGATTGTAAACAAGCAAGGTTCACACTTATTGAATTGAAAACATATATACATATGTGCAACCAAGCTTACTCAAGCAATCAACCAAGAAGCATAAGATTTTTCAAATTTTTTGCAAGTGACAAGAATGCAAAAATAGCTCTCTTTGCTTGAGTTCCCCATATGGGGTTAGTATCATCCTTCATTAATGAAGGGCATGAGGTCCTATGGACCTACCAAGTCCATTGGACTTAGTTGAACCTATTTGAGACTTGTTAGTCTCGTAGCAAGCGGGTTCATTTTTCCTTATCCACATAGATATAACATTTTTCTTCCTAGTGGACAAAGGTTGCATGTCGATTATTGACAAAAGATTTCCTAGGCTCATGCAAATGGGCTCTTCTTAGCCTCTTTTTCTTTATCATGCTATCAATCCTACGATGGTTAATGTACTTAAAGCACTTAGGCCTAATATGCCCATAAACACCACAATAATGACAAGTTGGTACAAAGTAAGAATTCATACCATGTTCTTGTGAAGTCATTGGAGACTCATCATGCATTTGATGTCTCCTTTGGTGTTGAGTCGGTTCATGTCTTCTATTTGGTTGAACCGGAATGGGTTGCCTCCTTGGATTAGGTAGCATGTTTTGCCTCTTTTCATAGTGAGTCATTTGTTGAGGAGAGATGACTCGAGAGGCTCTAATCCGTTGAGCTTGGGGTTGTCTCGTTTTCACCACCTTCACTTGTGCATTTTTCGAACATTGTCCTAGTTCTAACTTCTTCCTAGGAGTTTGCACCGGTGACGCTTCTATCTTACCCAAACTCTTCACAAAGATGGTCTTCTTAGGAATAGAGCAATCCTTGCTCACTTCGAATCCAAGACCTCTTTTGTCACAAGGGCTTTTTCCTACACCAAGTATGTTGTCAAGTTTCTTGGTGCTTGTGGTCATTCTAGTCAATGACTCTTTGGCTTCAACAAGCTCTCTCTTCAAACCCTCTTCATTCCTCTTAGACAAAGCTAGCTCATCTTTTAGCTTGTCTTCTTCCACCATGGATATTATCACTTCATCATTCAAGTGATCAACTTGTGTTGAAAGCCTAAGTAGTTCTTCCTTTAACCTTTGAATCTCTTTTTCATTCTTTAACTTAGAGCTTTCAAAACTTTCAAAGTTGTCCTTAAGATCCATTTTCTCCACTTGCTTCTTTAGGAGGTCATTGTATGTTGTAAGCTCTAGATTTTCTTCCTCTAAAATCCTTAGAAATCTATCTTTCTTCTTCATGGAGCTTTCAACATTGACTATAAAGTTATGCATATCCATATTCTCTACATTTCCATTTGTAGAGTTAGATAAGGAGTCATCTCCACTAGTGTCATCTTCTAGGCTCTCCTCCTCTCTTATGGATCCAATTTCCTCATCAAGACCTTCACCTTGATCTCTTGAGTCAATAAGTGCCATATCCCAATGCGAAGCAACAACTATCTCCTCTAGAGCTACTTCTTCGACTTTCTCTTCTATGGGATCACTAGCAACGGAATTCTTACCAACAACTTCATTTTCTTCACAATTGGCACCCAATGCCTTGAAGTTATTGATAAGCTCATCATCACTTGATGACTTATCTCCTTCTTCGGAGTCATCACTTTCACTCCAAATGGCGGCCATCATTTTTTCTCTCTTGTTCTTCAAATTCCCACAATCTAGTGAGATATGACCTATGCCACCACACTCATAGCATTGGATCCCTTTCCTTTCACTATTCTCTTGCCTATGCTCAACCTTCTTGAAAGGAACCCTTTTCTTCAATTCTTGCCCTTTGGATGCATGACCCTTCTTCTCGAATTTTACAAACTTCTTGAATTTTCTCATTAAAAGTGCCATGTCTTCATCCGAGTCATCCTTGTCCTCCTTCTCAACCTTGGAAGCTCTCAAAGAAATCCCTTTTTGCTTCTTTGAAGGAGTGGAGCTAGGACCCTTCCTAGACTCGTAGGCGAGAAGTCTACCTATTACCTCGCTCGGCTTCATGTCCTTAAAATCACTGTTTTCTTCTAAAGCCGTCACCTTAGACTCAAACCTCTCGGGAAGCGATCTCATTATCTTTTGCTTGATCCTTCTATCCGAGTAAGGGTCACCAAGTTGATGACTTTGGTTGACAATGTCCATCAACCTAATCTCGAAGTCGTTGAAGCACTCATTCTCCTCCATCCTAAGTGTCTCAAATTGAGTTTGGAGGACTTGAAGTTTGGAGTCCTTCACTACTTCGGTTCCCTCGTGTGCAACCTCTAAGATGTCCCATGCCTCCTTGGCTATCTTAGTGTTCTGAATCAGTTTGTACTGATTTTCATCCACTGCACATATGAGGGCGTGCCACGCCTTTTGATTCCACTTGGACAACTCAAACTCAGGTTGTGTCCACTGTGCCTTAGGCTTGAGCACTTCTTCTCCTCCATCCGTGGGAGTCATCATAGGAGGCGAATATCCATCTTCAATGGCCATCCATGCCCTATCATGGATTTGACACACATATGCCTCCATCTTCCCTTTCCATTGGGAGTAATTTATGCCGGTGAGGAGGGGTGGCCGTGTGCTTGAAGCACCCTCATGGTTGCCACCGAATCCACTCATTGTATCAAATGAATGAATGAAATGTATGCAAAATGTATGAATGAGCAAAAATCACACAAATGCACAACACACCTAAAATGAGCTAGGATCACCTAAGTATATCTAGGAACCCGCTCTGATACCAATTGAAAGTTCATTAAAATACTCGAGGCGTGTTCAATATAAAGCTAGAGGGGGGGGTGAATAGATTTTAGCTATTATTACCCAATTTTCGCATGCAAGTCAATTTTACGAAAATGCCCCTACTAGTCAAAAATACATACAAGTGTAATATAGTGCGGAATTTAAATAACACTTGATGTATACGTGGAAACCCAACCACTGGGAAAAACCACGGGCTGTATAGTGCGCCACACTCGGAACTCGAAATCACTAATTGAAATGAAGTTTACAACCTATGTAGACCTCGTCTAACATTCCGGTCTGTAACCCCTCACTTCTACCCAGCGGGCCTTTATTAGCAACCCTATTCCAATTTGCTTGAGGCCTAAGCACTCTTAGCCTCAAGACTTACTTCTCTAAGAAGAGAAACAACCTATGTGAATATATATATGAATATTCAAATAACAAACAAGGCTAGGTAACCTTAGATGCTTATCTAGGATGATGATATAATCAATTTAATCAACCCTAGATATCAATTGCTAAATGACATGTCAAATAGCTTAGCTAATCAAGATTAATTAAAAACCTAATTAGCTATCACAAACAACACTCAATTAATTTTCATCACAAATAATCTCTAACTTGTATCTAGCATATAATCAAAAGCATACAAGTAATTAAAGAGATGTATTAATATGAAAAACACTAAAGTAATATGAAATTAGTGAAGAACATACCAAATAAGATGTGATGATTCAAAACCATGCATGGATCAATTCTATGAAGGCATAGAAGATCAAATATGAAATTTGATGCAAAAGGGAATTGATTTGAGTGTTTAAAGATAGGTTCTTGATTTGATTTTTTCTCAAAAATCTCTCTTGAAAGATTAGGGTTCTAATTGCTCAAGAAACTTATTCAGAGATTGAGAAAACAAGATATTTATAGACATCAAGAATTGGGCATGTGAAAAGACACTTTTGCCCCTGAAACGCACCGTTCGGCGGTTTCAATCGGCGGCCAGGCCGCAGATTACGACCGCCGAATTGAGCTCGTGAAGAACAGAGCATTAACGGCGGTTTCATTCGGCGGTTACGTGACCGCCGATCCAACCGCCGAATCAAACCCGAGAGATTAAAATCGATCAGGTATGAACGGCGGTTTCGAACGGCGGTCGTGACCGCCGATCTTGACCGCATAATTGCTTCAGACCAATCTGGACTGAAACGGCGGTTTCATTCGGCGGCCAGGCCGCCGATCATAACCGCCGATCACCAACAATGGTGAAAACCAAGGAGAAGCCAAGGGCATTCTCCATAGGCGGTCTTCGCGCGAAACCAAGCACTCATTAGTGCAAGCGCGGACGTTTCCGAACAATGTCGGGAAACGAATTATAAGGCACATATACACACAACAAGATATATCAACCAAAGTGCTAGTGTGTAAAGTGACATGTGAAGAGATGCACATAAAAATAAGCAAGTATGCAATCATAGCAAGAATGCTAAGTGAGTGTGTGCTACTAAATCTCTTCAAAGAAAAACAAGCACAAGAGATTATACCTTTGGCGTGCTTGTATCTTGAGGTCATGGAAGGGCCTTTGATCTTCAACACTAAACACTTAGACTACCCTTACATTCAAAACCCCAACATGTGGTTTGACCACGAAATAAGCCAATCAACAAAACGGGAATCCTTACAAACATGTTTCTTCGGATCCCTGTTCTTCTTATACTGCTCAATGGTTGGCATTCTAAATCTGTCTGGAAATTGGGTGCGAGCAATGTTATCGATGAATGGGCTATCTGATTCATCATCCGAAGATACGTTACGACCATATTTTCGTGCCATCGCTGAAACCTTTCTTGATAGCTCTTGTAGGGTGACATCTCGCTGGCCAGTTGGTTCTCTTTCTGGATCGAGTCTGCTTTTGATTGTCATTCTCCCATGATTGCCTCTATCATCCGGGCTCCTTCGATCTTCTATGCTTTCGGATCTCCTTCGCCATGCTCTTTTGGATCATAATTCCCTTCGTGGATGAGGACTCTTATCTTCAGATGAGATAGAACGGTGTCTCCGCCGGTTCCTTTGGTAAGTGTCGCTGGAATTGACCCCATGTGTTCGTATCTGGTCTCGTTCCTCCCTAGATTCTTCATTCATCACACCTTTTCCCTTCCTTTGTTTTCCCTCTTCGAAATCCTCAGGGTGATCTTGGGGAGTCTCTTCAGTGGATTGTCTTGCTTGAGCATCAGGGGTTGCAATGTGAACTTCCGACCGCAGTCTTCCGGGTGGACGGATTCTGGGAGTGGTTAACTCGTAAGGAGAAGAAATTCCCAACCCTAAGGGCAGCGAAAGCCCTATTTTGCTAGCCTCGCTGATTAGGTTTATCAATGCAGTTTGAAAGTGCTGCAGAACCCCGGGGTCGGCTGCCCTAGTTCCTGGTATTGCCGCCGATTGTTCCCCGATCGCCACCGCCCTATCTCCCGTCGGTGCGGTTGGATCAATAATTAGATCTCCGCTGGAGTTACCATCTTTATCACTGTCGTTGTTCATATTCTTCAATTCGCAAGGGTTCCTTGAAGTTTCTGTTCTATAACCCCCTCCTTCTAGCGCCAATTGTTGACGGTGAAATTTGGATTGCCACGCACTCAACAGTTATATTAATTCAGTTTAAAACGAGAAAATCAAGAATGCATGCAAGAGACAGTTTTTACGTGGAAAACCCTTGAATGGGAAAAAACCACGGCGCCCCAGAGGGCAGAAAGATAATACTCGATTCTATTGCTTTGTTACACACTCAAATCTCTCATACAATTGCTCTTTTCTCTCTAGGTTCTCAAACCCCCCCCCCCCCCCCCCCCTCATGGGATAGGTGGTTCTATTTATATATGTTAATTAGAGTTTCCCCTTGTTTTTAGCCGTGTTGGTGGTAGGATTCCCCCTTTGATTCGTACTAGGATTCTCATGTTGTCACGGATCCGGATATGCTCTATCTCTTTTCCTTTTTATGATTCCTTGTTGCCATGGGTCTTCTAGAGGTTAGGGTTTCATTTCTGTGCCGAGTCGCTTTGGGCCCAGTATGCTGATGCAGCGAGCACCTTCACTCCTGGGTATTATCCTTCGGCGACCACGTTTCTACCTTTGGCGAGTATATATATCTAGCTCTGGCGACCACATCTTTGACTATTAATTTAAGACGTTGATATTCTGATTGGCCACATTTTCTCCCTTGACCCGGTCAACGAGTGACGTGGCAACCTTTTCTTCATCATTTATTGACTCCTTTGGTGACGTGTCTGCTTGGCGAATTTATACATACAACAAGCTCATAGACCGCCTATAGCTCTCCAAGTTACCATATTTACTCATATGACCACATTTTGAACTTGGAAATTTTGACTTGTCCAGAAGCCATGTTTCAATAGACTCTATCGAAAACTTAACGTTAAGATTCAATATCCAAAACCTCAAAACATCCATATGATGATATTCTACTCACATTTAATAAATGGAGCCACGATGTCCATATCTATAAATGAAGTCCTCTATCGATTAACAAATGAATATCACCAAACTATCGAGGATAGACTATGCTATATAATTGTACTCATTGATAACTCAAATGATACCACTTGCAACCATAAGTCCATCATTTATCTCTGGATTAAGATAGACTCTCCGATTGTCCTGATAATGAAAAGACTATTATCTATTGACGGTTCTAGATAAAGTATTTCATTGTGATCCAGTTTGTAAGGATTCCCGTTGTTTTTAATTGGCTTATTTCGTGATCAAACCATATGTGGGGATTCTTTGTAAGGGTAGTTTAGATGTTGTTGTTATTGCTTAGGCCCTTTGAAGACCTCATAATTGACAAGCACCAAAGGTAATACTCTAAGTGCTTACTTGTCTTGAAGAGATAGTTGCACACACTCACAACTCATGCATATGTTTAATCTTTGTATGTTGTGTTTCTTTTTGTTGTGCATCAATGCCTATTTACATCTCTTCTTGCTTGGTATAATGATTGCATCTTGTGTTTATAACATCATAGCATTTAGGCTTTTAGGATGCATCTTAGTTTACCTTTGTTCCCCTTGCATGATTGCTTGTGGGGTTCAAAGTTGTGGGCTGTGCGCTGGTCCACCTGCGCCTGACGTCCAGCGCCGCTCTCCCGTGCAAAACGCCCAGTGGCGTGCCGCTGGTCGTGCGCTGGTCCACACCAGCGCAGATCGTCCAGTTCTCTGTCGCCGGTCGTGCGCTGGTCTACGCCAGCGCAAGGTCACCAGCGCTGATCGCCCAGTGTGGCTCCGCTGGTATGGCGCCTGTGTGAGCGCATGTCGTCCAGCGCCAATGCAAAAATGTGCGTGTGCGCTGGTCTTGCGCCTGTCGTCCAGCGCAAGTCCACCAGCGCACAGAGCAATTTTTGGTGCGTTTTTCAAAACGACCACACTTCACTTATGGCCCCTATATATATAACACTTTGACTTTAGGTCAGCCAAGAGAGTTCATATTCATATTCTATACTTAGGATATTTTTCAAGAGAAGAAAAATACACAAAGAACTCATTTTTAATCACTCAAAACACTTTTTCATGATCATCAATCATCATCTAGCATCATCTTGGATCATCTAGATGTCATCTTGCATGGAATCTTCATCATACTTTGCTTGGTAAGTTTTTCACTAATATCTTACATGTTTTGTGTTTCTCTTATCTAGCAATCTCAATTAATTACTTGTTGATTATTTTGTATGCTTTGGATACAATATTGAGATGAGTATGATGTATGTTTGAGAAGTTGTATTGTGCTAGCATATTAGGTTTTGTGCTTAATATTGATTAGCTAAACTAATTGACATGTCATTTAGTTTTGATATCTAGGATTGTTCTTAATTGCATATTAATCATCTTAGATAAGCATATAGGGTTTCCCTTGCTCTATGTTGCATTTTGGATATTTACATATATTCACTTAGGGTTGTATTCTCTTCATAGAGAAAGTAAGTCTTGTGTGTAGCATCCGGGATTAGGTTGCTTAGAACGCAAGCAAATTGGACTAGGTTCACTCATACCGGGATTAGGTAGGTGTGTGATTACTTCCGGGATTAGGTTGTAATCGTTTGCACATTTAGTGGATTCGAGGTTCGAGTGTGGCTTACTTACATAGCCCGTGGTTTTTCCCGTGAGGGTTTCCACGTAAAAACCAAGTGTTATTTTAATTTCCGCACCATATTACAATTGCTTGGTTATATTATCTTGAGGGCATTTTCGTAATTTTGACTAACACGAAAAATTGGGTAAAAAGCGTAAAATCTATTCACCCCCCCTCTAGATAGCTTTATACACACCGTGCTATAATTTGTTTCAATTGGTATCAGAGCGGGTTCCTAGACATACATAGGTGATCCTTGCTTATTTTGGTGTGTTTTGCATTTTGTGTGATTTTTGATCATTCATACATTTGCATTCATTTCATTCATTCATAAACACTATGAGTGGAAACGGTGGAAATGGTGGTGGCCACGAAGGAGCTTCTAGCACAAGGCCTCCACTTCTTACCGGATTGAACTATTCCCAATGGAAAGGGAAGATGGAATCCTACATATGCCAAATTCATGACCGTGCATGGATGGCGGTGGAAGACGGATATGATCTCCCTATGATGACTCCCGATGGTGGAGGACAAGATGTTTTGAAGCCTAAGGCACAATGGAACGCGCAAGAGTTTGAGGCTTCTAAGTGGAATAGGAAGGCTATGCATGCCATTATGTGTGCTATGGATGAGAATCAGTACAAGCTTATTCAGAATACTCAGATTGCCAAAGTGGCATGGGACATCCTTCTAGTTGCACATGAGGGAACCGAGGTGGTGAAGGAGTCCAAGCTTCAAGTCCTCCAAACTCAGTTTGAGCTACTTAGGATGGGAGAGGATGAATGCTTCAATGACTTCGAAATCAAATTGATGGTGAAAGTTCATAAAAATACTCGAGGCGTGTTTATCAATATAAAGCTAGAGGGGGGGGTGAATAGATTTTAACTATTATTACCCAATTTTCGCATGCAAGTCAATTTTACGAAAATGCCCCTACTAGTCAAAAATACATACAAGTGTAATATAGTGCGGAATTTAAATAACACTTGATGTATACGTGGAAACCCAACCACTGGGAAAAAACCACGGGCTGTATAGTGCGCCACACTCGGAACTCGAAATCACTAATTGAAATGAAGTTTACAACCTATGTAGACCTCGTCTAACATTCCGGTCTGTAACCCCTCACTTCTACCCAGCGGGCCTTTATTAGCAACCCTATTCCAATTTGCTTGAGGCCTAAGCACTCTTAGCCTCAAGACTTACTTCTCTATGAAGAGAAACAACCCTATGTGAATATGTATGAATATTCAATTAATGCAATAAGAGCTAGGGTACTCTAAATGCTTATCTAGGATGATGATATATTCAATTTAAATCAACCCTAGATATCAATTGCTAAATGACATGTCAAATAGCATAGATGATCATAGATTATAAAAACCTAGATATCTATCAAAAACAACACTCAATTAATTCATCACAAATAATCTCTTTTCTTGTATTTAACATATGATCAAAAACATACAAGTAATTTAAAAGAGATGGCTTGGTATTTAAAATACTACAATAAGATGAAATTAATCAAAATCTTACCAAGCAAGTTGTGATGATGCAAACCCATACATGGATGCACTCTATATAGACATAGGAGATGCAATATGAAATTTGATGCAAAAGGGGTTTGATTTGAGTGGTTAAAGATGAGTTCTTGATTTGATTTTCTCTCAAAATCTATCTTTGAAGATTAGGGTTCTTAAGAGTCAAAGAACTGATTCAGATAATGAGAAAGTGTGATATTTATAGACATCAAGAACAGGGCAAGTGAAAAGACAATTTTGCCCCTGAAACGCACCGTTCGGCGGTTTCAATCGGCGGCCTGGCCGCCGATGACGACCGCTGAATTGAGCTCGTGAAGAACAGAGCATTAACGGCGGTTTCATTTGGCGGTTACGTGACCGCCGATCCAACCGCCGAATCAAACCCGAGAGATTAAAATCGATCAGGTATGAACGGCGGTTTCGAACGGCGGTCGTGACCGCCGATCTTGACCGCATAATTGCTTCAGACCAATCTGGACTGAAACGGCGGTTTCAGTCGGCGGCCAGGCCGCCGATCATAACCGCCGATCACCAACAATGGTGAAAACCAAGGAGAAGCCAAGGGCATTCTCCATAGGCGGTCTTCGCGCGAAACCAAGCACTCATTAGTGCAAGCGCGGACGTTTCCAAACAATGTCGGGAAACGAATTATAAGGCACATATACACACAACAAGATATATCAACCAAAGTGCTAGTGTGTAAAGTGACATGTGAAGAGATGCACATAAAAATAAGCAAGTATGCAATCATAGCAAGAATGCTAAGTGAGTGTGTGCTACTAAATCTCTTCAAAGAAAAACAAGCACAAGAGATTATACCTTTGGCGTGCTTGAATCTTGAGGTCATGGAAGGGCCTTTGATCTTCAACACTAAACACTTGGACTACCCTTACATTCAAAACCCCAACATGTGGTTTGACCACGAAATAAGCCAATCAACAAAACGGGAATCCTTACAGATGGACATTGTAAATCAAAGCCATCAACTCGGAGACCCGTATTCGGATAGGAGAGTCAAGCAAAAAATTATGAGATCTCTCCCCGATAGGTTTGAATCCAAGGTGACGGCCATAGAAGAAAATAGTGGCTACATGGATATGAAGCCAAGTGAGGTGATTGGGCGTCTCCTTGCATATGAGTCTAGGAAGGCTCCTAGCACCACTACTTCTCCTAAGAAGTCTAAAGGAATAGCTTTGAAAGCATCTAAGGATGCAAAGGAGGCAAAGCATGAATCGGATGAAGACCTTGCCTTATTTGTGAAAAGGTTCAACAAGGTTATGGGGTTCAAGAAGAAGAAGGGATTTGGGTCAAGAGGACAAGATTTGAAGAAAAAGAGTTCCTTCAAGAAGTTTGAGCCTAGACAAGAGAGGACCGAAAGGAAAGGGGTCCGATGCTTTGAATGTGGTGGGATTGGTCACTTTGCCCCCGAATGTGCTAATCACAATGATAAGAAGAAGAGCAAAGTGATGGCCGCCACTTGGAGTGGGAGTAGTGATGACTCCAATGAGGAAGATGAGTCTTCAAGTGAAGAATAGCTCATGGCTAACCTCCTAGCTTTTGCCTCCTCACATAAAAGCAAAAGTGGTAGTGAGAAAGAGGAAATGAGTCAAGAGGAAAATAACTCAAGTGAAATAGAAAGTGACTCCTCTTCTAGTTCCAAAAAGAAATTTGTGGAGCAAAAGGTGCTTGCTAAATACCATGCCGAGTTCAATGATTTAGCACTTAAAAGCACAAGAAAGATTGAGAGGTTGAGAGAAGAAAACCTTGAACTTTCGGCTCACAATGACCACTTAAGTGAACAAGTGGAAAGATTGAAGAGGAGAGAGGATAAGTTAATTGAGGAGTTAGACTTATCCAAAAGAAGTGAAGAAGGCTTGAAGAGGGAACTTGTAGAAGTTAAAGGGTCCTTGGTTAGGATAGATTCTAGCACCAAGAAGCTTGATCATTTACTTGGTGTTGGAAAGAGTCCAAGTGACAAGAGAGGTCTTGGGTATGATGATGGCAAGAAAATCTCAACCTCTAACAAGACCGTGTTTGTCAAGAGCTTGAAGAACGAAGAAACTTCATTTGTGCAACCTCCTAGGAAGAAGTTAGAAGTAGGACAATGTTCTAATGCTCAAGTGAAAATGGGACCAAGAAGGAAATCTCAAGCTCAACCCCCTAGGGTCCCTCAAGCAAACACTCCTCCAAAATTGGCTCACAAAGGAAAGAGACCAATCATGCAACCTCAAGCTTGGAAGCAACCTAGACCGGTTCAACAACGAAGATGGATTGAACCCACTTATCCACAAAGACATGGACAAGCTCCCATACGTGCACAAAGGCAAGGTATGATTTCTTATTTCATCCCTATTTGTCACTTTTGTGGTTGCGATGGTCATATTAGACCAAATTGCTTTCAATATATTAAAATGTGTAGAAAACAAAGCATGATTGAGAAGAAAAAGAAAAGAGCCATGATGCATGTTCCTAGGAATGATAATATTATTATGCATGATCCTAGGACATCTAGAGCCCATATACCAAAGACCACTAAGAAAGCTAAGATTGTTTCTAGGTGGATTAGAAAGAATGACATTGTTTGCCATGTTGCTCAAATAGCCTTGAAGGCAAATTCTTCTAATTTTTGGTATCTAGATAGTGGGTGCTCTAGGCACATGACGGGAAACAAGAGTTTCTTCGAGACTCTTGTTATGGAGGAAGGTGGATATGTCACTTTTGGTGATGGATCCAAAAAGAAAGTAGTAGGGAAAGGAACCATTTCCGTTCCCGGATTACCCTCCTTATCCGATGCTTTATTTGTTGATGGCTTGAAAGCCAATTTAATAAGCATTTCACATCTAAGTGATGAAGGATATTCCGTCTTGTTTTGTAAAGATGATTGCTCGATCCTAAAGCCCGATGGACAAACCTTATTGAAAGGTATGAGATCTAGCGACAATTGCTATTGTCTTGAAGCTAGAATAGTCTCAAACAATGTGTCCATGGATGAGCAAATTGAGTTGTGGCATGAAAGACTTGGCCACATGAACTTTTGGGATCTACGGACCCTTGGAAAGTTCGAGTGTGTGCGTGGCCTCCCTAAGCTTGGGAAGAAAGCCAATGGTGTTTGTGGACCTTGCCAACAAGGAAAGCAAACTAAAAGCATGCACAAAAAGGGTAAGTATCTCACCACCAAGGAGCCTCTTGAGCTTCTCCACATGGACCTCATGGGTCCCATGCAAACCGAAAGTTTGGGTGGAAAGAGATACATTTTTGTATGTGTTGATGATTTCTCTAGGTTCACATGGACATATTTTCTTAGAGAAAAATCCGAAACTTTTGATAAGTTTAAAATGCTTTGTAATAAACTTCAAAATGAAATGAACTCTAATATTAAAAGCATAAAACGGATTAGAAGTGACCATGGGAGGGAATTTGAGAATGCTACCTTTGAAACCTTTTGTAATGGTTTAGGTATCTCCCATGAGTTTTCGGCTCCTAGGACACCTCAACAAAATGGAGTTGTTGAGAGGAAAAATAGGGTCCTTCAAGAGATGGCCCGTGTGATGTTGCTTAGCAACAATGTCCCTAGGAACCTATGGGCCGAAGCCGTCAATACGGCTTGCTATATAGGGAATCGTGTTTTCCTAAGGCCCGGTACTAGAAATACCTCCTATGAGTTATGGAAAGGCAAGAGGCCAAATGTTAGCTACTTCCACACTTTTGGAAGCAAATGCTACATTTTGAATGACCGTGATCAACTTGGCAAATTCGATGCTAAGAGTGATGAGGGTATCTTTATTGGCTATGCCTTGAATAGTAGAGCCTATAGAGTTTTCAATTTAAAGACTCTAAGTGTTATGGAATCATCCAATGTCGTATTTGATGATACTAGGCTCAAGTCTAATGATCATGAGGAGGAGGTTATTTTTAGTGATGGTTCTCCTTTGGAGAAGGTTGTGGTGCCTCCTAATGTTGGGACATCTAATGTCAACAATGATGACACACAACCTATTGCTAGAGTTCCTCTCTTGGACTCTAAAGAACCCGCTCCATGGGTTAGGAAACTCCATGATAAAGAAGATATCATTGGAGAGGTAAATGAGGGTGTTAGGACTAGACGTCAACTTGCTAATCTTATTAGCTATACTTGCTACACCTCTTAAATTGAACCCAAAAAGGTTAAAGAAGCCTTACATGATGAATTTTGGGTTCTTGCCATGCAAGAAGAGCTAAACCAATTCGAAAGGAATGAGGTTTGGACTCTAGTTCCTAGGCCTAAGACCACTAATGTCATAGGCACTAAATGGATATTTAGGAACAAATCCGATGAGGATGGCAACATAGTGCGGAACAAGGCTAGACTTGTAGCACAAGGGTACTCTCAAATTGAGGGTATCGACTTTGAGGAGACATTTGCTCCTGTTGCCCGTTTAGAGTCTATTAGGCTTCTCTTGTCCATTTCTTGTGTGCACAAGTTCAAATTGCACCAAATGGATGTCAAGAGTGCCTTCCTCAATGGCTTCTTGCAAGAGGAAGTGTTTGTTGAACAACCCAAGGGGTTTGTGGATGCTCACCACCCCAACCATGTCTATCGCCTCAAGAAGGCACTATATGGGTTGAAACAAGCACCGAGGGCTTGGTATGAGCGCCTCACTCAATTTCTTGTTGACAATAACTACACAAGAGGTAGTGTTGACAAGACACTATTCATCAAGAGAGACAATGATGAGCTTTTCATAGCTCAAATATATGTCGATGACATAGTGTTTGGCTCCACCAACAACACCAAGGTCCAACAATTTGTTGATGTTATGTCTCATGAATTTGAGATGAGTCTTGTTGGTGAGCTTAATTACTTCCTAGGTTTGCAAATTAGGCAACTAGATAATGGGATCTTCATAACCCAAGCCAAATATGCCAAAAACCTTGCGAAGAAGTTTGGTCTTGAAAAAGCCAAACATTGTGACACTCCTATGAGCACCACTTTGAAGCTAAGCAAGGATGCTAGCGGTAAAAGTGTGGACCAAACCTTATATCGTGGCATGATAGGGAGCTTGCTCTATTTGACCGCAAGTAGGCCCGATATATCTTTTAGTGTAGGAGTTTGTGCTAGGTACCAATCCGATCCCAAGGAGTCCCATCTCTCTTCGGTTAAGAGAGTCATTCGCTTTGTGAATGGGACTTCCAACTATGGGATTTGGTACTCATTTGACACTAATCCTAGTCTTGTAGGATATAGTGATGCGGATTGGGCAGGAAATTGTGATGATAGGAAGAGCACATCGGGCGGTTGCTTCTTTCTAGGCAACAACTTGGTGTCTTGGTTTTGCAAGAAGCAAAACTCGATTTCCTTGTCCACGGCGGAAGCCGAGTACATAGCCGCGGGGAGTGGATGCACTCAACTTATGTGGATGAAGCAAATGCTAGTGGATTACGGATTCAACCAAGGTACTCTCACTCTCTTTTGTGATAACATGAGTGCCATTAATATTTCCAGGAATCCGGTGCAACATTCTAGAACTAAGCATATTGACATCCGCCATCACTTCATTAGAGAGCTTGTTGAAAATAAATGCATAGTACTTGAACATGTAGGTACTAATGACAACTTGCGGACCTATTTACTAAACCCTTAGATGCTACTCGATTTAAAACTCTTAGTAGATCTATTGGGGTATGTCTTGTGGAGTGATGTTCTATGATTGACCCCATATGGGGAACTCAAGCAAAGAGAGCTATTTTGCATTCTTGTATCTTGCAAAAAATTTGAAATATCTTATGCCTCTTCTTTTAATTGCTTGAGTAAGCTTGGTTGTACATATGTATATATGTTTTAAAATTCCATAAGTGTGAACCTTGCTTGTCTACAATCCATGTCATATTTATGTTCAAACATGCATTTTTGGACTAGGAGATTTACATTGGAAGTATGATTTGAATGACCTATGATTATCTCCATGACATGATGATTCTTTAATAACATGCTAATGACAAATGAAAAAGCATGAAATTCATATAACATGCTCACATGAAAAGCATGAATTGATGATTGCATATTCTTAAAAATGCAAAACTTGTGTGAAAACTTATGAGACTCAAAATGAATAAAGGATCTTGTATCCATTCAAAGGAATTTACATTCCAAATGTCTCTCTTTCTTTATTAGTTGAACATGGTTACTATCATACGGATAATTTTATCCGGAAAAATCAAATAGGGTGCAAAGTCGCTCATGCCATGTTTCGCTTATAAAGTTGGATATAGTTGCTCTTAAATTGAAATCAATAATCTCTATATCCTTGCTTTTCCCATGACATTGGTGAAATTGGTTTGAATTCTTATTAGAAACCTTTGTCATTTGCTTTGCCAAATACCATTGTATTTTGGACTTGAATGCTATATGTCTTGTATGCAAAGCATGTTGGATTCACACATTTTCTCAACATAAATCTCCTTGTTTCTCTCAAATTGATTGAAGTGCATAAAGTGACTTATATGTATATGCAAGTCTTGCATGCTTCTATCTCTCGTTGCTATGAGTGACCCGGTTGGGGACTACTCCTTTGCCTATATCATGACAAAAAGGGGGAGTAGGATATGGTAAGGGGAGGTGCAAAATATAGAAGCTATTGTACACTTTGGGGAGAACATACATTGAGGGGGAGTAACTCGTTGAGGGGGAGCATTGCATTTATCATACATTGCATACCTTTGGTAATGTTGTGCCTAAATTCTAAAAATGCAAATGCTTGGTATTGTTCTCACATGATTAATCTCACACTTTTCTTGTATTAGAAATGTTAGAAACTCTTTTCAGGGATTGATTATTCTACAAGAGGATTGAAGACTTCAAGTTGCATTCTCTTATCTCTTTGTAATGTAGAATATCATTGTAGTCCCGTAGTTTCAATTTGTTTTGTGAGGAATCAATGTGAGTGATGGTTTTGTCACGAAATAGCCAAAGGGGGAGATTGTAAGGATTCCCGTTGTTTTTAATTGGCTTATTTCGTGATCAAACCATATGTGGGGATTCTTTGTAAGGGTAGTTTAGATGTTGTTGTTATTGCTTAGGCCCTTTGAAGACCTCATAATTGACAAGCACCAAAGGTAATACTCTAAGTGCTTACTTGTCTTGAAGAGATAGTTGCACACACTCACAACTCATGCATATGTTTAATCTTTGTATGTTGTGTTTCTTTTTGTTGTGCATCAATGCCTATTTACATCTCTTCTTGCTTGGTATAATGATTGCATCTTGTGTTTATAACATCATAGCATTTAGGCTTTTAGGATGCATCTTAGTTTACCTTTGTTCCCCTTGCATGATTGCTTGTGGGGTTCAAAGTTGTGGGCTGTGCGCTGGTCCACCTGCGCCTGACGTCCAGCGCCGCTCTCCGGTGTAAAACGCCCAGTGGCGTGCCGCTGGTCGTGCGCTGGTCCACACCAGCGCAGATCATCCAGTTCTCTGTCGCCGGTCGTGCGCTGGTCTACACCAGCGCAAGGTCACCAGCGCTGATCGCCCAGTGTGGCTCCGCTGGTATGGCGCCTGTGTGAGCGCATGTCGTCCAGCGCCAATGCAAAAATGTGCGTGTGCGCTGGTCTTGCGCCTGTCGTCCAGCGCAAGTCCACCAGCGCACAGAGCAATTTTTGGTGCGTTTTTCAAAACGACCACACTTCACTTATGGCCCCTATATATATAACACTTTGACTTTAGGTCAGCCAAGAGAGTTCATATTCATATTCTATACTTAGGATATTTTTCAAGAGAAGAAAAATACACAAAGAACTCATTTTTAATCACTCAAACACTTTTTCATGATCATCAATCATCATCTAGCATCATCTTGGATCATCTAGATGTCATCTTGCATGGAATCTTCATCATACTTTGCTTGGTAAGTTTTTCACTAATATCTTACATGTTTTGTGTTTCTCTTATCTAGCAATCTCAATTAATTACTTGTTGATTATTTTGTATGCTTTGGATACAATATTGAGATGAGTATGATGTATGTTTGAGAAGTTGTATTGTGCTAGCATATTAGGTTTTGTGCTTAATATTGATTAGCTAAACTAATTGACATGTCATTTAGTTTTGATATCTAGGATTGTTCTTAATTGCATATTAATCATCTTAGATAAGCATATAGGGTTTCCCTTGCTCTATGTTGCATTTTGGATATTTACATATATTCACTTAGGGTTGTATTCTCTTCATAGAGAAAGTAAGTCTTGTGTGTAGCATCCGGGATTAGGTTGCTTAGAACGCAAGCAAATTGGACTAGGTTCACTCATACCGGGATTAGGTAGGTGTGTGATTACTTCCGGGATTAGGTTGTAATCGTTTGCACATTTAGTGGATTCGAGGTTCGAGTGTGGCTTACTTACATAGCCCGTGGTTTTTCCCGTGAGGGTTTCCACGTAAAAACCAAGTGTTGTTTTAATTTCCGCACCATATTACAATTGCTTGGTTATATTATCTTGAGGGCATTTTCGTAATTTTGACTAACACGAAAAATTGGGTAAAAAGCGTAAAATCTATTCACCCCCCCTCTAGATAGCTTTATACACACCGTGCTATAATTTGTTTCACAGTTCAATGCACCCAGTGCACTAGATTCTTTTACTCGAAGACCCTCCGATGATTTTAGACTCATCATAACACATTTGATCCCACTCAAATGCTAGTAAAAGAATTCTACAACTTTAACAAGATAAAGGTGCCCAACCTTTAACTTAAGTTGTGAACATTATTCAAGACTAACTAAAGAATTGTGTCTACCTCATACATATCCAGATGTACGAACAATTCTTCTTTTCTCATAGTCTTTTGACCTTATGATTATTTACTTTTGACAATTATAATAATTAAACTATAAATGCTATAAGATTTGTTAAACCAGAAATCACATTATTAATATGAATAGATTGTCAAAAACACTATTACACTCTTGCTATTGAGCATAATCCTAACATTTAGTAGCTGAGCACACATGCCTAGAATCATTTCCAGAAGTCCGTCTAACTAGGGAATACAAATCTAACAAGCAGTCCACAATTTTATTATTCATGGCATTTCAATTATGCAAATGAGATCATGAATTACTTGGACAAGTGTTTACCCTTATAAGGTGAAAATTTAGGCTCTATTCCTTATGGGTAGTCTCCACTATTGGTCAATGCAATCTTGCACCCAGTTCTATTCACTAGGCAAAAAGAGAAAGGGACTATTACACCATGTGCAATGTCATCTCAAAATGCCATTGTGATAGCTACAATTTAGTGATCAATGCATGCACAATTCCTTAATCACCACATGCCTCTTAGCATCTTAGTTAAACACATATGTTACCTTGGCTCAATCGGAAGATTTGTGAAAATATGTTTTCAAAAAATTTTACACCATTTAACTAATACAACTTAACTAAGGAAAACAATATATACAAGACACTATATACAATATGTACAATCATGTGAAAGATTGGAAAAGTGGTAATGTGCCCATACCCCCAAACCGAAACTCGACATTGTCCCCAATGTTCGCACACGGAAGACAATAATGGAGTTCGTCGGTTTGGTTGTTTGGCCAACAAACAACTTATCAATCTCATGCAAAAATGATCCTAAATGTAACACACACATGATATCCTATCCATCATGCACACTATTTTCAAAAATCCTAGGCACTACCAATCAATCGTACAAAAATTTTCCACACTTTGATCTAAACATGTTACTAACTATGAAAATATATGCAAATAAGCAATATATAGATAATAATGAATTAAAAAGACTATAACTATAATCCCAAAGGTAAAGTACTGGGTATACAAAAATGCGGAATAATGCTCCGCCCATAAAAAATCCATGTAGCGTACCAAACCGCCTACATAGAAATGTCATCGTCACTGAGGTCTAAAAAGGTGAACTGAACTCCTCTAACGGAGTACTGAAACATAGGCTCAGGAGGAGGTGGTGGTCCAACATACCGAACAATGTGCATCGGGGACTCGGGCTCCTCTACAATGTACTCCATCTGATGAGTACTCGTCTCCTCGTATCCCTCCGGAAGAAGCTCAATGCTCACCACGTACGACTCCATATACACCACATGCTCCACATGCTCAGGTGTCTGCTCCTGCAATGGTATCTGATCCTCAATCCCCTCCAGATACAGTCCTCTCCTCCCCTCTCCTCCCCTCCGGGTATATCCCCCTCAGCTGGTCTGGTAGGCTCCTCTCTAACTCCAGTTTCCCTAACACCTACTCTAAGATCTGCTGTTGCTCACATAGTAAGTCTATGAAGTTGAAATTCTACTGATATATGTCTAGCGGAGCCATTGGACTGAAAGATAAATCATTAAAAGTAAAGGGGTTAGGTATACCTGTCTCAGGAATGGTAGGAATGGTTGATGTCTCTGGTGCGGTAGGTGGCGCATCATGCCTGCGCTTCTGACGGCGCTCCTCGTCTCGATCACTCGAGTGATCACTTGGCTCATCCAGCTGGTAGCCCACTAGTCGTGCAACTACTCCAGTCAAACCTCTTACTTGCCTTGCGAGGCGGCGAACAGTCCGTGTCAGAGTGGCATTGGACTCCATCAAGTCCTTGTGGGACTGCATCATACCCTTCACCCACTCTAGTGCATCACCCTCTCGCTCAGACTCTATCTTGAAAGTTCTCAAAATACTCGAGGTGTGTTTATCAATATAAAGCTAGAGGGGGGGTGAATAGATTTTAACTATTATTACCCAATTTTCGCATGCAAGTCAATTTTACGAAAATGCCCCTACTAGTCAAAAATACATACAAGTGTAATATAGTGCGGAATTTAAATAACACTTGATGTATACGTGGAAACCCAACCACTGGGAAAAACCACGGGCTGTATAGTGCGCCACACTCGGAACTCGAAATCACTAATTGAAATGAAGTTTACAACCTATGTAGACCTCGTCTAACACTCCGGTCTGTAACCCCTCACTTCTACCCAGCGGGCCTTTATTAGCAACCCTATTCCAATTTGCTTGAGGCCTAAGCACTCTTAGCCTCAAGACTTACTTCTCTATGAAGAGAAACAACCCTATGTGAATATGTATGAATATTCAATTAATGCAATAAGAGCTAGGGTACTCTAAATGCTTATCTAGGATGATGATATATTCAATTTAAATCAACCCTAGATATCAATTGCTAAATGACATGTCAAATAGCATAGATAATCATAGATTATAAAAACCTAGATATCTATCAAAAACAACACTCAATTAATTCATCACAAATAATCTCTTTTCTTGTATTTAACATATGATCTAAAACATACAAGTAATTTAAAAGAGATGGCTTGGTATTTAAAATACTACAATAAGATGAAATTAATCAAAATCTTACCAAGCAAGTTGTGATGATGCAAACCCATACATGGATGCACTCTATATAGACATAGGAGATGCAATATGAAATTTGATGCAAAAGGGGTTTGATTTGAGTGGTTAAAGTTGAGTTCTTGATTTGATTTTCTCTCAAAATCTATCTTTGAAGATTAGGGTTCTTAAGAGTCAAAAGAACTGATTCAGATAATGAGAAAGTGTGATATTTATAGACATCAAGAACAGGGCAAGTGAAAAGACAATTTTGCCCCTGAAACGCACCGTTCGGCGGTTTCAATCGGCGGCCAGGCCGCCGATGACGACCGCCGAATTGAGCTCGTGAAGAACAGAGCATTAACGGCGGTTTCATTCGGCGGTTTCGCGACCGCCGATCCAACCGCCGAATCAAACCCGAGAGATTAAAATCGATCAGGTATGAACGGCGGTTTCGAACGGCGGTCATGACCGCCGATCTTGACCGCATAATTGCTTCAGACCAATCTGGACTGAAACGGCGGTTTCATTCGGCGGCCAGGCCACCGATCATAACCGCCGATCACCAACAATGGTGAAAACCAAGGAGAAGCCAAGGGCATTCTCCATAGGCGGTCTTCGCGCGAAACCAAGCACTAATTAGTGCAAGCGCGGACGTTTCCGAACAATGTCGGGAAACGAATTATAAGGCACATATACACACAACAAGATATATCAACCAAAGTGCTAGTGTGTAAAGTGACATGTGAAGAGATGTACATAAAAATAAGCAAGTATGCAATCATAGCAAGAATGCTAAGTGTGTGTGTGCTACTAAATCTCTTCAAAGAAAAACAAGCACAAGAGATTATACCTTTGGCGTGCTTGTATCTTGAGGTCATGGAAGGGCCTTTGATCTTCAACACCAAACACTTAGACTACCCTTACATTCAAAACCCCAACATGTGGTTTGACCACGAAATAAGCCAATCAACAAAACGGGAATCCTTACAAATCTCCTCAGATTCGTCATCTTCAATTCCTACATTAGACTCCTCACGAACCTGGGCTTCTATTCTCTCCTGTTCTCTCCTCGTTATTGACCTTCGCTGGGCCAATCTCTGCTCTCTCTGCTCATGTGCACTAAGAAGCTTCTCTACACCTGGCTTTCCTTTAGCCGCTTCATTGTAGGCCCTTCTGCCTATATTTCCCATAGGTGTCAGAATTCCATCTGATGGCAAGTCCACTCAAAGGCTTAACTTCCGTGCAAAATGGGTGATCAAACACGGAAAGAAGAGGCTCAAATTGCTTCGTCTCCCAGACTCTGCTATTCTTTCACTATCGTACACCCAACATCAAATTCCAACTGGTTCTTCATCTGGTAGAGCATAATGACCACCTTTTTCTTCAAGTCTGTCCGGTGTCTACTAGGCATGAGGGAGTAACTAAAGTATATACTCTAGAAGTGCTCCTCGAACCCTAGATCTCTCTGATAGACCTTGCCGTCCCAAAGAATGTCTTCGTTTACGGTGAGTGCAATACCAAACTGCTTGTCATAATGCTCATTGATCTGCTCGTAATCTTCCTCCCACTGAGGGTAACTCTGAGTGTGGAGGTACTCATTGATCTGCTCGGCTGTCATAGAGATAAACTTCCTTCGCACCATAACCGGGGCTCCCCTCTCAAACTCGTCCGTGCATAGAACTCCTGAACGATCCTGCGGTTGGCTCTCTTTGGAAATGATACGTAGGCCTACCACCTTCTTCGGTGGATCTCGTTGAAAATCACCGTTTGCCCCAACTCATCGAAGTTCACGTCCCTCTCGATGATGAAAGGCCGCCTAGTGGTGCTCTTAAGCCGCTCTCTAAAAATTTCCTTCGCTGTCCTCTCTGGGCGTAAGGATTTTTCCTTTCCCTTTCGGGATGCATCACCCTTCTCGAATGTGGACACCTTCCTTTTCGGTGCCATCTGTTGTTAGAGCTAGGAAAACACAACAAATACTTCACATAGATTAGCCCTCAGGTTAGTGACAATATTTAAAAACTACATTTTATCTAAAACATATTCTATAACTAGTTATACTACAATACTATGTGCGTGTGCCCATTTCAATCAACTTATCAAGTTAGGAAAATCAATACAATCAAGTTCAAGTGGCAATCGATGCCAATTACATTCACAACTATTCCACCCTTAAACATTATGCTAAAACTTCTATCGCTCGCAAGTGTATACACAAATTGCATATCATTTCATTAACATGTTCAATCATTTGCAACATCTTAGTTGTGTATGACTTTCAATCAACAATCTTCCAAACTCAATCACAAATACAATCCAAATTTCCTCAATCTCCTTCCAATTTTTCATGCATCAAATAATCAAGGGCATGCTTGCAATCTATCATTCCATTACATGCATAATCCTATGCTAGTATCTTGCAATCACAACATCGCAAGAATCAAATAACACAGACATTATCATTTCAAAACCCCAAATTCGGCCAAATATAAACCTTAACATGAAAATTTTCAAATTTTTGAATCAAAGATGGGGGATTGTGGTCGAATTTACTTTTAGCATGCATAATCAACACCAATTGCAACAATCAATCACAAATAATGTAATTAAAATCAAGAAACTTTCAAAAACCCTAACTGTCGCAACCTAGGGCATTTCTAGATGAATTTTTACATGAATTCGTGTTTAAAAGAGAGTAGATTAAGATTACTTACCTTTGCCTTGAGTTTTCAGATCAATTCAAGCAAGATTGGTGAAGAAGTTTGGTGGATTCACGCGGGAAAATTGGAAAAGGTTTGAAAATGGGAAAGTTTGTCAACGACAGCTCCTATTTATAGGAAATGGAATCGGGCGGCTTTATGCCCGCCGCACAAACCCGCCGAGCTTGATTTTTGGCTCAAAATGCTACGTTTTGGTCACTTGGATTGCGGCGACTTTGTTGAAGGCGATTTTATTACCGCCGCATGAGCTCGCCGTGTCTGATTTATTCTGGCGAGCTTGTTCCTTCTAGAAGGCGGCTTTATTCCAGCCGCATGAAACCGCTGGAAACTCCTTTCTCTTTTCCGATGAGTTCCATCATTCTCGAAGGCGGGCTTATTCCCGCTGCACAAACTTGCCAACTTTGGCCTCAATCCTGGCGAGTTCTGGCATTCTGGACGGCTGGACATGTCCCGCCTCCTGAACTCGCCAACTTTCCTTTGTCCTTCAGAAGCATCTCCGCGGGTTTGTTCATTCTGGACGGCTGAACATGTCCCGCCGCCTGAACCCGCCGGAGTGAAAAAGCTTTCCTTTCACTTCCTTCATTCACTGTTCTTGATTTCCTAACACCTACACAGTATGGCTCAACAAACACACCAAATACAACACATATTTCCTACATTAATTAGTCTACATGAATGTGCTTAACCTATAACGAGGATTTTAAACCCCCCCCCCCCCCCCCCAAACCTTTCTTTTGTGCACCCTATCTCATAATGATTTAATTTCAAAGCTCGTCGGGTACACAAGAGTTCGATTTAGGTTTTCAATTTCCCAATCACACATCAAAACAATTCAATTTATTTAAAACTCAAATATGTACAATACAAAATACATCAATGTTGTAAGTGTGTCTTTGATGTACAATCTATGCACACTTAAACAACATCAATTCAATCACCTCCTCCATGCCCCATTTAGAATGGGTGGTTCAATCACAACATACCCCTTTTCTTTCTTTTTGACCTATAGGGGTCATTTCCCACTAAGCCCCTCCAACTTGGATTTTGCGATCCAAATGGATTTGACATTGGCTTTGGGCATTGGGGTGGCATATTTTCTAACCTGCCATCTTTTATTTGGATAATTAGGCCTAATGTGGCCTATTCTATGGCAGTAATGACATATAGGA
The DNA here is from genome assembly GCA_008009225.1 of Acer yangbiense. NCBI lineage: Eukaryota > Viridiplantae > Streptophyta > Magnoliopsida > Sapindales > Sapindaceae > Acer > Acer yangbiense. Next base: position 11,796,426 of record CM017767.1, read on the forward strand.
GTGAAAGTAGAAAATGTACCTCCCAATGTAGATTGTAGAGGTTGAATGCGGTTCTTTCTTCTCGGCCTCCGCCTTGTTTTTGGTTTCGAAGCAAAAGTGGTGGACTCCTCGTGTGATACATGCATTGTCTTCCTTGAAGATGGCTTAACCATCCCTTCGGACTTGACCGAAGTGCCTATCTTTGGCATAGCAATCTCAACTCGAGTTTCCTTACTCTTCACTCTCAAGATTTCCAGGGCCTTGTCCCTAGAATGTATTTCCTCCTCCATGACCTTCATATTGCCTTCGAATTCCTTGCTCAAAGACTCGTTCCTTTCTCCGAATTCATCATTCACTAAGGAAAAATCATCTTCAATTTTGTCTTGGAGGGCATAATTTTCCTCTAAAGCTTCATCAAGTTTAGTAGTGAGTTCGAAATTCTTCTCCACCAACTCTCGGTTTTCTTCCTTGAGTTGAGCGATGGTATCTTCGTAACTTGATGAATCATGCTTCAAGAGCGGGGTCTTATTAGTCACCTCGCCGTGAGTGAGTGCTACATATTCCCCGAAAGTTGAGTGAGGTTCATCATCTTGTTCAGCACTGGCGATGTTAAAACAAGCACTTCCCTTCAACGGGTTCTTCATGCTTTCAAACACTTCAAATTCTACTGTTTGACCTAAAACCGTCATGGAGAGCTGTCCCTTGTGAACATCGATGATTACCTTGGCAGTTGATATAAATGGTCGCCCTAGCAATATCGGCATCTCCCTTGCCTTAGATGAATCAGTCTCCATCTCTAGAATAACAAAGTCAGTTGGGATTATCAATTCTCCCACCCTGACTAACACATCTTCGACCACTCCTGTTGGATGTCTTACTGAGCGGTCAGCTAATATCAATTCCATGGTAGTCGGCTTCAATCCCTATAATCCTAAGTCTTTAAACAATGCATAAGGCATCAAGTTGATCGAAGTTCCTAGGTCCAACATTGCCTTCTCTCTCCGAGTTTCACCAACTGAAATGGTAATGATGAAACTTCCCGGATCCTTCATCTTGGGTGGCAATGCAGTTTCCATGGCTGCACTTGCTTCCTTGGAGATCACTATTCTCTCTAGAAATTCCTTCTTCCGCGCCTTTGAGTTAAACTCCTTAAAGAACTTGGCATATGCGGGCATTTTCTCAATCACCTCAAGTAGAGGAAGGCTCACATTCACCTTCGATAAGATGTCATAGATCTCCCTGAAGGCTTGGTCCAATTTTGATTTCTGAAGCCTTCCCGGGAATGGAATTGGAGGCACATATGGGTTAGGTGATTTGTGTATCCTCGAAGTATCCTTGTGTCCTTTCTCCGGACCTCTGCTCGTTCCTATCCCTACTTGAGTATCAACATCATTTTGACTAGGCACTTCCCTGTCTGCTGAAACATTAACAGGAATATCAGAAATTTTAGGTGGATATGGGTTAGAAAGTACCTTACCACTTCTGAGTACTGTGGCTGACTTGGCTTGTTCAGACTGACTTGGGAGTTTCCCTAGCTCCTTATTTTGACTAACTTCAGCATACTCCCCTATTTATCTTTCCAATGTCTTGACTACTCCTTCCATAGAGGTAATCCTGATGTGGTTAAGATCGTTGGTGTGATACTGATTAGTGGGCCTGTACTCGTTGTCTCTCTGGCCTTGTTAGCGCCAAGGTAAGTTTTCCTTCACTTTCCACGGTTGTGTACTCTACTGTGGTCTTGATTGGTGTCCCTGAGGTGGATACTAGTTGTTGTTGTTGTTGTTGTTGTTTTGTAGGGGTAACGGGGGATTCAAACAGTGGTTGTTCCCGTAATTTAGGTTAGGATGCCTTGCCCATCCCCGATTGTACGTGTTGGAGAAAGGATCATCCAACTGTCTTGATTGACGTGGCGGATACACCACTTGTAATTCTTCCTTCCTGGGTGGCTCTGGCCCAACCATGGAATTATGTCCATTCCATGGTTTTCCTTAACAAAAACCTGATCCGCTACTATAGGTTGGTTCCCAAACCTACTCATGAGTGTCTCAATGTTCTTACTCATATCACTCATTTGACTTGCCATTTCCATACTCACTCCTCCTCGACTACCTCGAGTATTCCTTTGCTGCGAATTCTGTTCAAGCATCTCATACTTATCTGTAAGGATTCCCATTAATTGATTGGCTTATTTCGTGGTCAAACCACATGTTGGGGTTTGGTTGTAAGGGTAGTCTAGGTGATTTGTTGAAGATCAAGACCCTTTCCAAGACCTCAAGAGGACAAGCACCAAAGGTATATCTTGTGCTTACTTTGGCTTGAAGAGTTATAGTTGCACACACACACACAACATGCATAACTCTTATTCTTGTATGGTGTGTTTATATTTTGTGTGCATTGTGCTTTATTGATTTATTCAATATCTCTTCTTGCATGTTGAATTGATTGCATCTTGTTATATGATAATGCCATGACATGATAGGCATTAGGATGCATTCAATACCCACACTTGCACTTCATGTATGTTAGTTCTTAGTGTGGAGTAATTCGTTTCCCGAAGGTTGTTCGGAAACGTCCGCGAGTGCACATTGATGTGCTTTGTTTTGCGCGATAATCGCCGGTGGAGTTGCCTTTGGCTTCTCCTTGGTTTCACCATTTTTGGTGAAACGGCAGTTGAGTTCGGCGGCCTGGCCGCCGTTCGAAACCGCCGAATGAGACCTGATTGAAATATATCTCTCGGGTCCAAAACGGCGGTTAGGATCGACGGTTTCATAACCGCCGTACGAAGTCGCCGAAGTTCCCCTGTTCTTCTCGAGAACAATTCAGCGGTTCAATTCGGCGGCCTGGCCGCCGAATGAAACCGCCGATCGTGCGATTTCAGGGGCAAAATTGTCTTTTTACTTGCCCTGTTCTTGATGTCTATAAATATCACACTTTCTCATTATCTGAATAAGTTCTTTGACTCTTAAGAACCCTAATCTTCAAAGATAGATTTTGAGAGAAAATCAAATCAAGAACTCATCTTTAACCACTCAAATCAAACCCCTTTTGCATCAAATTTCATATTGCATCTCCTATGTCTATATAGAGTGCATCCATGTATGGGTTTGCATCATCACAACTTGCTTGGTAAGATTTTGATTAATTTCATCTTATTGTAGTATTTTAAATACCAAGCCATCTCTTTTAAATTACTTGTATGTTTTAGATCATATGTTAAATACAAGAAAAGAGATTATTTGTGATGAATTAATTGAGTGTTGTTTTTTGATAGATATCTAGGTTTTTATAATCTATGATTATCTATGCTATTTGACATGTCATTTAGCAATTGATATCTAGGGTTGATTTAAATTGAATATATCATCATCCTAGATAAGCATTTAGAGTACCCTAGCTCTTATTGCATTAATTGAATATTCATACATATTCACATAGGGTTGTGCATCTCTTTTGAGAGATTGAAGTCTTGGTCTAGGGTTGCTATTACAGGCCCGCTGGGTAGTAGTGGTGGGTTACAGACCGGGATTGGCTGTAAACATCATTACAAGTAGTGACTTCGAGGATCAAGCAAATTGGAATAGGGTTGCTAATAAAGGCCCACTGGGTAGAAGTGAGGGGTTACAAACCGGAGTGTTAGACGAGGTCTACATAGGTTGTAAACTTCATTTCAATTAGTGATTTCGAGTTCCGAGTGTGGCGCACTATACAGCCCGTGGTTTTTCCCAGTGGTTGGGTTTTCCACGTATACATCAAGTGTCATTTATTATTTCCGCACTATATTACACTTGTATGTATTGTTGACTTGCTAGGGGTATTTTCGTAAAATTGACATGCATGCGAAAATTGGGTAATAATTAGATAAAATCTATTCACCCCCCCTCTAGCTTTATATTGATAAACACACCTCGAGTATTTAATTACTTTCAATTGGTATCAGAGCGGGTTCCTAGATATACTTAGGTGATCCTAGCTCATTTTGGTGTGTTTTTGCATTTTGTATGTTTGTTTGATTTCTTCATACATTTTGCATTCTTCTCATTTGCATTCATTCAACACAAACACTATGAGTGATTTTGTGAGAGAAGAAATTGACTCCATTGAGGAGATGCCTCTCTTACTAGAGAGATTTAGGAGATTTGTGAATTTAACCACCTCACCTCCTAAGAAGAAGTTGACCACCGCACCTCCTAAGAAGAAGAAGAAGAAAATTGCTTTGGAGACTTCGAAGCATGACAAGAAGGAGGGTATCTCAATTGAAGACATGGGACTCATTAACAAGCCAAACCAAGGAGTGTCTTCAAGAGAGGGGATTCAGTGCTACGAATGTGGAGGATTCGGGCATTTCTCCCCGGAGTGTGGAAACTTGAAGGATAGAAGAAAAGGGAAGGCGAAGGCCACCTTATGGGATAAATATGAAGATGACGAAAATCCTTCAAGTGATGAAGAACTTGCCATCATCTACACGGAATTTGGAGCCAAGAGTGTAGAAGTTGAAGAAGATGGCAAAGTTGCTTTTCCTTGTGATCCCCAAGAAGAACAAGGTATAGAAGTAGTTGGTGTAGCTACTCATAGGGATTTGGCTCTTTCCTCATCAAGAGAAAAATTTGATGATCTTGATGAAGGAGATGACTCCATTGGTGAAATGGAGATTAGAGGAGATGACACAAGTGTTGAATATTTGTCATCTAACTCCACAAATGGAAGTGTGGAGTGTATGGATCTTAATGACTACAAAGTCAAAGTTGAGAGCTCGATGATGAGGAACAAGGAAGAAATTAGAAGATTAAAAGAAGAGAATCTAGAGCTTTCAACACTAGTAGACCACTTGTGTGAAGAAGTGGTGAGATCCATGGCGGATGAAGATAAGCTAAAAGAAGACTTAGCCTTATCTAAGAGGAGAGAAGAAGAGCTAAAAAGAGAGCTTGAAGAAGTTAAGGTCTTAATGGCTAAGATGACTTCAAGCACCAAGATGCTTGACCACATGATGGGAGTTGGAAGAAAGCCAAGGGACAAGAGAGGTCTTGGCTACATTGATGACACGGATGCCTCCTCTACAAGCAAGACATCCGGTGCCATGAACATGGACTTCAATATGTCCCCTCCTCCTCAACAACCTAGGAAAAAGAGTGACCTAGGAGAGTGTTCAAGAAGTGCCCAAGTGTTTGAGGCACCAAAAGGTCAAGCTCAAGCTCACACCCAAAGGGCTCCTCACACTATCTTCCCTCCAACTCAAAAACAGAATGGGAAGAGTTCAATCATGCAAGCTCAGACAAGCAAGCAACCTCGTCTTGGTTATCAACAAAGGAGGAGAGATCCTATCCAACAACCAAGACAACCACAACGACAAGGGAAAACACCTATCCATGCTAAAGGAAATGGTATGATTCCTAACTTCATTCCCACTTGTCATTTTTGTGGTATTGTTGGTCATATTAGACCAAGTTGCTTGCATTATATTGAAATGTGTAGAGCTAAAAGCATGATTGACAAGAAAAAGGCTAGAGCTAAGATGCTTCATAAAAAGGAAGAAAATCATGTGCATGATCCTTTTTCATCTTGTACTCTAGAACCTTTGTCCACTAGGATTGATTTAGTGTCACCTAAGTGGAGTAATAAGAATGAACCCGCTTGCTACGAGACTAACAAGTCTCAAATAGGTTCAACTAAGTCCAAAGGACTTAGTAGGTCCATAGGACCTCATGCCCTTCCTTGAAGTGGTATGGAAAATTGACCCCATATGGGGAACTTAAGCAAAGAGAGCTATTTTGCATCTTGTCACTTGCAAAAAATTTGAAATATCTTGTGCTTCTCTTTTTGTTGCTTGAGTAAGCTTGGTTACACTATGTATACATATTTTCTATTCAATAAGTGTGATCAATGCTTGTATTGCAATCCATGTCATATTTATGTTCAAACATGCATTTTTGGACTAGGAGATATATACATAGGATTTAATTTGAATGACCTATAATGATCTCCATGACATGATGATTGCTAAAATGACATGCTAAATGCTAATCTTGAAAAGCATGTTTTGATGATTGCATTTCTTAACTGCAAATAATGTGTGAAAAAGCTTATGAGACTCAAATGAAAAAGGATCTTGTATCCATTCAAGGATTTTACAATCCAAATGTCTCTCTTTCTTTATTGGTTGAACATGTCTACTATCATAAGGATATCTTATCCGGAAAAATCAAGTAGGGTGCAAAGTCGCTCATGACATGTTTGGCTTATAAAGTTGGATATAGTTGTTCTTAAATTGAAATCAATGAAAACCTATATCCTTGCTTCTCTCTTGACATTGGTGAAATTGGTTTGAATTCATATTGAAAACCTTTGTCATTTGCTTTGCCAAATACCATGATGTTTTGGACTTAAATGCTACATGTCTTGTATGCAAAGCAATTTTTTGATTCACACATTTTCTTTAAATAAATCTCCTTGTTTCTCTCCAATAAATTGAGATTGCATAAAGTGACTTATATTGATTATGCATATACTAGAATGCTACTATCTCTCTTTGCCTTGAGTGACCCAGTTGGGGACTACTCCTTTGTCTATATCATGACAAAAAGGGGGAGTAGGTTGTGGTAAGGGGAGTTGCAAATTGTAGTAGCAATTGTGCATGTTGGGGAGAATACTAAATGAGGGGGAGTAACCCTTTGAGGGGGAGCATTTGCACATTCATACATTGCATGATGTTGTACTTAAATTCTTAAATGCAAATGCTTGTTTTATCTCACTTGATTCATCTCACCTTTTCTTATATTGGAAAGTATAGAAACTGTGCTTTCAGGGATTGATTGTTCTACTTGAGATTGAAGACTTCAAGACCATTTATCTTATCTCTTTGTAAAGTAGAAAATCATTGTAGACCCGTAGTTTCTATTATATTGTGAGGAATCAATGTGAGTGGTGGTTTTGTCACGAAATAGCCAAAGGGGGAGATTGTAAGGATTCCCATTAATTGATTGGCTTATTTCGTGGTCAAACCACATGTTGGGGTTTGGTTGTAAGGGTAGTCTAGGTGATTTGTTGAAGATCAAGACCCTTTCTAAGACCTCAAGAGGACAAGCACCAAAGGTATATCTTGTGCTTACTTTGGCTTGAAGAGTTATAGTTGCACACACACACACAACATGCATAACTCTTATTCTTGTATGGTGTGTTTATATTTTGTGTGCATTGTGCTTTATTGATTTATTCAATATCTCTTTTTGCATGTTGAATTGATTGCATCTTGTTATATGATAATGCCATGACATGATAGGCATTAGGATGCATTCAATACCCACACTTGCACTTCATGTATGTTAGTTCTTAGTGTGGAGTAATTCGTTTCCCGAAGGTTGTTCGGAAACGTCCGCGTGTGCACATTGATGTGCTTTGTTTTGCGCGATGATCGCCGGTGGAGTTGCCTTTGGCTTCTCCTTGGTTTCACCATTTTTGGTGAAACGGCGGTTGAGTTCGGCGGCCTGGTCGCCGTTAGAAACCGCCGAATGAGACCTGATTGAAATATATCTCTCGGGTCCAAAACGGCGGTTGGGATCGGCGGTTTCATAACCGCCGAACGAAGTCGCCGAAGTTCCCCTGTTCTTCTCGGGAGCAATTCGGCTGTTCAATTCGGCGGCCTGGTCGTCGAATGAAACCGCCGATCGTGCGATTTCAGGGGCAAAATTGTCTTTTCACTTGCCCTGTTCTTGATGTCTATAAATATCACACTTTCTCATTATCTGAATAAGTTCTTTGACTCTTAAGAACCCTAATCTTCAAAGATAGATTTTGAGAGAAAATCAAATCAAGAACTCATCTTTAACCACTCAAATCAAACCCCTTTTGCATCAAATTTCATATTGCATCTCCTATGTCTATATAGAGTGCATCCATGTATGGGTTTGCATCATCACAACTTGCTTGGTAAGATTTTGATTAATTTCATCTTATTGTAGTATTTTAAATACCAAGCCATCTCTTTTAAATTACTTGTATATTTTAGATCATATGTTAAATACAAGAAAAGAGATTATTTGTGATGAATTAATTGAGTGTTGTTTTTTGATAGATATCTAGGTTTTTATAATCTATGATTATCTATGCTATTTGACATGTCATTTAGCAATTGATATCTAGGGTTGATTTAAATTGAATATATCATCATCCTAGATAAGCATTTAGAGTACCCTAGCTCTTATTGCATTAATTGAATATTCATACATATTCACATAGGGTTGTGCATCTCTTTTGAGAGATTGAAGTCTTGGTCTAGGGTTGCTATTACAGGCCCGCTGGGTAGTAGTGGTGGGTTACAGACCGGGATTGGCTGTAAACATCATTACAAGTAGTGACTTCGAGGATCAAGCAAATTGGAATAGGGTTGCTAATAAAGGCCCGCTGGGTAGAAGTGAGGGGTTACAGACCGGAGTGTTAGACGAGGTCTACATAGGTTGTAAACTTCATTTCAATTAGTGATTTCGAGTTCCGAGTGTGGCGCACTATACAGCCCGTGGTTTTTCCCAGTGGTTGGGTTTTCCACGTATACATCAAGTGTCATTTATTATTTCCGCACTATATTACACTTGTATGTATTGTTGACTTGCTAGGGGTATTTTCGTAAAATTGACATGCATGCGAAAATTGGGTAATAATTAGATAAAATCTATTCACCCCCCCCCCCTCTAGCTTTATATTGATAAACACACCTCGAGTATTTAATTACTTTCATTATCAAACACAAACTGTGCCGTCTTCTCTCGCATCGCTCCTCCACATGCGTTATCAACAATCACTTGTGAGAGTCCAGTCAATCCATCATAGAAAGATTGAACTTGTGATACTAAAGTATACTCATGGTGAGGGCACTGTGCTAAAAGTAGCTTGAATCTACCCCATGATTCATGAAAAGCATCCCCTTCCCTTTCCTGGAAATCAGCTATCATACTTCGTATTTCTTTCGTCTTTCATGAGGGAAAATACTTAGCAAAAAACTTCTGCTCAACACCGCTCCATGTGGTAACTGATCCTGCTGGTAATGCCATGAGCCACTTTTTGGCGTCGTCTCTCATGCAATACGAAAAACATCGCATGCGTAAGTGATCATCTGTCAAATTCCTGAGTGGAAAAGTAGTCACCACATTGTAATATTCCTTCATGAATTGAAGACAGTCTTCGCTTAGGTTACCACCAAAGTGCGAGAGTGTGTTGTAGTGCAAGTTTTTCAGTTCGTAATTCCTCTGGGCATCATCTAACAATATAGCTGAAGGATGTGATCCAACGGTAGGCAATGAGAATTCCTTCATCATTCGTTGATCCTGACCGTGTTCTGAACCAGTGGATGTACTGCTAGAAGAGGTTGACCCTTCCTCAAGGTCGGAGAGTCCTCTGGGATTGTCCGTCATTGTCGGTAGCCTTGCTTTGCGATCAATATTTTCAACAAAAGGTTCAAGCGGACTTCCCAAAGATCGTCTTCCGTGCATCAATTCGTGACAAGAAACCTGAAAGTACACTACAATAAACTACCAAAAGGTTAAGTGCTCAAAACAGAAAATTACTACGATTATGCAAAGATTCAATTCACTAATGTTCTAAAAAGTAACACTGTGCTCCCCGGCAGCGGGGCCATTGATTTTAACACGCCCGAACCGGTTCTACAAATGTCACTACAATTTACCCTAATCTACTCCGGTTATACTAAAGGGACACGCGAGTCTGGTGACCCTATTGCAAGTGCACAAGTCGTTACACTAGTGTAGTGAGCAAGCAAGGGTATCGTTCCCACGAGGGAGCAATAATGTGTCGCCTAATTTAGCTTATCTCTACAATTCTCTAATTATGCTAATACAAGTTTTAATTAAATTAACTAATGATTAACAAATTAACTATGCTAAGATTGAAATTGGCTAAGTAACAATTACAACTACTTGATTCAAATTCTAAATTAAAAGTTGTTAAGGGAATAGATTCATTCAAGTATAACCCTAATATCTAATCAATCATTCATTAGGTTTAATCATCTTTTCCTAACATGCATCTATTCATGTAAATTATTAAGCACTAAATTCTTAACTCTAATCACAATCTAAGGTTAGAGAAGTAATCAAAGGAGAATTATTCCATTGCTAGTAGAGAATTATAAGTTAATAATCTCTACACATAGATGCTATACTAGGAATATGCAATAAATGGTCCTATGCATACAATTTCATCAAGTTATTGCACAATAAAGAAGATTGGTGGTTGCAACCACCACTCATACAAGCATTAATGGATATATGCATAACTTGAGAAGATTATATTAATATGATTGATTATATAACAAAGGGAATACAAGAATTACATCTAATCCCCTAACAAGAGAAATTAGCTACACATAGAATCAAGATTAGAAAGATATACAATCAAAAGAAACATCACCAATTAGTAAGCTTGAGAAGTGGAAATGATCCTTCTTGCAATCCAAGCAACAAATGCTTCTATGGAAACTTGAGGTGATCACACTAAGTAACCAAAATATGGTGCTTGGTTACCTAGAAAATAGCCAAGAAAACAAACTATATCTCTTGCTTGCTAAGAACAAAATATCTAATAATATCAACTTCTCTCTATCTATTCTATCTCTCTCTAAGTCTAAGTGAAAATCTAAGTGAATGTGTGTAGATTGAGAGCATTCCTTGAGTAGTAAAAAGACATGCAGGTGTGCATGGATGAGAGAGAAGGCCTTCCGAGGACAATAGGTGGCAAAAAGACTCCATATGATTGGCTTTTGGGGTGAGCTTCGATCAACTTACAGCTTATCAGAATCGTCGGCGGGTATGTACGGCGGCTTTGTGCCCGCTGAATGATCTCGCCACAGCTGACGGCGGCTTCGTGCGGCGGGTTTTGTCTCTCCATGTAGAATGCATGAACTCGCCCAAGCTGACGGCGGCTTCGTGTGGCAGGACATATCCAGCCGAGAGGTGTGCCTGAACTTGCCGGAGTAAGGTTGCTTGCATGGCGGTTTCGTGTGGTGGGACATGTCCCGCCGGGCAGAATGTATGAATCCGCCGGCCCTACTTTTCTTCTGTTTTCTGCATATTTTGCACTCTTTTTGTCACTTTGGACAAAAATGCCCTTGAAATGCCTATTTTACCTGAAAAGACTTAATTACAACATTAAACACATAGAATGCTTAGAAAACGGTTACAAAAACAAGGTAAACGGGGCGCTAAATGTAAACATTTGGAGCGCGATCACTCTCCACTTGGGTTTTCTCTTTTATCTCATTCTCTTTGTATTTCTTGTTTTCTTAGATGTGTAATCCCCAATTGGGAATATTTGTAAACCTAATTTGTGCTCAATATATATGTGGTTGTTTTTATATCCAATTTGTGTTTTGATTCATTCTTGATTGTTGTAGAATATATCTCTTATTTTGAAATGCATGTTTATGGATTATTGGAAGTTAATATGTACTCATGAATGGGATTAGGAGTAGATTAATGTAAATTAAAAGTAGTTTAATCAAATATCCCATTTTGTGTTTGTATGTTGATGGAAGGTTGAAATTGCATATTCATGGATGGGTTTAAGTGACTTAGTGTTAGGATTGTGCCTTTGGAGGGGCTCTCCGGGCATAGTCTTGGCTAATTAGCTAGCAAGAATGGATGAACCTATTAATTGCCACATTATATGAGGTTTGGTTCTATGTTCTTGTTAACAATTGGACTTTAGCTATTTCTCATTCTATGGGCTCTAGGTGAGTTATGGTCGGAGATAAAATTACTCTTTCCACATTCATTAGACTTTCACATTGCCATTTTTCATTGCGAAGCTATCATTATGGCTCAATGTTGTTTTGTTTGTAGAATTGGTTCACATATGTTGGTTGCGGTTTTGTGTTTGAGAGGTTCTCAACACACTCTTCAACCATTAGCTCTATGAATGGGTATAAATCAGATTGAGGCAAGAATGAACCCTTAACCAAAATTGGATGTCCTTAATGTCTAACAACCACTATTTGTGCACTTATGTATGGTGAACTTGTTGAACCTTGTGTGACCATTTTCATGCATCTCTCCTATACACCATTTTATTTATCATTTTAAACACCATTCTCACCCTTCCATATTCTCTTTGTTTTTATTTATTTTCATATCCATTCTCTACACACACACACACACCACATTGTACATATATTTCACACACATTCTAGGGAAAAATACAGTCAACGCAGCGGAAGCGAGACTAAAAAGGGGTTTTAGTACAATTTAAAATTTTTCCATATTTGAACCTTAACCCTTTAATCAATTAAACATACGTATCAAAAAGTAACATACCTCTTGTCGTGTGATCCGATTGACTTGCGTCGATGGTAATACGCAAGATCTTCTAATCCAATCACGAACGTGAATCACCTAGGAGCGTGGTCTCCTTTTCTTTGAATTGCATACCTGAAGGATGGAAATCAAAATCTCTTCTCTTGATCGTTAGTCACAATAAATTCCAAGAGATTACAAAGAATGTTCCGGTCACTTTTGAATTCATAATCGTTAGATCGAAACTCGCGTGAACTTTATTCGAAATTGTGCACAAAACCTTTTGGTGTAAAAGTTACCAGTGCACTATCGAAATAAGAACAATCTCTTCTCACTTTTCTCTTGGCCGAAAATAATCACACTAGTCTCAGAGTTGGATTTTATTTTTCTCAAGCAAAAGAAATAACTCTCAAGTCCAAGACCTAGGGTTTACCAAATTCTATATCAAGAATATATATATATATATATATATTTGCCGCAAATTACTTGCCAAAATATATATATATATATATATATATATATATGTCTATATACAAATTATATATACATATGACTTTCTGCATATATTAAAATATATGCCCATCACTTCATGCATTTATGAATTATATATTTCCCGCATGACTTTATGCATATATTAAATATATATATATCGCATAACTTTATGCATATATAAATTTTTTTTTTATATATTCTGCATTCTTACATGCCTATATATTATATATTTGTATATCACTTGAATTCTTCTTGCCTTTATAAATTATCCAAACCCTAATCCAACTCTTTAGTGTATTTGTGACTATATAAAAAGACTTCCTTATTTGATTAGATAAATAAATTCCTTTTATTTATCTACTTACCAAATATAGTCTTTAATATTTATTATACTACCAACAATAGTATAATACTAAGAAACATATTTCCTAGTCAGAAAATTTTTTTGATTCTTAATGAAATAATTAATTAATAAATTAATTAATTCCCATTTAATTAAATAATAAAACAAAATAATATATTAGACTAATATATTAGCCTTGCCGCCCAAGTAACTATACATGGGCCATGTATTATTCTTCCATTTTATTTAATCCATTGGACCTTAAATAAAAAGCGCACATGTGAACTAGACCCATTCTTACTAAAAAAAACAAGCCCACATGCCTTTTATTAATATATTAATATAATTTAACAGCCCATTAAATAAATAATGTGCAAATTATATTCTTAATATATTAATTACAATTCTAGATGGACCCATAAATTGGTCCGGTAGAATATATCAAGTGATCCATGTAAGTCCGTGTGGATTGGAGATCTTAGCGGGCTATCTAAATTTAAGCTTCAATAGACATAACATAATCACAATCAACAAATGATTCACTTAGGTCCGATCTATTAATTTTAGTTCATTCCACTAAAGAACTAAAATTGCACTCTTAAATAAAGATAGAATAAGTAAATGTTTCTCATTCGTACCCTAGACAATCTTATTGGAGATGGTGTATCCTCGTGAAGAATATCAGTAATCGCCAAGAGCTCATAGACCGCCTATAGCTCTTTAAGTTACCATATTTCCTCATATGACCACATTTTGAACTTGGATATTTTGACTTGTCCAAAAGCCATGTTTCAATAGACACTATTGAAAACTTAACGTTAAGATTTAATATCCAATACCTCAAAACATCCATATGATGATATTCTACTCTCATTTAATAAATGGAGTCACGATGTCTATATCTATAAATGAAGTCCTCTATCGATTAACAAATGAATACCACCAAACTATCGAGGATAGACTATGCTATATAATTGTACTCATTGATAACTCAAATGATAACACTTGAAACCATAAGTCCATCATTTATCTCATGATTAAGATAGACTCTCCGATTGTCCTGCTAATGAAAAGACTTTTATCTACTGACGGTTCTAGATAAAGTATTTCATTGTGATCCAGTTCAATGCACCTAGTGCACTAGATCTTTTACTCAAAGCCACTTTGATGATTTTAGACTCATCATAACACATTTGATCCCACTCAAATGCCAGTAAAAGAATCTACAACTTTAACAAGATAAAGGTGCCCAACCTTTACCTTAAATTGTGAACATTATTCAAGACTAACTAAAGAATTGTGTCTACCTCATACATATCCAGATGTACGAACAATTCTTCTTTTCTCATAGTCTTTTGACCTTATGATTATTTACTTTTGACAATTATAATAATTAAACTATAATTGCTATAAGATTTGTTAAACCAGAAATCACATTATTAATATGAATAGATTGTCAAAAACACTATTACACTCTTGCTATTGAGCATAATCTTAACAATCTCCCACTTACGCTATAGCAAATGTGTCATATCTGTAGGGAAAAATACCGTAGTACACGCAGCGGAAGCGAGACTAAAAAATAGATTTAGTATGTTTTAAAATTTTTCCTTTGATGAACCTTAACCCTTTAAATTAATTAAACATACATATAAAGTAACAAAAAGTATAATACCTTTTGTCGCGTGATCCGATTGACTTACGTCGATGGTAATCCGCAAGATCTTCAATCCTAGCACGAACGTGAATCACCTAGGAGCATGGTCTCCCTTTTCTTTGAATTGCGTACCTGAGAATGGACAAACAAAACTTTCTTTTTCTTTTGTTAGTCACAAAACAACCAAAAGACTACAAAGATTATTCCGGTCACTTTTGAATTCACAATCGTTAGATCAAAACTCGCGTGAACCTTATTCGAAATTGTGCACAAAACCTTTTGGTGTAAAAGTTACCAGTGCACTATCGAAATAAGAACAATCTCTTCTCACTTTTCTCTTGGCCGAAAATAATCACACTAGTCTCAGAGTTGGATTTTATTTTTCTCAAGCAAAAGAAATAACTCTCAAGTCCAAGACCTAGGGTTCTTCAAAATATACAAAGAATATATATATATCTATATCTTTTGTGGCCGCTTTCTTCTATGCCAAAATATATACTTAATTGCACCATATATTGTATATAAAAGTCAATATATATATATATTTCTTTTATATGTCTGCTGCACCATATATATATATAGTATATATGACCGTGCACCATATCTTATATATATGTCCGTGCGCTTTATATATATATATATATATATATATATATTCCGGCAATAAATCGCCGTAAATATTTTATATATATCTAAATATTGAGGCCGAAATCCTTTACCATTTAGGATTTGTGTCTTTTGACTTAAATCCTAATCCTAGGTAGATTTCCTTAGAATTCCAAACCCTAATCCAACTCTTTAGTGTATTTGTGACTATATAAAATACTTCCTTATTTGACTAGATAAATAAATTCCTTATTTATCTACTTACCAAATAAAGTCTTTTATTTTATTTATACTACCACAATAGTATACTACTAAGAAACATATTTCCTAGTCAGAAAAAGATTTTTGATTTTTAATTAAATAATTAATTAATCAATTAATTAATTTCCATTTAATCAAATAATAAAAATAAAAAATATAATATCATATATATATCTCGGCCATGTGCCATATATATTAATATATCTATATATTGTTTTTCTCTTTTATTAAATCCATTGGACCTTAATAAAAGGCCCACATGTGAACCAGACCCATTCTTACTAAAAGAAACAAGCCCACATGCCTTTCATTAATATATTAATATAATTGATCAGCCCATTAAACAAATAATGTGGAAATTATATTCTTAATATATTAAATGCAATTCTAGATGGACCCATAAATTGGTCCGGTAGAATATATCAAGTGATCCATGCAAGTCCGTGTGGATTGGGGATCTTGGCGGGCTATCTAAATTTAAGCTTCAATAGACATAACCTAATCACAATCAACAAATGATTCACTTAGGTCCGATCCATTAATTTTAACTCATTCCACTAAAGAGCTAAAATTGAACTCTTAAATAAAGATAGAATAAGAAGATGTTCCTCATTCATACCCTAGACAATCATGTTGGAGATAGTGTATCCTCGTGATTAATATAAGTAATCGCCAAGAGTTCATAGACCGCCTATAACTCTCCAAGTTACCATATTTACTCATATGACCACGTTTTGAACTTGGATATTTTGACTTGTCCAAAAGCCATGTTTTCAGTAGTCACTATCGAAAACTCAACGTTGAGATTTAATATCCAATTACCTCAAAACATCCATATGATGATATTATACTCTCATTTAATAAATGGAGCCACGATGTCCATATCTATAAATGAAGTCCTCTATAGATTAATAAATGAATATCACCAAACTATCGAGGATAGACTATGCTATATAATCGTACTCATTGATAACTCAAATGATATTACTTGCAACCATAAGTCCATCATTTATCTCAGGATTAGGATAGACTTTCCAATTGTCCTGATAATGAAAAGACTATTATCTATTGACGGTTCTAGATAAAGCTTTTCATTGTGATCCAGTTCAATGCACCCAGTGCAGTAGATTCTTTTACTCGAAGACACTCCGATGATTTTATACTCATCATATCTCATTTGATCCCACTCAAATGCTAGTAAAAGAATTCTACAACTTTAACAAGATAAAGGTGCCCAACCTTTAACTTAAGTTGTGAACATTATTCAAGACTAACTAAAGAATTGTGTCTACCTCATACATATCTAGATGTACGAACAATTCTTCTTTTCTCATAATCTTTAGACCTTATGATTATTTACTTTGACAATTATAATATTAAACTATAAATGCTATAAGATTTGTTAAACCAGAAATCACTTTATTAATATGAAAAAGATTGTCAATTACAATATTACACTCTTGCTATTGAGCATAACCCTAACAATATCTCTCATTCCCATGTACCCCTATATACAATTTCCCTTAAAAGATGATACTTCCTTTCAATGTGTTTTCCTCTCTTGCAACTTCTTGGTTCTTTCGAATTAGCCACTGCTCCACTGTTGTCACAGTAGATGGTGTTCTGCTTATTCGCACTGGGAACCACTTCCAAGTCAATCAAGAATTGGTGGAGCTAAACAGCCTCTTTGGCAGCCTCGCATGCGGCAACATACTCAGCCTCCATGGTGGAATCAGCATTACATGTTTGCTTGATACTCTTCCATATGACTGCTCCTCTTCCAATAGTAAACACATATCCTGATGTGGATTTTCTGGAGTTAGAATCTGATTGGAAATCAGAATCTGTATACCCAACGAGAATCAAATCCCCTCCAGAGTATACAAGCATATTATCTCTTGTTCTCTTGAGATACTTAAAAATATGCTTGACTGTCGTTCAGTGATCAGGACCAGGTTTCGATTGAAACCTGTTAACTATGCCAACAACAAAACAAATATCTGGTCTAGTGCAAAGCATTGCATACATGAGACTTCCAACTGCCGAGGCATATGGAACTCTACTCATGAATAGCTCTTCATGCTCGTTCTTAGGAACTTACTCCTTAGAAAGTTTGATTCCATGTCTGAAAGGTAACATGCCTTTCTTAGAATCCTGCATGGAAAACCTAGACAAGATTTTGTCTATGTATGAAGCTTGGGATAATGCAATCATTTTATTCTTTATATCCCTTATTATTTGGATACCTAGAATAAAACTTGCTTCTCCTAAATCCTACATATCAAATTGTTTTGCTAACCATTCTTTTACTAATGTCAATACACCTACATCGTTTCCAATGAGTAGTATATCATCAACATAAAGAATTAGGAAAACCAACTTGTCGCCTTTAATCCTTTTGTAAACATAAGGTTCGTCAAGATTCTGAATAAATCCAAAATTTTTCACAGCTTGATCGAACCTTATGTTCCAGGATCTGGATGCTTGCTTCAATCCATATATGGATTTCTGCAACTTGCATACCTTTTCCATTTGGCCATTTTCAATGAATCCTTCTGGTTCCATCATGTAGATGCTTTCATCAAGACTTCCATTAAGGAAAGCTGTCTTGACGTCCATTTGCCAAATCTCTAGATCTAAAGATGCTGTAATGGATAAGAGTATCCTAATGGATTTAAGCATGGCCACAAGAGAGAAGGTTTCCTCGTAATCGATACCTTCTTTCTGTGTGTAACCTTTAGCTACCAATCTAGCTTTAAAAGTTTCCACCTTTCCATCCATACCTCTTTTCCTCTTGTATACCCACTTGCACCCAATGGGTTTTATCCCTTTAGGCAAGTCTACAAGGGACCAGACTTTGTTATCGAACATGGATTCAATCTCAGATTGCATTGCCTTTTGCCAATGGCGACAATCAACATCCTCCATTGCTTCCTTATACGTGTAGGGATCATCGTCGTCCAAGAGATTCTCCATTGATTCTCCCAGACCGATGTAGCTCTTGGGTTGTGTACTAACCCTCCCACTACGACGAGGAATGGTAGGTTGTTGATTTTGTGTTGGAGTGGAACTTACAATTAGGCTAGGTTGTAAAACCTCTTGTGGAATTGTATCTTCTGACATCTCATTCAGGACAATTCTACTTTTGGGCACAAAATCATTCATATAGTCCTTTTCCAGAAATTTAGCATTTGTCGAAACAAATACTTTTAGATTTGAAGGACTACAGAAATAATATCCTTTAGTTCCTTTTGGATACCCCACAAATATACATGTTTCCGAACGGGACTCCATCTTTTCTGTCTTTCCTTTTAACACATGTGCAGGACAACCAAATATCCTTAAATGTTGTAAACTAGGCTTTAGCCCAGTCCACAACTCATGCGGTGTTTTCAGGAACCGACTTAGATGATACAACGTTTAGAATGTATATTGCAGTTTGTAGAGCATATCCCCAAAAGGAAAGGGAGTGTTGAATAACTTAACATAGACCTAACCATATCCAAAAGAGTTCTATTTCTCCTTTCTGCTACCCCATTCTGTTGAGGTGTACCTGGTGCAGAAAACTGAGAAACTATCCCATTATCAATAAGATATTGTTGAAACTCACCAGATAGATATTCTCCACCACAATCAGATCTCAAGATTTTTATGTGTTTCTCAAGCTGATTTTCTACTTCAGCTTTGAATGCTTTGAACATGTCAAAAGCATCCGACTTATGTCTCATGAGATACACATAGCCAAATCTCGAGTAATCATCTGTGAAGGTGATGAAGTACTCATATCCACCTCTAGCTTGAATGCTCATAGGACCACATACATCAGTGTGTATTAGTCCTAAACATTCAGTGGCTCTTACGCTTTTGGCCGAGAACCTTTAAGTCACTTAAAGGTCCGTCACTATCCAATATAATAATCCTATTAAGGTTAATATGACCTAGGCGTAAATGCCATAGGTAGGTTTCATCTATTGATAATTTTACTCTTTTATGATTAGGTTCCGTTAATACTGTGTCTAACGAGTGAGAGATATTTCTATGCAAAAAGAACAGACTGTTTTCCAATGTACTTTTGCAAATAATTTTGTCATTCTTACTAATAATAAAAACTTTATTAAAAGTAACCGAATATCCAAATTTATTTAAACAAGAAACTGAAATTAAATTCCTCTTGAATTGAGGTACATAATAAACGTCTATCAATTCTAAATGCCTACTAGAATTAATATTAACTCTAATATCTCCCACTGCACTTGCAGACACTAACGTTCTGTTGCCCAAACGCAAGTTGATTTCATTTTTATTCAGTATTTTCCTTTCCTTGAACCCTTGCAAGGAATAACAAACATGATTAGTGGCTCCAGAGTCTATGATCCAAGAATCTGTAGAATCTGCCAAAAAACATGTTTCAAGATAATTAACTTTACCTTGTTCCTTCTTGTTCTGAGACTTTAGGCAATTACTTTTCCAATGTCCCTTTTCACCACAAAGAGAGCACTTCCCTTTGATCTTGGTTACTATCTTGGTAGGCCCAAGTTGCTTTTTCTTCTGTTGTTTCTTGGCCTTCTTACGGGTCTTAACAGTAGCAACTTTACTAACCAAATGAATCTCTTGACTTGTGCCATTAGATTCACAAGTATGAGCAAGTGGCTTAGGAATAGATAGAATAAATTTATGTTTTTCAACTTGCAGCAACAACACAATTTTCCTTTTCCATGTGATATAATTATTACCAGTTAAAGTTTTATCTTTTAGGATGTTCATAAGTGATGGGGTCATGATTTCTGAATAAAACAAAACATATATAAGTAAATAATCATGATAAAGCACTTTTAAATATTTATCTTGAATTAAATAAATAACTCAATCGTAAAAATTCAATGGTGATCCAACACCCATAAATGTTACGCCTCCTTTGGGAGTACGAACATTTACTAGTTGGACTAGGTCCCACCTAATTGTTAACATAACAACCAGCGTTTTCAATTTTAACCTTGCGATTTTATTGACAAGAACTCTTGGGAGGATATCAGTAAAATCACATTGAGTGTGTTACCAAGATATCGACCCTCAATATTTTCTCTCACGAAAAATCCCTCCTTTAGGAGTAGATATCGTTTGAGTCAATTGTCTAGTCTATCCTTGTAAGGAAGTATATTGCTAAATTCCATTCATGGATGCCCCTTGGGGGGATTACCAATAAATAATAAAGCTCAACTAACCTTGGAGGCCATAGGCGTTGCAAAACACCTTCTCCCACTCAATTATTTAAGGCATGTGATTAAATCCCATAGAATGATTTACCAAGTTATCTAGATGCCAATTTAGATACCTAAATCATTCAATGCATGTTCATACCAAAAGAGATATATGAGTCGCACTCCTATTCTATATGACATGTTATCATACAATAACAAATATTGTAATATTTATGCATAATATAAATAGCCACAATTTTGGTCCATCCTAAAAAAGCAAGTAAATTACAATTGTTGGAATTACAAGATCTTCCTTCTTGGCGAACAAGTCTTCAAGCGGCCACAACCCATTCGCGCACCCCTTGGCTGCCTCCTATGGGCTTGCGCACCCCACAGCACCATGAAGGGCTGCCGTGCGCAGCCCATGGCTTCCATAAGGCTGTCGTGCGCAGTCCATGCCACAACAAGCGCAGCTGCACGCTAACTTGCGCGCACGCTTGTTGCTATGGTGCGCATGATTCCAAATGTGTTCCAGTTGCTTCCAATTCTTCAAAACTTTGAATCTTCGATGCTTGAATATATTACAACTTTATTTAACAAAATAAACTACTGCAAAATTTTCTTTTATTTTTTTTAATCACTGCAGTAATTTTTTACACAATAAAAACTGCACTAAATGATACAAAAAAATCTGCAGTATTTTTAAATACAATAAAAACTGCAATACTTTTAATACAATAAAAAAAAATAGTGAACCTAGCAACTACCAAGAAGGAACTTGTGACGGTAATAGGCCACCCTTCTTGTTACAATTCCGATACAAAAATTACATTGAAATTCTAGGACCAAAATCGAGCAACAACAATTAACTTTATAACAACATATATAAATCCATACATTCCACATGTAATTATATATGAGAATACCTAGAGTGCCATCTCTTTCTAAAACATGCATAATCACAATAAAAAGAAATAGATTCACGCATATATACGTTAATTAATTAAAGGGAACAACCAAGGCTCTGATACCAATTGTAGGGAAAAATACGGTCAACGTAGCGGAAGCGAGACTAAAAAGGGGTTTTAGTACAGTTTAAAATTTTTCCATATTTGAACCTTAACCCTTTAATTAATTAAACATACATATCAAAAAGTAACATACCTCTTGTCGCATGATCCAATTGACTTGCGTCGATGGTAATCCGCAAGATCTTCCAATCCAATCACGAACGTGAATTACCTAGGAGCGTGATATCCCTTTCTTTGAATTGCATACCTGAAGGATGGAAATCAAAATCTCTTCTCTTGATCGTTAGTCACAATAAATTCCAAGAGATTACAAAGAATGTTCCAGTCACTTTTGAATTCACAATCGTTAGATCGAAACTCGCCTGAACCTTATTCGAAATTGTACACAAAACCTTTTGGTGTAAAAGTTACCAGTGCACTATCGAAATAAGAACAATCTCTTCTCACTTTTCTCTTGGCCGAAAATAATCACACTAGTCTCAGAGTTGGATTTTATTTTTCTCAAGCAAAAGAAATAACTCTCAAGTCCAAGACCTAGGGTTTACCAAATTCTATATCAAGAATATATATATATATATATATATATATATATATTTGCCACAAATTACTTGCCAAAAAATATATATATATATATACAAATTATATATACATATGACTTTCTGCATATATTAAAATATATGCTCATCACTTCATGCATATATGAAATATACTTTATGCATATATTAAATATATATATATCGCATAACTTTAAGCATATATAATTTTTTTTTTTATATATTCCGCATTCTTACATGCCTATATATTATATATTTGTATATCACTTGAATTCTTCTTGCCTTTATAAATAATCTAAACCCTAATCCAACTCTTTAGTGTATATGTGACTATATAAAAAGACTTCCTTATTTGACTAGATAAATAAATTCCTTTTATTTATCTACTTACCAAATATAGTCTTTAATATTTATTATACTACCAACAATAGTATAATACTAAGAAACATATTTCCTAGTCAGAAAAAGATTTTGATTCTTAATTAAATAATTAATTAATTAATTAATTAATTCCCATTTAATTAAATAATAAAACAAAATAATATATTAGACTAATATATTAGCCTTGCCGCCCAAGCAACTATATATGGGCCATGTATTATTTTTCCATTTTATTTAATCCATTGGACCTTAAATAAAAAGCCTACATGTGAACTAGACACATCCTTACTAAAAAAAATAAGTCCACATGCCTTTAATTAATATATTAATATAATTTAACAGCCCATTAAATAAATAATGTGCAAATTATATTTTTAATATATTAAGTACAATTCTAGATGGACCCATAAATTGGTCTGGTAGAATATATCAAGTGATCCATGCAAGTCCGTGTGGATTGGGGATCTTAGCAGGCTATCTAAATTTAAGCTTCAATAGACATAACCTAATCACAATCAACAAATGATTCACTTAGGTCCGATCTATTAATTTTAGTTCATTCCACTAAAGAACTAAAATTGCACTCTTAAATAAAGATAGAATAAGTAAATGTTTCTCATTCGTACCCTAGACAATCTTATTGGAGATGGTGTATCCTCGTGAAGAATATCAGTAATCGCCAAGAGCTCATAGACCGCCTATAGCTCTTCAAGTTACCATATTTCCTCATATGACCACATTTTGAACTTGGATATTTTGACTTGTCCATAAGGCATGTTTCGATAGACAATATTGAAAACTTAACGTTAAGATTTAATATCCAATACCTCAAAACATCCATATGATGATATTCTACTCTCATTTAATAAATGGAGCCACGATGTCCATATCTATAAATGAAGTCCTCTATCGATTAACAAATGAATACCACCAAACTATCGAGGATAGACTATGCTATATAATCGTACTCATTGATAACTCAAATGATAACACTTGTAACCATAAGTCCATCATTTATCTCAGGATTAAGATAGACTCTCCGATTGTCCTGATAATGAAAAGACTTTTGTCTACTGACGGTTCTAGATAAAGTATTTCATTGTAATCCAGTTCAATGCACCTAGTGCACTAGATCTTTTACTCAAAGCCACTTTGATGATTTTAGACTCATCATAACACATTTGATCCCACTCAAATGCCAGTAAAAGAATCTACAACTTTAACAAGATAAAGGTGCCCAACCTTTACCTTAAGTTGTGAACATTATTCAAGACAAACTAAAGAATTGTGTCTACCTCATACATATCCAGATGTACGAACAATTCTTCTTTTCTCACAGTCTTTTGACCTTATGATTATTTACTTTTGACAATTATAATAATTAAACTATAAATGCTATAAGATTTGTGAAACAAATTATAGCATGGTGTGTATAAAACTATCTAGAAGGGGGGTGAATAGATTTTAAGCTTATTACCCAATTTTTCATGTTTAGTCAAAATTACGAAATTACCCCTAAATTGATAAAGCAATAAATCAAGTATAAAATGCGGAAATTAAATAACACTTGATTTTTACGTGGAAACCCTCACGGGAAAAACCACGGGCTAGTAAGTAAGCCACACTCGAACCTCGAATCCACTAAATGTGTAAAACGATTACAACCTAATCCTGGAAGTAATCACACACCTACCTAATCCCGGTATAAGCGAACCTAGTTCGATTGCTTGCAAATTAAGCAACCTAATCCCGGTCACAACACAAGACTTAATTCTCTAAAAAGAGATTAACACCCTAAGTGAATATATGAATATTCAAATGCAACATAGAGCAAGGGAAACCCTATATACTTATCTAAGATGATGAATTTACAATTAAAAACAATCCTAGATATTAAAGCTAAATGACATGTTAATTAGCTTAGATAATCATAGATTATAGAAACCTAGATATCTATCATAAAAACAACACTCAATCAAATCAACACAACAATCTCTATCTTGAATATTAGAATTTAATCTAAGAACAATCAAGTAATAAAAGAGATGCCATAATAAATTAAACACTAATTATGTATGATAATAGTGAAAAACTTACCAAAGCAAGTGTGATGATGAAAGACCCATGCAAGTAAGCAACCCAGATATGCTAGAGAATGCTAGATGAACTTTGATGCAAATGGATTTTGGTTTGAGTGTTTAATGAGCAAACTTGGTTGCTTTCTCTCTTAAAAATCTATCTTTTGAAAGTAGGGTTCTTGATGATTAAAAAGTCACACCCAGAAAAAGAGAAAGTGATGTATTTATAGGCATGAAAAACAGAGCATGTGAAAAGACAAGTTTTCCCCTGAAACGCACCGATCGACGGTTTCAATCGGCGGCCAGGCCACCGATCATAACCGCCAAATTGGACCTGAGAAGAACAGGGGACCAACGGCGGTTTCATTTTGCGGTTTCGTGACCGCCGATCTAACCGCTGAATCAAACCTGAGATAAAAAAATCAATCAGGTATGAACGCTGGTTTCATTCGGTGGTTTCGTGACCGCCGATTCAACCGCCGAATTAGACCGAGAGATAAAATCAATCAGGTCTTGAACGGCGATTTTGAATGGCAGTCGTGACCGTCGATCGTAACCGCAGAATTGCTCCAGACACTTCTGGAAGCAAACGGCGGTTTAATTCGGTGTCCAGGCCTCTGATCATAACCGCCGATCACCAACAAAGGTGAAAACTAAGGAGAAGCCAAGGGCATTCTCCGTAGGCGGTCCTCACGTTAAACCAAGCACATTCTAGTGCATGCGCGGACGTTTCCGAAAACTATCGGGAAACGAATTACAAGACAACAAGACACAATTACACATAACAATATATAACAAATAAGTGCAAGTGTGAAATGTGACAAGTGAAGAGAATGCACACATATGCAATGTATGTTAAGTGTGTGTGTGCAACTAATCTCTTTAAAGAAAAGTAAGCACATAGAAATTTACCTTCGGTGCTTATCAAGACGAGGTCTTCAAAGGGCTTGAGCAATAACAACAACACTTAAGCTACCCTTACAAAGAACCCCAATATGTGGTTTGTCCACGAAATGAGCCAATCAACAAATGGGAACCTTACAATCTCCCCCTTTGGCTATTTCGTGACAAAACCACCACTCACATTGATTCCTCACAATAAAAAATAGAAACTACGGGACTACAATGATATTCTACATTACAAAGAGATAAGAAAATGTAACCTGAAGTCTTCAACCTCTTGTAGAATAATCAATCCCTGAAAATCAAGTTTCTAACATTTCCAATACAAGCAAGAAGTGAGATGAATCAAGTGAGAGCAAAAACAAGCATTTGCATTTAAGAAATTAGGTACAACATCATGCAATGTATGTATATGCAATGCTCCCCCTCAACGGGTTACTCCCCCTCAATGAATGTTCTCCCCAATATGCACAATTGCTTCTATATTTTGCAACTCCCCTTACCATATCATACTCCCCCTTTTTGTCATGATATAGGCAAATGAGGAGTCCCCAATCGGGTCACTCATAGCAATGAGAGATAGAAGCATGCAAGATATTTGCCTATTCAATATAAGTCACTTTATGCATCTCAATTAATTGGAGAGAAACAAGGAGATTTATTTTTAAAAAAAATGTGTGAATCAAACATGCTTTGCATACAAGACATGTAGCATTCAAGTCCAAAATACAATGGTATTTGGCAAATCAAATAACAAAGGTTTCTAATAAGAATTCAAACCAATTTCACCAATGTCATGAGTAAAGCAAGGATATATAATTTATTGATTTCAATTTAAGAACAACAATATCCAACTTTATTAGCGAAACATGGCATGAGCGACTTTGCACCCTTTTTGATTTTTCCGGATAAGATATCCATATGATAGTAGCCATGTTCAACTAATAAAGAGAGAGAGACATTTGGAATATAAATTCCTTTGAACGGATACAAGATCCTTTATTCATTTTGAGTCTCATAAGCTTTCACACAAGTTTTGCATTTTAAGAATATGCAATCATCAATTCATGCTTTTCATATGAGCATGTTATATGAATTTCATGCTTTTTCATTTGACATTAGCATGTTATTAAAGAATCATCATGTCATGGAGATAACCATAGGTCATTCAAATCATACTTCCTATATACATCTCCTAGTCCAAAAATGCATGTTTGAACATAAATATGACATGGATTGTAAACAAGCAAGGTTCACACTTATTGAATTGAAAACATATATACATATGTGCAACCAAGCTTACTCAAGCAATTAAAAGAAGAGGCATAAGTTATTTCGAATTTTTTGCAAGTTACAAGAATGCAAAAATAGCTCTCTTTGCTTGAGTTCCACATATGGGGTCAAATATAAATCACATCACTCCACAAGACATATCCCAATAGATCTACTTAGTGTTTTAAATCGAGTAGAATCTAAGGGTTTAGTAAATAGGTCTGCAAGTTGATCATTAGTACCTAGATGTTCAAGTACTATGCATTTATTTTCAACAAGCTCTCTAATGAAATGATGGCGGATGTCAATATGCTTAGTTCTAGAATGTTGCACCAGATTCTTGGAAATATTAATGGCACTTATGTTATCACAAAAGAGAGTGAGAGTACCTTGGTTGAATCCGTAGTCTACTAGCATTTGCTTCATCCATAGGAGTTATGTGCATCCACTCCCCGCGGCTATGTACTCGGCCTCGGCCGTGGACAAGGAAATTGAGTTTTGCTTCTTGCAAAACCAAGACACCAAGTTGTTGCCTAGGAAGAAGCAACCGCCCGATGTGCTTTTCCTATCATCATAATTTTCTGCCCAATCCGCATCACTAAAGCCTACAAGACTAGCATTAGTGTCAAACGAGTACCAAATCCCATAGTTGGATGTCCCATTCACATAGCGAATGATTCTCTTTAAGGAAGAAAGATGGGACTCCTTGGGATCCTCTTGGCACCTAGCACACACACCCATACTAAAAGAGATATCGGGCCTACTTGCGGTCAAATAAAGCAAGCTACCAATCATGCCACGATATAACGTTTGTTCTACACTTTTACAACTAGCATCCTTGCTTAGCTTCAAAGTGGTACTCATGGGTGTATCACAATGTTTGGCATTTTCAAGACCAGACTTCTTCACTAGGTTTTTAGCATATTTGGCTTGGGTTATGAAGATCCCATCATCTAATTGCCTAATTTGCAAACCTAGGAAGTAACTAAGCTCACCAACAAGACTCATCTCAAATTCATGAGACATGATATCAACAAATTGTTGGACCTTGGTGTTGTTGGTAGAGCCAAAAACTATATCATCAACATATATTTGAGCTATGAAAAGCTCATCATTGTCTCTCTTGATGAATAGTGTCTTGTCAACACTACCCCTTGATTGTTACTGTCAACAAGAAATTGAGTGAGGCGCTCATACCAAGCCCTCGGTGCTTGTTTCAACCCATATAGAGCCTTCTTGAGGCGATAGACATGGTTGGGGTGGTGTGCATCCACAAACCCCTTGGGTTGTTCAACAAACACTTCCTCTTGCAAGAAGCCATTGAGGAATGCACTCTTAACGTCCATTTGGTGCAATTTGAACTTGTGCACATAAGAGATGGACAAGAGAAGCCTAATGGACTCTAAACGGGCAACGTGAGCAAAAGTCTCCTCAAAGTCGATACCCTCAATTTGAGAGTACCCTTGTGCTACAAGTCTAGCCTTGTTCCGCACTATGTTGCCATCCTCATCGGATTTGTTCCTATAAATCCACTTAGTGCCTATCACATTAGTGTTATTAGGCCTAGGAATTAGAGTCCAAACCTCATTCCTTTCGAATTGGTTTAGCTCTTCTTTCATGGCAAGAACCCAAAATTCATCGTTCAAGGCTTCATCAACCTTTTTGGGTTCAATTTGAAAGGTGTAGCATGTGTAGCTAATTAGATTAGCTATTTGACGACTAGTTCAACACCCTCATTTACCTCTCCAATGATGTCATTCTTATCATGGAGTTGTCTAACCCATGGAACGGGTTCTTTAGAGTTCAAGAGAGGAACTCTATCAATAGGTTGTGTGTCCTCATAATTACCATTGGACGTCCCAACATTGGGAGTCTCCACAACCTTCTCCAAAGGAGAATCATCATCTAAAACAACCTCCTCCTCATGGTTACTAGACTTAAGCCTTTCATCATCAAAGACAACATTAGATGATTCCATGACACTTAGAGTCTTTAAATTGAAACCTTTATAGGCTGTACTATTTAAGGCATAGCCAATAAATATACCCTCATCACTCTTAGCATCAAATTTGCCAAGTTGATCACGGTCATTTAGAATGTAGCATTTGCTTCCAAAGGAGCGGAAGTAGCTAACATTTGGCCTTTTGCCTTTGCATAGTTCATAGGAGGTATTTCTAGTTCCGGGCCTTAGGAAAACTCTATTTCCTATATAGCAAGCCGTATTGACGGCTTCGGCCCATAGGTTCCTAGGGACATTGTTGCTAAGCCATATCACACGGGCCATCTCTTGAAGGACCATATTCTTCCTCTCAACAACTCCATTTTGTTGAGGTGTCCTAGGAGCCGAAAACTCATGGGAGATGCCTAAATCATTACAATAGGTTTCAAAGGTGGCATTCTCAAATTCCCTCCCATGGTCACTTCTAATCCGTTTAATGCTTTTAATGTTTAAGTTCATTTCATTTTGAATTTTATTACAAAGTATTTTAAACTTATCAAAAGTTTCGGATTTTTCTCTAAGAAAATATGTCCATGTAAATCTAGAGAAATCATCAACACAAACAAAAATGTATCTCTTTCCACCTAAGCTTTCGGTTTGCATAAGACCCATAAGGTCCATGTGGAGAAGCTCTAGGGGCTCCTTGGTGGAGAGATACTTACCCTTTTTGTGCATGCTTTTGGTTTGTTTTCCTTGTTGGCAAGGTCCACAAACACCATTGGCTTTCTTCCCAAGCTTAGGGAGGCCTCTCACACAATTGAACTTTCCAAGGGTTCGTAAATCCCTAAAGTTCATGTGGCCAAGTCTTTCATGCCAAAACTCAATTTGCTCATCCATGGACACATTGTTTGAGACTATTCTAGCTTCAAGACAATAGCAATTGTCGCTAGATCTCATACCTTTCAACAAGGTTTGTCCATCGGGCTTTAGGATAGAGCAATCATCTTTACAAAATAAGACGGAATATCCTTCATCACTAAGGTGTGATATGCTTATTAAATTGGCTTTCAAGCCATCAACAAATAAAGCATCGGATAAGGAGGGTAATCTGGGAACGGAAATGGTTCCTTTCCCTACAACTTTCTTTTTGGATCCATCACCAAAAGTGACATATCCTCCTTCCTCCATAACAAGAGTCTCGAAGAAACTCTTGTTTCCCGTCATGTGCCTAGAGCACCCACTATCTAAATACCAAAAATTAGAAGAATTTGCCTTCAAGGCTATTTGAGCAACATGGCAAACATTTTCATTCTTTCTAATCCACCTAGAAACAATCTTAGCTTTTTTAGTGGTCTTTGGCACATGGGCTCTAGATGTTCTAGGATCATGCATAATAATATTATCATTCCTAGGAACATGCATCATGGCTCTTTTCTTTTTCTTCTCAATCATGCTTCTAGTTTTGCACATTTTAATATATCGAAAGCAATGTGGTCTAATATGACCATCAAATCCACAAAAATGACATATAGGAGTAAAATAAGGAATCATACCTTGTCCTTGTCTTTGTGGATGAATGGGTTCAATCCATCTTTGTTGTTGAACCGGTCTAGATTGCTTCCTAGCTTGAGGTTGCATGATTGGTCTCTTTCCTTTGTGAGCCACTTGTGGAGGAATGTTGGCTTGAGGGACCCTAGAGGGTTGAGCTTGAGGTTGCCTTCTTGGCCCCATCTTCACTTTTGCATTTGAACATTGTCCTATTTCTAACTTCTTCCTAGGAATTTGCACAAATGAAGTTTCTTCATTTCTCAAACTCTTAACAAACACGGTCTTGTTAAAGATTGAGATCTTCTTCCCATCTTCATACCCAAGACCCCTCTTGTCACATGGACTCTTTCCAACACCAAGCATATGGTCAAGCTTCTTGGTGCTAGAATCCATCCTAGTCATAGACTCTCTTACTTCTTCAAGCTCCCTCTTTAGACTTTCTTCATTCCTCCTAGATAAGACTAACTCCTTACTTAGCTTATCTTCTATCTTCTTGAATTTTTCCACTTGTTCACTTAAGTGGTCATTATGAGATAAAAGCTCAAGATTCTCTTCTCTTAACATCTTGATCTTTCTTGTGCTTTTGATTGCTAAATCATTAAACTCGGCATGGTATTTAGCAAGCACCTTTTTCTCCACAAAACCATTTATGGAGTTAGAAGAGGAATCACTTTCTTCTCTACTTGAGTCACTTTCCTCTTGACTCATTTCCTCTCTTTCACTAGCACTTTTGCTTTTATGGGAGGAGGCAAAAGCTAGGAGGTTAGCCATGAGCTCTTCATCACTTGAAGACTCATCTCCCTCAATGGAGTCATCACTACTACTACTCCATGTGGCGGCCATCACTTTACCTTTCTTTTTGACATTTTGATTAGCACATTCGGGGGCAAAGTGACCTATGCCACCACACTCGAAGCATCGGACCCCTTTCCTTTCGGTCTTCTCTTTCCTAGGCTCAAACGTGTTGTAGGTGAAACAAATTATAGCACGGTGTGTATAAAGCTATCTAGAGGGGGGGTGAATAGATTTTACGCTTTTTACCCAATTTTTCGTGTTAGTCAAAATTACGAAAATGCCCTCAAGATAATTTAAACAAGCAAGTGTAATATGGTGCGGAAATTAAAACAACACTTGGTTTTTACGTGGAAACCCTCACGGGAAAAACCACGGGCTATGTAAGTAAGCCACACTCGAACCTCGAATCCACTAAATGTGCAAACGATTACAACCTAATCCCGGAAGTAATCACACACCTACCTAATCCCGGTATGAGTGAACCTAGTCCAATTTGCTTGCGTTCTAAGCAACCTAATCCCGGATGCTACACACAAGACTTACTTTCTCTATGAAGAGAATACAACCCTAAGTGAATATATGTGAATATCCAAAATGCAACATAGAGCAAGGGAAACCCTATATGCTTATCTAAGATGATTAATATGCAATTAAGAGCAATCCTAGATATCAAAACTAAATGACATGTCAATTAGTTTAGCTAATCAATATTAAGCACAAAACCTAATATGCAAGCACAATATAAAATCTCAAACATACATCATACTCATCTCAATATTGTATCTAAAGCATACAAAATAACAAACAAGAAATTAATTGAGATTGCTAGATAAGAGAAACACAAAACATGTAAGATATTAGTGAAAAGCTTACCAAGCAAAGTATGATGAAGATTCCATGCTAGATGACATCTAGATGATCTAAGATGATGCTAGATGATGATTGATGATCATGAAAAAGTGTTTGAGAATCAAGAATGGAGTTCTTGGAATTTTTCTTCTCTTTGAAAAATATCCTAAGTATGAATTCTGAATATGAACTCTCTTAATTGACCTAAAGTCAAAGTGGCATATATATAGGGGGCCAAATCAAAGTGTGGTCGTTTAAGTAAGTTTCAAAGAAACGCGCCAATCGGCGGTTTCAATCGGCGGCCAGGCCGCCGTTCATGACCGCCGAAATGAGCTCGTGAAGAACAGAGCATAAACGGCGGTTCATTCGGCGGTTTCGTGACCGCCGATTCCAACCGCCGAAACAGAACAGAGAGATCAAAATCAACCAGGTATGAACGGCGGTTTCGAACGGCGGTTTCATGCCCGCCGTTTCAACCGCCGAATTAGACTGAGAGATAAACCAATCAGGTCTTGAAACAGCGGTTTCGAACGGCGGTCGTGACCGCCGATCTTAACCGTAGAAATGCTTCAGACCAATCTGGACTGAAACGGCGGTTTCATTCGGTGGCCAGGCCGCCGATCATAACCGCCGATCACCTAGATAGGTGAAAACCAAGGAGAAGCCAAGGGCATTCTCCATAGGCGGTCCTCGCGCTAAATCAAGCACATTCTCGTGCATGCGCGGACGTTTCCGAAAGTTATTGGGAAACGAATTACACAACAACATGACACAATTACACACAACAAAATATAATAAATAAGTGCAAGTGTGAAATGTGACAAATGAAGAGAATGCACACATATGCAATGAATGTTAAGTGTGTGTGTGCAACTAATCTCTTCAAAGAAAAGTAAGCACATAGAAATTTACCTTCGGTGCTTATCAACACGAGGTCTTCAAAGGGCATCGAACAATAAGACCAATACTTAGGCTACCCTTACAAAGAACCCCCACAAATGTTTTGATCACGAAATAAGCCAATTAAAAACAACGGGAATCCTTACAGTAGGAACCCTTTTTCTTGTAGTTTTGACCTTTGGAACCAAAGTCCTTTTTCCCGAACTTCATGACCCTCTTGAATCTCTTCACAAATAATGCAAGGTCTTTGTCTGAGTCATTCTTCTTTGCCTCCTTTTCATCCTTGGAGGTTTTCAAAGCAATTCCTTTTTGCTTTTTAGGAGGTATGGAGATAGGACCCTTCCTAGACTCATAAGCTAGAAGTCTCCCAATCACCTCACTCGGCTTCATATCCTTATATCCACTATTTTCTTCTAAAGCTGTTACTTTTGATTCAAACCTATCCGGAAGAGATCTCATAATCTTTTGCTTGATTCTCCTATCCGAATATGGATCACCAAGTTGATGACTTTGGTTGACTATGTCCATCAACTTGATCTTAAAGTCGTTGAAGCACTCATTCTCCTCCATCTTAAGCATCTCAAATTGAGTTTGGAGGACTTGAAGCTTAGAGTACTTCGCCACTTCGGTTCCCTCATGTGCAATCTCTAGGATGTCCCAAGCCTCCTTAGCTATCCTAGTATTTTGAATCAATTTGTATTGATTTTCGTCCATAGCACATAAGATGGCATGCATCGCCTTCCCATTCCACTTTGAAGCCTCAAACTCTTGCGTGTTCCATTGCGCCTTAAGCTTCAATACTTCTTCTCCTCCACCACCGGGAGTCATCTTGGGTAGATCATATCCGTCTTCCACCGCCATCCATGCACGGTCATGAATTTGGCATACGTAGGATTCCATCTTCCCTTTCCATTGGGAATAGTTCAATCCGGTAAGAAGTGGAGGCCTTGTGCTAGAAGCACCCTCGTTGCCACCACCATTTCCACCGTTTCCACTCATAGTGTTTATGAATGAATGAAATGAATGCAAATGTATAAATGATAAAAAATCACACAAAATGCAAAACACACCAAAATAAGCAAGGATCACCTAAGTATATCTAGGAACCTGCTCTGATACCAATTGAAACAAATTATAGCACGGTGTGTATAAAACTATCTAGGGGGGTGAATAGATTTTAAGCTTATTACCCAATTTTTCGTGTTTAGTCAAAATTACGAAATTACCCCCAAATAGATAAAGCAATAAATCAAGTATAAAATACGGAAATTAAATAACACTTGATTTTTACGTGGAAACCCTCACGGGAAAAACCACGGGCTAGTAAGTAAGCCACACTCGAACCTCGAATCCACTAAATGTGAAAACGATTACAACCTAATCCCGGAAGTAATCACACACCTACCTAATCCCGGTATAAGCGAACTTAGTTCGATTGCTTGCGAATTAAGCAACCTAATCCTGGTCACAACACAAGACTTAATTCTCTAAAAAGAGATTAACACCCTAAGTGAATATATGAATATTCAAATGCAACATAGAGCAAGGGAAAACCTATATGCTTATCTAAGATGATGAATTTACAATTAAAAACAATCCTAGATATTAAAGCTAAATGACATGTTAATTAGCTTAGATAATCATAGATTATAGAAACCTAGATATCTATCATAAAAACAACACTCAATCAAATCAACACAACAATCTCTATCTTAAATATTAGAATTTAATCTAAGAACAATCAAGTAATAAAAGAGATGCCATAATAAATTAAACACTAATTATGTATGATAATAGTGAAAAACTTACCAAAACAAGTGTGATGATGAAAGACCCATGCAAGCAAGCATCCTAGATATGCTAGAAAATGCTAGATGAACTTTGATGCAAATGGATTTTGGTTTGAATGTTTAATGAGCAAACTTGGTTGCTTTCTCTCTTTAAAATCTCTCTTTTGAAAGTAGGGTTCTTGATGATTAAAGAGTCACACCCAGAAAAAGAGAAAGTGATGTATTTATAGGCATGAAAAACAGAGCATGTGAAAAGACAAGTTTGCCCCTGAAACTCACCGATCGGCGGTTTCAATCGGCGGCCAGGCCACCGAATTGGACCTGAGAAGAACAGGGGACCAACGACGGTTTCATTCGGCAGTTTCGTGACCGCCGATCTAACCGCCAAATAAAATCTAAGATAAAAAAATCAATCAGGTATGAACGGCGGTTTCGTGACCGCCGATTCAACCGCCGAATTAGACCGAGAGATAAAATCAATCAGGTCTTGAACAGTGGTCGTGACTGCCGATCGTAACTGCAGAATTACTCCAGACACTTCTGGAAGCAAACGGCGGTTTAATTCGACGGCCAGGCCGCCTATCACCAACAAAGGTGAAAACCAAGTAGAATCCAAGGGCATTCTCCGTAGGCGGTCCTCGCGCTAAACCAAGCACATTCTAGTGCATGCGCGGACGTTTCCGAAAACTATCGGGAAACGAATTACAAGACAACAAGACACAATTACACACAACAATATATAACAAATAAGTGCAAGTGTGAAATGTGACAAGTGAAGAGAATGCACACATATGCAATGTATGTTAAGTGTGTGTGTGCAACTAATCTCTTTAAAGAAAAGTAAGCACATAGAAATTTACCTTCGGTGCTTATCAAGACGAGGTCTTCAAAGGGCTTGAGCAATAACAACAACACCTAAGCTACCCTTACAAAGAACCCCAACATATGGTTTGTCCACGAAATGAGCCAATCAACAAATGGGAACCTTACAATTTGTTAAACTAGAAATCACATTATTAATATGAATAGATTGTCAAAAATACTATTACACTCTTGCTATTGAGCATAATCCTAACACACACCACTCTCACCTTTCCACATTCTTATTTACATGCTTACAATAAACTCT
This sequence comes from Acer yangbiense, assembly GCA_008009225.1. Lineage (NCBI taxonomy): Eukaryota > Viridiplantae > Streptophyta > Magnoliopsida > Sapindales > Sapindaceae > Acer > Acer yangbiense. The sequence continues at coordinate 11,832,424 of CM017767.1, forward strand.
AGAACTTGAAATGGTTGATGAATCACACCTCCCTACGGAACGATACCCTTGCTTGCTGCTTTACTAGTCTTTTGCTAGTTTAGAGCACATTGCTAGGAAACCCCTTTTAAATGAAAAAAAATCTTTCGATCCTCACATTCTTTCAACGACGGAAAAAGCGAGTATCAAGGACGATGGCTACAACACAATACAGCCCCATGATGACCCAATGGTGATCACAGTATAGGTTGCCAATTGTCGGGTCCACCGTATCCTGATAGACACTGGAAGCAGCGTGGATATTTTGTTCAAAGGAGCATCGGAGAAACTCAACCTGAAGAACCCTTGCTATAACAGTTGCACTACACCTTTGTATGATTTTACAGGGGACTCCGTGATACCAGTGGGAACACACATTTTACCAGTAATAATTGGAGAAGCCCCCCTTCAACATAATATTATGACAGAGTTCATAGTGGTTAATACCCCATCCGCTTACAATGCAATCCTGGAAAGACCTTTTCTATCGGGAATCAGGGAAGTCCTATCCATTTATCACAACGTACTAAAGTTCCCGGTTAGAACCGAGGTAAGAGAAGTCACGGGAGACCAGCAAGCAGCACACATGCACCTGCTATACAGTCTCCGCCAATCCTATCACATTAATCGAGCAATGCACCCATGTTACCAATGAGTCGGACTACTATGTCTTAGAGGAAGGAGAAATGCCAGATTTGATCATAAAGGAAACTGGAACAGAAGAACGAGGATGGATTGGTGGACACCTTGCGGAGTAGTTAGAAGAAATCCAGATTAGAAAAGGAGACCCAACCAGAGTAGTGAAGATAGGAGGTGCACTAGATCACGAGGTCAGAGGAAGCTTGGTAAAACTTTTTGGAGGAGTATAACGACATTTTTGCCTAGATTCATGACGAAATGCCGGGTATCCCTCTCAACCTGACAGCTCATCAGTTGGCTGTAGATGCTACTGTCAAGCCCATTAAACAAAAATGGAGAAATTTCAACACCGAGCGGAAAACAACGGTACAGAAAGAGGTGGATAAACTCTTGAAAGCCAGATTCATTAGGGAATCCCGCTACCCCGAATGGATCACCAATGTAGTCATGGTGACCAAAGCCAATGGAAAGTGGCGTATGTGTGTGGACTATACCGATCTCAACCGGGCTTGCCCAAAAGACAGCTTCCCTCTTCCTAAGATCGACCAGTTAATTGCTTTCTCAGGATACAACCAGATCATGATGCACCTCACTAACCAAGACAAGAACAGCTTCATTACTGGGCAAGGTCTCTACTGTTACAAGGTTATGCCATTTGGCCTCAAAAATGCTGCAGCACATATCAACACTTGGTGAACAAGTTATTCAAGCAGCTGATAGGGAGGTCTGTGGAAGTATACATAGACGACATGATCACAAAATCTCAAATGGCCAACCAACATTCTGAGGACTTGCGCCAGACTTTCCAGGTAATTCGGGAGAATCAGATAAGGCTAAATCTGGCTAAGTGTGCCTTTGGAGTAGCAGCAGGGAAGTTCCTTGGCTTCATGGTGCATGAGAGAGGAATCGAGGCCAATCCTGAGAAGATCAAGGCCATCATGGATTTGGAATCTCCTACTACACTCCAACAAGCACAGGGGCTGACTGGCCAGATAGCAGCACTGAACCGTTTCATATATCGATCTACAGATAAATGCTTACATTTCTTTAAAATTATCAAATAGGGGAAGAACATGAAATGGGACCAAAAAAGTGAGCAGGCATTTCAGGCACTAAAGAAGTATCTAGCCAGTCCACCGTTACTAGTAAAACCCCTTCCAGGAGAGGAATTACAACTTTAATTAGCAATATCAGAAACCGCGACAAGCGGAGCCTTGGTAAAGGAGTGCAGTGATAGAGCCTAGAGACCAATCTATTACGTAAGTCGTTCTTTGTCAAAATCTGAGAAGAACGACACCATTCTAGAGAAGCCAGCCTTTGCGTTAGTAACCACAGCTAGAAAGCTTCGGCCTTATTTTCAAGCTCACACAGTTGCAGTGGTGACCGACCGACCGACCAACCCTTGAGACAATTCCTTCAGAGGCCAGACGTGTCAGGTAGACATGTCTTGTGGGCCCTAAAGCTCACTCAGTATGACATAAAGTACAAGGCAAGAACGACGATCAAGGCTCAAGCCCTGGCCGACTTTATAGCAGAATTCAACATGATTCCATATCCGGATACCTCCGTAGCTCCAAGCTCAGACCTGGAGTCTTCGGGTTGGCCTGCAGATTGTAAGACTTAGATCCTGTATACAGATGGAGCCTCAAATCAAGCTGGTTGCGGAGCCGGGATCGTCCTTATTGACCCTGAAGGAATTGAATGCAGTCATTGTTTCAAGTTTGAGTTTAAAGTTACCAATAACGAGGCAGAATATGAAGCCCTGTTAGCAGGAATGAAGGTGGCTATAGAATTAGAGGTTGAATACCTCCTAGTTAAAAGTGACTCCCAATTAGTAATTAATTAGGTATCTGGCAAGTATCAGGCAAGAGGTGACAACATGATAGCGTATCTTAGAAAAGTCCAAGAAGCAGCTATGAAGTTTAAGGGTATGAAAATGGAACAAATCCCTCGAGAGAAGAATCATCGAACGAATGTCCTGGTTAAGATAGCTTTAACTGGAGGGCGAGCATTACCTAGAGGAATTCCACTCCAATTATTACCCCATCCTAGTACGGCCCCGGGGTTAGAAGTGAACCCGGTCATTCGACAACCTTGTTGGATGGATCCCATAGCTGACTATCTTTAAAATGGCACACTCCTTGAGAACCCGGATCAAGCACATAGGCTCAAGAGGATTGCAACCCGGTACTGCTTGGTAGAAAGGCACCTCTACCGTAAAGGAAAATCGCTCCCGTTACTAAGATGTCTCCACCCGGATGATGCTCAATAGGCATTAGATGAGGTACACGTAGGGGACTGCGACAACCATGTTTCAGGAGAGACTATAGCGTACTAGGTGCTCAGAATGGGATATTACTGGTCTACTATTCATCAGGACACTAGAAAGTTTGCACAATTTTGTGAACCTTGTCAAAAGAACGCCAACCTTCACCATCTACCTCTAGAAAGGCTCACCTCAATCAACACACCTTATCCATTTGCTATCTGGGGACTGGACCTAATCGGGGCCACTTCCTACTGCGCCCGGTTAAGCCAAGCATGCTATAGTAGCCATAGATTATTTCACCCGGTGGGTAGAAGCAAAATCCCTGGTCCAGATAACCGAAGCCAACACCACGAGCTTCGTCAAGGAAAACATTGTCTATAGGTTCGAAACCCCGATGGCTATAATCGCCGATCTTGGTAAGCAATTTGACAATGCCAACTTTAGACTTTTTAGTGAAGAACAGGGTATCGATCTCCTACTGGCCTCAGTGGCCCACCCTTAGTCTAACGGTTTAGTAGAAGCTACTAACAAGACTATTAAGAAGCTCCTTAAGAAGAAGCTTTAACAAAAGAAAGGGGGATGGGTTGACGAGCTCCCTAATGTTCTCTGGGCATATCGGACTACCAGAAGGACTGCTATTGGGGAAACCCTCTATTCATTTTCTTTTGGAACAGAGGCAGTCTCACCTATCGAGCATAGACTGACATCTTTCAGGGTCCAGCATTTTGAGTTAGAAGAAAATGAAAGGAAATTAAGAGCCAATCTAGACCTCCTTGAAGAGAAGCAGGATAAAGCGGCCGAGCAGATAGCAGCCTACCAAAGCAAGATAGCCTGATGCTTCAATAAAAGGTGAAGACCCAAAATTTCAAAGAAGGGGATCTAGTCCTTAGAAAGGTAACCCAGAATACCCGGAAGAGGTTTGACGGGGTATTGGCCCCCAACTGGGAAGGTCTATGCCTGATAAAGGCAGTGGTACATAGGGAGGCATACAAGTTGGAAGACATGGATGGTTACCCGGTAGATCACACCTGGAATGCTAATCAACTCAAAAGGTTTTACCTCTAAAATTTTGAAAAAGCATGTTATCTCGGTCGGTATACTTCTGATATGTGTACCCCATTTTTGCTTTGTATTCTCTTCTGAGAAATTCAATAAAGTCAGCTTTTATTCTCCTACTTGATTCTCATAAGTTCACTTGGCAAGTTTTTGCCATTTTTTCTGATCACCTCATGACCAGGAAGGGCCATATGGCATTCTTGCTGCCTTCGTCGGGGTATACCCTCCTCTAGGAAGGATCTGGTGCTTGAACGCATAAGAGGCGTAGTCGCCTACCAGAGCCAACCTAGTCAAGACCAGGAGGACCTATATGGACCCCCTGAAGCCTCGAACGGGGAATTCTCCTCTCCAGGAGAAACCTGGTGCCAAAGTGGCCTTAGTTGTCTACCAGGACAGATCGCTAAAGAATCAAGATATCTAACCAGGATACTTGACTTCTCAGCATCACGTATAAAATCCTGGTATTAAAATGGCTTTAGCTGCCTACTAGGATGAAGCATCAAGGAACTAAGTCACCATCTCAAGATGCCAGGCCCCTCACCCCGATGGGCAACCGGGATACAAATAATCATCATGATCCCCAATGAAGAATTCATCAAGGTTAGGCAAATAATGATCAAGTCAGGGTATCTTGGCAGCCTTGGCTTCATACATGGGAAATAAGGTGTTAACCCAAAATTGTCACCGGGGTGCAATTCAGATTTAACGAAATGTGAGGGGCCCGGATCTAATTGGATTTGGGCTAGCGGGATACTCTATACCCTGGTACCCCGCAGGTTCTTTGAAATCTGTTAGGCGTGATAAGGGGTTTGTAGGTGACGGATCCAGATCAGGATCAGGATCCGATAAGGGCCAGCGAGATACTTAATAGTTTGGTATCCCGCTGGGTGTCATGAACTCGATATTATGGTGGATGTGAGTAGTAAGATGGATGATCTTGTTAGGATTATGCTCAATAGCAAGAGTGTAATGTTGTAATTAACAATCTTTTTCATATTAATAAAGTGATTTCTGGTTTAACAAATCGTATAGCATTTATAGTTTAATATTATAATTGTCAAAGTAAATAATCATAAGGTCTAAAGACTATGAGAAAAGAAGAATTGTTCGTACATCTGGATATGTATGTGGTAGACACAATTCTTTAGTTAGTCTTGAATAATGTTCACAACTTAAGTTAAAGGTTGGGCACCTTTATCTTGTTAAAGTTGTAGAATTCTTTTGCTAGCATTTGAGTGGGATCAAATGAGATATGATGAGTCTAAATCATCGGAGTGTCTTCGAGCAAAAGGATCTAGTGCACTGGGTGCATTGAACAGGATCACAATGAAAAGCTTTATCTAGAACCGTCAATAGATAATAGTCTTTTCATTATCAGGACAATCGGAGAGTCTATCTTAATCCTGAGATAAATGATGGACTTATGGTTGCAAGTGATATCATTTGAGTTATCAATGAGTACGATTATATCGCATAGTCTATCCTCGATAGTTTGGTGATATTCATTTGTTAATCGATAGAGGACTTCATTTATAGATATGGACATCGTGGCTCCATTTAATTAAATGAGAGTATAATATCATCATATGGATGTTTTGAGGTAATTGGATATTAAATCTCAACGTTGAGTTTTCGATAGTGTCTATTGAAAACATGGCTTCTGGACAAGTCAAAATATCCAAGTTCAAAACGTGGTCATATGAGTAAATATGGTAACTTGGAGAGTTATAGGCGGTCTATGAACTCTTGGCGATTACTGATATTAATCACGAGGATACACTATCTCCTATATGATTGTCTAGGGTATGAATGAGGAGCATCTTCCTTTTCTATCTTTATTTAAGAGTTCAATTTTAGCTCTTTAGTGGAATGAGTTAAAATTAATGGATCGGACCTAAGTGAATCATTTGTTGATTGTGATTAGGTTATGTCTATTGAAGCTTAAATTTAGATGGCCCGCCAAGATCCCAATCCACACGGACTTGCATGGATCACTTGATATATTCTACCGGACCAATTTAAGGGTCCATCTAGAATTGCATTTAATATATTAAGAATATAATTTGCACATTATTTAAGTAATGGGCTGCTCAATTATATTTATATATTAATGAAAGACATGTGGGCTTGTTTCTTTTAGTAAGAATGGGTCTGGTTCACATGTGGGCTTTTTATTTAAAGTCCAATGGATTAAATGAAATAAGAAAATAATATTTTGGCCCATTTATTCAAGTGGGGCGGCAAGGTTAAGTTTTAACCTAATATATTATTTTGTTTCATTTGTTTTAATTAAATAAGAATTAATTAATTTATTAATTAATTGTTTAATTAAGAAACAAATCTTTTCTGATTAGGAAATATGATTCCTAGTGTTATACTATTGTTGGTAGTATACTAAAAGTAAAAGACTTATTTGGTAAGAAAATAAATAATTAATTTTATTTATTTAATCAAATAAGAAGTCTTTTATATTTAGTCAAATAAAGGAATAAAAGATTTATGAATTCAATTAGGGTTTAAAGTCTTAAACTAAATAGGAAATAGGGTGCAATACAAACTCTTTTGGGCTTGAGAATTGCGGCAACCCTAGTCCCTTTTAGGTTGTGATTTTCGGCCACCCTAAGTGAAAGAAGAGAAGAAAATTTGGCGACCTATATAAGTGCTCTTATAGATTTCGGCCACCACAAGTTGTTCTTAAGACAATTTTTCTTCTTCTTCTCAATTCATAGAAAGTTTTTATTCTACTAAAACAAATAAGGGTGTGAGATTATTCTTTGATAATATACTATTTGCTTAATCATCAATAAGCTTGTGTATACGATATCGATCTAGGTTCACGCGAGTTTCGATCATTAGATTGAGAACTCAAAAGCGACCGGAATAATCTCAGTCATTCTTTTGATTGTTTTTGTGACTAACAAAGAAAAGAAAGTTTGTTTTGTCCATTCACAGGTTTGCAATTCAAAGAAAAAGGGAGACCACGCTCCTAGGTGATCCACGTTCGTGCTAGGATTGAAGATCTTGTGGATTACCATCGACGTAAGTCAATCGGATCACGCGACAAAAGGTATTCTACTTTTTGGTTATTGTATATGCATGTTTAATTAATTAAAGGGTTTAAGGTTCATAAAGGAAAAATTTTAAAAGTCACTAAATCTTATTTTTAGTCTCGCTTCCGCTGCGTGTACTACGGTATTTTTCCCTACAGATCTCTCATAAGATGGATGCATAAAACAAAAGCTGTTTATATATGTATATGGATCTCGATCACAGTGGGATCTTACAACTTGGTATTTGAACTAACAATATTGCAATAGGAAAAAAGTAAAGCATATGGGGAACCAATGGCGATGGAACTCTTCGTGCCAGTCGATAAGTAGTAAAAGTGTGGCAGTAGGGTTGCCCCCTCTTCCCATCATTCTATCATCAATATTTATAGGCCTACTTTCTTGCAGTGCACTCCTAGAACTTCGGTCTAGGGTTTTAGTGGTGCACGGGCCCTTTTTTGGAGTCCAACACATTCGTCGGGATATCGATCCTGAAAGGTTAGGTGATTGCTTCTTTCTCGGTACCGACCAAGTTGACCCTATTCAAAATAGGACTCTTTATGGTGGAAATAAATGTCACGTTGTATCTTGTGCTTCTGTCTTGAACGGTGGCGTTTAGTGTTTCCCTTTACGCGAGGTTACTCTTCGGGATGTCCGCCTTTCGCTTCAGCGGGGTCGGCGTAAGGGAAACCTCGCTATATGTATGTCATGAGCTTTGCTGGTCGGGGTACCCCAGGTATCCCGCGTCCTTCCCACTCCTTTTAAAACGATGTCTGCAGATACCGGGCTTTCAAGTAGCGGGGTATCAGGATACTCGGGGTAGTTGGGTACCTGGATCCCATGATGGTCGTGTCTTCTAGGCCCTCATTTGGCTTTTGACCTCCTAGTGCTTTTCACGGTCCCGGGAATCCCAGACCTGGTCGGGGTGGGTTAAGGCCCTTTCCCTAACCCGTCAACTAGCAGGCGGGGTATTCAGATATCTTTTTGCTTCTACTTTGGATCCCGGTTTTCCTCTCAAGGCTAGTGGAAAATCCTTTTTTGGTCCCTGCCCATTTTCACGGTTAACAGAAGTCCCCCCTGACTTGAACACCGGTATCTTACTGGGGTTGGAGTCAGGATTCTCAAGTCCACTCGAAGGATTTTCCGTCTCGTCTGCTTGTCTAATCTTGCCCGGTTGGCTTCCACAACTGATGGGAGGATCTTTCTTAGATTTGATTGTATTTAATGCTCAACCCATGTGTCAAATAACGCCTATCTTGTGATTTTAAATTGGCCGTTTTTGGCGCGATTCCCTCGAAACCGTCATGATTCATCCCCGACTCTATCTCTTCCTTTACCTCGATTTCCGTCTGCCTTTACCTATAAATGCACACTTCCTTCTCCCCCATACGCTCACACTTATTTGAATTTCTCAGTGCTTCTATTTTCTTCAGTTTTTCTCTTGTAAGAATCTTCCTTGCTTTCTTACTAAAATGGCCTCGCCTTCCAACAAAACATCTTCCATGCCGGTCTTCCCTGAAGATAACCCGGCGGTCTTGGCTAACCCCTCAACCTCTCCTCCGAATCCTCCTAATAGTATTGACGAGATGCTTGGTGCGGGGCAAACAGGGTCATGAGAGGACTCCCCGACGTCTAAAGCGTCGAAACGAGGTTGGGACGAAGGCAATGTTGACGACGACAGTACTCCGCTAAAACGCCATCGTTCTAGCAAAGATCAAAAAATCGGGTCGGGTTCTGGTACTAGGCCTGAAGACCCAGCCCACATCACTGATGAGGAAGACGCCGCTGAAATCGAGGCAGACAAAGAGGATTCCCCTTCCAACGGCCTAACTGGGGTTCACCTAGGTCCATTGTCCTCCTTCCACGATGGCCGAATTATCCCGGACTCCGTCTGCACTTCCGATACACTTATCTGGTTGAGTAGGACCTTTAGGATTCCAGATTATCTCTCACTGTCTCTCCCTCATCGGAGTTATGACGTTTACACCCCTTCTGAAAGTCATCTGCTAATCCACGTAGCCGCCTTTGAATGCGGGGTCCGGCTTCCACTTCACCCTTCACTCCGCAGAATGCTTGTAGCTTTGGAGCTAGCCACACTCCAGATTTCTCCCGGGTTCTGGAAGAACTTAACAGGGTTCTTGGTGCTCTGGAGAGAGCAATGTGAGAAGGATAACATACAGAGGGAAGCGGGCCTCGCCGAGATTTGCTACATCTACCAGGTGACTAGCATGTCACCAAGAGGTCAGTTTTATTTGAGACCTAGCAATGCGATGAAGTTCTCCGTTCCTGGTGCCAATGTGAAGTATAATCCACCCTGGAAGGATGAATGGATCGTTGTTGAAGGTGAATGGGGCCGCTCGGTGTATATCGGGGGAATCGAATACTCGGTCCCCACCCAGTTTTCTCCTAGAGACAAATGGATTTCAGAGGAATTGTCTCCTGAATCAATGGGGATCTTGACAAGGATCCAGAAGTGGGGTTACATCAATATGCAGCATCCCTCCTGTGACCCCTTCAAAGGAGCCTGGTTAGAGAGGTATCTCAGGTTATCTGTTGCCGAGTCGGGTATGTGATCATGTTTTGCCAACATCCTTCTTCCCTTCTCTCTCTCTATTATATATTTTCTTATATTATTTTTCTTTTTGTAGTTTTAGCAGTCTCTCCTCTAGCATCTTCTCCTATTGCTCTGGGGTTATCTATCCCGGCTTCTCAAGCACCACGTTCTCCCATTCCTTCTCCGCAAGGCGCAGGGGCCGTCCCAGGGTCGTATTCTCTGGCATCTTCCTCCATTCGTACCTTGGCGGGGTCTACGCTGCATTTTCTGGATCCTTTGTTGACGAAAATAGTTGCTCGTCCCTCTCTCAGTGAGATGTTGGCGAAGGCCGCGAAAGCAAAAGCTTCTCCAATCCCCAAGGCTAAGCCGGCTACAAAGGCCGTTGCCTCCAAGTCTGTGGTTGCGGTGGGCTCTCCCCCTTCTCGGATTATTCCAGCCAGGCGGACTATCGGGGTGGAGAAAGACAAACCTAAGAAGGCTAAGGTAACCGTCCCCAAGACTATCGCCACTGATCTTCCTTCTGGATCAAGGCTATAAGATGGCGGGCAAGACGACATTGTTGCTAGATTCATAGCGGCCTGTGCTGGAGGAAGTTTACATCAGATGGCCACTTTCCCGACAGAGATCTTGGCTACCAAGGGCGTTGCCCTACTTGCCGAGGTATATATCTTCAACTTTCCTACTTGTTACATAAAACTTCTTTTCAGGTACTAACTTCCTTGTTTATGTAGGGCTTCAAGTTTGCCTTGGCCATGGGGAAGCAAGCATCGGCTTTAAGGGAAGCCAATTTGGTCCTTTAGGCTCAGGTGGAGGAAGCCAAGGATGAGCTGGCTCGGGCTGAAGAGAACGTTGCTTCCCTGGTGCAAGATGCGACTGAATCTGAATCCCGTAGGCAGGATGCCTTGGTGGACCTAGAAAGAATGCAGTGCGCTTATGACACAGAAACCATTATTTCCACGCGGCGCAAAGATGAGAAGGAATTTGTCAAGGCAGAGAGGGCAGTCCTCCTAGATGAGAACCGATTCTTAAGGGGTTCCGTGAAGGTTTTGGAATCCCGATTGGATTCTTCCTTCAATGATGGATACTTTACTGCCTCCTACGAGGTTGCCAAGGCCTTCCCCCTTTCTTTCGATCTGTCGACTCCTTTGGGGTGGTATTGAGACCAAATTATGGCGAAAGCAGCAGCTCTCTCTGATGCTGGTCATGATCAAGGAGGTTCTTTACAGGAAGCTGTCGTCCCGAATCCATCCACTAATCTGCCTAGTTCTGATGGCTCACTCGGGGTTGAGGCTCAGGATCCCCCTTCTACCTTAAATGACCTTGAACGGTCTTCTGCTCCGCACATGGGGGAAATGAGTTCTTCGGTTGCAGCCAGCGTACTTGAAGAAAAGCAGACAGGAGGAGAACAGGTGGAGGGATCCCAGCAGGAGGCGCATGCGAGAGAAGGGGGCGACACATGATTTTGTTTTTTCTTTTGCTTCAATGAGGCTTGCCTTGTAACCTATTTGTAGCCTTGAAACGGGGATTGGGCACCCTGCTTGATTTAATGAATTCCTCACTTTATTGCAATCGTTCGTTTCCTATTTCCTTCGTATCCTTGTTTGTATATTTATGCCTTGTTCAAGAAAGGTACTTATGCTTGAACGTGATCAAAATAAGGACTATCCCGATCTTCTGCAGTGTTTGACTTCTACTTTAACTTGCTGGTGGACATTAGGTTTTTGGATGGACTGTTCTGGTAGGCAGATAAGACTACTTTGACACCGGGTTCATCCTGGAGGGGGGTATTCCCCGTCCGAGGCTTCAGGAGATCCATATAGGTTCTCTTGGTCTTGTTGAGATAGATCATGGTGAGTGACTACACTCCTTGTGCATTTTGAGCATCAGGTCCTTCCTGGAGGAGGGTATACCCTGACCAAGGCAACAGGAACACCATATGGCTTCTCTTGGTCTTGATTGAGATAGATCCTGGCGAGTGACTACACTCCTTGTGCATTTTGAGCACCAGGTCCTTCCTGGAGGAGGGTATACCCCGACCAAGGCAACAGGAATGCCATGTGGCTTCTTCTGGTCTTGAGGCGAAAAGGAGCGATGAAATCTTTGTTAGGATTATGCTCAATAGCAAGAGTGTAATAGTGTTTTTGACAATCTATTCATATTAATAATGTGATTTCTGGTTTAACAAATCTTATAGCATTTATAGTTTAAATATTATAATTGTCAAAAGTAAATAATCGTAAGGTCAAAAGACTATAAGAAAAGAAGAATTGTTCGTACATCTGGATATGTATGAGGTAGACACAATTCTTTAGTTAGTCTTGAATAATGTTCACAACTTAAGTTAAAGGTTGGTGAAACAAATACTCGAGGCGTGTTCTATATAAAGCTAGAGGGGGGGGGGGGGGGGGGGGGGGGGGTGGGTGGGGTGAATAGATTTTAACTATTATTACCCAATTTTCGCATGCAAGTCAATTTTACGAAAATGCCCCTACTAGTCAAAAATACATACAAGTGTAATATAGTGCGGAATTTAAATAACACTTGATGTATACGTGGAAACCCAACCACTGGGAAAAACCACGGGCTGTTTAGTGCGCCACACTCGGACCTCGAAATCCACTAATCGAAATGGAGTTTACAACCTATGTAGACCTCGTCTAACACTCCGGTCAATAACCCCCCACTTCTACCACTCGGGCCTTTAGAAGTGGCTATAGTCCAATTGCTTGAGGCCTAAGCAACCTTAGCCTCAAGACTTGATTCTCTAAGAAGAGATTATGCAACCTATGTGAATATGTATGAATATTCAAATAACAAACAAGGTTAGGTAACCTTAGATGCTTATCTAGGATGATGATATAATCAATTTAATCAACCCTAGATATCAATTGCTAAATGACATGTCAAATAGCTTAGCTAATCAAGATTAAGCAAAAACCTAATTAGCTATCACAATCAACACTCAATCATTTTCATCACAAATAATCTCTAACTTGTATCTAGTATATAATCAAAAGCATACAAGTAATTAAAGAGATGTATTAATATGAAAAACACTAAAGTAATATGAAATTAGTGAAGAACATACCAAATAAGATGTGATGATTCAAAACCATGCATGGATCAATTCTATGAAGGCATAGAAGATCAAATATGAAATTTGATGCAAAAGGGATTTGATTTGAGTGTTTAAAGATGGGTTCTTGATTTGATTTTTTCTCAAAAATCTCTCTTGAAAGTTTAGGGTTCTAATTGCTCAAGAAACTTATTCAGAGATTGAGAAAATAAGATATTTATAGACATCAAGAATTGGGCATGTGAAAAGACACTTTTGCCCCTGAAACGCACCGTTCGGCGGTTTCAATCGGCGGCCAGGCCGCCGATAACGACCGCCGAATTGAGCTCGTGAAGAACAGAGCATTAACGGCGGTTTCATTTGGCGGTTTCGTGACCGCCGATCCAACCGCCGAATCAAACTCGAGAGATTAAAATCGATCAGGTATGAACGGCGGTTTCGAACGGCGGTCATGACCGCCGATCTTGACCGCATAATTGCTTCAGACCAATCTGGAATGAAACGGTGGTTTAATTCGGCGGCCAGGCCACCGATCATAACCGCCGATCACCAACAATGGTAAAAACCAAGGAGAAGCCAAGGGCATTCTCCATAGGCGGTCTTTGCGCGAAACCAAGCACTCATTAGTGCAAGCGCGGACGTTTCCGAACAATGTCGGGAAACGAATTATAAGGCACATATACACACAACAAGATATATCAACCAAAGTGCTAGTGTGTAGAGTGACATGTGAAGAGATGCACATAAAAATAAGCAAGTATGCAATCATAGCAAGAATGCTAAGTGTGTGTGTGCTACTAAATCTCTTCAAAGAAAAACAAGCACAAGAGATTATACCTTTGGCGTGCTTATATCTTGAGGTCATGGAAGGGCCTTTGATCTTCAACACTAATCACTTAGACTACCCTTACATTCAAAACCCCAACATGTGGTTTGACCACGAAATAAACCAATCAACAAAACGGGAATCCTTACAGTTGGGCACCTTTATTTTGTTAAAGTTGTAGAATTCTTTTGCTAGCATTTGAGTGGGATCAAATGAGTTATGATGAGTCTGAAATCATCGGAGGGTCTTCGAGTAAAAGAATCTAGTGCACTGGGTGCATTGAACTGGATCACAATGAAATACTTTATCTAGAACCGTCAATAGATAATAGTCTTTTCATTATCAGGACAATCAGAGAGTCTATCTTAATCCTGAGATAAATAATGGACTTATGGTTGCAAGTGTTATCATTTGAGTTATCAATGAGTACGATTATATAGCATAGTCTATCCTCGATAGTTTGGTGGTATTCATTTGTTAATCGATAGAGGACTTCATTTATAGATATGGACATTGTGGCTCCATTTATTAAATAAGAGTAGAATATCATCATATGGATGTTTTGAGGTATTGGATATTGAATCTTAACGTTAAGTTTTCAATAGAGTCTATTGAAACATGGCTTCTGGACAAATCAAAATATCCAAGTTCAAAATGTGGTCATATGAGTAAATATGGTAACTTGGAGAGCTATAGGCGGTCTATGAGCTCTTGGCGATTACTGATATTCTCCACGAGGATATACCATCTCCAATAAGATTGTCTAGGGTACGAATGAGAAATATTTACTTATTCCATCTTTATTTAAGAGTGCAATTTTTGTTCTTTAGTGGAATGAACTAAAATTAATTGATTGAACCTAAGTGAATCATTTGTTGATTGTGATTGGGTTATGTCTATTGGAGCTTAAATTTAGATAGGCCCGCCAAGATCCCCAATCTACATGGACTTGCATGAATCACTTGATATATTCTACCGGACTAATTATGGGTCCATCTAGAATTGTATTAAGGCATGTGGACTTGTTTCTTTTAGTAAGAATGGGCCTAGTTCACATGTGAGCCTTTTATTAAATTCCAATGGATTTAATAAAATAGAAAAACAATATATAGATATATTAATATATATGGCACATGGCCGAGATATATTTATAATATTATATTGTTTTATTTTTATTATTTAATTAAATGAGAATTAATTAATTGATTGATTAATTATTTAATTAAGAACCAAAATCTTTTTCTGACTAGGAAATATGTTTCTTAGTAGTATACTATTGTGGTAGTATAATTAAAATAAAAGATTTTATTTGGTAAGTAGATAAATAAGGGATTTATTTATCTAGTCAAATAAGGAAGTCTTTTATATAGTCACAAATACACTAAAGAGTTGGATTAGGGTTTGTATTTTATATATATGCATGTGGAATATATAGATTATATATGCATGAATGCATGCGGAAATATATATATACATATATGCATGCGGAGAATATATATGAGATATACACTATTATTTATGGCAAGTGGAATATATATGAGAGATACTTAATATGGCAGCATGTGGTCGCCTAAGATATATATATTAATTATATGTCGCCGAATATTAGATATATATGGCAAGACTTGCAGCCACTAAGTATATAAATATATATATTCTTTGTATATTTTCAATAACCCTAATGCAAGACTAGAGAGTGTTTTTTCTTTTGCTTGAGAAAAATAACATCCAACTCTTAGATTAGTGTGAGAATTCGGCCAAGAGGAAAAGAGAGAAAAGTTTGTTCTTATTTCGATAGTGCACTAGTAACTTTTATATCAAAAGGTTTTGTGCACAATTTCGAATAAGGTTCACGCGAGTTTCGATCTAACGATTGTGAATTCAAAAGTGACCGGAACATTCTTTGTAGCCTCTTGGAATTTGTTGTGACTAATGAAAAAGAAAAAGTTTTGTTAATCCATCCTCAGGTACACAATTCAAAGAGAAGGGAGACCACGCTCCTAGGTGATTCACGTTCGTGATTGGATTGGAAGATCTTGCGGATTACCATCGACGCAATGTCAATCGGATCACTCAACAAAGGTATGATATCTTTAGTATTATATGTTAATTGATTAGAGGGTTAAGGTTCAAATTATGGAAAAAATTTAAACTATACTAAACTCTATTTTAGTCTCGCTTCCGCTGCGTTGACCGTATTTTTCCCTACAATCTTGCTAGGCGAGATTAGGAGCACTAAAACCGACTTTATTGATTTTCTCAAAAGCAAATACAAAGCAGAAAAGGTCGGGGTATATACATCAGGAATATACCAACCGAGACAACATTTTTCTTCCAACTTAAAAAGTAAGACTTCTTAGAGTGACTGTCCTTCCTAGCGCGATCAATTGAGCAACCTGCCATATCTCATAACTGCTATGCTGGATACTTGTCAAGCCTTCCCACTTTTCCTCTTCTGTGTTCCCTGACTATGCCATCCTATATCCCGACTTAATACCATAGTGAACATATTGTTTGGCCAACGCAGCAGGGTTGGCTGACACTGTATAGCATGTGCGGGCTGCTTGCTGATCTCCTCTGACTTCTCCTACCTTAGTCCCAATCGGGAACTTTAAGACATTGTGATAAATGGATAAAACTCCCCTGATACCTGATAAAAATGGCCTTCCTAGAATTGCATTATAGGCGGACGGGGTGTCAACCACTATGAACTCAGTCATGATGTTCTGTTGAAGGGGGGCCTCTCCAATTATCATTGGCAAGATGTGCGTCCCTATTGGCATTACGGAGTCCCCCGTAAATCCGTATAGAGGTGTAGTGCAACTGTTGTAACAAGGATTCTTAAGGTTAAGCTTCTCTAATGCTCCTTTAAACAGGATATCCACACTACTTCCGGTATCTACAAGGATGCGGTGGACCCGGCAATTAGCAATCTGAACCGTGATCACCATTGGATCGTCATGGGGTTGTACTGTGATGTAAGCATCATCTTTAGTGAAAATGATCTGGACGGATCGAGGGTATTCTCGGGATCCCCGGGATACCCGGAACACATCTTGGCCAGTGGCGAGCTTCAAAATCTTCCTAGCGTGATTCTTTCTTGAATTGTTGGAAGTCCCGGCTAGAGTTGGTCCTCTACTGATGGTATGGATGACATGGATCTGTTGCATCAAATCCTTTCCTTCGTCTTTCCTCTTTTCTTCTGCATCCCGCATCTCCTTCTGTACTTCCTTTCCTATCTTGATGCTGTCTCGTACTTGTTGCAAGAACTCCGTTAACAGTCCTCCTCTTACCAAACTCTCAATCTGGTTATGGAGGCTATAGCATTCAGATGTGTTGTGCCCGACATCCTCATGAAAGTTGCAATACTTGTAACGGCTTCTCTGATCAGCTAGGACCTTTATTGGATCAGGCTTCCTAAGCAGGCCCTTATCGCAGATGGCTAGGTATATGGTTTCCCGGGAGGCATTGAGTGGAGTGTAATGGTTATACCAGTCTTCCTCCATTGATATGCGGGTTACCTCTCTTAGCGAAGGAGTTGCTCAGGGTGGAGTTCTTCTAGTAGGATATCTCTCCTGGTACTGAGAATGTGGTGGCCTGTATGTTGATCGATTTGGGGGAGGGTTCTGTACTCTCATCGCTTTGGGGATTCCTTCTTAGACCACTTAGATGTCTGGGCTTTATCGTGCTCAACCGTAATTCGGAGCTGCTCATCTATGTCCACCTACTCCAGCGCCCTATCATAGGCCTCCTGATATGTCCCAAGCGGGTGTTTGGCGAATGACTGGAATAACCTGCCGACCCATAAGTTTCTTCTGAAGTTGGCGAGGGTCTCCTTCTCAGCGAATACCCCCATCTGGATTACTTCCTTGTGGAACTTTTCTACATAAGATCTCAGGGTCTCACCCCGTTCCTGGATCACATATTGCAGAAGGACGGGATCCTTAGGGCGAGGCTTGATGCCTTGGAACTGAGCACAAAAGTTAGTAGTGAGTTTTGTGAATGAATCTACACTTGTTGTGGGTAGCTTTCTGAACCAAGTCTTAGCACAGTCGGTTAGTGTTGAAGGGAACATCCAGCACATAGCTGACCGGGTAGCGTTCTGGATTTCTATCTGGTGGACAAAGCTTTCCATGTGACTCACGGGATCCTCCGATCCAGAATATTTCTCAGTGGGCATTTTGAACTTGGGGGGTAACTCAGCTTCTCGAATCCTCCTGGAAAGTGGCGTATTCATCTCCCCCAGGGGGTTCTTCCGAGTACCCAATTGTTTTCCTTTCTTCAATTCCTCGAGCTCCTTCGCCATCTTAGCCATCTGATCCTCAAGGCGTTTGGATCCGTTGTGTCCGGATCGTGTTACCAAGTCCTCACTGCCCGAGGTTTTTGATTTCCCATCAGGTTCCTTATGTTCCCCTTTCTGTCGATAGGCACCCCGTTGGTCCTTCCGGGATTCAGCACTGCCGCCTGCGTCGGGCTAAGGATCCCTCTTCCTTGTCGCTGGCCTCGTTGTTGACTGGGTTTTTCTCTATGGAATGTCGACAGCGGATTTCACCAATCGATGTCTGAGATCTTCGGGATGATTCTGTATCGGTAACGGCGGTCCGAGTCTGTCAAAAGCCGGGACCCGAGTATTTGGTCCAACTCCTTCTGTGAATCTGGGTGATTCAAAAGGTATCCCTTGAGCAATCATCCGAAGGCGGACGCTTTCCACATAGACAACAGCTTGTTGCTCTATGGCCTCTCTAGTGGCCTCTGGGACTGCGGGGTCCTATGGTGCTGGTCCGGGACTCAGTACCGGGATCTGGCTTCTGGTTCCTTTCCTTTTCCCATGATTCCTCTGGGTGGAAGCGAGGGAATGAGGCTCGAAATTCACAGGCTGTTCTTGGGAGGATCGAAGCCTCATCTTCTATCTTCTCCTGAGTTGAACTTGAAAGCTTGTTAAAGGGTGGGGAGTTTATTCCCACAGACGGCGTCAAAGTGTTAACCCAAAATTGTCACCGGGGTGCAATTCAGATTTAACGGAATGTGAGGGGCCCGGATCTAATTGGATCTGGGCTAGCGGGATACTCTATACCCAGGTACCCCGCAGGTTCTTTGAAATCTATTAGGCGTGATAGGGGGTTTGTAGGTGACGGATCCGGATCAGGATCCGATAAGGGCCAGCGAGATACTTAATAGTTTGGTATCCCGCTGGGTGTCATGAACTCGATATTATGTTGGATGTGAGTAGTAAGATGGATGATCTCTCATAAGATGGATGCATAAAACAAAAGCTGTTTATATATGTATATGGATCTCGATCACAGTGGGATCTTACAACTTGGTATTTGAACTAACAATATTGCAGTAGGAAAAAAGTAAAGCATATGGGGAATCAATGGCGATGGAACTCTTCGTGCCTATCAATAAGTAGTAAAAGTGTAGCCGTAGGGTTGCCCCCTCTTCCCATCATTCTATCATCAATATATATAGGCCTCCTCTCTTGCAGTGCACTCCTAGAACTTCGGTCTAGGGTTTTAGTGGTGCACGGGCCCTTTTTTGGAGTCCGATGCATTCGTCGGGATATCAATCCCGAAAGGTTAGGTGATTGCTTCTTTCTCGGTACCGACCAAGTTGACCCTATTCAAAATAGGACTCTTTATGGTGGAAATAAATGTCGCATTGTATCTTGTGCTTTTATCTTGAACGGTGGCGTTTAGTGTTTCCCTTTACGCGAGGTTACTCTTCGGGATGTCCGCCTCTCACTTCAGCGGGGTCGGCGTAAGGGAAACCTTGCTATGTGTATGTCATGAGCTTTGCTGGTCGGGGTACCCCAGGTATCCCGCATCCTTCCCGTTCCTTTTAAAGCGATGTCTACAGATACCGGGCTTTCAAATAGCGGGGTATTAGGATGCTCGGGGTCGTTGGGTACCTGGATCCCGTGATGGTCGTGTCTTCTAGGCCCTCTTTTGTCTTTTGACCTCCTCGTGCTTTTCACGGTCCCGGGAATCCCGGACCTGGTCGAGGTGGGTTAAGGCCTTTTCCCTAACCCATCAGTTAGCAGGCGGGGTATTCAGATATCTTTTTGCTTCTACTTTGGATCCCAGCTTTCCTCTCAAGGCTAGTGGAAAATCCTTTTTTGGTCCTTGCCCATTTTGGCCGTTAACACAAGGCATATATGAATCTTGATATTTACCAGGCAATCAAGATGTCCGGGTGAGCTGTACTTAGGGCATATTCAAGCATACTAGTACTGTCCTTGACCAAGACAGAAGTTTTGCATGCAAGCATATGAGGAAAGTAAAATAGAATGATTGCAAAAAAGATGAGGAGTTCATTCAATCAATCAGGGTGCCCAATCCCCTTTCATGGGCTACAAAAAAAAAAAGGGTATACATATAATGAAAAATAACAAAAGGCAAAATTATATATCCTGCCCTTCCCCTACTTGCTCCTCCCGCCTAGATCTATCCACCTGCTCTTCTCCTACTTGCCCCTCTTGCCTGGAGTTATCTACCCTTTCCGCCACCTGGACTTCAGCAACAATTGAATTATAATCAACTCCAAGCACGCCTGCCTCAGTAGAGAAATCTGCCACTTTAGCCTGCTGGTCAGAGTCTCGTCCTAGATCTTCTCGAGTAGATGGAGGATTCTGAGACTCCATCTCGATAGTATCACTAAAACCGACAGTAGGCAGGTGAGGAGATGAATCCGGGACGTCGACAGCCGGTGAAGGACCTCCTTAATCCAGATCAACGTTTGAAAGCACAGCAGCCTTGGCCATGATATGATCCCGATCCCAATCAAGAGGGGTTAGCAAGTCAAAAGGTGGAGGAAAAGACTTGGCAACCTCATAGGAGGGAGTGAAGTGACCATCTGTGAAGAAAGAATCCACTCGGGATTCTAAAACCTTCACGGTACCCCGTAGAAACTGGTTCTCATCCAGGAGGATTGCCTTTTCTGCTTTGACAGTTTCTTTCTCAGCTTTGCGACGAGTCGAAATGATGGTCTCAGTGTCATAAGCATGCCTCATTCTTTCCAACTCCACCAAGGCAGCCTGCCTCCCAGATTCAGACTCAGAAGTAGCCTGAACCAGGGTAGTGACGTTTTCTTCAGCCTGGGCTAGATCGCCGTGAGCCTCTTCCAATTTAGCTTGAAGCGCCAAGTTCACTTCCTTCAGAGCTGTCACCTGCTGCCCCATAACCAGGGCAAATTTAAAGCCCTGCAGAAGAAAAGAAAGAAGATAAAATACCAAAAACAGAATCATATCTAATAAATTAAATGGGTAAGACTCATACCTCGGCAAGTAGAGAAGCTCCTTTGGTAGCCAAAACCTTAGAAGGCAGGGAAGACATCGATTGCAGGCTCCCAACCGGACACGCGCGATAAACTTGGAAACAATTTCTTCCTGGCCGTTATTCTATGACCTCGATCAGGAAGGAAGATCAGTGGGAGGAGTTTTGGTCATGGGAGATTTTTCTTTCTCCACTCGGTTAGATTTATCCTTCTCCGCCCCAGTAGGACACCTAACTGAAGGAACAAAGGAAGTAGGAGGGGCAACCACGACTACAGGCTCGTGAATAACTACCTTAGTAGCTAGCTTCGGGTTAGGGAGTGGAGAGACTTTAACTTTGGCACCTCTCGCTAGCATCTCGTTCAGAGATGGACGTGCTGCGATCTTTGCAGGAGGGGCAACTGGAGAACAGGATGACCACCCCGCCAATGTAGGGGGAGAAGTAGGTACTAGGGGATGGGACCCCGATGCAAACCCGGTACCAGAAGGAGAAGGAATAAGAGAGTGGGGTACACCGGTAGCCGGGATTACCGGTCCCGAAGAAGCAAGAGAAGATGTCGAGAGGGGAGCTGCCGAAACTGCAAAAGAAAAGAGAATGCTAAAATAATAACAATAATAAAAAGAGATATATATTAATAAGGTGCAGTCATCTACCTGGATCTGCGACACATATCCTCGGATACCTCTCTAGTCGGGCTCCTTCGAAGGGATCGCATGAAGGATACTGAAAATTCATGTAACCCCGATCCTGGATCCTCTTCAAGATACCCCCGGATTCAGGAGAAAGAACCCCTGTGCTCCATTTATCTCGGGGAGAGAATTGGGTGGGGACCGAATACTCAGTCCCTCCAATATGCACCGAATGGCCCCAATCCCCTTCGACCACAATCCATTCATCCTTCCAGGATTAGTTATACTTCACGTTCGCCCCGGGTACAGCGAACTTCATTTTGTTGCTGGGCCTCAAATAAAATTGACCTTGAGGTGTCAAGTTGGCTACCTGGTAGATATAGCGAATCTCATCAAGACCCGCTTCCCTCTGCAGATTATCTCTCTCACATTGCTCTTTCCAGAGCACCAAGAATCCCGTTAGGTTCTTCCAGAACCCATGAGAGATTTGAAGAGGGGCTAACTCCAAAGCTACAAGTAACCTATGGAGTGAAGGGTGAAGAGAGAGCCGGAACCAGCACTCGAAGGCGGCCACATGAATTAGCAGGCGACCCGCGGAAGGGGTATAAACATCAAAACCCCAATGAGGAAGAAACAGAGAGATGTAGTCCGGGATCTTGTATGCCCCCGTCAATCTAAAAAGGGTGTCGGCGGTGCTAACAGAATCCGGGACAATCCGGCCGTCATGGAAAGAAGATAAATGTCCAGTTTGAACCCCAGCTAGGTTAAAGGCCAGGATGTTCCTCTCCTCCACCTTGACATTAGTAACCTCGTCATCTTCTTCATCGGTAATTTGGACTGGAACGTCGCATCTAGTACCAGAGCACGACCCATTTCCCAAGTTCTCTTCAGAGCGATGACGCTTGAGCGGGGTATTCTCTTTGGCAACACCACCTTCACCTCGACCACGTTTCTTTCCTTCGGATGTAGGGGAACTCTCGTCCGACTCCACCTGCTCCACGTTCAGCAGCTCCTCGAGGCTATCAAGAGGATTCGAGCAGGCAGGCTGAGGATTTGATGAAGCAGAAGGGAGGTCTGAGGCATGAAGGACTGGTGCAGAAGCTAGGATTTTTGATGGTGAGGCCATTTTTAACGAAAGAAGGAAGAAAGAGAAGATTCTAGAGAAAGGAGGACTTCCGGAGAAGAAGAAATTAAAACTATTGAAGGTTTAAGCAAGTGTGAACATGTGAAGAAAGAAGAAGTAACTCATTTATAAGCAAAGAGGAACGATTACTAAGATAAAAGAAGAAACGAAACTGGAGACGTATCGCGATGGTTTCAAGGAGAATTGCGCCAAAAACGGCCCGTTTAAAATTTGAAAACAGTCGTCATCTAGCACATGGAGCACGCATTAAATGCAATCAAATCTAAGGAAGATTTCCCCCTTGATTATGGAAGCCAGATGGACAAGATTAGACAGAAAGGCAGAATATAAAATTCTTCAAACGGACTAGAGATCCTGACTCCAACCCCAGCAAGATACCGGTGTCCAAGTCAGGGGGGATTTCTGTTAACCGCAAAAAATGGCAGGGATCAAAGAAGAATTTTCCACCAGCCTTGAAAAATAAGTTGAGTTAGAAAGTAACAATGGGAGAGGTACCCGGGAACCCCGCCTACCTACAAGACGCCTAGGGTATGAACTTCTACCCATCCCGGCCAGATCCAGAACCTTCAAGACCAAGACAGCATCAGGAGACCTCAAAGACAAGGCCCTAGAAACACTACTGCCGCAAGATCCTAGCGCCTGTCTATCCCTAGGTAT
This sequence comes from Acer yangbiense, assembly GCA_008009225.1. Taxonomy (NCBI): domain Eukaryota; kingdom Viridiplantae; phylum Streptophyta; class Magnoliopsida; order Sapindales; family Sapindaceae; genus Acer; species Acer yangbiense. The sequence continues at coordinate 11,855,613 of CM017767.1, forward strand.
CCCGGTAGCCCGATACCTGGTACCCCGATATTTTCAAACATCATTTAAGAAGAGCGATGGGAAGGCGGGGTACCTGAATTATCCCGACCCACAAAACTTGAGGCAGAGGCTTAGCAAATTAAAACCCAGTGCACCGATCCCGTCTAAAGCGAGATGCATCGAGAAGGAAGATAAGCATTAAACGCCACCGTTCAAGACAGAATGTTACACACATTCCTGCCATTCAAGAGTCTCATTCAAAAGCAAAGTCAACTCTTTTGATTCTAAAAGGAAACCATTGATTTCGGGGATCGAATCCCCGATGAACTCGTAGATCGCCAAGGAAAGACCCGTAAATTGCTAAAACCCTAGACCGAAGTTCTAGGAGTGCATGGCAAGACAAGGGCCTATATATATATTCATCATATAATTGCAAAGGAGGTCAGATTTTTCCACTTATCGACAGACACGAGAAGCTCCATCACCATCACCCATCAAGTTTATCATATTTTAGTTTAAATATTGATAGTTATACCATCGATTGAATGTAATCTTGTTACGTGTTTATAAAAAAAAGTGTTCATCTTACTATATGCTTAAATTCATCATTCTTACTACAATTATACACCATTCTTAGTGGATCTTTAGGAAGCACAGGGTATCGAACTACTTGATATCCCGCCGACCAAGATCTACCCCGATCCTGGTCCCCCTTGAGTTGTTAATTGGAAATATCACCCCAGTGACAATTTTCGGTTAACACTTTCGTATCCATATTGTGTGCTCCAAAGCCAATTTGAAGCCAAACACTACTCTTTTATTTTGTACCACGTATAACCATATACCTAATAGCCTAAACACATGCCTACCTTTGTTATTAATCATGTTTAGGATGTGTAATAGTGGAATGAAAGAAGTTATGCTCTAACTGTCAAAAAGCGTGTATAAAGAAAAATATACTGAAAATATGCTAAGCAAATGGCTAAATTGTAAAAGTACCAAAATTAGTACTTATGATCCTTAATTGTCAAATGAAAGAAAAATGAGCAACTCAAATGAAAAGTGTTAACCGCCAAAAGTGGCAGGGATCAAAGAAGAATTTTCCATCAGCATCAGAAAAATAAGTCGGGGTAGAAAGCAACAACGGAAGAGGTATCCGGGTACCCCGCCTACCAACAAAAAGACCGGGATAGGGACTTCTGCCCACCCTGACCAGATCCAAAACTTCCAAAACCCAGAAGGTACCAGGGAGCCCCGAAGATGAAGCCTCGGGAACTAAACTATTACAAAATCCTATTACCAATTGGCCCCCAGATACACCGGTACCCTAGCACCCTGATACCCCGGTATCCCGATACGTTATTTGAGAGAGACAAGAAGAAGACGAGGTACTTGAGTATCCCGATCCACTAAGAGCTAGCAGCAGACACTTAGCAAATTAATACAAAAATCCCAGTGATCCGACCCTGTTTAAAGCGAGAAGCAGGTACCCCGATCAGCAAACCGAGAAGAAAGACAAGCATTAAACACCATCGTTTGAGGCAGAATATTACATGCCTTCCCGCCATTTAAGAGTCCCATTCAAAAGCGAAGTTAACTCTTTCAGTTCTAAAAGGAATCATGGGATCTTAGGGATCAAACCCCCAACAAATTCATCAATCGCCAAGGAAAGACCCGTGAATTACTAAAACCCTAGACCGAAGTTCTAGTAGTGCATGACAAGAAACGGACCTATATATACTCACCTTATGATCACATAAAAGGGGACGGAAACCCTACTAGATACTTGGTCACTTATCAACAGATACGAGAGCTCCATCGCTATTGCCCATCACGTTTAGCCTGCCTTTGATCATATATCGATATTTTTGCTAAAGATTGATTGTAACCTTGATCATATATCGATAGTTTTGCCAAAGATTGATTGTAACCTTACTATGTGTTTATTCTGAATAAAATTAGTTGAGTATTCATTCTACCATATGTTTGATTCCTTTTTTCTTACTACTATCATACACCATTCTTAGTGAATTTTTAGAAAGCCAAAGGTATCGAACTACCTGATACCTCTCCGACCAAGATCTACCCCGATCCTGGTCTCCTTTGAATTGTTAATTGGAAATATCACCCCAACCAGGTATCCGGTGCGTATCAGGCAAGAGGTGACAACATGATAGCATACCTCAGAAAAGTCCAAGAAGTAGCTACGAAGTTTAAGGGTATGAAGATGGAACAGATTCCACGAGAGAAGAATCATCGGGCAGATGTCCTAGCTAAGATAGCTGCAACAGAAGGGCGAGCATTACCTAAAGGAATTCCGCTCCAATTAATACCCGAACCTAGTACTGCCCTAGGGCTAGAAGTGAGCTCGGTCGTTCGACTACCTTGCTGGATGGATACCATAGCTAACTATCTCCAAAATGGCACGCTCCCTGAGAACCCGGATCAAGCACGCAGGCTCAAGAGGATTGCAACCCGGTACTGCCTGGTAGAAGGGCACCTCTACCGCAAAGGAAAATTGCTCCCGTTACTAAGACGTTTACACCCGGATGATGTTCAATGGGCATTAGATGAGGTACACGCAGGGGATTGCGGCAACCTTGTTTCAGGAGAGACTCTAGCATACCAGGTTCTCAAAATAGGATACTACTGGCCTACTATTCATCAGGACGCTAGAAAATTTGCACAATCCTGTGAACCTTGCCAGAAGACCGCAAACCTTTACCATCTACCTCAAGAAAGGCTCGATTCAATCAGCACACCTTATCCATTTGCTATTTGGGGACTAGACTTGATCGGGCCACTTCCCACCGCGCCTGGTCAAGCCAAGCATGCCGTAATAGCCATAAATTATTTCACTTGGTGGGTGGAAGCAAAATCCCTGGTCCTGATAACCGAAGCCAATACCACGAGCTTCATCAAGGAAAATATCGTCTGCAGATTTGGTACCCCAATGGCCATAATCGCCGATCTTGGTAAGCAATTTGACAATGCTAACTTTAGATTTTTCTACGAAAAAAGGGGTATTGATCTTCGTTTGGCCTCGGTGGCTTATCCTCAGTCTAACGAATTGGTAGAAGCTACTAACAAGACTATCAAGAAGCTCCTCAAGAAGAAACTTCAACAGAAGAAAGGGGGATGGGTTGACGAGCTTCCTAATGTTCTGTGGGCATATCGGACTACCAAGAGGACTGCTACTGGGGAAACCCCTTACTCGCTTACTTTCGGAACAAAGGCAGTCTCACCTATCGAGCATAGGCTGACATCTTTCACGGTCCAGTATTTTGAGTTGGAAGAAAATGAAATAAAGTTAAGAGCCAATCTAGACCTCCTGGAAGAGAAGCAAGATAAAGCTACCGAACAGGTATCGGCCTACCAAAGCAAGATAGCTCGATGCTTTAATAAAAAGGTGAAGACCCAAAATTTCAAAAAGGGGACCAAGTCCTCAGGAAGGTAACCCAGAATACCCGGAAGAGGTCTGACTGGGTACTGGCCCCCAACTGGGAAGGTCCATACCTGATAAAGGTAGTGGTACGTAGGGGGGCATACAAGTTAGAAGATATGGATGGTTACCCGGTAGATTACACCTGGAATGCTGATCACCTCAAAAGGTTTTACCATTAGAGTTTGAAGAAGAGTGTTATCTCGGTTGGTAAACTTCTGATATATATACCCCAATTTTGCTTTGTATTTGCTGTTGAGAAATTCAAATAAAGTTAGCTTTTATTCTCCTACGTGGTTCTTCTAAGTTCTCCTAGTAAGTTTTCGCCATTCCTTTCACCTCAAGACCAGGAAAGGCCACATGGCATTCCTGCTGCCTTGGTCAGGGTGTACCCTCCTCTAGGAAGGATCTGGTGCTTGAATGCATAAAAGGCGTAGTCGCCTGCCAGACTCTACCTTATCAAGACTAGGAGAACCTATATGGACCTCCTGAAGCCTCGGACGGGGAATCCCCCTCTCTAGGATAAACCTGGTGCTAAAGTGGCCTTAGTTGCCTACCAGGACAAGTCGCCAAAGAATCAAGATAATCCATCAGGATACTCGACCGTCACTACGTTATATTGCCATATCCCCACATGAGAGACCTGGTGCTAAAATGGCCTTACTTGCCTACCAAGGCGGATCACTAAAGGATCAAGATACCTAATCGGGATACTTGATACCTCACTTCTTCATATCACATATGAAATCCTGGTATTAAAAAATGGCTTTAATTGCCTACTAGGACAAATCATCGAGGAATCAGGCCACCGTCTCAAGATGCCAGACACTTCATCCCGATGGGCAGCTTTGACTTCATACCCGGGTCAAGACTTTCTGGCCAAAATAGTTCCATACTTAGACAAGTTTACTTAGCTGAAAACGCAGCCAACTAATGCTAGGGGGATTATCGTCCAAGAATGGCTAACAGAAAATAAGTATGGATTCCTCTATCGCCAACCAAGCAAGATTAAAGCTAAGCATTATGATAGTATAAGTAAGCCTTGCTTGAATCATATTTAAGCATACAAGTATCATCCCTTAACCGGGATATAAGTTCTACAAGTAGACATTTAAGAATGTAAAGCAAAGTGATTGCAAAAAAAAAAAAAAAAAATAGGGAAAGAGCTTCATTCAATCAATCAGGGCGCCTAATCCCCATTTCCGGGCTACATAAAAAAAATATATAATAACAAAAGGCAAAATCATACATCCTGCCCTTCTCCCACTTGCTCTTCCTACCTAGATCTATCCACATGCTCTCCTCCTGCCTGCTCCTCCTGCCTGGAGCTATCTACCCCTTCCGCCACTTCGGTTCCGGCAATAGCCTGAATTTGATCAACTCCAAGCACACTTGCCTTAGTAGGGAAATCTGCCACCTTTGTATGTTGGATAGAAGCCTGCCCTGGATCTTCTTGAGTAGAAAGAGGATCCTGAGACTCCACCTCGATGGTATCACCAGAACCAGGTGGCTGAGAAGGCAGATCCGGGATGGTAGCAGCCTGCGAGGGGCCCCCTTGGCATGATCAGCATCTGAAAGTGCAGCAGCCTTAGCCATAATATGGTTCTGATCCTAGCCAATAGGGGTTAGCCAGTCGAAAGGAGAAGGGAAAGCCTTGGCAACCTCATAAGAGGCGATGAAGTATCCATTTGTGAAGGAAGAATCCACCCGGGATTCTAAAACCTTCATAGTACCCCGCAGGAATCGGTTTTCATCCAGAAGAACCGCCTTCTCTGCCTTGATAGTTTTTCTCTCAGCTTTGCGTCGGGTTGAAATGAGGGTCTCGGTATCATAAGCACGCATCATTCTCTCCAGCTCCACCACGACATCCTGCCTTTGGGATTCAGACTCAGAGGCAGCTTGCACCAAGGAAGCAACATTTTTCTCAGCCCGGGCTAGGTTGTTTTTGGCTTCCTCCACTTTGGCCTGAAGTGACAAGTTGGCTTCCCTCAGGGCCACGACTTGCTGCCCCATAGCCAAAGCAAACTTGAAACCCTACATAGAGGAAAGAAAAAGGATCAGTACCTGGGAAGAAATTATATTTGGCAAACAAGAAGAGTTAAAATTGCATACCTCAGCAAGCAAGGTTGCCCCTTTGGTGGCCAGGATATCCGTTGGTAAGGAGGACATCTGGTGCAGGCCTCCATCGGGACAAGCGGCTATGAATTCGAAACAAATATTGCACGGTGTGTATAAAACTATCTAGAGGGGGGGTGAATAGATTTTAATCGTTATTACCCGATTTTCGCATATATGTCAATTTTATGAAAATGCCCCTAACTAGTCACAATAATATAACAAGTGTAATAAGGTGCGGAATGTAAATAACACTTGATATTTACGTGGAAACCCTCACGGGAAAAAACCACGGGCTGTTATGTGTGCCACACACGAACCTCGAATCCACTAATTGAAATGATTACAACCTAATCCCGGTTTAATGATCTAATCCTGATTAACAAATACACATAACAAGATACAACATCAAAGTGCAAGTGTGAAATGTGACATGTGAAGAGTATGCACACAAATGCAAGAATGCTAAGTGTGTGTGTGCAATCTAAATCTCTTCAAAGAAAACCAAGCACTAGAGATTATACCTTTGGCGTGCTTGTCCCTTGAGGTCTTGAAATGACCTTCGAGCTTAAAGTTCAATCACCTAAACTACCCTTACACAATAAACCCCAACACGTGGTTTGTCCACAAAATAAGCCAATCAAAGAATGGGAATCCTTACAATCTCCCCCTTTGGCTATTTCGTGACAAAACCACCACTCACATTGATCCTCACAAACATAATAGAATCTACGGGATAACAAAGATATTCTACATTACAAAGAGATATAAGAATATAAAAAACTTCAAGTCTTCAATCTCTTGTAGAACTATCAACCCTTCAAAACAAAAGATTATACTTTCCAAAGCAAGAGTATGTGAGATGATCAAGTGAGAATAAAACAAGCATTTGCATTTAAGAATTTAAGCACAACATCATGCAATGTATGTATATGCAATGCTCCCCCTCAACGGGTTACTCCCCCTCAATGTAAATTCTCCCCAACATGCATAATTGCTACTACAATTTGCAACTCCCCTTACCAAAATCTACTCCCCCTTTTTGTCATGATATAGGCAAAGGAGTAGTCCCCAACCGGGTCACTCTTAGCAAAGAGAGATAGTAGCATGCAAAATATTTGCATAATCATATAAGTCACTTTATGCATCCTAAGTAATTGAAGAGAAACGAGGAGATTTATTTAAAGAAGATGTGTGAATCAAACATGCTTTGCATACAAGACATGTAGCATTCAAGTCCAAAATACAATGATATTTGGCAAAGCAAATGACAAAGGTTTCAAAAAGAATTCAAACCAATTTCACCATTATCATGAGTAAAGCAAAGATATAGATATTTCATTGATTTCAATTTAAGAACAACTATATCCAACTTTATAAGCGAAACATGGCATGAGCGACTTTGCACCCTATTTGATTTTTCCGGGTGAGAAACCCGTATGATAGTAGCCATGTTCAACTAATAAAGAAAGAGAGACAATTAGATTATACAATCCTTTGAACGGATACAAGATCCTTTATTCATTTTGAGTCTCATAAGCTTTTTCACACAAGTTTTGCATTTTAAGAATATGCAATCATCAATTCATGCTTTTTCATTTGAGCATGTCATATGAATTTCACGCTTTTCAACATTCATTAGCATGTTATTAAAGAATCATCATGTCATGGAGATAACTATAGGTCATTCAAATCATACTTCTTATGTAAATCTCTTAGTCCAAAAATGCATGTTTGAACATAAATATGACATGGATTGTAAACAAGCATGGTTCACACTTATTGAATTGAAAACATATATACATATGTGCAACCAAGCTTACTCAAGCAATTGAAAAGGAAGCATAAGATATTTCAAATTTTTGCAAGTGACAAGAATGCAAAATAGCTCTCTTTGCTTGAGTTCCCCATATGGGGCCATCACCATCCTTCATCAATGAAGGTCATGAGGTCCTATGGACCTACTAAGTCCATTGGACTTAGTTGAACCTATTAGAGACAAGTTTGTCTCGTAGCAAGCGGGTTCATCTTTTCTTATCCACTTAGGTGAAACAATTTTCTTCCTAGTGGTCAAAAGTTCTAGAGATCTAGATGTCATAGGATCATGAAAATGAATTTCTTCCTTCCTATGAGCATGCATTCTAGCTCTAGCTTTCTTCTTCTCAATCATGCTTTTAACTTTACACATTTTAATGTAACGAAAGCACTTTGGTCTAATATGACCAACAACACCACAAAAATGACATGTAGGGACAAAGTTAGGAATCATACCATGTCTTTGTGCATGCATAGGAGCCTTCCCATGTCTTTGTGGTTGTCTTGGTTGTTGGATAGGATCTCTCCTTCTTTGTTGTTGACCAAGACTTGGTTGCTTCCTCGGTTGAGTTTGCATGATTGGTCTCTTCCCTTGATGGAGTTGAGTTTGAGGGAAGTTAGCATGAGGAACTCTTGTAGGTTGAGCTTGATGTTGTCTTCTTTGAGCTACCTTCACTTGTGCACTATGAGAGAATTGTCCTAGATCAATCTTCTTCCTAGGAGTTTGCACCGGTGAAGCTTCTTTATAGCTCAAGCTTTTGACAAACACGGTCTTGTTAGGAGTGGAGGACTCATTGCCATCTTCAAATCCAAGACCTCTCTTGTCACAAAGACTCTTTCCAACACTTAACATGTGGTCAAGTTTTTAGGTGCTAGAAACTATCCTAGTCCTTGACCCTTTAGCCTCTTCAAGCTCTCTTTTTAATTCTTCTTCATTCCTCAAATAGGTCTAACTCCTTTCTTAGCTTATCTTCAATATTCTTGGATCTTTCCACTTGTTCACTTAAGTGGTCAACATGAGCCAAAAGGTCTAGATTCTCTTCTCTCAATCTTCGCATCTTTTCCTTAGTCTTCATTTCTATGTTTTTAAACTCAGCGAGGAATTCATCTAGAACCTTTTTCTCCACATATCCATGTGTGGAGTTAGATGAAGAGTCATCTTCATTAGAGTCACTTTCTTCTTGACTCTCATTCTCTTCTTCATTGTAGGAGATCGGAAAGGCAAAATAGTTGTTCTCACAATCATTTAAGCTTGAGGGACTTCCTTCAACAACTTTCACTTTGTTGTCCCGCTTATGAGAGCAACCTAATGCCAAAAATTTTGCCACAACCTCTTCATCACTTGAAGTGGCGGCCTCCTCTCTTTCATCTTCCAAGTTAACACATTCCTGGGAGATATGCCCGAATCCTCCACATTTGTAGCATTGAGTGTTCTCTCTTGAAGAAATCTCATGATATGGCTTGACATTCTTGATTGTGGTCTTCTTCTTCTTGAAGTCATTCCCCTTTAAGCCATAACCACTCTTTTGTAGATTCAAGAACTTCTTGAATCCTTTGACAATGAGTGCCATGTCTTCATTTGAGTCATCCTCCTCCTCTTCCATCTTGGATGTCTTCAAGGCAATATCCTTTTTCTTTTTAGGAGGTGATATGGTAGCCTTTCTTGATTCATAGGCTAGAAGTCTTCTAATGACTTCGCTCGGCTTCATTTCTTTGTAGGTGTCATTTTCTTCTAAAGCCGTCACTTTGGGCTCGAACCTCTCGGGAAGTGATCGCATGATCTTTTGCTTGATTCTTCTATCCGAGTAAGGATCACCAAGTTGCTGACTTTGGTTCACAATGTCCATTAGTCTCACTTGGAAGTCATTGAAGTGCTCGTGCTCTTCCATCATAATGGTCTCAAACCGAGTTTGGAGAACTTAGAGCTTAGAGTCCCTAACTACCTCGGTTCCTTCATGAGCAACTTCTAGGATGTCCCATGCCTCTTTGGCTATCCTAGTAATTTGAATCGACTTATATTGATTCTCATCGACTGCATAACGGATGGCATGTATGGGTTTGTTATTCCACATGGAATCAACAAATTCTTGCGCGTCCTACTGTGCCTTAGGCTTAAGCACTTCTTCTCCACCATCCAACGGAGTCATCATAGGTGGAGCATATCCATCATCAACCGCCATCCACGCCCTATCATGGATTTGGCATATGTATGCTTCCATCTTCCGCTTCCATAAGGAGTAATTATCGCCGGTGAGCAACGGTGGCCTCACGCTCGACGCTCCCTCTTTGCTCATCCCGAAACCACTCATAGTGTTTGGATGAATGCAAATGAGATGAATGCAAAATGTATGAATAAATCAAAAAATCACACAAGATGCAAAACACACCAAAATGAGCAAGGATCACCTATGTATGTCTAGGAACCCGCTCTGATACTAATTGAAAAATATATTGCACGGTGTGTATAAAACTATCTAGAGGGGGGGTGAATAGATTTTAATCGTTATTACCCAATTTTCGCATATATGTCAATTTTATGAAAATGCCCCTAACTAGTCACAATAATATAACAAGTGTAATAAGGTGCGGAATGTAAATAACACTTGATATTTACGTAGAAACCCTCACGGGAAAAAACCACGGGCTGTTATGTGTGCCACACACGAACCTCAAATCCACTAATTGAAATTATTACTACCTAATCCCGGTTTAATGATCTAATCCTGATCAATAATCATCACAACTACCTAATCCCGGTATAAGTGAACCTAGTCCAATTGCTTATGATTTAAGCTACCTAATCCCGATAGCAACACAAGACTTAATTCTCTAAGAAGAGATAATACAACCTAAGTGAATATATAAAATATCCAAAATGCAATTTAGAGCTAGGTTACTCTATATGCTTATCTAGGATAATGATTTTGCAATAAATTCAATCCTAGATATTAAAAGCTAGATGACATGTCAAATAGTTTAGCTAAACATAGATTATGAAAACCTAGATAGCTATCAAAATACAACACTCAATCATGTCAACACAACAATCTCTGTTTTGTATCTAGAATATATTCTACGAGCATACAAATAATATAAGAGATGTCAATGATAAATAAAACACTAATTATATAAGATAATAGTGAAGAACTTACCAAAGAAAGTGTGTTGACCAAAACCCATGCAAGCAAGCATCCTAACTATGCTAGAAAATGCTTAGATGATAATTTGATGCATATGAGAATGGTTTTTGAGTGTTAACAATGTGTTCTTGATTTGATTTTCTCTCAAATGTCTCTCTTTGAAGTTTAGGGTTCTTAGAGTTAAAGAACATTAATTCAGAAAATGAGAAAGTGTGATATATATAGACATCAAGAATAGGGCATGTGAAAAGACAAGTTTGCCCCTGAAATGCACCGATCGGCGGTTTCAATCGGTGGCCAGGCCACTGATTATAACCGTCGAATTGAACCCGAGAAGAACAGGGGAACAACGGTAGTTTCATTCGGTGGTTTCGTAACCACCGGTCCAACCGCCGAATCAAACCGAGAGATTAAATCAATCAGGTATGAACGGCGGTTTTGAATGGCGGTTTCGTAACTGCCGATCGTAACCGTAGAATTGCTCCAGACACTTCTAGAAGCAAACGGTGGTTTCATTCGGTGGCTAGGCCACAGATCATAACTGCCGATCACCAATAAAGGTGAAAACCAAGGAGAAGCCAAGGGCATTCTCCGTAGGTGGTCTTCGCGCAAAACCAAGCACATTCTAATTCATGCGCGGACGTTTCCGAATACTATCGAGAAACGAATTACAAGACACAAATACACACAACAAGATACAACATCAAAGTGCAAGTGTGAAATGTGACATGTGAAGAGTATGCACACAAATGCAAGAATGCTAAGTGTGTGTGTGCAATCTAAATCTCTTCAAAGAAAACCAAGCACTAGAGATTATACCTTTGGCGTGCTTGTCCCTTGAGGTCTTGAAAGGGCCTTCGAGCTTAAACTTCAATCACCTAAACTACCCTTACACAATAAACCCCAACACGTGGTTTGTCCACGAAATAAGCCAATCAAAGAATGGGAATCCTTACAGAATTTAGATACAATTTCTTCTTGGCTCAAGTCTCGTGACCCAGACCTAGAAAGAAGATCAGGAGAGGGGTTGGTCTTGGTACCTGTCTCTTTCTCTCTCTCTGACCTGGCTAGGCTCCTGACAGATGTGGCAACGGGAGGAGGAGAAGGAACAACAACAGCAGGCTTGATTGGAGTAACAAAAGGGGGGTGTTTCAGGATTGAAGCTGGAGAAACTTTGGTTTTGGCAGCTCTCGCCAGCACCTCGCTCAGTGATGGACGTGCTGCGATCTTCGCATGGGAAGAAGTTGGAGAACGGGGCGATAACCCTGCCAAAGTAGAAGGAGAAGAAGATGCTGGAGGATGGGACCCTGTTATAAACCGAGTGCCAGGAGGAAAAGAAATAGGGGAACGGGATGCACAGGGAGATGGGATTACCGGTCCCAAAGAGGTAGGAGAAGATGTAAAGAGGGGAGTTGCTGAAACTGCAAAAGAAAAGAGATGTTAAAAAAAATGAAAAAGAAGAATATATATATATATATTAACAAGGCACAGTTATCTGCCCGGATCGGCAACAAATATCCTCAGATACCTTTCTAGTCGGGATCCTTCGAAGGGGTCGCAGGAAGGATACTGCATATTCATGTAACCCCGATCTTGGATCTTCGTCAGGATCCCCCTGGATTCAGAAGAAAGAACCCCTGTGCTCCATTTATCTTTGGAGGAGAATTGGGTAGGGACTGGATACTCAGTCCCTCCGATATGCACCGAGTGACCCCAATCTCCTTCAACCACCACCCATTCATCTTTCCAGGATTGGTTATATTTCACGTTCACCCCGGGTATGATAAATTTCATTTTGTTGTTAGGCCTCAAATAAAATTGACCCTGGGGTGTCAAGTTGACTACCTGGTAGATGAAGCGAATCTCGTAAAAACCCACTTCCCTCTGCAAATTGTCTCCCACACATTACTCTTTCCAGAGCACTAAGAACCCCGTCAGGTTCTTCCAGAACCCAGGAGAAATTTGAAGAGAGGCCAACTCTAAGGCTACAAGCAATCTACGGAGTGAGGGGTGAAGAGGGAGCCGGACCCCACATTCGAAAGCGGCCACATGAATTAGCAGGTGGCCTGCAGAAGGGGTATAAACATCATAACCCCGATGAGGAAGAGACAGAGAGATGTGGTCCGGTATCTTGTAAGTCCTCCTCAATCGAATAAAGGTGTCGGCTGTATAAACGGAATCCGGGATGTAAGGATTCCCATAAATTGATTGGCTTATTTCGTGGACAAACCACATGTTGGGGTTTATTGTGTAATGGTAGCTTAGGTGATTGAACTTCAAGCTCGAAGGCCTTTCCAAGACCTCAAGGGACAAGCACGCCAAAGGTATAATCTCTAGTGCTTGGTTTTCTTTGAAGAGACTAGAATGCACACACACACTTAGTATACTTGCATTTGTGTGCATACTCTTCACATGTCACTTTACACACTAGCACTTTGATTGATATCTTGTTGTGTGTATATGTGCTTAGTAATTCGTTTCCCGATAGTGTTCGGAAACGTCCGCGCATGCACTAGAATGTGCTTGGTATTGCGCGAAGACCACCCACGGAGAATGCCCTTGGCTTCTCCTTGGTTTTCACCTCTGTTGGTGATCGGCGGCCTGGCCACTGAATGAAACTGCTGTTTGCATCCAGAAGTGTCTGGAGCAATTATGCGGTCACGATCGGTGGTCACGATCGCCGTTCATACCTGATCGATTTAATATTTCTGGTTTGATTCGGCAGTTGAATCGGTGGCCTGGCGGCCGATTGAAACCGCCGATCGGTGCGTTTCAAGGGCAAACTTGTATTTTCACATGCTTTGTTTTTCATGCCTATAAATACATCTCTTTCTCTTGTTTTGCATAATGACTCTTTGATCATCAAGAACTCTATATTTTAAAGAGAGATTTTGAGAGAAAAAGCAACCAAGTTTGCTCATTTGAACACTCAAATCAAATCCTTTTTGCATCAAATTTCATATTGCATCTTCTATGACTATATAGAATGCATCCATGACTGGGTTTGCATCATCACAACTTGCTTGGTAAGATTTTGATTAAGTTTATCTTATTTTAGTATTTTACTATCAAGCTATTCTCTTTTAATTTACTTGTATGTTTTTGATCATATGATAAATATAAGAATAGAGAATTAATTGTGATGAATTGATTGAGTGTTGTATTGTGATAGCTAATTAGGTTTTTGATTAATCTTGATTAGCTAAGCTATTTGACATGTCATTTCGCTATTGATATCTAGGGTTGATTTAATTGATTATATCATCATCCTATATAAGCATCTAAGGTTTGCTAGCCTTGGTTGTTATTTGAATATTCATACATATTCACATAGGTTGCATAATCTCTTCATTGAGAATTAAGTCTTGAGGCTAAGATTGCTTAGGCCTCAAGCAATTGGACTAGAGCCACTTTTAAAGGCCCGCGTGGTAGAAGTGGGGGGTTATTGACCGGAGTGTTAGACGAGGTCTACATAGGTTGTAAACTCCATTTCAATTAGTGGATTTCGAGGTTCGAGTGTGGCGCACTATACAGCCCATGGTTTTACCCAGTGGTTGGGTTTCCACGTATACATCAAGTGTTATTTAAATTCCGCACTATATTACACTTGTTCGTCTTTTTGACTAGTAGGGGCATTTTCGTAAAATTGACTTGCTTGCGAAAATTGGGTAATAAAGCTTAAAATCTATTCACCCCCACTCTAGATATATTTATCATACACACCAAGCGTTTATTCGTTCCTTTCAATTGGTATCTGAGCGGGTTCCTAGATATACTTAGGTGATCCTAGCTTATTTTTGGTGTGTTTTGCATTGTGTGATTTTTGCTCTTTCATACATTTTGCATTCATTTGAATTCATTCATTATATACAATGAGTGGATACGGTGGCAACCATGAGGGTGCGTCAAGTACACGACCTCCTCTCCTCACCAGTGTGAATTATGCCTCATGGAAAGGCAAGATGGAAGCATAATTGTGTCAAATCCATGATAGGGCATGGATGGCAATTGAAGATGGGTATGTGGCTCCTAAGATGACTCCCACGGGTGGTGGAGAAGAAGTACTCAAGCCTAAGGCTCAATGGTCCACTGAAGAGTTTGAGACTTCAAAATGGAATAGGAAGGCTTGGCACGCTCTTCTATGTGCAGTGGATGAAAATCAGTACAAACTGATTCAGAACACTAGGATAGCCAATGAGGCATGGGATATTCTAGAGGTTGCACATGAAGGAACCGATGTTGTCAAGGATTCCAAGCTTCAAGTCCTTCAAACGCAATTTGAGTTGCTCAAGATGGAGGAGGACAAATGCTTCAATGACTTTGAAGTCAAGTTGATGGATATTGTCAATCAATGCCATCAAATCGGTGATCCTTATTCGGATAGGAAAGTCAAGCAGAAAATTATGAGGTCTATCCCCGCTAGGTTTGAAGCAAAAGTGACGGCTTTAGAAGAGAATTATGGTTATAAAGACATGAAGTCGAGCGAGGTAATTGGAACACTCCTCGCCTATGAATCTAGGAAGGCTCCTAGTATTACACCTCTTAAAAAGCAAAAAGGGATTGCTTTGAAAGCTTCCAAGATTGAGAAGGAGGAAAAAGGTGACTCGGACGAAGACATGGCTTTGATGCTTAGAAAATTCAAGAAATTTGTCAAGTTCGAGAAGAAAGGATTTGGATCCAAAGGCCAAGACTTGAAGAAAAAGGCTCCATTCAAGAGTTTTGAGCCTAGACAAGAGAAGAGTGAAAATAAAGGGGTCCAATGCTATGAGTGTGGCGGTATAGGACACATCTCACCTGATTGTAGAAATTTGAAGAACAAGATGGGAAAAGTGATGGCCGCCACTTGGAGTGAAAGTGATGACTCCGGAAAGGGAGACAAGTCATCAAGTGATGATGAGCTTACTATCGACTACACGGCATTTGGGGCCACTTGTGTAGAAGATAAAGTTATTGGTACGAATGCCTTGACTAGTGATCCCATAGAAGAAAAAGATGAAGAAGTGGCTCTAGAGGTGATAGGTGTAGCTACTCATTGGGACATGGCTCTCATTAACTCAAGAGACCAAGGTGAAGGTCTTAATGAGGGAAATGACTCCATAAGTGAAAAGGAGAGCGGAGGAGATAACTCAAGTGAAGATGACTCCTTATCTAACTCTACAAATGGAAGTGTAGAGAAAATGGATGTTCATGACTTTATAGTCAAGTGTGAAAGTTCATTGAAGAAGAACAATAGACAGTTGAAGATTTTAGAGGATGAAAATCTAGAGCTTTCAACACATAATGACCACTTGAGTAAGCAAGTGGAAACATCCAAGATGATTGAAGACAAGCTAATTGATGAGCTAGCTATGTCTAAGAGGAATGAAGAAGGGTTAAAGAGAGAGCTTGATAAAGCTAAAAAGTCATTGACTAGGATGACTACAAGCACCAAGAAGCTTGACCACATTCTTGGTAGTGGAAAGAACCCTTGTGACAAGAGAGGCATTGGGTATGAAGATAATAAGGAGATCACTACTCCAACCAAGACCGTCTTTGTCAAGAGTTTGGGCAAGATAGAAGCCTCGCCGGTGCACACTCCTAGGAAGAAAATTGATCTAGGACAATGTTCAAGAAGTGCACAAGTGAAGGAAGCTCCAAGGAGACAACCTCAAGCTCAAAAAGTTCCTCAACCTAACTTCCCACAAGCTCAAATTCATCAAGGGAAGAGGCCAATCATGCAAAATGAACCAAGGAAGCAAGCTAGACCGGTTCAACAACAAAGAAGGTTTGAACCCACTCAACCACAAAGACATGGGAAGGCTCCTATACATGCACAAGGACATGGTATGATTTCTAAATTTATCCCTACATGTCACTTTTATGGTATTGATGGTCACATTAGACTAAATTGCTTTCATTTCATTAAATTATGTAGATTCAAAAGCATGATTGAAAAGAGAGTGACAAGAGCTAGAATGCATGTTAATAGGAAGGAAAAAATTCATATTCATGATCCTATAATTTCTAGAACTCTTGAACCTTTATCCACTAGGAAGAAAAATGTCATATCTATGTGGATAAGAAAAAATGAACCCACTTGCTACGAGACTAACAAGTCTCAAATAGGTTCAACCAAGTCAAATGGACTTGGGAGGTCTATAGGACCTCATGACCTTCTTTGATAAAGGATGGTGATTGACCCCATATGGGGAACTCAAGCAAAGAGAGCTAATGCATACTTGTTGCATGCACATATTTGAAAAATCTTATGCTTCTTTGTTGATTGCTTGAGTAAGCTTGGTTGCACATATGTATATATGTTTTCAATTCAATTAGTGTGAACCGTGCTTGTTTACAATCCATGTCATATTTATGTTCAAACATGCATTTTTGGACTAGGAGATTTACATAGGAAGTATGATTTGAATGACCTATAGTTATCTCCATGACATGATGATTCTTAATGACATGCTTAAAAATTGAAAAGCATGAGTTTTAATAATATGCTAATGAATATTGAAAAGCATGAAATTCATATGACATGCTCAAATGAAAAAGCATGAATTGATGATTGCATATTCTTAAAATGCAAAACTTGTGTGAAAAAGCTTATGAGACTTAATGAATAAAGGATCTTGTATCTGTTCAAAGGATTTTAAAATCCAAATGTCTCTCTTTCTTTATTTGTTAAACATGTCTACTATCATACGGGTATCATTCCCAGAAAAATCAAATAGGGTGCAAAGTCGCTCATGACATGTTTGACTTATAAAGATGGATATAGTTGCTCACAAATTAAAATCAATGAAAACTCTATATCCTTGCTTCTCTCATGACATTGGTGAAATTGGTTTGAATTCTTATTAGAAACCTTTGTCATTTGCTTTGCCAAATACCATTGTATTTTGGACTTGAATGCTACATGTCTTGTATGCAAAGCATGTTTTGATTCACACATTTATTTTAAATAAATCTCATTGTTTCTCTCCAATTGATTGAGTTGCATAAAGTGGATTATATGATTATGCAAGTATATAGTATACTACTATCTCTCTTTGCTAAGTGACCCGGTTAGGGACTACTCATTTGCCTATATTATGACAAAAAGGGGGAGTAGAATGGTGGTAAGGGGAGTTGCAAATTGTGGTAGCAATTGTGCATGTTGGGGAGACAATACATTGAGGGGGAGTAACCCTTTGAGGGGGAGCATTGCATTCATCAAATGTTGCATGATGTTATTGTTGTACTTAAATTTCAAGAATGCAAATGCTTGTTTATGCTCTCACTTGATTAATCTCACATTTTACTTGTATTGGAAAGTATAGAAACTTTGCTTTCAATGATTGATTGTTCTACAAGAGATTGAAGACTTCAAGATTATTTTTATATATCTCTTTGTAAAGTAGAAAATCATTGTAGATCCGTAGTTTCTATTATGTTATGAGGAATCAATATGAGTGGTGGTTTTCTCACGAAATAGCCAAAAGGGGAGATTGTAAGGATTCCCATAAATTGATTGGCTTATTTCGTGGACAAACCACATATTGGGGTTTATTGTGTAAGGGTAGTTTAGGTGATTGAACTTTAAGCTCAAAGGCCCTTCCAAGACCTCAAGGGACAAGCACGCCAAAGGTATAATCTCTAGTGCTTGGTTTTCTTTGAAGTGACTAGAATGCACACACACACACTTAGTATACTTGCATTTGTGTGCATACTCTTCACATGTCACTTTACACACTAGCACTTTGATTGATATCTTGTTGTGTGTATATGTGCTTAGTAATTCGTTTCCCGATAGTATTCGGAAACGTCCGCGCATGCACTAGAATGTGCTTGGTATTTCGCGAAGACCGCCCATGAAGAATGCCCTTGGCTTCTCCTTGGTTTTCACCTCTGTTGGTGATCGGCGGTTATGATCGGCGGCCTGGCCGCCGAATGAAACCGCCGTTTGCATCTTAAAGTTTCTGGAGCAATTCTACGGTCACGATCGGCGGTCACGATCGCCGTTCATACCTGATCAATTTAATATCTTGGGTTTGATTCGGCGGTTGGATCGGCTATTACGAAACCGCCGAATGAAACCGCTGTTGATGCTCTGTTCTTCATGGGCTCAATTCGGTGGTCGTAATCGGTGGCCTGGCAGCCGATTGAAACCGCCGATCGGTGCGTTTCAACGGCAAACTTGTATTTTCACATGCTTTGTTTTTCATGCCTATAAATACATCTCTTTCTCTTGTTCTGCATAATGACTCTTTGATCATCAAGAACCCTATATTTTAAAGAGAGATTTTGAGAGAAAGAGCAACCAAGTTTGCTCATTTAAACACTAAAATCAAATCCTTTTTGCATCAAATTTCATATTGCATCTTCTATGACTATATAGAATGCATCCATGATTGGGTTTGCATCATCACAACTTGCTTGGTAAGATTTTGATTAAGTTCATCTTATTTTAGTATTTTTACTATCAAGCTATTTCCTTTTAATTTACTTGTATGTTTTTGATCATATGATAAATACAAGAATAGAGAATTAATTGTGATGAATTAATTGAGTGTTGTATTGTGATAGCTAATTAGGTTTTTGTTTAATATTGATTAGCTAAGCTATTTGACATGTCATTTAGCTCTTGATATCTAAAATTGATTTAATTGATTATATCATCATCCTAGATAAGCATCTAAGGTTCCCTAGCCTTGTTTGTTATTTGAATATTCATACATATTCACATAGGTTGCATAATCTCTTCATTGAGAATTAAGTCTTGAGGCTAAGATTGCTTAGGCCTCAAGCAATTGGACTAGAGCCACTTTTAAAGGCCCGCGTGGCAGAAGTGGGGGGTTATTGACCGGAGTGTTAGACGAGGTCTACATAGGTTGTAAACTCCATTTCAATTAGTGGATTTCGAGGTTCGAGTGTGGCGCACTATACAGCCAGTGGTTGGGTTTCCACGTATACATCAAGTGTTATTTAAATTCCGCACTATATTACACATGTTTGTCTTTTTTACTAGTAGGGGCATTTTCGTAAAATTGACTTGCTTGCGAAAATTGGGTAATAAAGCTTAAAATCTATTCACTCCCCCTAGATATATTTATCATACACACCGAGCGTTTATTCGTTCCTTTCAAGAGATAATCCGAACGTCATGGAAGGAGGACAGAGGGCCTGTTTGAACCCCTACTAGGTCGACGGCCAGAATGTTCCCCTCCTCCACTTCGACATTGACGTCCTCGTCATCTTTTTCGTCCGCTATTTGAACTGGGGCTTCGGGTCTAGTGCCAGAACCCGACCCGTTTCCAAAATTCCCATCAGAGCGACGGCGCTTAAGCGGGGTGCTATCGTCAGTAACATTGCCCTCATCCCGACCTCATTTTTTCCCTTTAGATGTCGGGGAACTCTCTTCCGACTCCACTCGCTCCATGTTTAGCAGCTTGTCGAGGCTGTCAGGGGGATTTGAGGAAGCAGACTGAGGATTTGGCGAAACCAAAGGAAGGTTTGAGGCAAGAAGGACTGGTGCAGAAGCTGGGATTTTCGATGGTGAGGCCATTTCAACGAAAGAAAGAAGAAAGAGAGGATTCTAGAGGAAGGAAGATTTTTGGGAGAAAAAGAAATTAAATCTTTTGAAGGTTCAAGCAAGCGTGAACACGTGAAGGAAGAAGGAGTAGTATATTTTAAGCAGAGGTGGACAATTACCGAGATAGAAGAAGAAACATAACCGGAAACGTATCGCAACGGTTTCAAGGGGAATCTCGCCAAAATGGCCCGTTTAAAATCTGAAAGCAATCGTCATCTAGCACGTGGAGCGTGCATTAAATGCTATCAAATCCAAGGAAGATTCCCCCCTTGATTATGGAAGCCAGCCGAACGAGACTAGAAAGGCAGATAGAACAGAAAATTCTTCAAGCGGACTAGAAATCCTGACTCCAACCCCAGCAAGATACCGGTGTTCAAGTCAGGGGGGACTTCTGTTAACCGCTAAAAGTGGCAGGGATCAAAGAAGAATTTTCCATCAGCATCAGAAAAATAAGTCGAGGTAGAAAGCAACAACGGAAGAGGTATCCGGGTACCCCGCCTACCTACAGAAAGACCGGGATAGGGACTTCTGCCCACCCCGACTAGATCCAAAACTTCCAGAATCCAGAAGGTACTAGGGAGCCTCGAAGATGAAGCCTCGGGAACTCCACTATTACAAAATCCTATTACCAATCGGCCCCCAGATACCCCGGTACCCTAGCACCCTGATACCCCGGTATCCCGATACGTTATTCGAGAGAAACAAGAAGAAGGCGAGGTACTTGAGTATCCCGATCCACTAAGAGCTAGCAGCAGACACTTAGCAAATTAATACCAAAAATCCCAGTGATCCGACCCCTCTTAAAGCGAGAAGCAGGTACCCCGATTAGCAAACTGAGAAGAAAGACGACAATTAATCGCCATTGTTTGAGGCAGAGTATTACATGCCTTCCCGCCATTTAAGAGTTCCCTTCAAAAGCAAAGCCAACTCTTTCAGTTCTAAAAGGAATCATGGGATGAAAGTATACAAAACGAAGTTAAATTGCTTAAAGCATACCTAGAGGGGGGGTGAATAGGTTTTTACACCTTTTTTCAATCCCTTGAACAAACATTCGTTTGTCCCTCAAGGTAGCCTTACACACAACACAATAAGCCAAGGAAGACATACATAGACAATACGATAATACAATCATAAGAGCAAAGTCTAAGTATATCAACAAGTTATGTGAGGTAAAAGAACAAATAACCAAATCAACAAAGTAAGCTTGTATTTCAATAAGTGTTCAATGAATTACAAGAGTGATCAAAATGTCACTATACAAAAATTACAATATATAAAAGAATCAAAGATACAAAATTTGATCAATAGAAAGAATTCACTAATCACACTTTACAAATACTTGATTCACTATACATCACTAGTGAGTAATATGAAACAAGATAATGACATATACAAATAAAATATAAAAGTTAGAGATAGGAAGAATTAACACAAGAGATTTTTTAACGTGGTAAAACCTCCAAGGAGGAAACATCCACGGGTTGAAATACAACCATTAGGGTACTATATATATTGGATGATAAAAATAGATAATCCACAAAGTGACCAATCTTTAGCTCACCCAACCTAGTGGAGTCTAAGTCTACCCAACCCTATTGGAAAGTATGAGATCCCTCAATGATGCGAAACCACCATATATTGGACAACATACAAAACCAACATCGATGGAAGATTAGAAATTCCTCAAGAGTGCATACACCTCCCGTGTACCCCGCTCTATCGGAGTCTATGTCTAACCATACGCCTAGGCCTACCAATACAATAGCCAACTTCCTATCCAAGGCACTCTTGCCTCTAGGGAGCCTCCCATGCATGACTATCCGAGTCCTCCCGTCTCTAGCCATGACTCCTTGCTTACCTATCCGAGTCATCCCGACTCTAGGCAAGTCTTCTTGCTTGGCTATCCAAGTCACCCCGACTCTAGCCAAGACTTCTTGCTTGGTTATCCGAGTCACCCCGACTCTAACCAAGACTTCTGAAAAGAATACGGTGTGTATGATATATATTGTCTAGAGGGGGGTGAATAGATTTTAACTATTATTACCCAATTTTCGCATGCAAGTCAATTTTATGAAAATGCCCCTACTAGTCAAAAATACAAGCAAGTGTAATATAGTGCAGAATTTAAATAACACTTGATGTATACGTGGAAACCCAACCACTGGGAAAAACCACGGGCTGTTTAGTGCGCCACACTCGGACCTCAAAATCCACTAATCGAAATGGAGTTTACAACCTATGTAGACCTCGTCTAACACTCCAGTTAATAACCCCACACTTCTACCACTCGGGTCTTTAAAAGTGGCTCTAGTCCAATTGCTTGAGGCCTAAGCAACCTTAGCCTCAAGACTTAATTCTCTAAGAAGAGATTATGCAACCTATGTGAATATGTATGAATATTCAAATAACAAACAAGGCTAGGTAACCTTAGGTGCTTATCTAGAATGATGAGATAATCAATTTAAATCAACCCTAGATATCAATTGCCAAATGACATGTCAAATAGCTTAGCTAATCAAGATTAATTAAAAACCTAATTAGCTATCACAAACAACACTCAATCAATTCATCACAATTAATTCTATAATCTTGTATTTATCATATGATCAAAACATACAAGTAAATTAAAGAGAATAGCTTGATAATAAAAATACTGAAATAAGATGAAATTAATCAAAATCTTACCAAGCAAGTTGTGATGATGCAAACCCAATCATGGATGCTTTCTATCTAGACATAGAAGATGCAATATGAAATTTGATGCACAAGGGATTTGATTTGAGTGGTTAAAGGTGAGTTCTTTTGTATCTTTCTTTTCTTGAAAAATATTCTAAGTATGAAATTTGATAATCAACTCACTTAATTGACCTAAAGTCAAAGAGGCATATATATAGGGTGTCAAACCAAAGTGTGGTCGTTTTGAATAAGTTACACCTATTTTTGCCTTGGGCGCTGTACGTAGAGCGCCTCTTGTACAGCGCCTGTACAGCGCCCCTACTCTGTTCTCATGGGAAAACAGAGGGGCGCTGTATGAACAGCGCTTTGTATAGCGCTCGTACAGCGCCTTCCAAAATTGCATCAGACCTGATGCATTTAAAAATGCATTTTCGACCAGGTCAAGATGGGCGCGGTACGAACAGCGCTTCCTACAGCGCTTTGTACAGCGCCTGACACTATGTATGAATTCTTAAAAGCATGCATGGCATGGCATTGGTCATACAAGATGCAATCATGTAAAGCATGCAAGAAGAGATGTTAATGAGCATTAATGAGCACAAAATAACAACACATACACAACATACAAGAGAATGAATTATGCATGAGATGTGAATGTGTGTGTGCAACTAATCTCTTCAAAGCAAATTAAGCACATAGAAGTTTACCTTTGGTGCTTATCAACCTTGAGGACATGAGAGGGTCTTGAGCTTGAATATCTATCACTAAAGCTACCCTTACATACAATCCCCAACATGTGGTTTGTCCACGAAATAAGCCAATCAAGATATGGGAATCCTTACAACTTCTTGCCTTTTACAAGGACTTCCTAGTGTGATCATGTGAATGCAAATGATGCAAACAATCAATACAACATAGAACATGTGATCAATACATTATATGGCACAAGTAGACCTAAACATGTGATTTCACAAGTAATCAAGTCTAAATGCAAAAATAAGAGAATAGAAACCTAAGCATGTGAAACACCTAACACATACACTCAAAGTCTCATTCACATAAACAACACTTGAAACACAATATGTTCATGAAGTACAAATTCAAGATGCTATAAATTTACAATTAAATGCTAGATATATGAGATTAAAATCAATCAATATACTAGTCAAAAATATAGAGCAAGGTTTTGAGATTTACATCAATCAAAACCTATATTCTCTAAATCATAAACAAATACACAAATCCTAGATTTTATCAATCAAAGGATCAAATCAAATCTCAAGGTCATTTAACAGAAAATTAATTCAATTAAGTTCCAAACAACCTAAGATGCCATTCTAATCACAACACAACTCACAAACATATGTAAAACCTAGAATCACAGAATCTAGTCAACATTAGTCCACAAATTGAGTTTCAATTAGAATGATAATCAAGCTATCTTTCTCAATAGCTTTTACCAAACATAAACATAGATATAGAAGAAGAAACCCCAAGCAAATGGAAGGTCAAAAACATAGAAATCCCAAAGATGAGACCATTACCTCGGATTCTGCAGCTGGTTCGGAAATTAGTGTTCAACCACTGGAAATCACGATCAAACAGCCACCAAACCACTTGGAGATATTAGAGGTCTCAAATACGAACACTCTCCAACTTGAATCACTCAAATCCGACTCGGGATGAGGAAGATATGGTGTTTTGAAAATCTGAAAATTGGAGAGAAAAGTATTGCGGGAAAAACTGAAATGTTTCTTCTTAATTTTCAAAATGGAGAGAGAGAGGGAAGAAATAGGAGGAGAGAGAAGGAGGAAACCGGCCAACCATGTGGTGCCACGTCACCCCCTGGCCATGGGGGGCGCGTGGCCCACACGGGAGCAGAGGCTGCTCCAGGCCGTGGGGCCCACGGCCTCACCAACGGCCAGCCCAAGTGGCCCACGGCCTGGGCTGTCCTCTCGCGTGCTCCCTCGGTTCTTCGGCCCGTATGTCGGGCGTCCGAACTCCGATTTCCAATCCGTGTCTGGATTACAAACCGTGACTCTCTCACGCACGTCTACGACTACAGAACTTTGAAAAACGGTTGAGAAATCATCTCAGAAATCATCGATGAAGTCAACTTAACGAATGAGAACGAAAAGTAGCATAGTCAACTTGTTTGGACTCGAAACCTTATGAATGAGTAACCGAAACGACCAGAACTCAATAAGGCATTAAATAAGAACATGTTCAAGTCCTAAACACAAAATACGGAAACATACGAACACAAATACACACACATATGCTAGTTTCCGGACATAGTCCTAGAAAATGCAAAACACAAAGTTTATCAACTTAATATGAATGCATGAGCATATTTTGCCAAGAGTGTGAAAGTGATATATAAATGAAATTAAATCATGATGGAACACACAAGAATGATATGTGTGTGTGTGTGCCTAGCCTTGTAAGAGATAAGAGGTCCTTTAATACCTTTGTCGACCAATAATGCCCGAATCTCTTAAAAGCCGGCTTCTTGAATGAATTGTGGTTGAGACGTCCTTCGTCTTCAAAATTCTTCAATTACTAACCACTAAACATTACAAGATAAACACGTTTTGATATGGAATTAATGCCAACACTAATTATCAACCTTACATGGGATCTTAGGGATCAAACCCCAAACGAATTCGTCAATCGCCAAGGAAAGACCTGTGAATTACTAAAACCCTAGACCGAAGTTTTAGGAGTGCATGACAAGAAACAGACCTATATATACTCACCTTATGATCACATAAAAGGGGACGTAAACCCTACTAGATACCTGGCCACTTATCGACAGATACGAGAGCTCCATCGCCATTGCCTATCAAGTTTAGCCTACCTTTGATCATATATCGATAGTTTTGCTAAAGATTGATTGTAACCTTGATCATATATCGATAGTTTTACCAAAGATTGATTGTAACCTTACTATGTGTTTATTCTGAATAAAACTAGTTGAGTATTCGTTCTACCATATGTTTGATTCCTTTTTTCTTACTACTATCATACACCATTCTTAGTGAATTTTTAGAAAGCCAAAGGTATCGAACTACCTGATACCTCTCCGACCAAGATCTACCCCGATCTTGGTCCCCTTTGAATTGTTAATTGGAAATATCACCTCAGTGACAATTTTCAATTAACAAATGAAAATGAGAAAACCAAAAAATTCTCATATTACTTTTTGCTAAGTACTCACAATAAAGAGTACAAACATTGTAAGCATAAATGTGGGTAAAACAAATGCCTAAAGCACTAGCATGCGAGTTCTCTGAAAAGAACGAGCATTGTAGGGGTGTGTGGACTTATTCTAGCATGATAGGTAATTTTGAACTCCAAATTGCCCATATTTGTTGTATTACCTAATTATACCCCATGGCCAAGTTACAACCGATGAAAAGTCCTTTTTGATCCATAATGAGTCTAAATTTGGAATGAGGGTTGACACTTGATCTTTCACGTTCATGGCATGGTGATCTTTTCCTAGGATAGACATTGCTTAAATTCTATGCATCATTCATCTTTGCATATATGTATGTGTGGAACCTAGGGCTCTAAGAGGAGAAGAAAAGAGTGAATCACGTGAGTTTAGAATTAAAGCGAATTAGGCTCAAGACGTGAGAGTGAGTAGCCCCTGATGCATGAGTACCTTTAGGTGTGGGACTCGTGTTCGTGTGAGCTTCCTTTTGGTATCTCCAGGTTGCTTTAGATAATATGCATATGTTTACTTCTCTCATTCACACATTCTTGTATCACATCACTAGTTGGACTTGCGACCCTTTTTGGAATTGTTGTTAAGTTTCTAGGATCATTTTTTTCAATCGAGTCAGTCGTTTGTCTGTCTTGTTTGTTTTCCTTTTTTTGTTTTGCTTGAGGATGAGCAAAGGTTTGGTTTTTGGGTATTTGATCGTGCCAAATATGTTGTATATTTTGGCCCCAAAATCCGTAACCTTTGTATCATTTTCGTGCATTTTAGTGTCACTTATTGGGCTCTATGTTCGTATTTGCAGGTATTTCCCCATTTCGGGTGATTAAAGCACATTGTGGGACTTTCAGACGAAAGAGGACCAAGAATTGCAAAATGAGAGAGAAAAGCATCAGAGGTTACAACAAGTGCGGGTCCCAACCGCACTCCACCCGCACTACTGCCCAAACTAAAGGACTTGATTGTTGAAAGAAGATAAAGTGCGGGTCAGTGCAGGTCCCAACCGCACTCCACCCGCACTACTGCCTAGACCAGAGGACCTGATTGCTGAAAGAAGATAAAGTGCGGGTGAGTACGGGTCCCAACTACACTTCACCCGCACTACTGCTCAGACCAGAGGCCCTGATTGCTGAAGGATGATAAAGTGTGGGTGAGTGCAGGTCATCCAACCGCACTTCACCCGCACTTCTTCTCAGATCCGGGAGTCCAAATATCGAAGCCAATGATATAGTGCGGGTGAATATGGGTCACTGAACCGCACTCCATCGCGTCGGATGACGTTTTAAAGCTGATTTTGTAACCTATTTTGGGGGACTATAAATAGAATGTGTATGTAATGTTCTTAGTACGCTTTTACACTTAGAAATTCTAAAAGTTGTAACTAGACTAAGCAATCCATTTCTTCTCATTTCATAAGCTTCCTACTCTACATCTAAGGGATATTCAAGGTGAAGATGATCTTCAAGGATTATTCCTCATCTTTTCTCTTCTTTTCATTATTGTCAATGAGTAGCTAAACCCCACTAAGGGGGTCTATGGATTAGTTTGTGAATGATTGGGCTTTTGTATATAAGCTTTATTTCTTTTATATATCTATCTTCTATTTGATTTATTGATGAGTATGTATGGATTTCATTGGATTTACTTGTTTTAGATACACCCTTTTTACAAGCCTCCATTGGATTCTATCTTTTTTGGCAACTAGATATACATCATATATAGTTTTTTATTGCTCTCATGAATCGATGGGATTCTCGTAATCCGGGCTCGACAACCAAGTTCTTCATCTAGCCTCAAATGGGTGTCCGTGTCTATACACCCTAGGACGGTTCTTGTAAGAGGCTAGAAGCCATTCTATACACCCTAGGTGGCTATCCTAGAAGGTTTAGCCCGAGATAGGTATACGAGCTTCATTGCTAGGGTCCTAACCGAACAACCGATGCTATACATCCTAGGTTGGTTGTTTAGGAGGGACCAATCCCTATTAGGAGGCCTCCTATACACCCTAATTGGACCCTTGGTAGGGATAAATAGCCAACCTATACACCCTAGGTTGGCTACAATCGTCAAAACATGCTTATTTTACTAGTTTATTACATTTGCCCAAATGTTTGCCCTCTAATCCGTTAACTCCCTTGTCTCTATCATACATATCTTTCATTTCATTTATATTCCATCTTTAGTTACATTTTTAATTTCATAGTAAGTATTTGCTAGTTTACATTTTCAACATCATCAACCATTCATCTTTATTGCACTAATATCACTTAAGTTTAGATTAGTTTTAACTAAATTCCGATCTCTGTGGACGACCCTTGCTTGCCACTATATATGCGTTTTCATAACCCTTATAGGCATTCCTAGGTTTACAAATTGTGTTTGACAAGTGCTTTTAAATACACACAAAACGACTTTGTCAGATACACCCTCGGTGAGTAGCAACCAAAGACTAGGCGACTCTCCCCATTTCCATAGCTAGAGGTCGCATCAAAGGCTAGGTTGAACCCAATCTTGTATTGTTTTATGCGGTTGGTTTTATGAGTGGCACAAATGCCATGGTGGTCATGAGTACTTTGTGTGTCCATCTATTTCTCTCTCCAAGCCATCTTTGTTTTCGTAACTTAGGGTGTTTGCCTTTAGGAGTGGATTAACTTAGAAAGGCAAGCACCCGGTTACATTTTTATCCTTAGTTATCTTTTTGTTTTCTTATCTCATTCTCTCACACACACATGAACATGCTACAATTCACACACACCATTCTCACCCTTGCCATGTTCCCATTTACATTGCTTTCAATAATCACTAAAACGTAAAACGATTGACGGATGACACCTCCCTGTGGACGATATCCTCGCTTACCGCTTTACTAGTTTTCAAAACTTTAGAGCACTTTGTGCAGTAACATATTTATAAATATCTTTTGAATTCACAATTTGATAACGACACAAAAAGCACGTTCAACTGCCCTATCTCCACTTCTCTCCAAGTCATTTCCCTCCATATATGTTCAAATTTCGTCAAGAAATTTTCACAACTTTTGCATTTTTGTTTTGGTCATATCTCTCTCAAATCAACTCCGATTTTAGATTTTCAAAAGCCTAAATTGTTGGTCTTGAAGAGAGAAACAAGTACCAATCATTTTTAAAGTGAAATGATGTCTGTGTTTTTTGTTATGATCTGATCTTCATTCGTGTGTTCATCATTTTGTAATTGAATAATCTTCTCTATATTTCTTTTATGATCAACTTGTTGGATCTTCCTTTTTGATTAAGGAAAAATGTTTCGAATGATTTTGATTCAACTTTTAGACTTGTTTGAGTGATTTTTAAAATTATCTCTTGTGATTTTTGATTGAACATCTTTTAGCTAATTTTGAAGAACATGAACTTGAATCTAGAATACTTTGTGTTTTTGATCTTGATTGTTGATTTCTAGGTGTTAACCACAAAAAATGGCCCAGGGAATCAAAGGAGAACTTTCCTCAGTACATCGCGGCAGGATTGGAACCGGAGCAGACCTCTCCTAGATCATAAAGGTATATCCCGATCCCTATGCAACTTGGCCCAGCATGACCCCTCTTTCACCTTCAAAACCTACCCTTTGAGAATTCCCGATCCCTTATACAGTTGAGACCGCCCCAATGCCGTGGTGGTGGTAGGATCTAGTGGGTCCTCGCTCTGCCCCCAGTCCTTACCCCTGAAAGACATCGGGACTCATCAGCACTACCGGGGGAAGCCACCGCGGTAGGACGCCCCGACCCACCAGGTCGAACCAGAGAAGTGACACTTGGGCTCTTTAAGTCCCCCGTTGTGATAAGGTTGCCCTAAACACAAGAGAACCATCTAGAAGCATCACCAAAATCACCAAGTGAACCCGTGAAGGGCTAATGAAAGCCCTAGCAAAGGGACCAACTTAAATAAAGAAGGAACCTAACAGAGGACAGGGGGTGGGTGGGCATTAATTTTGCCTAGTTAACAATGGAAGGGAAAGATAAGAAATCAAGGGCCTTGATCGCGCTACATCAATCGGCATCAATGGCCTGATGGTGGTCCAATTCAGCCCTACAAAGAGTTAACCCCAATCAACACCAAAGAGGGAACTTGAGTTCCAACAAACAGGGAGGATGCAAAAAACACCTAGGCAGAAAGAGGAAATCGTGGGAAGAAGCGCATAACAATGGCAACGTGACAGACATTGCCACTATCCCCTAATAGACCCAAAGTGTGAAAGCGACTTGTTTGGCTAGCTCAGACATCTCTGGCCAACCAGAATCAGGGAAAGCACCACATAACCACCTACGAAGCACTTACGTGGACATTAGAGCATATATAGGACCATCCCAGCCATTTATGGCGTGTGTACCACCCATGCCCGATACGAACCATTGGTAAAGATCTCCTAACCGATATCCCGCCTAAAAGAAGGTCTCCTAATGACCTATTTAACCACCAGGTCAGCCCTAGTGCCTAGTTGGAGTAATCCCGACCCTTTAGGGCGTGTGCCGCGGTGGGCCCAGGACAAAAAAGCTGTGAGGATCATGCCAAGGACTCCTATGCCGGAGGACCCTCCTCACCTACCACATCCTTGAAACTCTATAAATACCCCTACTCTAGATGAGTAAAGGGTTTGACTCTTGCTAGACTTTGGGAGAGAAATAGAGATTTTTGCTACTATATAACGACTTGTCTCCATTTTGGACAGATAGGGTGTAATCTCTGCTACTATAGAACGACTGGTTTCCTAATAGTAACCCCTCATTATAAGATCAAAGGAATTGTACTCCCTTCCCCCTTTACAAAAGTTGTAACCCAACTTTGATACATGAGAAGCATCGCATTTTATTCGTTCATTAAGAGTCCATGCCTTATTTACATAGCATTACGTGAGTTGCGTCCGACTTCGGTCACGATTGGTACCAACACTTCTTAGAACCAGTTCTGGCTAGCTACTGGAATAGCTCGGTCCCTATAAGGCAAAACCCTTGCTACTTGCACCCTCTCGCTTCTATCCCGGTACCCCCACCGAGGTATAACCGTGACCCGGATATACCAGTCCATGTTTGGGCCCCTCTGACCATGGAGCACCGCTCTGTCTGGTTCAAGTGTTATCTGGAAAATGATACCCTATTTCTAGGATAACACTAGGCTTTAGTCATATGTTCTAGAACTAGGATATTTTGATTTTGATCTCTATCAATTAAATATAGTTCTTGCTTGGTTGAATGTGTTGTTGATTTCAACTGTTAACTTGTTCACTTGATTTCAAAGCTAGTTTTGTGATTTCTATTGAAAACTTGTTGCTCTAGCTTTGATTGACATGTTTAGGTTTCTATATATTTTTGTGAATGATTTGAATGCCTAATCTAGATCTCTAATCACATGTTCATAAGAATTAGCTATATTTGCTTGTTAGCTTGATTTGTGCAAATCTAATTCTTCATAGAGTGTGTTTGATCTAGTTGCTCTATTTGCTTGTGATTGCATCATGATTGCATGTTTGCACTTCACTTAGATCATTGCCTTGCAAAAGGTGGAAGTCTCTTGTTGGAGTGAGTGAAGCTTTAACTTGAGCAAGAAGTCTTGACTAGAGTCGGGAGGACTTGGATAGTTAAGCAAGAAATCTTGTCTAGGATCGGGAGGATCCGGATAGTCAAGCATGGAATCTTCCTAGAGGTGTGATAGTCACATCTTGGATAGGAAGTAGGCAAAATGTTTCACTAAGCCCGAGTGTAGAATATGAGTGTTATCTTAGAGAGTAGATCATTTGTTGATTGCTTTTTGAGTGTGTATCTTTTATTCGTCATAGTGGAATATGGTTTGCCGATTGTTGTGGTGATTTTAATACTTTTAGTTTCTTTACATTCTTTAACTTGTATTGTTTTAACTCTTGCCTAATCGAATCTACTTTGATTTGTTAAAACAATCTACTTTTTAAATTCTCTAAGAGTGCATAAATTAGTTGTGTGAAAAAGAAGTTCGAGAATTTGAGCATATATCTATTCACCACCACCCACACCCCCCCACCCCACCCCACCCTTCCCTTTTTTTTCTAGGTATATTTTACACTATAAGTGGTTAAGGGGACTTCACCCACCAATAAAAACATGCTGGCCTCAGTTCCCTTCACCCACTATCCATTCGCTCTTTCAATCATTGTCTTTCCTTTTGGCGTTGGGAACCACGAACTGTATGTTGTTGGAGCATCTTAGGTAGAACAACCCTCTCGAACCGATGGTCAGTGGGGAAATCTTAAAGAGATACCACAACTCTTTACGCCTCGGATCCTTGACACCAGGCTTCTTCCTACAGGCTTCCCTCTACATCACCAGGAAGCCAATCAGGTTTTGCCAAGAACCTATAGTCATTTGCATAGGGGTAAGTTGAAAGGCGAAAAGAGTACGGTGCAGTATAGGATGGAGCAAGAGCCGAAGACTGCAACCAAATGTGTTAGGATTATGCTCAATAGCAAGAGTGTAATATTGTAATTGACAATCTTTTCATATTAATAAAGTGATTTCTGGTTTAATAAATCTTATAGCATTTACAGTTTAATAGTATAATTGTCAAAGTAAATAATCATAAGGTCAAAAGACTATGAGAAAAGAAGAATTATTCGTACATCTGGATATGTATGAGGTAGACATAATTCTTTAGTTAGTCTTGAATAATGTTCACAACTTAAGTTAATGGTGTAAGGATTCCCATTCTTTGATTGGCTTATTTCGTGGACAAACCACGTGTTGGGGTTTGTATGTAAGGGTAGTTTAGATGATTGAGAATCATTCTCAAAGGCCCTTTCAAGACCTCAAGGGACGAGCACTCCAAATGTATACTTCTAGTGCTTAACTTTCTTTGAAGAGATTTAGAAGCACACACACACTTTGCATTCTTACATTTGTGTGCATTCTCTTCATATGTCACATTACACACTAGCACTTTGATTGTTATACCTTGTTGTGTATTTATGTGTCTTGTAATTCGTTTCTCGATAGTGTTCGGAAATGTCCGCGCATGCACTATAATGTGCTTGGTTTTGCGCGAAGACCGCCCACGGAGAATGCCCTTGGCTTCTCCTTGGTTTTTACCTCTGTTGGTGATCGACGGTTATGATCGGCGGCCTGGCCACCGAATGGAACCGCCGTTTGCTTCTAGGAGCAATTCTACGGTCACGATCGGCGGTCACGACCGCCGTTCCAAACCGCCGTTCATACCTGATCGATTTCGATCTCTCTGGTCTGATTCGGAGGTTGGGATCGGCGGTCACGAAACCGCTGAATTAACCGCCGTTTATGCTTTGTTCTTCACGAGCTCAATTCGGTGGTCATGATCGGCGGCTTGGCCGCCGATTGAAAGCGCCGAACGGTGCGTTTCAAGGGCAAACTTGTCTTTTCACATGCCCTGTTCTTGATGTCTATAAATATCACACTTTCTCATTTTCAGATTTAATGTTCTTTAACTCTAAGAACCCTAAACTTCAAAGAGAGACATTTGAGAGAAAATCAAATCAAGAACACCTTTTTTAACACTCAAAAACCATTCTCATATGCATCAAAATATCATCTAGCATTTTCTAGCTTAGTTAGGATGCTTGCTTGCATGGGTTTTGGTCAACACATATTCTTTGGTAAGTTCTTCACTATTATCATACATAATTAGTGTTTTATTTATCATTGACATCTCTTATATTATTTGTATGCTCTTGAATATATTCTAGATACAAATTAGAGATTGTTGTGTTGACATGATTGAGTGTTGTATTTTTGATAGCTATCTAGGTTTTGTTAATCTATGTTTAGCTAAGCTATTTGAAATGTCATCTAGCTTTTAATATCTATGATTGAATTAATTGCATAATCACTATCCTAGATAAGCATATAGAGTAACCTAGCTCTTAATTGCATTTTGGATATTTTATATATTCACATAAGTTGTATTATCTCTTCTTAGAGAATTAAGTCTTGTGTTGCTATCGGGATTAGGTAGCTTAAATCACAAGCAATTGGACTAGGTCCACTTATACCGGGATTAGGTAGTTGAGATGATTATTGATTGGGATTAGATCATTAAACCGGGATTAGGTTGTAATCATTTCAATTAGTGGATTCGAGGTTCGTGTGTGGCTCACATAACAGCCCGTGGTTTTTTCCCGTGTGGGTTTCCACGTAAATATCTTGTGTCATTTATAATTCCGCACTTTTTACACTTGATATTTATATTGACTAGTTAGGGGCATTTTCGTAATATTGACATTCATGCGAAAATTGGGTATTAAAGTTTAAAATCTATTCACCCCCCCTCTAGATTGTTTTATACACACCGTGCAATATTTGTTTCAAAAGGTTGGGCACCTTTATTTTGTTAAAGTTGTAGAATTCTTTTGCTAGCATTTGAGTGGGATCAAAAGAGTTATGATGAGTCTGAAATCATCGGAGGGTCTTCGAGTAAAAGAATCTAGTGCACTAGGTGCATTGAACTGGATCACAATGAAAAGCTTTATCTAGAACCGTCAATAGATAATAGTCTTTTCATTATCAGGACAATCGGAGAGTCTATATTAATCCTGAGATAAATGATGGACTTATGGTTGCAAGTGGTATCATTTGAGTTATCAATGAGTACGATTATATAGCATAGTCTATCCTTGATAGTTTGGTGATATTCATTTGTTAATCGATAAAGGATTTCATTTATAGATATGGACATCATGGCTCCATTTATTAAATGTGAGCAGAATATCATCATATGGATGTTTTGAGGTATTGGATATTGAATCTTAACGTTAAGTTTTCGATAAAGTCTATTGAAACATGGCTTCTGGACAAGTCAAAATATCCAAGTTCAAAATGTGGTCATATGAGTAAATATGGTAACTTAGAGAGCTATAGGCGGTCTATGAGCTCTTGGCGATTACTGATATTCTTCACGAGGATACACCATCTCCAATAAGATTGTCTAGAGTACGAATGAGAAATATTTACTTATTCTATCTTTATTTAAGAGTTCAATTTTAGCTCTTTAGTGGAAGGAGTTAAAATTAATAGATCGGACCTAAGTGAATCATTTGTTGATTGTGATTAGGTTATGTCTATTGAAGCTTAAATTTAGATAACCCGCCAAGATCCCCAATCCACACGGACTTGCATGGATCACTTGATATATTCTACCGGACCAATTTATGGGTCCATCTAGAATTGTATTTAATATATTATGAATATAATTTGCACATTATTTATTTAATGGGCTGATCAATTATATTAATATATTAATAAAAGGCATGTGGGCTTGTTTCTTTTATTAAGAATGAACCTAGTTCATATGTGGACCTTTTATTAAGGTCCAATGAATTTAATAAAATAGAAAAACAATATATAGATATATTAATATATATGGTCGAGATATATAGATGATATTATATTGTTTTATTTTTATTATTTGATTAAAAGAAAATTAATTAATTGATTAATTAATTATTTAATTAAATGTCAAAATCTTTTTCTGACTAGGAAATATGTTTCTTAGTAGTATACTATTGTGGTAGTATAATAAATATAAAAGACTTTATTTGGTAAGTAGATAAATAAGGGATTTATTTATCTAGTCAAATTAGGAAGTCTTTGATATAGTCACAAATACACTAAAGAGTTGGATTAGGGTTTGGAATTCTAAGGAAATCTACCTAGGGTTAGGATTTAAGTCAAAAGACACAAATCCTACATGGTAAAGGATTTCGGCTTCAATATATAGATATATATGAAATATATATGGCAATTAATTGCCGGAATATATATATATATATATATATATATATATATATATATATATATATATATTTAAAATGCATACGGTAATATATATATATTATATGGTGCAGCAGGAATATATTGAGATATATATATATTGAAATAGCATGCAGAATAAGGCATGCAGAATTCGTTATATATATTAGGATATATTTATATTATTTATAAGGAGAGCATAATTGGTTGAAGATATATATGATATTCAGCAAGCAATTCGTGCGCACATACATACATACATATATATATATATATATATATATATATATATATATATATATATATATATATACAGAAATTCTATTATCAGTTCGAACTGACAATAAATATATCAGGACGAAGAATGTGGACCACTAGATTTACATACTTTGACTCAAAGTGCATGCACTTGTCAAAACTTCTCCATAATCTGTGGTCCACATTCTTCGTCCTGATATATTTATTGTCAGTTCGAACTGATAATAGAAAGACTGTATATATATATATATATATATATATATATTATATTGATAAAAGGCAAACCCTAAGGGCAAGTTTTGAGAGTATTTTTCTTTTGCTTGAGAAAAATAGAATCCAACTCTTAGACTAGTGTGAGAATTCAGCCAAGAGGAAAAGAGAGAAAAGTTTGTTCTTATTTCGATAGTGCACTAGTAACTTTTATATCAAAAGGTTTTGTGCACAATTTCGAATAAGGTTCATGCGAGTTTCGATCTAACGATTGTGAATTCAAAAGTGGCCGGAACATTCTTTGTAGCCTCTTGGAATTTGTTGTGACTAACGAAAAAGAAAAAGTTTTGTTAATCCATCCTCAGGTACACAATTCAAAGAGAAGGGAGACCACGCTCCTAGGTGATTCACGTTCGTGATTGGATTGGAAGATCTTGCGGATTACCATCGACGCAATGTCAATCGGATCACGCGACAAAGGTATGCTATCTTTAGTATTATATGTTAATTAATTAGAGGGATAAGGTTCAAATTATGGAAAAAATTTAAACTATACTAAAACCCCTTTTTAGTCTCGCTTCCGCTGCATTGACTGTATCTTTCCCTACAATTGGTATCAGAGCCTAGGTTGAACCCTTTTAATTAATTAACGTATATATACGTGAATCTATTTCTTTTTATTGTGATTATACATGTTTAGAAAGAGATGGCACTCTAGGTATTCGCATATATAATTACATGTGAATGTATGGTTTTATATATGTTTTTATGTGGATTGTTGTTGCTCGATTTTGGTCCTAGAATTTCAATGTATTTTTGTTTCGGATTTGTAACAAGAAGGGTGGTCTATCATCACCATAATTCCTTCTTGGTAGTTGCTATTTTTTTATTTTAGTGTATTAATATTATGTGCAGTTTTTTTTTATTGTATTAAATTTAGGTGCAGTTTTTTATTGTAAAAAAAGGTACTGCAGTGAATAAAAATAAAAAAATAAAAAAAAATACTGCAGTATTTTATTAGTTTAAATACTGCTATAATGTATTCGGGTATTGAAGATTCGAAGACATGAAGAAAATGAAGCAACCGGAACATAGAACGAGCACCGTGCGCACCCTAGGAGTGGATTGGGCTGCGCATGGCAAGCCCAAATCATGGTGGGCTGCGCACGGCAGCCCTCTATGCTCTCATGGGCTGCGCACGGTAGCCCCTTTGTGGGGTTGTAGGGTGTGCACGCCTATGGGGGGCAGCCGAGGGATGAGCGTATGGTTGATGGCCACTTGAAGATCTTGTATTCCTAACAAATTGTAATTTACTTGCTTTTCTAGGATGGACCAAAATTGTGGCTATTTATTTTTTGCATACATATTACAATATTTGTTATTGTATGATAACATGTCATATAGAATAGGAGTGCCACTCATATATCTCTTTTGGTATGAACATGCATTGAATGATTTAGGTATCTAAATTGGCATCTAGATAACTTGGTAAATCATTCTATGGAATTTAATCACACGCCTTAAATAATTGAGTGGGAGAAGGTGTTTTGTAACACCTATGGCCTCCAAGGTTAGTTGAGCTTTATTATTTATTGGTAATCCCCCCAAGGGGCGTCCATGAATGGAATTTAGCAATATACTTCCTTACAAGGATAGACTAGACAATTGACACAAACGAGATCTACTCCCCAAGGAGGGATTTTCGTGAGAGAAAATTGAGGGTCGATATCTTGGTAACACACTCAATGTAATTTTATTGATATCCTCCCAAGAGTTCTTGTCAGTAAAATTGCAAGGCTAAAATTGAAAACGCTGGTTGTTATGTTAACAATTAGGTGGGACCTAGTCTAACTAGTAAATGGTGCGAACTCCCAAAGGAGGCGTAACATTTATGGGTGTTGGATCACCGTTGAATTTTTACGATTGAGTTATTTATTTAATTCAAGATAAATATTTAAAAGTGCTTTATCATGATTATTTACTTATATATGTTTTGTTTTATTCAGAAATCATGACCCCATCACTTATGAACATCCTAAAAGATAAAACTTTAACTGGTAATAATTATGTCACATGGAAAAGGAAAATTGGGTTGTTGCTGCAAGCTGAAAAACATAAATTTATTCTATCTATTCCTAAGCCACTTGCTCATACTTGTTAATCTAATGGCACAAGTCAAGAGATTCATTTGGTTGGTAAAGTTGCTACTGTTAAGACCCGTAAGAAGGTCAAGAAACAACAGAAGAAAAAGCAACTTGGGCCTACCAAGATAGTAACCAAGATCAAAGGGAAGTGCTCTCTTTGTGGTGAAAATGGACATTGGAAAAGTAATTGCCCAAAGTCTCAGAACAAGAAGGAACAAGGTAATGTTAATTATCTTGAAACATGTTTTTTGGCAGATTCTACAGATTCTTGGATCATAGACTCTGGAGCCACTAATCATATT
Source organism: Acer yangbiense (assembly GCA_008009225.1). NCBI lineage: Eukaryota > Viridiplantae > Streptophyta > Magnoliopsida > Sapindales > Sapindaceae > Acer > Acer yangbiense. Next base: position 11,894,251 of record CM017767.1, read on the forward strand.
TATTATTCCTTGCAAGGGTTCAAGGAAAGGAAAAGACTGAATAAAAATGAAATCAACTTGCGTTTGGGCAACGGAACGTTAGTGTCTGCAAGTGCAGTGGGAGATATTAGAGTTAATATGGATTCTAGAAGGCATTTAGATTTAATAGACGTTTATTATGTACCTCAATTCAAGAGGAATTTAATTTCAGTTTCTTGTTTAAATAAATTAGGATATTCGGTTACTTTTAATAAAGTTTTTATTATTAGTAAGAATGACAAAATTATTTGCGAAGGTACATTGGAAAATGGTCTATACTTTTTGCATAGAAATATCTCTCACTCGTTAGACACAGAATTAACGGAACCTAATCATAAAAGAGTAAAATTATCAATAGATGAAACCTACCTATGGCATTTACGCCTAGGTCATATTAACCTTAATAGGATTAAAAGATTGGTAAGTGACGGACCTTTTAAGTGACTTAAAGGTTGATGATCTACCAACTTGTGAATCTTGTTTGGAAGGTAAGATGACCAAAAGGTCGTTCTCGGCCAAAGGTGCAAGAGCCACTGAATGTTTAGGATTGATACACACTGATGTATGTGGTCCTATGAGCATTCAAGCTAGAGGTGGATATGAGTACTTCATCACCTTCACAGATGATTACTCGAGATTTGGCTATGTGTATCTCATGCGACATAAGTCGGATGCTTTTGACATGTTCAAAACATTCAAAGCTGAAGTAGAAAATCAGCTTGAGAAACACATAAAAATCTTGAGATCTGATCGTGGTGGAGAATATCTATCTGGTGAGTTTCAGCAATATCTTATTGATAATGGGATAGTTTCTCAGTTTTCTGCACTTGGTACACCTCAACAGAATGGGGTAGCAGAAAGGAGAAACATAACTCTTTTAGACATGGTTAGGTCTATGTTGAGTTATTCAACACTCTCTATTTCTTTTTGGGGATATGCTTTACAAACTGCTATATACATTCTAAACGATGTACCATCTAAGTCTGTTCCTCAAACACCGTATGAGTTGTGGACTGGGCGTAAGCCTAGTTTACAACACTTAAGGATATTTGGTTGTCCTGCGCATGTGTTAAAAGGAAAGACAGAAAAGATGGAGTCCCATTCGGAAACGTGTATATTTGTAGGGTATCCAAAAGAAACTAAAGGATATTATTTCTATAGTCTTTCAGATCTTAAAGTATTTGTTTCGACAAATGCTAAATTTCTGGAAAAGGACTATATGAATGATTTTGTGCCTAGAAGTAGAATTGTCCTGAATGAGATGTCAGGAGATACAATTCCACGAGAGGTTACACAACCTAACCCAATTGTAAGTTCCGATCCAACACAAGATCAACAACCTACAATTCCTCGTCATAGTGGGAGGGTTGGAACACAACCCGAAAGATACATCGGTCTAGGAGAATCAATGGAGAATCTCCCAGACGACGATGATCCCTACACGTATAAGGAAGCAATGGAGGATGTTGATAGTCGCCATTGGCAAAAGGCAATGCAATCTGAGATTGAATTCATGTTCGATAACAAAGTCTGGTCCCTTGTAGACTTGCCTAAAGGGATAAAACCCATTGGGTGCAAGTGGGTATACAAGAGGAAAAGAGGTATGGATGGAAAGGTGGAAACCTTTAAAGCTAGATTGGTAGCTAAAGGGTATACACAAAAAGAAGGTATCGATTACGAGGAAACCTTCTCTCCTGTGGCCATGCTTAAATCCATTAGGATACTCTTGTCCATTGCAGCATCTTTAGATCTAGAGATTTGGCAAATGGACGTCAAGACATCTTTCCTTAATGGAAGTCTTGACGAAAGCATCTACATGATGCAACCAGAAGGATTCATTGAAAAGGGCCAAATGGAAAAGGTATGCAAGTTGCAGAAATCCATATATGGATTAAAGCAAGCATCCAGATCCTGGAACATAAGGTTCGATCAAGCTGTCAAAGGTTTTGGATTTATTCAGAATCCTGACGAACCTTATGTATACAAAAGGATTAAGGGCGACATGTTGGTTTTCCTGATTCTTTATGTTGATGATATACTACTCATTGGAAACGATGTAGGTGTATTGACATCAGTAAAAGAATGGTTAGCAAAACAATTTGATATGAAGGACTTAGGAGAAGCAAGTTTTATTCTAGGTATCCAAGTAATAAGGGATAGAAAGAATAAAACGATTGCATTATCCCAAGCTTCATACATAGACAAGATCTTGTCTAGGTTTTCCATGCAGGATTCCAAGAAAGGTATGTTACCTTTCAGACATGGAATCAAACTTTCTAAGGAACAAGTTCCTAAGAATGAGCATGAAGAGCAATTCATGAGTAGAGTTCCATATGCCTCGGCAGTTGGAAGTCTCATGTATGCAATGCTCTGCACTAGACCAGATATTCGTTTTGCTGTTGGCATAGTTAGCAGGTTTCAATCGAAACCTGGTCCTGATCACTGGACGGCAGTCAAGCATATTTTCAAGTATCTCAAGAGAACGAGAGATAATATGCTTGTATACTCTGGAGGGGATTTAATTCCCGTTGGGTATACAAATTCTGATTTCCAATCAGATTCTGACTCTAGAAAATCCACATCGGGGGCTGTATTTACTATTGGAGGAGGAGCAGTCATATGGAGGAGTATCAAGCAATCTTGTATTGCTGATTCCACCATGGAAGCTGAGTATGTTGCTGCATGCGAGGCTGCCAAAGAGGCTGTTTGGCTCCGCCAATACTTGATAGACTTGGAAGTGGTTCCTAGTGCGAATAAGCAGATCACTATTTACTGTGACAACAGTGGAGCAGTGGCTAATTCGAAAGAACCAAGAAGTCACAAGAGAGGAAAACATATTGAAAGAAAGTATCATCTTTTAAGGGAGATTGTTCAAAGGGGTGACGTGACGATTACCAAAATCGCTTCAGTAGAAAATCTAGCGGATCCCTTCACAAAAGCTCTACCACATAACAGTTTTGATGGGCACCTAGAGAACATGGGAATGAGAGATATGACACATTTGCTATAGCGCAAGTGGGAGATTGTTAGGATTATGCTCAATAGCAAGAGTGTAATATTGTAATTGACAACCTTTTCATATTAATAAAGTGATTTCTGGTTTAACAAATCTTATAGCATTTATAGTTTAATATTATAATTGTCAAAGTAAATAATCATAAGGTCAAAAGACTATGAGAAAAGAAGAATTATTCGTACATCTGGATATGTATGAGGTAGACACAATTTTTTAGTTAGTCTTGAATAATGTTCACAACTTAAGTTAAAGGTTGGGCACCTTTATCTTGTTAAAGTTGTAGAATTCTTTTGCTAGCATTTGAGTGGGATCAAATGAGTTATGATGAGTCTGAAATCATCGGAGGGTCTTCGAGTAAAAGAATCTAGTGCACTAGGTGCATTGAACTGGATCACAATGAAAAGCTTTATCTAGAACCGTCAATAGATAATAGTCTTTTCATTATCAGGACAATCGGAGAGTCTCTTAATCCTGAGATAAATGATGGACTTATGGTTGCAAATGGTATCATTTGAGTTATCAATGAGTACGATTATATAGCATAGTCTATCCTCGATAGTTTGGTGATATTCATTTGTTAATCGATAGAGGATTTCATTTATAGATATGGACATCGTGGCTCCATTTATTAAATGTGAGCAGAATATCATCATATGGATGTTTTGAGGTATTGGATATTGAATCTTAACGTTAAGTTTTCGATAGAGTCTATTGAAACATGACTTCTGGACAAGTCAAAATATCCAAGTTCAAAATGTGGTCATATGAGTAAATATGGTAACTTGGAGAGCTATAGGCGGTCTATGAGCTCTTGGCGATTACTGATATTCTTCACGAGGATACACCATCTCCAATAAGATTGTCTAGGGTACGAATGAGAAATATTTACTTATTCTATCTTTATTTAAGAGTTCAATTTTAGCTTTTTAGTGGAATGAGTTAAATTAATAGATCGGACCTAAGTGAATCATTTGTTGATTGTGATTAGGTTATGTCTATTGAAGCTTAAATTTAGATAACCCGCCAAGATCCCCAATCCACACAGACTTGCATGGGTCACTTGATATATTCTATCGGACCAATTTATGGGTCCATCTAGAATTGTATTTAATATATTAAGAATATAATTTGCACATTATTTATTTAATGGGCTGATCAATTAAATTAATATATTAATGAAAGGTATGTGGGCTTGTTTCTTTTATTAAGAATGGGCCTAGTTCACATATGGGCCTTTTATTAAGGTCCAATGGATTTAATAAAATAGAAAAACAATATATAGATATATTAATATATATGGCACATGGCCGAGATATATATATGATATTATATTGTTTTATTTTTATTATTTTATTAAAACGAAATTAATTGATTAATTAATTATTTAATTAAATGTCAAAATCTTTTTCTGACTAGGAAATATGTTTCTTAGTAGTATACTATTGTGGTAGTATAATAAATATAAAAGACTTTATTTGGTTAGTAGATAAATAAGAGATTTATTTATCTAGTCAAATTAGGAAGTCTTTGATATAGCTACAAATACACTGAATAGTTGGATTAGGGTTTGGAATTCTAAAGAAATCTACCTAGGGTTAGGATTTAAGTCAAAAGACACAAATCCTACATGGTAAAGGATTTCGGCTTCAATATATAGATATATATGAAATATATATGGCACTTAATTGCCGGAATATATATATATATATATATATATATTTAAAAAGCATACGGTAATATATATATATTATATGGTGCAGCAGGAATATATTGAGATATATATATATTGAAATAGCATGCAGAATAAGGCATGCAGAATTCGTTATATATATTAGGATATATATATATATTATTTATAAGGAGAGCATAATTGGTTGAAGATATATATGATATTCAACAAGCAATTCGTGCGCACATAAATATATATATATATTATATTGATAAAAGGCAAACCCTAAGGGCAAGTTTTGAGAGTATTTTTCTTTTGCTTGAGAAAAATAGAATCCAACTCTTAGACTAGTGTGAGAATTCAGCCAAGAGGAAAAGAGAGAAAAGTTTGTTCTTATTTCGATAGTGCACTAGTAACTTTTATATCAAAAGGTTTTGTGCACAATTTCGAATAAGGTTCATGCGAGTTTCGATCTAACGATTGTGAATTCAAAAGTGACCGGAACATTCTTTGTAGCCTCTTGGAATTTGTTGTGACTAACGAAAAAGAAAAAGTTTTGTTAATCCATCCTCAGGTACACAATTCAAAGAGAAGGGAGACCACGCTCCTAGGTGATTCACGTTCGTGATTGGATTGGAAGATCTTGCGGATTACCATCGACGCAATGTCAATCGGATCACGTGACAAAGGTATGATATCTTTAGTATTTTATGTTAATTAATTAGAGGGATAAGGTTCAAATTATGGAAAAAATTTAAACTATACTAAAACCCCTTTTTAGTCTCGCTTCCGCTGCGTTGACCGTATTTTTCCCTACAAAATGAAGATACATGGATTTGGAGATGGCCCTGAGAAGGAGAGTAAGCATCAAAACCCTTGGTAAGGAGTGAGAGGAGGACCTCCTTGGGAATGTCGTACTTGCGACGAACCATCTCTAAGGTCTCCTTTGTGGCCGTGGAGTCGAGGATACAACTGAATTCCTCGGGCATAGTTAGCGTCGATCTCATTGTAGTAGAAACCACATCAGCCTCGTCCTCTTCAGCGAAGTCTGCCTCTTTATCCTAGTCCCTACCTTCACTAGACTCCTCAGAAATAGAGAGAAGAGAATCGGTGGTATTGGTGAACCCGATCCCGATCGATGTGTTTCGACTAGAGGAGCGGAGTCTGATAGAGCCCCTCGTCATCAGAGAGAGGGTGGTTCTTTCGTTTCCTCCTTTGAAGAGGCTGGGGGAGCCTTCTGGTGAGCCTAACTCAAAGGGATAGTCGTGAGTCTCTTTGTTGCTTTAGTCATCAAACAAGGTAGAATCTAGATAGAAAATAAAAATAAAAAAATAAAAACAAAGGAAGAAAATGCACTAGCGAGGGGGACATCTGAAGAAGAAAAGAAAGTTGAAGAAATGGATTGCAGAAGGGAGTTGGAAAGATTCAAAAATTATGTGAAGTAAAGAAATGGTAGGGGAGGTGATATAGTGACCTTACTTATAGGGGAGGGGGACATCACCCCAGGATCGATCGTGGCCGTCGAAGAAATCCATTGGCTGAGGTCACTCCAAGGAACTACCCTGATTAGACATCTGATGGTTGAATGGGAAGGCTTTTGACTAGAGGCTTCACCCCTACACGACATGTGGCAAAAGGGAATGATAGCATGCAAACGTCTCCCCTCAACGTGCCCTGAAGTTCACGCCTCATTACACAATGGTTACTATAGCATTTATAGCAGTTTTTCTTGGTCTTGCTACAAGAATAAAGGAAAACTGGGTGCTAGGAAGGAACATTGATTCGGGGAAAGTCCTCCATGTGGCTACCACACCAAGCCTCCAGCGCTTTGAAGACACCCTCGGCTTTAAAGGATAGATGGATTACTGTTAACCACCAAAAATAACCAAAAGAATCAAGGGTGCACTTTCCCTAGCATACCACGATAGAGTCGGAGCCATAGCAGGATTTCCCGGTCCACCTAGGTTTTCCCCAATCCCGATACAATCGAGCCAGGTCTGACCTTTTTTTGCCCTCTAACATTGATCCTCGAAGAGTACTCAGTTCCCGATACAACCAGGATCACCCCGGTCCCACAGCAGCCAGATCTAGCATGACCTCACTCTGCCCTCGAACGTTGATTTCTAAGAGGCACCGGAACTCCGGTACAACCGGGAACAGCCATCATACGGCAATGCCCCGATCCGCCAGACCAAACCAAATAAATGTTGCCTAAACTCCGAAAAGTCTCTTAAAAGGATTAAAGTTCCCTAAATACTCGAGAACAATCTAGAATCGCCACCAAGGTCGCCAAACAGACTCGTGATGGGCTGATGTAAGCCTTAGTAGAAGGACTAACCCAACTAGGGTTGAAACCCTACAGAGAACAGGGGGTAGGTAGGTATTAATTTCGTCCAGTTGACAATGGAAGGGAAAGATAAGGAATCAACCGTCTCGAGTGTGCTCCATTAACCAATACCAACAGCTCGATGGTGGTTCAGGTCAACCCTACCCAAGGTCAACCTTAATCATTACCAATGAAAGATCCTAAGCCCTAGTAGGTAGAAAGGATGCAAGAAGCGCCTGACAATGGCAGTGTGACAAACGCTGGCATTGTCCCCTCAGTAAGCTCGACTTGTGAAAGCGACCTGTCCAGCCAGCTCAAGCACCTCTAGCCAATCAGAATTAGAGGAAGCACCACATAATCACCTACAAAGCACCCACGTGGACATTATGGCATAGGTGGGACCATCATAGCCGTCCAAGGTGCATGCCACGCATATGCCCGATGCAAATAAACAATGGAGATCTTATAATGGTTATCCCGCCTAAATGAGAGGTCTCCCACCTACCTACTTGATAGCCAGGTCAGCACTAGGTCACAGTTGGAGCAATCACGACCTTCCGGGGCGTGTGCCACAGTGGGTGATCAGTCTAATTCTATGCTTATGTTTTGCTCGTTTTTCCTATGTATATGCTTGTTTCTTGGGTCCTTTTGGTGGGTTGATGTGTTTGTTAAGCCTTTGTAGGTCTCTTGGAGAAGATGGAGTCATAAGAGGAAGAAGAGGCTAAATTTGCCATTTACCACGGCCCGTGCCGCTCATCAGGCAAGTGCACGCTAGGCGGTCAAAGAGAATGCATTACCGCAGCCCATACCGCTCAGGAGGCAAGTGCCTCCCAAGCGGCCTACCCAGTTAGCCATATCAAAATGTCATCCTTTGGATTTCCGCTGCCCATGCAAGTGCCTACACAGCGGTACGGGCAGCGGTAATCCACTTTCCTCGTTTCCTCAGGACAAGGCAGAAGCCCTAAATGAAAGAAAAAAAGAGATATTTAAGGGAACCACTATCAGATCGAGAGGAAAACCACCACAACGGTATTAGACCCAAAAACACCATTCTTACACATTCATTCATTCCATTGATTCTTTCATTCACATCATCCATCCTTGGAGGATTCTTGGAAGCAAGAAGAAGGAGATTTCCAGCCAAGAAGCTATCAAGATAAATATGGGTTTTCTCTACATCTCTTCTATGTTTTTGTTCTCTCCATTGATGAGTAACTAAACCTTTATTAGGGGATTGATGTAACCAATTTTGGACAACTCTATGTAATCAATTAGTCTATCTTTTGTTAATCAATTTGGTTTTAGTCTTGTCTATTGAATTAATTGCTCTACATTACTTATTCATATTATTTTGTGGCCTCAATTGAGATGGGTTTGTGATTTAGTTTATCCATGAGATTAGGGTTTAGATGTGAATGGCCTTTTCCATTTAAACCATGATCATAAGCTTAATAGATTTTGAAAGTTAATGTTTGCATGGCCTTGTTGCATTGATTTGGCTTAGAGTTTTGTTCTAAAGGATTTCGTTACTATTACTTGATACATGGCCTTTGTGCAAGTGGTAGGAAAGAGATTCGTTCTTAATTGTTTATCAAAACAAGCCCTAAACTCTATTGAAGTGTTTATTGCGACTGATTGAGAGCATTGAGTGTCTAAAAAAGGTGCATCGATTCCCTAGTTTTTCTCTCCATATATTCATTCCTTGTGTGTGATCTTTGATTTGATTTGATTCGATTTTAGTCTTTAGTTCAAGTAGTCATAATTTAGGTTAATTTTAGAATTAAACAATTTCCAAAACAAAGCATTATGCAATTTAGTTTTTCGCACTTAGAGTAATCCTTGCTAGATTAATTGGCTTTGACCGATAGAATCGCCGATCCCAGTGAACGAACTTTCTTAGTAAATTGAACACAGATTTTACTGCATCAGTGGGCCCAGAGCGAATGAGTGGTGAGGATCACACTAATGAGGTCGTTTTGTACTCAACGAAATATGTTTTGATGTGTTCATTTTGAAAACCAAATTTCACCACTAGAAAATCCACTTAGGATGTAAAATTAGTAAAACGGAAAGCAAGGATTCGTTCCACAGGGAATTAGAGTAATTAGTTGAATAAATTAATAAGTCTTAAATGCAATTAAGCAAATCATAGTAGGTGGATAGTGTATGGTTTGATAAACCATCAAATGTGCATATAAAAAAATGTAACCAAAAGCATGATAGGAAAAATAGAATACTTAACAATCTAAGATAAGAATATGGAATGTATCAGTTAAGAGAATTGCTAGGGAAATGATGGAGTTAGAAGTGGATTATGGGCAATGCTTCTTAAGGTACCTTAATGAACCAATCTCACATTTGTTAATCATTTTTATTCTTAGATGGGTTTAGACCATCACTATGAACCCTAAACCACTTCCCACTAAAATGCCTAACTGATTAAGGGGAGAGGGTCAACGTGGGATCGGTTTATTACAAATAAAGGTTTAGATTATTGCGGTTGATATACCCTCCAAAAATCTATCTTATTCACCATGTTCTTAATCCATCAAGGGTGTCAATCCAATATAGATTCTATAACAAATTATCTTAAACAAGAGTATAATCAATTAGTGGGTGTACAATGCCAATTATATAATTAATAAAATCTAGTTGTCAAATGAATAGAACTCAAATAGAGATTCAAAATACATATAGCTTAAGCAAAACCAAAATCCAAATGCTCCTCATATCAATCCCCTAGAAGGGGGATTTAGTTGCACATAATTACAATCAAAGGGAAGGCAAGTAAAAGAATAGGAAATCACCATTGTGCCTCATTTTGTAATGCTTGATCCTTCCTTGCTTTTGATGCTCCTTGTGTAAAGAGTGGTAGATGAGGATGTGTCTAGATGGTGGATGACTAATGGGTAGTGACAAAGGAAATGGTGTAGAAGATGGGTAGAGAGGAATGATTGGGTGAAAGTAATCTAGATTAGGTGTTGAGTTTGGGATGGAAAGATGAGTTCAAGTATAGAAATGGAGGAATTTGAGAGGGGAATTATGGTGATCCTTGGTTGAAGAAAAGGATCCTTTCAATATGGAAAACTATGATGAATTTATAGTGTTTTCAAATCAGGTCACAAGTGGTTAATTACAAAAACACCCCTGACATGGCAAATTACCATTTTAACCCCTCAATGGGGGCCTTTCCCTAATTTTTATAGAAATCAAAACTGGGTCATTAATGGTGTTCACGGTGGTTTCACAGTGACATTTAAACCACAGTGACATTTGGAGGCGACAATGTCAGGTGCAAAATCCAGTCTCTGTTGTTGTGGTGACGAAGAAAGGTCAACCACGACAATGGATTAGAGTTGATTCGCGGTGGCGTCGCGGTTGGAACAATGGCAACAGTAGGGGCGACGCCAATGAAACGAAGAGGCCTGAAATCTTGCTAAAATACGGCGGTGGTGAGCTGAATCAATGTCGAACAAGTCATGGCTAAGCTCGTTGATCGAGCCATTACATATATAGAATTTCGCCCCCTATTTCCGATACTTTTGATTGACTTTCGAGTAAATTCATGAAATTTATGGCTCGATGTTGATTGTACAGGTACTTTTTGCATTCTGGGTTGGAGAACGAAGAAATCCGGTGATTTTAGGCTAAAAGCGGCGAAAGAAGAGCAATTGGGGGCAAAACGGTCATTTGGCAAGAAAAGAGGAAATCGGCGGTTCAATTCGGCGGTCTGGCCGCCGTTTGAAGCCGCTGTTTGAAACCGCCGTTTCATTCCAGAGTGTCAGGTGCATTCGGCGGCCACAGTTCAACCGCCGTTCCAACCGCCGATCAATTCCAGTATGTCCATTTTCAATTCGGCGGTTTACATTCGGCGGCCTGGCCGCCGTTTATGGCCGCCGATCACGCGCCACGTCAGCAGCACCAGGATTTCAACACTAACTCATGAGGCCACATATAAATACCCCATTTTCTCCTTCTCTAATTCCACCACCACCACTTTCATGAAACCCTAACCTCTCTAACCTCTCTCTAACCTTCCATTACCCAACATCTCACCATTAATTCATCCTCCACCATTCTTCCATCTCATCTTGGAAATTTATTGAAGAGAGAATAGGAGATTTACCAAGGTCAAGGGAATCTCAAGCACATCAAGGAACAAGAAGACTTGTGAAGGCCATCATGGGTTTTCTCTACAACTTTGTTCTCTTTATTTATATTTCCACTATGTGTAACTAAACCCTTATATTGGGGAATTGATGAGACAACTTATGTGATGATCCTATGTATTTGAATTAATCATGTATTTATAAAATCCTCTCTTGATATATTTTCATTTCATTACTTTGAAGTTGCCATTTTTACTTTACTAAGTTAATATTGTGGTTCAATTTAGCTTGTGGTAAAAATGGTTCACATATGAAGGTTGTGGTTTAGGGTTTGAATGGCTTTCGACTCACTCTCCAATCTTTAGCATATATGAAATTGAAAATTGATGCATGTTTGTGTTATTTGGTACAAGACCTTTAATTTGCTCTTAAGAATATTATTTGGGCAATTACTTATAGTGGGGTTCACTTGGGTAAGAGCTTGAATCTATTTCCACCAAGACTCATAGTAGGGCTTACTTTAGTCAAGGTGTGAATTTGCATAGTATTAAGTTAAATCAATTTAAGAACAAACCTTGAGTTGGATTAAAGTGCTTAATTGGACTAGTTCATTACATTAGGAAATATTTTAGTTGTCAACTCAATTCCCCAATATCTATCATCATATATCACACTTTCCTTTACATTACTTGTTTTTAAATAAATTAATTTCATTTAGTTTAATTGTTAAGACAAATTCCAAAACCAAAATGAATTTTACTTTTCCGCACGTAGTTTAGATTAGTGTACATAAATTAGTTATAGCCAAATATCCTCCCTTTCCCTGAGGAACGATCCCACTTGCCATTATACATCTCATTCGATTTGTGTATCCCCAGTGTGGAATTTTGGTACTTGCAAAAGTTCGATCAAAATTTGGCGCCGCTGCCGGGGATCGGCAGCGTTATATTTGGCTATTCTAGTTTAGGACATAGTTTAGTAGTTTAATTGTTTTATTTTTACCTTTTTACTTCTTGGTAGTTTTTGTTTTTTGGTGTTTCAGGTTTGCTAGTGTATGCACGGACGTCGTTCTAGGGGAGGTATTCTGTTTCCCTTCAACGATCGTATTAATCAAGTTGGAAGACTAGCAAGAGCCGCTGAAAGGGCACGGGTGAATATGGAAGACGGGAGAGAAAACCAAAACCCACCCAATGATCCACCCCCACCAATGAATATCCCACTAAATATGCAACCCCCACAAATGGAAAACCCTCCAAGACAACTCACCATGGGACAATATTCAAGACCTATCATCGAAAATGAACCACCGGCCATTGTTCTTGATGAGCTCACGAAGTCATATGAGCTCAAGACCATGCACATTAGCCAATTACCATCCTTCCTTGGCAAACCAAATGAAGACTGTTTACAATTCATGAAGGATCTTAGTGGGGTAGTCGAGACCTTCCCCTTTACATCAAGGATGGGTACACTCTCAAAGGAATAACTACTAATGAGGTGCTTCTCAACTTGTTTGAAGGACAATGCAAAAAAATGGCTCAATACCCAAAAGCTCGGATCTCTTGTATCATGGGAGGCGGTGTGTGAAGCATTCTTCAACCGATTCTTTCCATCAAACAAGAAGAGGGATTTGCGGATGCGAATTACGGGGTTTCAAGAAGAGATTGGTGATTCATTTCATGAGACATGGGAGAGGTTCCAATCCTTACTGGCACAACTTCCTCCCCACATGCTCCCCGATGAATACAAGGTATCTTCATTCCAAGAAGGACTCTCTCCTCATACACAACTTTTGATTACTATTGCTTGTGGAGGCTCAACCGCGGACAAGACGGCGGCTTTTGTGATGGATGTGTGTGAGAGGCTTGCTCTTATGTCCTAACAATGCAATTTTAGCACAAGAGCAAATGGTAGGCATGATATAGGAGGAGGAACCGAGACGGCAATTAAAGTTTCGAAGTTGGCCAAGCAAATGCAATCTATGCAAGCCACGATGTTGTCTATGCAATCATTCATGACCAATCAAGGGAGTGCAAGCCATATTCAAGGAAGAGATGGAGAAGGTTGTGATGGATTCCAAGAGGAAGTCCAAGCAATGGGATATCAACAAAGAGATAGAGGTGGTGTGTTCTCTCAAACCTACAATCCAAAATGGCGCCATCCGAACCTTTCTTATTCAAACAACAATGCATTGAACTCGGATTTGCTTAGCCAATAGGTGAATCAAGGGTACAATAACAACCGGGGGTTCTACCAAGGTCAAGGATAGGGGAGTGGCCAAGCCAATCAATGGAATCAACCGGGAAATTTCTACAACAACCAAGCAAGGCAACAACAAGTAGAGCCCATTTTACCGGATGGGCAACGGTTGAGTTCTCTCGAAGCCGTAGTTACCAATATGGGCGCATCAATGAAGAACTTGGAAACCCAACTTGGTCAAATTGCCGAGGCTTTGAATAAATAAGAAACGGGGAAATTCCCTAGCCAACCCGAACAAGCTAAGTCCATCACTGTACTTTCCACTTCAAATACCTCTCACATGACCCTACCTCCTAAACTCAAAGACCCTGGAAACTTTATTATCAATGTGTCAATAGGTGGAAAGGATGACCAAAAGGCAATGTTTGATCTTGGAGCCGGTATTAATGTTATGCCTTAGGCAGTGTATAAACACCTTGAGCTCCAAAACCTCAAACCAAGTTCAGTGTCATTAGTCTTGGCGGACCAATCGGTTAGGCATCCAAAGGGAATTATGGAAGATGTGCTAATTAAGGTTGGTAAATTGAGTGTCTCGGCATATTTTGTTGTGTTAGAAATGGATGGTGAGAATAAGAGAGACAATGAGCTGCCAATCTTGCTTGGAAGACCTTTTATGGCTACTACCGAAGCGGTCATCGATGTGAAAAATGGAGGTTGTCCATGAAGGTGCTTGGGTAAGTCATCAACATCAACATTTTCAACTCTTCAGAACTTCTTGGTGCGGTTGATTGCTTTACGGTAGATGTGATTGAATCGGGGAAGCTTCCGAATTCCCCAAACGATTATTTGGATGAGCTCCTTGCAATCTTGGATGAAGAAGAGGAGGTCCATGTTAAAGAAGCCCCCAAGGAAGTTGATGAATTGAGGAATCAAAAGATGGAGTTGATGTTAGAAAGGGATTTGCTTAAAGAAGAGAAGATTTTGCTTCAGAAAAAGGTGATTGAAACTGTGCAAGAAAAGGAAGCAATGAGGGAAGATTTTGAGAGGAAAATGCGAGTCATGAAGAATGAGTTGGAAGGCAAAGACAATGCTCTGAAAATTATGAGGGTAAAAGAATGTGATTACCTTGTGAAGCTTGACAAATCCAAACAAGAAATCAAAGCCTTAACCAACAAACCAACCTTGCTCAACAACACCCATGGGTGTGGGAACCCTCTTGCAACATCAACAAAGAAAAATGTACCCAAAGGGAAGAATCAACCACAATTGAAAATGCCTTCAAGGTATGTGCCAACAAGGAAGAGGGAGAGCCGGGAAGGAAGCAATAGGCAATCCCTTGTATCAAGAAACACTCACCTTAGAGGTAAATTTTCTATCCCTTCACCAACTTGCTATTTTTGCTCTAGAAATGGACACAAAAGGTCCCAATGTGATGAATACTTCAAGAGTTACACAAGACATAATAACTTGACTTGGAGGAAGGTGCGGGTAGTGAAACAAATTTGGGTTCGAAAAGATGAGGGTGATCCATTGAACAAAACCTCTAGATAAGTTTAGCAAAAAAAAGAATCCCACTTAGATAGATTTCATTTTGTACATTTTGTTTTGTTAATTGTTAAGTTTAAGGATTTTGTGAAATTATCCCCTAATTTGTATTGGATATTGGTTCATGAAAACTTATTGAACCAATGGGTCGGAAACCTTGTCCAAGACAGGTTTGGGGGTTTCTTTTGGTTTGATGAGTTTTGTGTAAGTGTGCAGTTGATATGCAAGGATGCGGAATGAGATTGCCAAATTTTTAGAAATCGGCGGTCCAATTCGGCGGCCTGGCATCCGAATTAAACCGCCGATGAAAAACAGAAGTTCTGCGGTCAGAACGGCGGCCATAAATCGACCGCCGATTGAATCAGGTCTCCAAATCACAAAACGGCGGTTTTGAATCGGCGGCCTGGCCGCAGAATTAAACGGCCGCCGAATGGGAGCACTTATCGAAACGGCAGCGTTTTGGGACAAAAATTGGAATCTGCGGTCACATTCGGCGGTCTGGCCACCGAATATGACCGCCGAATGCGCGATATCAGGTCTTAAGAGGGTTGTCTCTTTCACGAGCCCCACACAATTTTCTCACTCAAAACTCTCCAAAAACTTTTCCAAGGTGCATTCTTCTCCTTCTCTTCCCTCTCAAGGCTTCAAGGTATGTTATTCTCCCCTTTAACTTGTTTTTGCATGAATTTAACTTCTCCTACATCTCTATTGACCGAAATTTTGCATGATAGTGCTAGGGTTAGGTTTAGTTCGAAAAATTTGGGGGTTTTGTGATTAAAGGCCAAATTGATGATAATGCATGCTTGGGTTTTGTTTGTGTTAGAAATAAAATGCTCCTAGGATGTTGATTGATGTTTGCATGTGCCCTAAATTGTCAATTTTTGTTGTTGTGCGAATGTGGATGGATATTCTCTATTTTGTGAATGTAAATCAATTGATAGAGATGACATTGTGGCTTGGTGTGTTGGAAATACTTTATATTGCCATATTCTTGTGGGTTTAACATGCTTGCTTTGTTAAAGATTATTGTTGTAACTAAATGTGGGCATAAATTTGATTTTTGATAACAAATGATTGATTAGTTGTCATGTTGATATTGTATTGTGCCTATGTTTATGTTCTCATAAAAAAAATGTAGCATGTTGTGGCTGGATACTATGTGCCTTGTTTTTTGTTCGTGATGTGCAGAATGGCACCGAAAAAGAGCAAGGGAAAGGGCAAGGCTTCTGGCTCCCGTACCCGAAAGATTCACGAGCATAGCCTTCGCAATGCATTGTATGCTGGTCGCCTCAGCAAAATTTTCACCAGAACTGTACACCATGACAGGTCCATAGATTTGGATGACGTAGGCGGAACCGATATCGTGCGTCAAGTGGAAAGAATGGGGTGGCGCCAATTTGTCACTAAACCCCGCAACAGGGCCAATGTGAGCATTGTTCGGGAGTTTTATGCCTCAATGATCCCTGATGAATTCCTGGAGGGGAAGTCCGTGAGGGTTCGAGATGTAGATGTGTTCATTCGCCCCGAGGACATAAATGACTATTATGGGACCACTTCGCATGATGACCTTCCGAATGGGCTCCCGAGGGAAGGAACTTTCCGGTTATATGATTCCACACTTGCTGCGTCTCTCAGGAGAGAAATGAATGACAGTGGTTTATGGGATGCAGACCATCATCTTCGTCAGTCCAAACTACAGAGAGACATAGCCTTTTGGTCTGTTTTCGTGTCCCACTCTCTGAAGCCGACACAGCAGAGGACGAAAATTGTTCTGGATATCGCTCAGATTTTGTATTGCATCAAGAACCAGTTGCAGATAGACGTGGGGCGGCTGATTCGCATGGCCATATGCAGAGCTGGAAAGACGAAAAAGTCGGTCATCCCTTTTCCATGCTTGATTGCTGATTTATGCAGGGATGCAGGTGTTCCAGAGCGACGTGGAGATGACTTGCTCACTATGGGGGATCCCTGCAACTCCAGAACCTTTCACGACTTGACAGAGCCTCAGGATGTGGAGCGCCTTCTACCCTTGGGATCGAGGAAGAGACAGAGGTTGCTGCAGCAGCAAGGAGGAGATGAGGGCAGCAATGATGAGGAGGATCCTGGAGTAGTTCCAGCTGCCACAGAGGCACCTTCAGAGCAGAGACCGGCATGGTTTGAGGCATGGGCGACAGAGTATTCACAGCAGACGCCCTCATGGGCTTCAACCATAATTCAGCAGCAGAAAGATCAACAGGAACAGATAGATGAGCTGATCAAGGTCCTGAGGGAGAGCACAGTCACAGCTTCAGAGCGTAGCGGTGGAGCAGGCCCCAGCTCAGAGCCCTAGGAGCAGCACCAGCAGGAGGATGAGCAGGCACATGCAGAGCACGACGAGGATGCACATTGAGATTTGTCATCTGTTTTAGTTCACTTTCAGTTTTAGTTTCGCACTTACTTTTGGGCATTTTAGCACTTTACTTTTAGTCGGATTTTAGTTTTAGTTTTACTTTTACTTTTCAGATTTAGTTTTAGTTGCTTCTACATGTTTCTTATCTACTTTTGGGAATTTTATTGTGCTTCATTGGATATTTTGCACATGGTTTTATGCATGACTTTTTGTTCATAGAATTTTTTGGGCGCTTTCCTTGCCGGGTCCTCATTGTCAACATTGGGTACAATGTTGGATTTAGGTTTGGGGGTGTGGATGTGAATGACTTAACTTTATTTGACTTTATTTCTTTTGTAAAAATAAAATTTTTGGAACAAAATTTTTGCCAAGCTTGTGCGATATAGGCCATGAATGAGCATATTTTGCTTGGTTTGATACCTTTGTCATGTGCTCATTGACAATCTAAGATTGCATGCATGTCATGAGTTAGTCCCATACTTTCTTGATTTAAGTTGAGGTGGCCATTTGTGTGAGTGTGTAGGTCTATTAGTGGAGACTACCCTAAGTTCACGTGCCTTAAAAAGCGAATCCATGAGGGTTATGTTTATCTTTTTGTATTCCTAAACACATCTCACATTTTGTTGTGCATCATTGAAGTCTCATCACATCACTTGCACCACTAGCCATAGAACATTCATCAATTGTGAATATCATGTCATTTGTTTGCAATTTCTTGTGGTTTGCCTACTTGAAGGGATGATAGGACTTTTATAGAATATGCCTAAACATTTTCATCCAATTCCTACACAATTTGTGCTCAAGGGTCTAATAATGGTGGCCGAGCACCAAGCCAAACATTTTCCCAAACACCATTGAACCCAAACACAAGCCATACCTAAACTTTCCGATCTTGCGTACTCAAGCTTTTGTAATGTGTATGTTCTTGGTAAAAAAAAATAAAAAATAAAAAAAATAAAAATAAAAAGAAAAAGAATAAAGAAATAAACAGAAATAAATTGAGCCTTGTATGAGTCCAAATTGGTGTTGCTCTCATTGAGTAGCGAATGTTGTTACAAGTTGCTCCAAATGAGCTTAGTAGAATTTTTGTGGTTTTTGAGCTCAAACTTAGCTCATTGTTCTAGAATTGTTAGCTTGATCGGAATTTTCCATATTTTCCCTTATCCACCATTCACCACATAACAACCTAGCCCCATCACTTAGTAGGAAAAGTCAATTTGATCTTGTAGGTCTCCCACTTGAGAATGCAAACTCTTGTCATGCTCTACCGCGTTCATGGTTTTTGGTTCCTTTCATGAGACTTATTCACTTAAAAGAGCGTTCAATTTTTGAAATACATGTATGCGTCTTAATTTGTCCCCATTGCATAAACTCATTCGCATACGCTTGTATGAGTGTAAACCTAGGTTCTGAGAGGAAAAATAAGAGTGAATCTTGTAAGGACCTAGAGTCGAGGCGAAATATGGCCAAAACGCTTGTGCGGGTGGTCGCCAAAGCAAAGAAAATTCAATGTGGGATTCATGACTAGCATTGCACTTATTGGATTGATTTTGTGTTCTTTCAACTTTAGCACATTTCTCATGGTATCTCATCATATTTGGCATTCGCACTCTTTTTGATTGTTTTCATGATTGTGTATATCGGCAGCCTTAGTACTAGTTCTTAGTTAGGTTATTTTAGGTTATCGGATTTCCCTAGTTTTGTTTTTGAATTTGCTCGGGGACGAGCAAAGGCTAGGTTTGGGGGTATTTGATCGAGCCATTACATATATAGAATTTCGCCCCCTATTTTCGATACTTTTGATTGACTTTCGAGTAAATTCATGAAATTTATGGCTTGATGTTGATTGTACAGGTACTTTTTGCATTCTGGGTTGGAGAACGAAGAAATCCGGTGATTTTGGGCTAAAAGCGGTGAAAGAAGAGCAATTGGGGGCAAAACGGTCATTTGGCAAGAAAAGAGGAAATCGGCGGTTCAATTCGGCGGTCTGGCCGCCGTTTGAAGCCGCCGTTTGAAACCGCCGTTTCATTCCAGAGTGTCAGGTGCATTCGGCGGCCACAGTTCAACCGTCGTTCCAATCGCCGATCAATTCCAGTATGTCCATTTTCAATTCGGCGGTTTACATTCGGTGGCCTGGCCGCCGTTTATGGCCGCCGATCACGCGCCACGTCAGCAGCACCAGGATTTCAACACTAACTCATGGGGCCACATATAAATACCCCCTTTTCTCCTTCTCTAATTCCACCACCACCACTTTCATGAAACCCTAACCTCTCTAACCTCTCTCTAACCTTCCATTACCCAACATCTCACCATTAATTCATCCTCCACCATTCTTCCATCTCATCTTGGAAATTTATTGAAGAGAGAATAGGAGATTCATCAAGGTCAAGGGAATCTCAAGCACATCAAGGAACAAGAAGACTTGTGAAGGCCATCATGGGTTTTCTCTACAACTTTGCTCTCTTTATTTATATTTCCACTATGTGTAACTAAACCCTTATATTGGGGAATTGATGAGACAACTTATGTGATGATCCTATGTATTTGAATTAAACATGTATTTATAAAATCCTCTCTTGATATATTTTCATTTCATTACTTTGAAGTTGCCATTTTTACTTTACTAAGTTAATATTGGGGTTCAATTTAGCTTGTGGTAAAAATGGTTCACATATGAAGGTTGTGGTTTAGGGTTTGAATGGCTTTCGATTCACTCTCCAATCTTTAGCATATATGAAATTGAAAATTGATGCATGTTTGTGTTATTTGGTACAAGACCTTTAATTTGCTCTTAAGAATATTATTTGGGCAATTACTCATAGTGGGGTTCACTTGGGTAAGAGCTTGAATCTATTTCCACCAAGACTCATAGTAGGGCTTACTTGAGTCAAGGTGTGAATTTGCATAGTATTGAGTTAAATCAATTTAAGAACAAACCTTGAGTTGGATTAAAGTGCTTAATTGGACTAGTTCATTACATTAGGAAATCTTTTAGTTGTCAACTCAATTCCCCAATATCTATCATCATATATCACACTTTCCTTTACATTACTTGTTTTTAGATAAATTAATTTCATTTAGTTTAATTGTTAAGACAAATTCCAAAACCAAAATGAATTTTACTTTTCCGCACGTAGTTTAGATTAGTGTACATAAATTAGTTATAGCCAAATATCCTCCCTTTCCCTGAGTAACGATCCCACTTGCCATTATACATCTCATTCGATTTGTGTATCCCGAGTGTGGAATTTTGGTACTTGCAAAAGTCCGATCAAAATTTGGCGCCGCTGCCGGGGATCGGCAGCGTTATATTTGGCTATTCTAGTTTAGGACATAGTTTAGTAGTTTAATTGTTTTATTTTTACCTTTTTACTTCTTGGTAGTTTTTGTTTTTTGGTGTTTCAGGTTTGCTAGTGTATGCACGGACGTCGTTCTAGGGGAGGTATTCTGTTTCCCTTCAACGATCGTATTAATCAAGTTGGAAGACTAGCAAGAGCCGCTGAAAGGGCACGGGTGAATATAGAAGACGGGAGAGAAAACCAAAACCCACCCAATGATCCACCCCCACCAATGAATATCCCACTAAATATGCAACCCCCACAAATGGAAAACCCTCCAAGACAACTCACCATGGGACAATATTCAAGACCTATCATCGGAAATGAACCACCGACCATTGTTCTTGATGAGCTCACGAAGTCATATGAGCTCAAGACCATGCACATTAGCCAATTACCATCCTTCCTTGGCAAACCAAATGAAGACTGTTTACAATTCATGAAGGATCTTAGTGGGGTAGTCGAGACCTTCCCCTTTACATCAAGGATGGGTACACTCTCAAAGGAACAACTACTAATGAGGTGCTTCTCAACTTGTTTGAAGGACAATGCAAAAAAATGGCTCAATACCCAAAAGCCCGGATCTCTTGTATCATGGGAGGCGGTGTGTGAAGCATTCTTCAACCGATTCTTTCCATCAAACAAGAAGAGGGATTTGCGGATGCGAATTACGGGGTTTCAAGAAGAGATTGGTGATTCATTTCACGAGACATGGGAGAGGTTCCAATCCTTACTGGCACAACTTCCTCCCCACATGCTCCCCGATGAATACAAGGTATCTTCATTCCAAAAAGGACTCTCTCCTCATACACAACTTTTGATTACTAATGCTTGTGGAGGCTCAACCGCGGACAAGACGGCGGCTTTTGTGATGGATGTGTGTGAGAGGCTTGCTCTTATGTCCTAACAATGCAATTTTAGCACAAGAGCAAATGGTAGGCATGATATAGGAGGAGGAACCGAGACGGCAATTGAAGTTTCGAAGTTGGCCAAGCAAATGCAATCTATGCAAGCCACGATGTTGTCTATGCAATCATTCATGACCAATCAAGGGAGTGCAAGCCATATTCAAGGAAGAGATGGAGAAGGTTGTGATGGATTCCAAGAGGAAGTCCAAGCAATGGGATATCAACAAAGAGATAGAGGTGGTGTGTTCTCTCAAACCTACAATCCAAAATGGCGCCATCCGAACCTTTCTTATTCAAACAACATTGCATTGAACTCGGATTTGCTTAGCCAAGAGGTGAATCAAGGGTACAACAACAACCGGGGGTTCTACCAAGGTCAAGGATCGGGGAGTGGCCAAGCCAATCAATGGAATCAACCGGGAAATTTCTACAACAACCAAGCAAGGCAACAACAAGTAGAGCCCATTTTACTGGATGGGCAACGGTTGAGTTCTCTCGAAGCCGTAGTTACCAATTTGGGCGCATCAATGAAGAACTTGGAAACCCAACTTGGTCAAATTGCCGAGGCTTTGAATAAACAAGAAACGGGGAAATTCCCTAGCCAACCCGAACAAGCTAAGTCCATCACTGTACTTTCCACTCCAAATACCTCTCACATGACCCTACCTCCTAAACTCAAACACACAATAATATAAACCAAGTGTAAAGTGCAAAAATTAAAGAACACTTGATTTTTACGTGGAAACCTTCAACAAGGAAAAACCACAAGCTATTATGCTAGCCACACACGGTCACCAAAATCCACTATATGAATAAAAGGTTACACCCTCAAGTGATACATAGACTCTCACTCTAGACAACCTCAGGCTATGGACACTACCACTCACCACTATTGGTTCAATCCCTAGTGATATCCCCCGATCCACTACTCTTGGCGTGATCACCTCCTACTCTACCCGTAGACCTTTTATAGTGGCACTTGACCAACTTGCTTGAGCACTAAGCAAATTAGTCACAAGGCTTAACTCTCACGAAGAGATCAACAACATATGTGAATATATGATAATATTCTAAATACAAATAATGCTAGGCTATACCAGATGCTTAATTAGATGTTAAGATGCAAATCTAACAACCTAATTATCGAACATGCCTACATGCACATACATGAGGTCTCAATTAGATGTAGAGATTTCTAACAACCTAATTGTCAATTAAATGCACATGAACATTCAATAGAGTTTGATGACGCGCCCGAACCGGTTCTACAAAGACTACTACGAATTACGCTACTCTACCTTGGTTATACTAAAGGGACGCTCGAGTTTTCACCCTTTGCAAGTGCACAAGTCGTAAAACTAGTATAGTGTGCAAAGTAAGGGTTATCGTTCCCACAGAGATTAGAGAATTTACACTTAAGTAGATATAAAGTAATAACACTTAAAACTAACTCAAACTAATGTCTATTCAATTAACTAAGATGATCAACACATTAACTATGCTAAGATGAGAATTGATTAAGAGAGCAATTACAACTATTGGTTTCAAATTCTAGATTAAAGGATTGTTAGGGGATAGATTCATTCAAGTCACAACCTATTAGCTAATCAATCATTCATTAAGCTCAATCACAAAGACCTAACATGCATCTATTCATGTTAAATCATAAGGCATTAAATCCTCAACTTTAATCACAACCTAAGATTAGAAGAGTGATTAAAGGTTGTTTACTCAAAGGTGTTAATAAAGATTCACAAGTTGGTAAATCTTTACAATATAGATGGCATAAGAGGCACATGCATAAATGGTCTTTAATGCATATAGGTTCATCAAGTTTATTGTGCATTCAATGATAGATTGGTGGTTGCAACCACCACTCATAAATGGAATAATTAGCACATACATAACTTGAGAAGGTGAAATAAACATGATTAATTATATAACAAGGTTAATTACAAGAATTACATCTAATCCCCTAACAAAGAGGATTTAGTTACACATAGAATCAAAGAAACTAAGGAGTACAAATGAAGGAAACATCACTAGTTGGTAACGTTTGTGAAGTGGAAATGATCCTCTTTGCAATCCAAGTAACAACTTCTTCTATGGAAACTTGAAGTAAACTAAGCTAAGGTACCAAATTGGGTGTTTGGTGCCTAGAAAGTCTGAAAACTTACTTGGTTCTTTCTTTCTAAGAGAAAATAATATCTATATTCCCTTTAACAAAAATCTATGTAATAATATCTATATCTAAAAGGTGGTTAAGGTCATTGATTGATAGGTACATTGGATGGAATGTACACAAAAGGGGAGGCCTCTCTCAGACAAGTGAGTGTCCTATTTTTCTATATTTTCGGCTCTAATTGGAAGGTGTGTGGGAAAAGGTCTTAAAGTGAGTGGTTATGGACTAGAATCAATCCACTTGCAGTTCGTTCGATTCTTCCGCGGGTTTGTTCCGCGGTTTCATTCCCGCGGAAGAGCTTTCCCTTTCTGCGCGGACTTCTTCCGCAGGAATCTTCTCTCCGGGAAGTAGGTCTGAAACTACCAGAGGTTGCCACGGTTTTATGCAACGGCTTCTTTCCCGTTGGGTAAGGAGTGTGAACTCGCTGGGTGTTTGAAGTGAATTCCAGCGGCTTCATTCTAGCTAGACAAAAAGCCTGAACTCGCTAGAATGACAATTAGTGCCCCGCGGTTTCTGTTAGGATTATGCTCAATAGCAAAAGTGTAATATTGTAATTGACAATCTTTTCATATTAATAAAGTGATTTCTGGTTTAACAAATCTTATAGCATTTATAGTTTAATATTATAATTGTCAAAGTAAATAATCATAAGGTCTAAAGACTATGAGAAAAGAAGAATTGTTCGTACATCTGGATATGTATGAGGAAGACACAATTCTTTAGTTAGTCTTAAATAATGTTCACAACTTAAGTTAAAGGTTAGGCACCTTTACCTTGTTAAAGTTGTAGAATTCTTTTGCTAGCATTTGAGTGGGATCAAATGAGTTATGATGAGTCTAAAATCATCGGAGGGTCTTCGAGTAAAAGAATCTAGTGCACTGGGTGCATTGAACTGGATCACAATGAAAAGCTTTATCTAGAACCGTCAATAGATAATAGTCTTTTCATTATCAGGACAATTGGGGAGTCTATCTTAATCCTGAGATAAATGATGGACTTATGGTTGCAAGTGATATCATTTGAGTTATCAATGAGTACGATTATATAGCATAGTCTATCCTCGATAGTTTGGTGATATTCATTTGTTAATCGATAGATGACTTCATTTATAGCTATGGACATCGTGGCTCCATTTATTAAATGAGAGTATAATATCATCATATGGATGTTTTGAGGTAATTGGATATTAAATCTCAACGTTGAGTTTTCGATAGCGACTATTGAAAACATGGCTTCTGGACAAGTCAAAATATCCAAGTTCAAAACGTGGTCATATGAGTAAATATGGTAACTTGGAGAGTTATAGGCGGTCTATGAACTCTTGGCGATTACTGATATTAATCACGAGGATACACTATCTCCAATATGATTGTCTAGGGTATGAATGAGGAACATCTTCTTATTCTATCTTTATTTAAGAGTTCAATTTTAGCTCTTTAGTGGAATGAGTTAAAATTAATGGATCGGACCTAAGTGAATCATTTGTTGATTGTGATTAGGTTATGTCTATTGAAGCTTAAATTTAGATAGCCCGCCAAGATCCCCAATCCACACGGACTTGCATGGATCACTTGATATATTCTACCGGACCAATTTATGGGTCCATCTAGAATTGCATTTAATATATTAAGAATATAATTTGCACATTATTTATTTTATGGGCTGGTCAATTATATTAATATATTAATGAAAGGCATGTGGGCTTGTTTCTTTTAGTAAGAATGGGTCTGGTTCACATGTGGGCTTTTTAATTAAAGTCTAATGGATTAAATAAAATAAGAAAATAATATTAAGCCCATATATATATGATGTGGGTGGCAAGGCTAATTTATTAGTCAAATATATTATTTTATTTTATTGTTTGATTAAATGAGAATTAATTAATTTATTAATTAATTATTTAATTAAGAAACAAAATCTTTTTTTTATCAGGAAATATGTTTCCTAGAGTTATACTATTGGTAGTAGTATACTAAAAGTAAAAGACTTATTTGGTAAGAAAATAAATAATAAGGTTTATTTATTTAATCAAATAAGGAATTCTTTTATTAAGAATTAAACACTTGTGAGTTGAATTAGGGTTAGGATTCTAAAGTTGATAGAAATTAGAGCAAAGCACAAATCCTCTTGAGTAGAGGATTCGGCCAACCCTAGTCTCCCATCATAAGGAGAATTCGGCCAACCCTAATAGGAAGAGAAGAAATTTTTGGCCACTCTATATAATACATGCTATAGAATTCGGCCACCCTCTCTCTTGCTTGATAGATTCACTTGATCAATTTCTTCTTCTTCTCATACTCATAGAAAAGGTTTTATTTTTCGGCCAAGACACAAAAGGAAAAGAGATTGTTTTAATTTCGATAGTATACTATTAGCCTAAACATCAATAGGCTTTTGGTGTACAATTTCGAATAAGGTTCACGCGAGTTTTGATCACTAGATTGAGAACTCAAAAGTGACCGGAATAATCTTGGTTTTCTTTTGGACGCTGAGAGACTAACAAATCAGAAAAAGGTAATTTTGTTTTCCATCTTTCAGGTACGCAATTCAAAGAAAGGGAGACCACGCTCCTAGGTGATTCACGTTAGTGCTAGGATTGAAGATCTTGCGGATTACCATCGACGCAAGTCAATCGGATCACGCGACAAAAGGTATTATACTTTTATTAGTTTATATATATGTTTAATTAATTTAAAGGGTTAAGGTTCATCAAAGGAAAAATTTTTAAATATACTAAACTTGTTTTTAGTCTCGCTTCCGCTGCGTTGACTGTAGTTTTCCCTACAGTTTCATGCAGCGGGATTATTCCCGCTGGACAGTGAATAAGAACCCGCTGGCTTGTTGTGCTCTATTCCGTGTGTAAGGATTCCCATTAATAGATTGGCTTATTTCGTGGTCAAACCACATGTTGGGGTTTGGTTGTAAGGGTAGTCTAGGTGATTAAGGTTGAAGATCAAAGACCCTTTCCAAGACCTCAAGAGGACAAGCACCAAAGGTATATCTTGTGCTTACTTTGGCTTGAAGAGATATAGTTGCACACACACACAATATGCATAACTCTTATTCTTGAATGTTGTGTTTATAATTTGTGTGCATTGTGCTTTATTGTTTATTCAATGTCTCTTCTTGCATTAAATTGATTGCATCTTGTTTTATGAAATGCCATGACATGATAGGCATTAGGATGCATTCAATACCCACACTTGCACTTCATGTATGTTAGTTTTTAGTGTGGAGTAATTCGTTTCCCGAAGGTCGTTCGGAAACGTCCGCGCGTGCACATTGATGTGCTTTGTTTTGCGCGATGATCGCCGGTGGAGATGCCTTTGGCTTCTCCTTGGTTTCACCATTTTTGGTGAAACGGCGGTTACGTTCGGCGGCCTGGCCGCTGTTCGAAACCGCCGAATGAGACCTGATTGAAATATATCTCTCGAGTCCAAAACGGCGGTTGGGATCGGCGGTTTAGAAACCGCCGAACGAAGTCGCCGAAGTTCCCCTGTTCCGCTCGGGAGCCATTCGACGGTTCAATTCGGCGGCCTGGCCGCCGATTGAAAATGCCGATCGGTGCGTTTCAAGGGCAAAATTGTATTTTCACCTGCCCTGTTTTTGGTCTCTATAAATACATCCTTATCTCTGGTTCAGAATACAGGTCTTGCATCCCAAGAACCCTAGAGAGATATTTAGAGAGACTTGAGAGAAAAAGCTTAAAGATCACATCTTTAATTCTCTAAACCCATTCCCACATGCACAAATCATCATCTAGGCATCATCTAGGTTCATCTAGCATATGCTAATGCATGGGTCTTCTTCAACACACATGGTATGATTTGTTAAACACTTTTATCTTACATAATTAGTGTTTCTACTTATCAATTTTATCTCATATTTTACTTATATGTGTTTAGATTAATTTCTACATATAAGATTGAGATTATGTGTTGATTGGGTTATTATTTGATAGCTATGCTTTAATGTTCATATGCCATCTAGCTAATTGATCTCATTTGTTGATTGAGATTATTTTTCATAGCTTATTTGATTAGGTCATTATTGCCTAAAAGCTATGCCATGAACATTCTTGTGTGATGTATTGATAACTAGGTTGATAGATTGTTTTTTAATCAACTAGTTAATCCTTTGAATGTTTGTGGGTTTTATATGATAGCTTTGTATCTAGGATTGGTTATCCTTTACTTAGCTAAAGTTATATGCCATGACATATAGCTATATGTGATATTTAGGATTGATTATATTGTCATCTTATAATCCTAGGTAAGCATTTAGAGTACCCTAGCTCTTATTGCATTAATTGAATATTCATACATATTCACATAGGGTTGTGCATCTCTTTTGAGAGATTGAAGTCTTGGTCTAGGGTTGCTATTACAGGCCTGCGGGTAGTAGTGGTGGGTTACAGACCGGGATTAGGCTGTAAACATCATTACAAATAGTGACTACGAGGATCAAGCAAATTGGACTAGAGCCACTTTTAAAGGCCCGCGTGGTAGAAGTGGGGGGTTATTGACCGGAGTGTTAGACGAGGTCTACATAGGTTGTAAACTCCATTTCAATTAGTGGATTTCGAGGTCCGAGTGTGGCGCACTTAACAGCCCGTGGTTTTTCCCAGTGGTTGGGTTTTCCACGTAAACATCAAGTGTCATTTATTATTTCCACATCTTATTACACTTGTATGTATTGTTGACTTGCTAGGGGTATTTTTGTAAAATTGACATGCACGCGAAAATTGGGTAATAACTAGATAAAATCTATTCACCCCCCCTCTAGCTTTATATATTATACACACCGAGTATTCTTTTCACCGTGGCTTCTTTTCGCTGGTTTTTTCCCGCAGGGTTTTACGTGTGAACCCGTGAGAATAGGGCATCCTCTGTTTTTCTGCCTTCTTTGCCTTCTTTTCGTCATTTCGGACCCAAATGCCTTCGAAACGCCTAAGTTACTTGAAAACACTTATTTACAATATTAAATACCTAAAATGCTCGGGAAATGGTTACAAAAACCAAGTAAAGGGGGCGCTAAATGTAAACATTTGGAGCGCGATCATTTGACAAGATAAATAAACATTTGTCTATCGACCTAATCAATAATCAATTCCACAAGAATATTTAAGGCTTAGCTATTTAGGCAAAACAACCTAATTAATTAAGCTATCACAAACACAAACCCAATCATGTCATAACTTCACTAAATATGCAATAAGAGTGAAGATTTGCTTATCTAAGGAATCAAAGACATGTCTTGATGAAATAGAACAACAAATGAAGATATGGTGTTTGTTCTACTTACCAATTGACTCAAAGATGAAGACCCATGTATAAGAAAGACATTAGATGCACATGGAAGGTGATAGAGAGTGAATCAATATATGGAAGCATGGAGTTTTCTCTCTCTATTAACCTTGTCTCTCTCTCTCTCACTTAGAAGATCAATTTCATGGTCTAGGGTTCTAACAACAAAGATGGGAGAAGATGGTGTTTAAATAAAGGCCAAACCAAAGCTACACCGTTTTGGAAAACTTGGAAAACGAAATTCCAAAAAATGGCTATACGAACAGCGGTTTTTGGGTGAGCTACCAGTGGTTTAAAAAATCAATCAGGTGCCACTGTATGTAGGGCGAGTGTACAGCAGTTTGGACGCAATAGTGCATCAGCTTCAGCTTCAAGCACCTTGAAACATGACCAAGCGACATCGAAACTTTTTGTGTGATATAATTTTTTGAAAGGTATAGATGTCTACTTTCTACTCCTTTTTACAGAATGACATTTCGATGTCTGTAGAAAACGTTATGGTCAATTGAGTGACCAAAGTTCAGAAACGGACAACAACAGAGTTGCCCTGTTTTGCTGGTCACTTTGGAGATTTCAAAACCAATCCAAACGGTCATAAAATATTATGGATAATATACCGTTGGAAAGGTATAGGTGTCTAGTTTGTATAGAAAATACCGTTGAAAACTCATTTTGAAGCTTTTTATAAACAGTTATGGTCATAAGACCATACAAAGGTCAGTTTTGAAAAACATTTAAATCATAGAAATCCAATCTTTTGAAACTAGACACTTTACTCCAAACAACCAAACCAAATCTAACACTTATCCAAGAGAAGAATAGGACCTTCTCAAATGGTCAACTATCATGCTAAGACATGCACACCATCATACAAACATGGACATTTCCAATCACTCAAATGGAAACGAATTACTAGACACTATCACACAACAAATTCCAACAAAGAGGTGCAAGTGTAAAGTGTGAAGAATGCACACATATAAGAATTGAAGCATAAATACAAGATGAATAAAACATGCATGAAGAAGTGTGTGTGTGTGCAACTAATCTCTTCAAGAGGCAAGTCAAGTGATTTACCTTTCGCTCTTGCTCTTGAAGTCACCGGGATGCTGGAAGCTTGTCAACAAGAACTTAAGCTACCCATTACATAGTGTAAGATCCCTGATTTATGTTGGCTTGATTCCATTGCAAAACACTCTTTATTTGTAATGGTTAGCTGCTTAGGTGGTTCTTGGCGAAAAAAAAGCTTCAAAGGAGATTAAACAAATACTCGGTGCGTTCTATATATTAATCTAGAGGGGACTGAATAGATTTTAACTAATATTACCCAATTTTCTCGAATAGTCAAGATTACGAAAATACTTCTAATAGTCAATATTATATAGCAAGTGTAATATGGTGCAAAAATTAAATAACACTTGATACATACGTGGAAACCCAACCACTGGGAAAAACCACGGGTTGTTTAGTGCGCCACACTCGAACCTCGAAATCCACTAATCGAAATGGAGTTTACAACCTATGTAGACCTCATCTAACACTCCGGTCAATAATCCCCCACTTCTACCACGCGGGTCTTTAAAAGTGGCTCTAGTCTAATTTGCTTATGGCCTAAGCACTCTTAGCCACAAGTCTTAATTCTCAGTGAAGAGATTATGCAACCTATGTGAATATATGATGATATTCAAATAACAAACAAGGCTAGGAACCTTAGATGCTTGTCTAGGATGATGATATAATCAATTAAATCAACCCTAAATATCAAGAGCTAAATGACATGTCAAATAGCTTAGCTAATCAAGGTTAAGCAAAAACCTAATTAGCTATCACAATACAACACTCAATCAATTCATCACAATCAATTCTCTATTCTTGTATTTAGCATATGATCTAAAACATACAAGTAATTTAAAGAGATGGCTTGATAGTAAAAATACTAAAATAAGATGAAGTTAATCAAAATCTTACCAAGCAAGTTGTGATGATGCAAAACCATGCATGGATGAATGCAAGATGATCTTTAATGCACAAAGGAATGTATTTGAGTGTTTAAAGAAGAGTTCTTTGATGATTTTTCACTTCAAAAATATTATAAGGAAAATATATGATATTTTGAACTCAGCGAACTGACCTAAAAACATAGAGATGTATATATAGAGGTCATAAGTAAAGTGTTGTCGTTTTGAAAAATCGCACCCAAATTAGCCTTGTGCACTGGTGACCTGCGCTGGAAGACCAACGCATGAACACAATTTGCACTAAGTGCTGGTCGACCAGCGTAGGTGAGAGGCGCAACACCAGCGACAGAGAACTAGGTGTTCTGCGCTGGTGTGCCTACGCTGGACGACCAACGCAGGACCAGCGACCAGCACATTCCTTTTATGCTCACATACACAAGTGCAAGGGCAAAAAGGTAAAGAAAAATGCATCCTAATGCCTACTATGGTATGTCATTATAATCACAAGATGCAATCAATACTTATGCAAGAAAATAGATTAAATAATCAATAGTGCACACATAATACAAACACACAACATTCAAGAAAAGAGATATGCAAGTGTTGTGTGTGTGTGTGCAACTACTTCTCTTCAAAGCAAATTAAGCACTAGAAATTTACCTTTGGTGCTTCTTCTCTTGAGGTCTTGAGAGCCTAATCTACCCTTACAAAAATCCCAATTGTGGTTTGTCTACGAAATAAGCCAATCAAGATATGGGAATCCTTACAATCTCCCCCTTTGGCTATTTCGTGACAAAACCACCACTCACATTGATTCCTCACAACACAATAGAAACTACAGGTCAACAATGATTATCTACTTAACAAAGAGATATTTTTATATATAAAAAATCTTGAAGTCTTCAATCTCTTATAGAACAATCAATCCCTGAAAGCAAAGTTTCTATACTTTCCAATATAAGTAAAATGTGAGATTAATAAAGTGAGAGCATAAACAAGCATTTGCATTCTAGAAATTTAAGTACAACATCATGCAATGTATAATGAATGCAATGCTCCCCCTCAAAGGGTTACTCCCCCTCAATGTATTGTCTCCCCAAGATGCACAATTGCTACCACAATTTGCAACTCCCCTTACCACCATTCTACTCCCCCTTTTTGTCATGATATAGACAAAGGAGTAGTTCCCAACCGGGTCACTTAGCAAAGAGAGATGGTAGCATACAAGTCATTTGCATAATCATAAAATGCACTTTATGCAACTCAATCAATTGGAGAGAAACAAGGAGATTTATTTTTATTGAAAATGTGTGAATTAAAAATGCTTTGCATACAAGACATGTAGCATTTAAGTCCAAAATGCAATGGTATTTGGCAAAGCAAATGACAAAGGTTTCTAATAAGAATTCAAACCAATTTCACCATTGTCATGGGAGAAGCAAGGATATAGAGAATTTATTGTTTTCAATATAAGAGCAACTATATCCAACTTTATAAGCGAAACATGGCATGAGCGACCTTACACTCTATTTGATTTTTCCGGGAATGAAACCCATATGATAGTAGCCATGTTCAACTAATAAAGAAAGAGAGACATTTGGAATTTAAATTCCTTTGAACGGATATAAGATCCTTTATTCATTTTGAGTCTCATAAGCTTTTTCACACAAGATTTGCATTTTAAGAATATGCAATCATCAATTCATGCTTTTTCATTTGAGCATGTCATTTGAATTTCATGTTTTTTTCATTTGATATTAGCATGTTATCAAAAAATCATCATGTCATGGAGATAACTATAGGTCATTTAGATCATACTTCCTATGAGAATCTCCTAGTCCAAAAATGCATATTTGAACATAAATATGACATGAATTGTAAACAAGCATGGTTCACACTTATTGAATAGAAAACATATATACATATAAGATGTTTTTCAAATATTTGCATGCAACACGTATGCAATAGCTCTCTTTGCTTGAGTTCCCCATATGGGGTCATCACCATCCTTCATCAAAGAAAGTTATGAGGTCCTATAGACCTCCCAAGTCCATTGGACTTGGTTGAACCTATGTGAGACAAGTTTGTCTCGTAGCAGGAGGGTTCATTTTTCCTTATCCACTTAGGTATAACATTTTTCTTCCTAATGGTTAATGGTTCAAGAGTTCTAGAAATTATAGGATCATGAGTATGATTTTTTTCCTTCCTATTAACATGCATTCTAGCTCTTGTCATTCTCTTTTCAATCATGCTTTTGACTCTACATAATTTAATGAAATGAAAGCAATTTGGTCTAATGTGACCATCAATACCACAAAAGTGACATGTAGGGATGAATTTAGAAACCATACCATGTCCTTGTGCATGCATAGGAGCCTTCCCATGACATTGTGGTTGATTGGGTTCAATCCTCCTTTGTTGTTGAACCGGTCTAGCTTGCTTCCTTGGTTCATTTTGCATGATTTGCCTCTTTCCATTTATAGTCATTTGATGATGAATGTTGACTTGAGAGACTCTAATGCGTTGAGCTTAAGGTTGTCTCCTTGGGGCTTCCTTCACTTGTGCACTTATTGAACATTGTCCTAGATCAATTTTCTTCCTAGGAGTGTGCACCGGCGAGGCTTCTATCTTGCCCAAACTCTTGACAAAGACGGTCTTGATTGGAGTAGAGATCTTCTTGCTATCTTCATTGTAAGGTTCCCATTTGTTGATTGGCTCATTTCATGGACAAACCACATGTTGAGGTTCTTTGTAAGGGTAGCTTAAGTGTTGGTGTTATTGTTCAAAGCCCTTTGAAGACCTCATCTTGATAAGCACCAAAGGTAATACTCTAAGTGCTTACTTGTCTTGAAGAGTTAGTTGCACACACACACATTCCATGCATTTCCATACTTTGTGTATATGTGTGTCTTTTTATGTGTGCTTTCATGATTATATAATATCTCTTCTTGCATTTGTTATTGATTGCATCTAGTAGTTCAAATGCCATGACATGATTAGAACTAGGTTGCATTGTGTAAAAGTATGGGCGCTGTTCACCCGCCCTACAGGCGCCTTACAAACAACGCCCATATGTGGCTTTGAGCAAATTTGCTCTTAGCTGCTGTACACCTGATGATTCGCCCATACATAGAGCGGGTGAACAGCGGTGCCACTGGTGATGTTTTTCACACCTGATGGTCCACCCAAAAGCCGCTCTACGAACAGCAGGTGAAGGGCAGCTCTCTAGACTAGAGAGCAACCGCCCCTAGGTCACTTGGAATCCGCCCTACGTAGGGCGGTCACGAAGAACATGTTCTTCATAATCCCAGGTGAACCGCTGTACACCCGCCCTACGTACAGCGGGTGAACAGCAGTCAAGGCATTTTTTGTGTCAACTTTTCAAAACAACCACACTTCAACTTGACACCCTATATATATGCCACTGTGACTTTAGGTCATTTAAGTGAGTTGATTTTCAGATTTCATACTTAGGATATTTTTCAAAGCAAGAAAAATACACAAGAACTCACCTTTAATTACTCAAACACTATTTCCATGATCATCAATCATCATCTAGCATCATCTTTGATCATCTAGATATCATCTTGCATGGATTCTTCATCACACTTTGCTTAGTAAGATTTTCACTAATATCTTACATATTTTGTGTTTTTCTTTGCAAGCAATCTCATTTTATTACTTGTATGTTATTCATATATATCTTAGATACAAGTTTGAGATTAGTGTTTTTGAATGTTTGAGAGTTGTAATGCGATAGCTTTCTAGGTTTACATAATCTATGATTTGCTAAGCTAATTGACATGTCATTTAGTTCTTAATATCTAGGATTACTTTTATTGCAAAATCATCAATCTTAGATAAGCATATAGGGTTCCCTTGCTCTATGTTGCATTTTGGATATTCATATATTCACTTAGGGTGTTAATCTCTTCATTGAGAAGTAAGTCTTGTGTGTAGCTTCCGGGATTAGGTTGCTTAGATCGCAAGCAATTGGACTAGGTCCACGTATACCGGGATTAGGTAGGTGTGTGATTACTTCCGGGATTAGGTTGTAATCGTTTTACACATTTAGTGGATTCGAGATTCTAGTGTGGCTCGCTTATTAGCCCGTGGTTTTTCCCGTGAGGGTTTCCACGTAAAAATCAAGTGTTGTTTATTTTTCCGCATCTTATTACACTTGCTTTATTTTACTGACTATTATGGGTATTTTCGTAATCTTGACCATACACGAAAAACTGGGTAAAATCATTAAAAACTATTCACCCCCCCCCCCCCCCCCCCCCCCCCCCATCTAGATTAATATTTAACACACCGTGAGAACTTTCATTTATACCCAATACCTCTCTTGTCACAAGGGTTCTTTCCAACACCAAGTATGTGGTCAAGCTTTTTGGTGCTTGACGTCATCCTAGTCAATGACTCTTTAGCTTCATCAAGCTCCCTCTTCAACCCTTTTTCATTCCTCTTAAACATAGCTAGTTCATCTCTTAGCTTGTCTTCAATCATCTTGGATCTTTCCACTTGTTTACTTCAGTGGTCATTGTGTGTTGAAAGCTCTAGATTTTCATCCTCTAACATCTTCAATTTTCTATTGTTCTTCTTCAATGAACTTTCACACTTGACTATAAAGTTATGAACATCCATTTTCTCTACATTTCCATTTGTAGAGTTGGATGAGGAGTCATCTTCACTTGAGTTATCTCCTATACTCTCCATCTCACCTTTTTTAGTCATTTCCCTCATTAAGACCTTCACCTTGGTCTCTTGAGTTAATGAGAGCTATGTCCCAATGAGTAGCTACACCTATCTCCTCTAGAGCTACTTCTTCATCTCTTTCTTCTATGGGATCACTAGTCAAGGCATTCTTACCAACAACTTTATCTTCTACACAAGTGGCTCCAAATGCCGTGTAGTTGATGGTAAGCTCATCATCACTTGATGACTTGTCTCCCTCTCCGGAGTCATCACTTTCACTCCAAGTGGTGGCCATCACTTTTGCTATCTTGTTCTTCAAATTCCCACAATCGGGTGAGATATGTCCTATACCACCACACTCATAGCATTGGACCCTTTTCTTTTCACTATTCTCTTACCTAGGCTCAAAACTCTTTAAGGGAGACTTTTTCTTCAAGTCTTGGCCTTTGGATCCAAAGCCCTTTTTCACGAACTTGACGAATTTCTTGAATCTTCTTAGCAACAAAGCCATGTCTTCGTTTGAGTCCTCCTTTTCAACCTTGGAAGCTTTCAAAGCAATCCCATTTTTCCTTTTTAGGAGGTGTAGTACTAAGAGCCTTCCTAGACTCATAGGCGAGGAGTTTTCCAATTACCTCGCTCGGTTTCATGTCCTTATATCCATAATTTTCTTCTAAAGCCATGACTTTTGATTCAAACCTAATGGGGAAAAACCTCATAATTTTCTGCTTAACTCTCCTATCCGAATAAGGATCACCGAGTTGATAGCTTTGATTGACAATATCCATAAACTTGACTTCAAAGTCATTGAAGCATTCGTCCTCCTCCATCTTAAGCAACTCGAATTGCGTTTGAAGGACTTGTAGCTTGGAATCCTTGATGACATCGGTTCCTTCGTGTGCAACCTCTAGAATATCCCATGCCTTCTTAGCTATCCTAGTGTTCTGAATCAATTTGTACTGATTTTCATCCACCGCACATAGAAGAGCATGCCATGCCTTCCTATTCCATGTTGAAGTCTCAAACTCTTCAGTGGACCACTGAGCCTTAGGTTTGAGTACTTCTTCTCTTCCACCCGTGGGAGTCATCTTAGGAGGCGCATACCCATCTTCAATAGCCATCCATGCCCTACCATGGATTTGGCACACGTATGCTTCCATCTTGCCTTTCCATGAGGCATAATTCACACCGGTGAGAAGAGGAGGTCGTGTACTTGACACACCCTCGTGGTTGCCACCGTATCCACTCATTGTATATAATGAATGAAATGAAATGTATGCAAAATGTATGAATGAGCAAAAAAACAAACAAATGCAAAACACACCAAAAATGAGCTAGGATCACCTAAGTATATCTAGGAACCCGCTCTGATACCAATTGAAACAAATACTCGGTGTGTTCTATATATTAATCTAGAGGGGCGGTGAATAGATTTTAACTAATATTACTCAATTTTCGCGTATAGTCAAGATTACGAAAATACCCCTAATAGTCAATATTATATAGCAAGTGTAATATGGTGCGGAAATTAAATAACACTTGATATATACGTAGAAACCCAACCACTGGGAAAAACCACGGGCTGTTTAGTGCGCCACACTCGAACCTCAAAATCCACTAATCGAAATGGAGTTTACAACCTTTGTAGACCTCGTCTAACACTCCGGTCAATAACCCTCCACTTCTACCACGCGAGCCTTTAAAAGTGGCTTTAGTCCAATTTGCTTATGGCCTAAGCACTCTTAGCCACAAGTCTTAATTTTCAATAAAGAGATTATGCAACCTATGTGAATATATGATGATATTCAAATAACAAACAAAGCTAGGGAACCTTAGTTGCTTATCTAGGATGATGATATAATCAATTAAATCAACCCTAAATATCAAGAGCTAAATGACATGTCAAATAGCTTAGCTAATCAAGGTTAAGCAAAAACCTAATTAGCTATCACAATCAATTCTCTACTATTGTATTTAGCATATGATCTAAAATATACAAGTAATTTAAAGAGATGGCTTGATAGTAAAAATACTAAAATAAGATGAAGTTAATCAAAATCTTACCAAGCAAGTTGTGATGATGCAAAACCATGCATGGATGAATGCAAGATGATCTTTGATGCACAAAGGAATGTATTTGAGTGTTTAAAGAAGAGTTCTTTGATGATTTTTCACTTGAAAAATATTATAAGGAAAATATATGATATTTTGAACTCAGCGAACTGACCTAAAAACATAG
Organism: Acer yangbiense; assembly: GCA_008009225.1. NCBI lineage: Eukaryota > Viridiplantae > Streptophyta > Magnoliopsida > Sapindales > Sapindaceae > Acer > Acer yangbiense. The sequence goes on from CM017767.1 coordinate 11,932,151, forward strand.
AGATGTATATATATAGGTCATAAGTAAAGTGTGGTTGTTTTGAAAAATCGCACCAAAATTAGCATTGTGCGCTGGTGACCTGCGCTAGAAGACCAGCGCATGAACACAATTTGCACTAAGCGCTAGTCGACTAGCGCAGGTGAGAGGCGCAACACCAGCGACAGAGAACTGGGCGTTCTGCGCTGGTGTGCCTACGCTAGACAACCAGCGCAGGACCAGTGCCCAGCACACTCCTTTTATGCTCACATACACATGTGCAAGGCAAAAAGGTAAAGAAAAATGCATCTTAATGCCTACTATGGTATGTCATTATAATCACAAGATACAATCAATACTTATGCAAGAAGAGAGATTAAATAATCAATAATGCATACATAATACAAACACACAACATTCAAGAAAAGAGATATGCAAGTGTTGTGTGTGTGTGCAACTACATCTCTTTTAAGCAAATTAAGCACTAGAAGTTTACCTTTGGTGCTTCTTCTCTTGAGGTCTTGAGAGCCTAATCTACCCTTACAAAAACCCTAAATGTGGTTTGTCTACAAAATAAGCCAATCAAGATATGGGAATCCTTACAGGAGAAAAGCAACTTCTCATGCAAATATCGTCTTCAAGAGGAAAAGCGCTTACTTGGATCCTAAGGTATCAAGATACTTCTTCCTCTTACAAAGCATAAGCGCACACACACACAATTCATACATGTGTGTCCCTGCATCGTTGTGATACATTTGGTATAACACATTCACACACTTGTTGAAGTATGCACATGCATTAGTCTCATATTGACAAACATTATAGAATTGTTTTTTTTTTTTTGGACTTGAACATGATCTCATATGATTCCTTATTGAGGTCCGGTCATTTCGGTTACTCACTCATTAGGTTTCGAGTCCAAACTAGAAAGCTACGCTACTTTGCGTTCTCATACGATGTGTTGTCTTTGTCGTCATGTATCGAGTCGAATTCTTAACCTTTTGTCAAAGTTTCATAGTCTTTCTTGTGCATGAAGGAGTCATGGTTTATAATCCGTAAACAGATTCGAATTTAGAGTTCAGAGGCCCGAATACGGCCGAAGAGCGCGAGAGGAGTACAAGGGAGTCAAGAATGGCCAACGGCCATTTGGAGGTGAGCCCGTAAGGGGCGCTTGAGCCTCACGGCTCACACCACCTCTCTACCCCGTGAGGCTCACATGCCTCTCACGGGGAGCTGAGGTGGAAATACCTCATGTGGTGGCCAGCTCTCTCTCTCCTCCATCTCATTTCCCTCCATTTAAATTGAAATCTCGAGCAAAAAATTTCATAACTTTTGATTTCTTGTTTTGATCATATCTCTCCCATTTCAACTCTGAATCAAGTGATTCAAAAGCCAGAATTGTTGGTCTTGAAGAGAGGAACAATTCCCAAGTATTTTTGTGGATTTGTTCACTAAGACCTTAGACAAAGAGAGGTTTAAAACTCTTCTAATATCCATTGGCAAGATTTGTGTTGATTAATGAGTATGTGTGATTGTGAGTGGCTTGATAAGCAAATGTTTATTTCAATTGATATAAATATCTTTGAGAGTTACTCACTTGAGAAGTAATGATCTTAAACAAATAACTTTTATTATTTCTAGATCATGCACTTGAGCCTTAAATATCTTGTTTTTAAAAGTGCACTAATGGATCTACTTTATTGATTGGTGAAAAATGTTTAGAATTTCTTTGATTCCATTTTTAGACTTGTTTGATTGATTTTCGAGTTTATGTTTTGTGACCATATTTAAACATCTTTTAGCTAAACTTGAAGAGAAATTGATTCTAGAAATCCTTTGTGTTTTGAGATTGATTGTTGATTTCTAGATTTAGTTACATGTTCTAAGAACTAGGATACTTTGATTGTGATATTCTATAATCTAGTTCTTGTTTGATCCACATGCTTAGGTTTCTAGATATATTTGTGATTGATTTGTGATAGCCTAATCTAGTTTCTCTAATTGCATGTTCATAGAGTTTGTTTGATCTAGTTGCTCTATTTGATTGTGATTGCATCATATTACTTGTTTGCACTTCACTTAGATCATTGCCTTGTGAAAGGTTGGAGTCTCTTGTCAAAGTGAGTGAAGCTTTGACTTGAGCAAAACGTCTTGGCTAGGTAATTGTTCCAGGTAGCCAAGCAAGAAGTCTTAGTTACGATCAAAGGGATCCGAATAACTAAGCAAGAAGTCTTAGTTAGGAGTGTGATACTCCGGATGGTTGAGCTAGGGAAGCTTAACTAGGATCTTTGTGATTCGGATAGCTAAGCAAGAAATCTTCCTAGAGACATGAGTGTCTTGGATAGGAAGCTGCTTTCTAGAGATGTAGGACACATCTTGGATAGAAAGTAGGCAAACTGCTTTCACTTGACTTTAAAGGTAGACTAGGAGTTGATAACTTAGGGTGTTAATCATGTGTTGATTGCCTTGAGTGTGTATCTGCTTTTTCATCATAGTGAATTGCTTGCCAGTGGTTGTGGTATCAACCCGTGAATGTTTCCTCTTTGGAGGTTTTATCACGTAAAAATTCTTGTGTCACATTTCGCTTTATGTTTCATTATCTTCCATATCTTATATTGAATGCATCACTTGTGTATTGATTTCCGCTTGTGCTGATTAAAACAATTCATTTTGTTAAACACACCAAGTGTGCACTTCATTGTTATATTGAGAAAAAGAATTTTAGAAGAAATTGGGCCTATACCTATTCCCTCCTAGGTATATATTACACTATAATGCTTAAGGGAATTTCACATAGACATCCCAAAATGTGGTTTGTTAACGAAATAAACCAATCAAAATATGAGGAACTTACAGCAAACAAGAGATGGTGTTGCGCATACACCCCTAAACCTAAATTAGGCATTGTCCTCAATGTTTTCGGGTCATATAAAAACCAGAAAACGCGGCACAACACACATCTACAATCAAAGAGTTTTAAAAACACAATCAATGTCCATTATCACAAAATAAATTCCCAAGAATAGAATCAAGTGGAGCATTCATTCCATTATGCACATAATCATCAAAAGCGATATGACAATGAAGTCCAATCATAACTCTCATCCCTAATTCAAAGATATAAAATGATATGTCATCAAAGTCCTATATCCACTATTGTAGGGAAAATACACGTGGCGGAAGCGAAAAATTGATTTGTATAGTTTAAAATTTTTCCTTTAAAAGAATAACATTAACCTTTGACTAATTAATGTATAACAAAAGATATCGTACCTTTTTCCACGTGATGATTGATGTTGCGCCAATTGTAATCCGCAAGATCTTCCAATCCAATCACGAATGTGAATCACCTAGGAGTGTGGGCTCCCTTTCTTTAAATTGTGTACCTGAGGATGGATAACAAAAAACTTTTTCTTTTGTTAGTCACAAAAATCTTCCTAGATAAAAACGAAGAACGTTCGGTCACTTGTAAGTTCTTAATCTTTTGATCAAAACTCGCGTGAACCTTATTCGACGTTATGCATAAAGCCTTTTGATGTAAAAGCTAGTAGTGCACTATCGAAATAAAACGTTTCTTCACTCTATTTCCTCTTGGCCGAAATTCACACACTATATCTTAGAGTTGGATTTTATTTTATTTTTAAGCAAAAGAAATAACTCTCTCCAAGAACATTAGGGGTGGCCGAATTCTATGATGGGGTATATATATGGTGGCCGAAATCCTCACTCCAAGAGAATTAGGGCTGGCTGAAATCCTCTCCTAAAGAGGATTCATCCATTTAGCCAAAATCCTCCTCAAAAGAGGATTTGTGTTTCACCATAATTCCTATCAACTTTAGAATCCAAACCCTAATCCAACTCTTTAGTGTATTATCCAAATTTATATTGAATATAAATTAAATTGTGACTTAATCAAAAACTTCCTAATTTGACTAGATAAATAAATTCCTTTTATTTATCTACTCATCAAATAAAGTTTTTGATTCTTATTATACTACCAACAATAGTATAACACTAAGAAACCTATTTCCTAGTTAGAAAAAGATCTTGACTTTTAATTAAATAAATAATTAATTAATTAATTAACTTCCATTTAATTAAATAGTAAAATAAAATAATATAATAGGCTAATACACTAGCCTTGCCGCCCAAGTACATAACATGGGCCATTTATTACTTTTTCCATTTTATTAAATCCATTGGACCTTAATGAAAACCCCATATGTGAACTAGACATATTCTTACTAAAAGAAACAAGTCCACATGCCTTAATACAATTCTAGATGGACCCATAAATTAGTCTGGTAGAATATATCAACTAATCCATGCAAGTCCATATGGATTGGGGATCTTGGCGGGCTATCTAAATTTAAGCTTCAATAGACATAACTCAATCACAATCAACAAATGATTTACTTAGGTTCGATATATTAATTTTAGCTCATTCCACTAAAGAACTAAAATTGAACTCTTAAATAAAGATAGAATTAGTAAATGTTTCTCATTCATACCCTAGACAATCTTATTGGAGATAGTGTATCCTTGTGAATAATATCAGTAATCGCCAAGAGCTTATAGACCGCCTATAGCTCTCCTAGTTACCATATTTACTCATATGACCACATTTTGAACTTGGATATTTTGACTTGTCTAGAAGCCATATTTCAATAGTCGCTATCGAAAACTCAACGTTAAGATTTAATATCCAATACCTCAAAATATCCATATGATAATATTATACTCACATTTAATAAATGGAGCCACGATGTCCATATCTATAAATGAAGTCCTCTATCGATTAGCAAATGAATACCACCAAACTATCGAAGATAGACTATGCTATATAATCGTACTCATTGATAGCTCAAATGATAACACTTATAACCATAAGTCCATCATTTATCTCAGGATTAAGATAGACTCTCCGATAAAATGTTTCACTCTGATCATATTCAATGCACCTAGTGCACTAGATTCTTTTGCCTAAAGACACTACAATTTGATGATTTTAGACTCATCATAACACATTTGATCCCACTCAAATGCTAGCAATAGAATCTACAACTTTAACAAGGTAAAGGTGCCCAACCTTTATCTTAAGTTGTGAATATTGTTCAAGACTAACTAAAGAATTGTGTCTACCTCATACATATCCAGATGTACGAACAATTCTTCTTTTCTCATAGTCTTTTGACCTTATGATTATTTACCTTTTGACATTTATAATAATTAAACTATAAATGTTATAAGATTTGTTAAACCAGAAATCACTTTGTTAATATGAAAAGATTGTCAAAACATTATTACACTCTTGCTATTGAGCATAATCCTAACAACTATCACAATCATCTCATACCCTTATTCTAATCAAGAATGAAATAAAGATAAAAGAATTCAAAAATGATATGACTAAATAAAAACAAAATTTAAACTATAAAAGAAATGTATCTAAGTGGGTTGCCTCCCACCAAGCGCTCAATTTAACGTCTAGGTAAGACGTGGCATGGTTTCCTTTCAACTTCAAGTCTCTCAATTTGTACTTCCAACTCTTTGTTCTTGTTAGAGACTTCTCCTACCTTCCTTCAGAATGTACTATTCTCCTCCTTGAGCATTTTTACTTCAAGAGTGAGCTTCTTGTTTTGCATTTCAAGCTCTTCCACTTTCATCTTTCCCAAGGCCTCCTTATCTTCAAACTCCTTCATCACGAGTTGTAATTTTCTTTCAAACTCTTCCTTCATTTCTTCCTTCTCTTGGGAAGTTTCTACTAATTTCTCTTGAAGTAAAGACAACTTTTCCTCCAATTTCGTGATTCGCTCTTGGTTTTTCGACAAATCTTCCTCAGTTTCCGCACCCTTCTCAAATACTTGTACAAGAGTGTAAGGATTCCCATATCTTGATTGGCTTATTTCGTGGACAAACCACATGTTGGGGTTTATTGTGTAAGGGTAGTTTAGGTGATTGAACTTCAAGCTCGAAGGCTTTTCCAGGACCTTAAGGGACAAGCACTCCAAAGGTATACTTCTAGTGTTTAGTTTCCTTTGAAGAGACTTAGAATGCACACACACACTTAGCATACTTGCATTTGTGTGCATACTCTTCACATGTAACTTTACACACTAGCACTTTGATTGATATATCTTGTTATGTGTATATGTGCCTAGTAATTCGTTTCCCGATATTATTCAGAAACATCCGCGCATGCACTAGAATGTGTTTGGTTTTACACGAAGACCGCCTACGGAGAATGCCCTTGGCTTCTCCTCGGTTTTCACCTCTGTTGGTGATCGGCGATTATGATTGGCGGCCTGGCCACCGAATGAAACTGTCGTTTGTGTTCAGAAATGTCTAGAGCAATTCTATGGTTAAGATCGGCGGCCACGACCGCCGTTCAAAACCACCGTTCGAAACCACCATTCATACCTGATCGATTTAATCTCTCGGGTTTGATTCTACGGTTTTGAAACCGCCGAATGAAACCGCCATTGATGCTCTGTTCTTCTCGGTCTCAATTCGGCGGTTGTAAATGGCGGCCTGACCACCGATTGAAACTGCCGATCGGTGCGTTTCAGGGGCAAAATTGTCTTTTCACATGCTCTGTTCTTGATGTCTATAAATATCTCACTTTCTCATTATCTAAACAAGTTCTTTTACTCCTTAGAACCCTAAACTTCAAAGAGAGATATTTGAGAGAAAATCAAATTAAGAACTCACCTTTAACCACTCAAATCAAATCCCTTTTGCATCAAATTTCATATTGCATCTTCTATGACTATATAGAATGCATCCATGCATGGGTTTGCATCATCACAACTTGCTTGGTAAGATTTTGATTAACTTCATCTTATTTTAGTATTTTTACTATCAAGCCATCTCTTCAAATTACTTGTATGTTTTAGATCATATGCTAAATACAAAAATAGAGAATTGATTGTGATGAATTGATTGAGTGTTGTATTGTGATAGCTAATTACGTTTTTGAATCTTGATTAGCTAAGTTATTTGATATGTCATTTAGCTCTTGATATCTAGGATTGATTTAATTGTTATATCATCATCCTAGATAAGCATCTAAGGTTCCCTAGCCTTGTTTGTTATTTGAATATTCATACATATTCACATAGGTTGCATTATCTCTTAATTGAGAATTAAGACTTGAGGGTAAGATTGCTTAGGCCTCAAGCAATTGGACTAGAGCCACTTTTAAAGGCCCACGTGGTAGAAGTGGGGGGTTATTGACCGGAGTGTTAAACGAGGTCTACATAGGTTGTAAACTCCATTTCAATTAGTGGATTTCGAGGTTCGAGTGTGGCGCACTATACAGCCCATGGTTTTTCCCAGTGGTTGGATTTCCACGTATACATCAAGTGTTATTTAATTTCTGCACCATATTACACTTGTTTGTATTTTTAACTAGTAGGGGCATTTTCGTAAAATTGACTTGTATGTGAAAATTGAGTAATAATAGTTAAAATCTATTCACCCCCCCCCCCCTCTCGATATATATATCATACACACCGAGTATTTGTTTCGAAGAGCATGTACACGGTTTCTTGTCCTCCCTTGCTTGGGATTGTCTGACTCTATTGATTGGTCTGGCTAGCTAAGTAACACATGGTTAGTCATCTTCTTTTCATGTGCTTGTTGTGCGGATTGAAATAACTCCATGATTTTCTATTGAGAAGCTTAGATGTTTTCAATTTCCCGAAAATGATTCTCCATGAAATTTTTCCTCTCATCATCAACGGAGTTTGATTGATATGATGAGATGGAGCCTTGGTTAGTCCTCCAATCTGTATTGTAGATATTCTCATAAGTCTCGTAGCTCGACCCTTGATTTTGCGTGAAGAAATCCATAGAATCCTGAAACAAAAAGAAACAAAAACTACCAAAAAAATAAAAAGAAACTAAAGAGACTAAAAACAACTAAGAAACTAAAAATTATTAAAACTAAACTAACCACTACTAAGAAAAGTTAATTGATTCGACAATTGCTACCAATTCCTTGGCAACGATGCCAATTTTGATGAGGTTGTTTTGTACTCAACAAAATACGTTTTTATGTGTTCATTTTGAAAACCAAATTTCACCACTAGAAAATCCAGTTAGGATGTAAAATTAGTAAAACGGTAAACAAGGATTCGTTCCACAAGGAATTAGAGTAATTAGTTGAATAAATTAACAAGTCTTAAATGCAATTAAGCAAATCATAGTAGGTGGATAGTGTATGGTTTGATAAACCATCAAACGTGCATATAAATTAAATGTAACCTAAGGGTGATAGGAAAAATAGAATACTCAACAATCTAAGATAAGAATATGAAATGTATCAATTAAGATAATTGCTAGGGAAATGATGGAGTTGCAAATGGATTATGGGCAATGCTTCTCAAGCTACCTTAATGAACCAATCTCACATTTGTTAACCATTTGTATTCTTAGATGTGATTAGACCATCATTATGAACCCTAAACAACTTTCTACCAAAATGCCTACCCGATTAAGGAGAGGGGGTCAACGTGGGATCGGTTTATTATAAATAAAGGTTTAGAGTATTACGGTTGATATACCCTCTAACAATCTATCCTATTCACCATGTTCTTAATCCATCAAGGGTGTCAATCTAATATAGATTCTACAATAAATTATCCTAAGCAAGAGTATAATCAACTATACAATGCCAATTATATAATGAATATAATCTAGTTATTAAATGAATAGAACACAAATAGAGATTCAAAATACATATAGCTTAAGCAAAACCCAAATCCAAATGTTCCTCACATCAATCCCTTAGAAGGGGGATTTAGTTACACATAATTACAATTAAAGGGAAGGCAAGTAAAAGACTAGGAAATCACCATTGGGCCTCCTTTTGTAGTGCTTGATCCTTAATTGCCTTTGATGCTCTTTGTATAAAGAGTGGTAGATGAGTATGTGTCTAGGTGGGTGGATGACTAATGGGTAGTGACAAAGGAAACAGTGTAGAAGATGGATAGAGAGGAATGATTGGGTGAAAGTAATCTAGATTAGGTGTTGAGTTTTGGGATGGAGGAGATGAGTTCAAGTATATAAATGGAGGAATTTGAGAGGGGAATTATGGTGATCCTCGGTTGAAGAAAGGGATCCTTTAAAAATGGGAAACTATGATGAATTTATAGTGTTTTCAAATTAGGTCACGAGTGGTTAATTACCAAAACACTCTGACATGGCAAATTACCATTTTGACCCCTCAAAGGGGACCTTTCTGTAATTTTTAGAGAAATCAAAACTGGTTCGTTGATGGTTTTCACGGTGGTTTCATAGCGACATTTGGGGGCGACAGTGTCAGGTGCAAAATCCACTCTTTGTCGCTATGGCGACGGAGAAAGGGCAATCGCGGTAATCAATTAGAGTTTATTCACGATGGCACCACGGTTGGAACAATGGCGACAATAGGAGCAACGCCGGCGAAATGAAGAGGCCTAAAATATTGCTAAAATACGGCTATGGTGAGCTGAATCGATGCCGATCAGGTCACGGCTAAGCTCGGGTGTCATTTGGACCGAAAATTGGCCTGGATGAGGCAAGGAATGGCCGTTTCCTGATCGCACTCCAAATGTTCACATTTAGCGCTCCCTTTTCCTATCTTTTGTATTCGTTTCCAAGCATTTTTGTGTATTTAATAGGGTGTAAATAAGTGTTTCAGGTAATTAGAGGAATTTAGGGGCATTGTGGTAATTATGGAGAAATCAGGGGCTAAATGCAATATTTGGAGAAATATTGACCATTTCGTGAATAGGGGAAAGTTCAGGGGTACAAACTGTAAAATGCCATGCAAAGCACAGCAGAGCGCCACGTCACCAGCGCAGAACGACGTCGTTTTGGGAGGGGTTGCGTAACGCCTGACGTCAGGTCGTCTTCTTCATGCAGCCGGGTCAGCCCGACCCGGTTTAGACCCGACGACCCGGTCGTGTCCCGGAGACTGACCCGGCCATTTCTGACCACTTTCCAGCCATTTTTCTGACCGTTTTCTACCAAGATCGACGGCTCTCCACTTCCCGGTCATGATGGACCCACTTTGGGCATTTCATGCACAAGTTTTGCCTCCCATCCAAGTCCCCCAAACTCCATTGATGGTGCAAACTTCAAGCTCACTTCCAACGGGTTCTTGGCTGCCCAAACTCGTCCAAACTCGCTGAAGATCAGCGGTTTCATGCAGCTACTTCTTTCCCTCAGTCCAGAAGGTCCAAGCTCGAGGCCAACGTCCAAAAATGCCCGGCGACTTCCGACGGCGGGCAAGAACCCGCTAGCCTGGTGTTCTGAACCCGCCGGGACAACCGACCTTGGAATTTTGCACATCCAAACCTTCCCAAAACAGTCCCCTATATATATACAACCTCTTGTAACCTAAAGCACTCTCTCTAATATCCAAATACACATCCTCTTAGACCAAATTACACCCAATAGCTTAGAATTACATTAGAATAGCTTAGATAACTTAAACACACACTACATGGTTGCATGTGAGCTTCATAGCTTGGAAGGAGTAGATTTTGAGCTTCATTGAAGACAAGAAGATTACCATCTTGTGGTTACTTCTATCTATTGCTTCTTTCCATTATTTGTGATTCATGTAACATGTATATGTATAATAATCTTTATGTTGAGGGATTGATTTTCATATGACTTATTATTGTAATTAATTGATCTCTACCTTTATATATCCATATTTAGCTATTAAATGTTGAATTGAATTAGATTGAATAGATGCATGCTGTTGATTGACAAATTAGTAGCATGTAATCTTGATTAATAACATTTGATTAGCTATATTGGAGAAGATTTGGTTAGTAAGTACATGACCATGCTTATTGACTAGTCTTATTTTCTAGGGTGTAATTCCTCTATTATTGTCATTCTATAATCATAGTTGATAATATTTAGAGTGGTAGTTGTTGAATTACCTATGCCATAGAACTAGAGAACTTAATTGTGATCAATTGATAATATCCCTTTTCATTTATCCTTGCTCTTGCATAACCTTGCAAGAATTAGTTAGTTAAGTTAGTTGTAGTTAATTAGTGTAATTTAATTATAGTGACTTAGTGTTAATTAATTTACTTGCTTATTTAGTTGCTAATATAATTAGTTTAAATTAATTAGTTGTCTAGTGATCGCATCTTTACTTTACCGTTGTAATTAGAGATTACGTATCCGTGACCATAGGATACGTATAGTGTAAGTTTCCATCCTAGCCATCATTAGTTTAGATAATCACTTGCCACCGTCTCCTTTTATTTTCTTGCTTGTAATTAGTGTAAATAGCTTGCCTATAACATAGACGTAGAACCGACTTACGTGTACCATACTTTCCCTGTGGAACGAATCGTACTTGTTGCTACGCGATCGTAACGATCCGTGCACTTGCAGATAAACATCGACACGCCCCATCATTTACGATAGTTTATAGAACTATCCTGTGGCGCATCAAGTTTTTGGCGCCGCTGCCGGGGAAGGCATAGTATACGTTATGTAGGTCTAGTCTTTGTTTTAGTCATTTTTAGTCATTTTTGGTATTTTTATTTTTATTTTTATTATTCATAATCTATCTTGTTCTATTTGATTGTGTGTTGTTTGGTTGTTTCAGATTTTAGATCAATATGGAAGGTGGTAATTCAGCATTGATTAGTCAATTGGCCGAATTGAATGGGAAAGTGGCAATTTTCATGTCACGCTCTAGGCAGGCACCGACACCAGTTTATCCATCTTTGGGGTGGAATGGACACACGAACTTTGTTCCGCTAGGAGAGCCATGGTCGGGATGCCAGAGGTACCATCCATGTATCCGTATGAACACTACAACAATCAAGCAAGCAATGATCAAGAATGGAACCACCAATGGGAAAACTTTGATGAAGAAGCCTACCAACATACAGTTGACCAATGGCTACTTTACATAGAAGAATGCACAGAAAGGTGTAGAAGTCGGTTGGAACAATGTGTGAAGGGCTCCCGAGAACAGGCCATGGAAGATCCACAACAACTCCACAAGGCAACCAACCCTTTCTCTTGTCTCACTGTTGAAGAAGAGCTAAGAATTGAAGAGGAGATAAGGCAAGAAAAGGAAATGACAGAGGCGACCCAACCGGTCGAGTCCTCAGATAGCTCGAAAGGCGACCTGGGTGAAGTTTTACTCAAGTTCGAAGAAGAGCTAAGGCTAGAAAAGGAGGGAAAGGAAGTGGACTTGGTTACGGAGATTGCGGAGTTGATAAGCCTTAACGTAGACTACATACTTAAGGCCGATATGCTTAAGAAGAAGAGAGACTCAGAAAAGAAAAAAGTACAAGAGCTCTCCATATTGGTGGAAGAACAAGAACAAGATTTCGCTTGGAAGGCGAGAATGATGCAAATGGAAGCCGAAAGGAAGGACAAGGCGTTAGAGGCTATGAGTGAGGAACTCATCAAGAAGGACAATGCCTTGAAGATAGCACAAGTCATGATATGTGACTACATCGTGGAATTAGACAAAGCCGAACCTCCAATCAAGGCTTTGAAAAAGGAGGGGGCCAAGCGAAGATCAACAAAGAAGCCCCGCACTACCCAGAGTGGAGCAAGCCTTCCGAAGGTTGCCCACAAGCAAGCCAAAGCAATGGCGGAAGACAACAAAGGTAGTCTTTCTAACTTTGTTCCTATATGCTATTTTTGCTCTATTAGGGGTCACAAAAAGACCCAATGTGCAAATACGTTGAATATTGCAAAAATAGAAGCATGCTTAGGAGGAGAGTGAGAAAAGTGAGGAAAGTTTGGATCCGTAAGGACAAACTAGACCAATCCAAGGAAATGCCTTTTGTTGCAAGGAAGGACACACCTAGTGGTATGGTGTGGGTAGTGAAAAACCACGGTGAAAATCATGATAGATTAAAAATGCCTTCGAACTTCCATAAATTGCATGATCACTTTTCGAGTGAATTACGTGTTTCATTACACATATGAACATTTTAATGTATGCTTGCATGTGAATGCACTATAGCTTCTAGAGGAAGCTCATTTTTAGGTATTTTGTTAGTTTTTAGGTTTAGTTTTGTTTTTAGAGTCTTGAGTCTCTTAATTATCCACTCGCCATATTGCAAATGTGCTATGAGATGCATGTAAAAAGATAGGTTTGGGGGTTTAGGCTCTTAACTTATAAACTTGTATAGCATATGTCTGTGGTGGTTTTGGTGTGAATTTTGTGTGTGCAGGGCATGGAATCAAGAGGAAGAAATGCATCCACGGGATGAGTCCGCGGGAATAAACCCGCTCAACAAAGCCGCGGGGTTCTTTTAGAACCGTCACGAGTTTCAGTCCGCGGGGAATAAGCCGCAGACCAGAAGATAAGGAACCCGCGGAGTGCACCGCCACTTCAGATCCGCGGGAAAGATCCCGCTGCATAGAATGTGTGAAGCCGCAGAAGATTCCAGAGAGTTGTCTGAGACTTCATTCCGCGGGAATGAACCCGCGGAGAAGGGAACAAACCCACGGGAACAGGGGAGCAAAGCCACATACCTCCACAACTCCAAATCCGTGGAAACACACCATACCACAAAGCCACACCATCCTACGAATGTGAAATCGAAGGTCCAATCTCTTACTCTGAAGCTTTTACTTCAAGTTAATATGTCATGTTTAGCTTAAGAGTGTGAATTGGTTGTTTTTGCCTAATGATTAGGATTGGTTGTTGCGATATGATTAGTGGTGGATACTTAGGATTGTATATATGTTTACATGTTAGTTGTAGATATTAGGATTGTATATACATGTGTTATTGTTGTATTTTTGTTTTTATTTTTGAGTTTATTTTCAAAACTTGTGAAGATGCCTTGTTTTGAAATTTTTGGGTGAATGTTTCTTTAAAACTGTACTAATCGGTGAAGAAATAAATTTTTCTGCCCATGTTGCGTTCATCGTTTTTGCGATACGGTTCCAACGGTATAAAGAACGTAAAGTTCCGGGTGGCGGTTTAAAAGTTATGAGTATTTCTTCGACCGAAGGTCATAAACGTGCCCTGTTTTCAAAATTTCTGCACGTGACCTGTTTTCAACGTCTATTTTCATACTTTTCCAAATTTAATTTTAAATTGTTTTCTTCATGAAAAGTGTTCATTTGCATGTCTATATTCTTTTTTAAAAATTTGAGCAAGTTGTATGGAGTATCTTTGAAAATATGCATTGAACAGCAGACGTTGTTCGAAGTTCAAAAGTTGACAGTTTTTTTTGAAATGTTTTTCTCTATTTTTAGAAACTTTTTCACATGGTATTTTTGTTATTTTTGTTTTTAATTGTGTTTAGTTGTACATATGTGTTAGTATGTTTGTGTCCAGATTTCCAAATCATGAACTCTTTGTCCATGTGCTTCAATTTTTCAACATTGAGGACAATGTCGAGTTTAGGTTTGGAGGTGTGGACACATGTGTCTTTTTCTTCTTTTGTGTTGTGAATATTGTGTTTTTGTTTTTGTGTCAAAAATTTTCAAATCAATTTGTGAATATTGTGTTTTTGTTTTTGTGTCAAAAAATTTCAAATCTCTGAAAAATTTTGTCAAAATTTTGTGTTTTGGGAGTTGTTTACTTGTGTATACCAATAGGAACATGTCATACTATGCTTTGAAGTCTAAATTTTGACTAGTTTGCATGCCATCTAAGTTGTTGCACCACTATAAATATGCTTGTTCAGTGCCAATACTTGGATGTTGAGGTAAATGAATCTTAGACTTGTTCCTAGGAGAATTGTGGAGACTACCCGTGTGAGACATTGAGCCTTAACGATCATTTGAGAGGGTATTCTATTCTATTCTTAAAGAGCACTTTTCTAAACTAGGATCGCATTGAGATCTCATTCACAAAGCATTTAGTATTGATTGCCATGAACATGAAAATTGTGGACTGCTTGTGCAACTTGTATTCCCTTGTTAGAAAGTCTGGCAGAAATGATTCTAGGCATGTGTGCGCTTAACTCCATTACCCAAACACTGTCCTTATGAATGTGTGCTCCAATTACCAAATTTGAGGCCAAACACAAACCATTCATTTCATCACCACATATATCCATACACATCATTCACATGAAATCTTTAGTTGTTGATCATAGCTTTGCATAAATTATAAATGCAATTGATTAGCTCAATCTGTAAATAGCGTGTACTCAGGCGATGATAGATAATGTGCAATATAGAGGCTAAACTGTAAAAGTGTTCAAAATAAAAATGCTTAAAGCCATAGTACTAAATTGACTAAATACTCAAATTGAGTACCAATTAGCACAATCATCAAAATGTTAATCTTAGCCTAGACGCTTGTAGACATGAATAATGAGCTAGTAGGATATCATTGTTAAATTGATCAACATCTTTAGATTTCCATTAAATTCATTCCATTCATCAAAAATCACCCATGGCCCTATTACAACCAAAGGGAAGCCCTAGCTGATCTTTTAGAAGTCTAGCTTGGGAATACGAGTCAAAACATGTTCTCTCCACGTTCTTGGTTCATCAATTCATTCATGAGATTATTCATTTTATAAAGTGCGTGTTTTTATCTTCACATGCGTTGAATTAGAGTTTTATGTACATATCTTCCAAGAACACATGTGGTTGATGAGAGATTGCCTAAGACTCTGAGAGAAGAAAGAGCTGAATCCGTGAGATATAGAAGTCTAGGTGAATTCAAACCCTAGGCGATTAGTTTATTGATTCATAGACTGAAGACATCCCAAGTGTTGGCAAACTGGCATTGTGTGTTGTTTTAATAAAAATGGAATTTTACTAGTCTTAACTTAAGATGCTTAGCTTGCATGAAGTTTTTGTTTGTATGTATATTGTTGCATCTCTTTGTCAAGATTCAGAGTTGCGTTTATGGGTATCGTATCTGGTAAACCCTCAGGAGACTTCACTCCTCCTACTAGGGGCACCTAGAGGTTTAAAAGGCTTGTGGCACATGCTAAGTGCCATCGTTTCTCCCACGAAAGTGGACTAGCTTAGTTTATATTTATTTTTACTCAGTATGTTTTATTTGCATTTTTGTTTTGTTTTGCTCAAGGACGAGCAAAAGTTAGGTTTGGGGGTCTGATCGCTCTCCAAATGTTCACATTTAGCGCTCCATTTTCCTATCTTTTGTATTCGTTTCCAAACATTTTTGTGTATTTAATAGGGTGTAAATAAGTGTTTCAGGTAATTAGAGGAATTCAGGGGCATTGTGGTAATTATGGAGAACTCAGGGGCTAAATGCAATATTCGGAGAAATATTGACCATTTCGTGAATAGGGGACAGTTCAGGGGTACAAACTATAAAATGCCGCGCAAAGCACAGCAGAGCGCCACGTCACCAGCGCAGAACGACATCGTTTTGGGAGGGGTTGCGTCACGCCTGACGTCAGCATAACGTCAGGTCGTCTCTTCATGCAGCCAGGTCAGCCCAACCCGATTCAGACCCGACGACCCGGTCGTGACCCAGAGACTGACCCGGCCATTTTCGACCACTTTCCAGCCATTTTTTTGGCCGTTTTCTACCCAGATCGACGGCTCTCCACTTCCCAGTCACGATGGACCCACTTTGGGCATTTCATGCACAAGTTTTGCCTCCCATCCAAGTCCACCAAACTCCATTGATGGTGCAAGCTTCAAGCTCACTTCCAGCGGGTTCTTGGCTGCCCAAACTCGTCCAAACTCGCTGAAGATTAGCGGTTTCATGCAGCTGCTTCTTTCCCTCAGTCCAAAAGGTCCAAGCTCGCGGCCAACGTCCAAAAATGCCCGGTGACTTCCGACGGCGGGCAAGAACCCGCGAGCTTGGTGTTCTGAACCCGCCGGGACAACCGACCTTGGAATTTTGCACATCCAAACCTTCCCAAAACAGTCCCTTATATATATACAACCTCTTGTAACCTAAAACACTCTCTCTAATATCCAAATACACATCCTCTTAAACCAAATTACACCCAATAGCTTAGAATTACATTAGAATAGCTTAGATAACTTAAACACACACTACATGGTTGCATGTGAGCTTTATAGCTTGGAAGGAGTAGATTTGGAGCTTCATTGAAGACAAGAAGATTACCATCTTGTGGTTACTTCTATCTATTACTTCTTTCCATTATTTGTGATTCATGTAACATGTATGTGTATAATAATCTTTATGTTGAGGGATTGATTTTCATATGACTTATTATTGTAATTAATTGATCTCTACCTTTATATATCCATATTTAGCTATTAAATGTTGAATTGAATTAGATTGAATAGATGCATGTTGTTGATTGACGAATTAGTAGCTTGTAATCTTGATTAATAACATTTGATTAGCTATATTGGAGAAGATTTGGTTAGTAAGTACATGATCATGCTTATTGAATAGTCTTATTTTCTAGGGTGTAATTCCTCTATTATTGTCATTCTATAATCATAGCTGATAATATTTAGAGTGGTAGTTGTTGAATTACCTATGCCATAGAACTAGAGAACTTAATTGTGATCAATTGATAATATCCCTTTTCATTTATCCTTGCTCTTGCATAACCTTGCAAGAATTAGTTAGTTAAGTTAGTTGTAGTTAATTAGTGTAATTTAATTATAGTGACTTAGTGTTAATTAATTTACTTGCTTATTTAGTTGCTAATATAATTAGTTTAAATTAATTAGTTGTCTAGTGATCGCATCTTTACTTTATCGTTGTAATTAGAGATTACGTATCCGTGACCATAGGATACGCATAGTGTAATTTTCCATCCTAGCCATCATTAGTTTAGATAATCGCTTGCCACCGTCTCCTTTTATTTTCTTGCTTGTAATTAGTGTAAATAGCTTGCCTATAACATAGATGTAGAACTGACTTACGTGTACCATACTTTCCCTGTGGAACGAATCGTACTTGCTGCTACGCGATCGTAACGATCTGTGCACTTGCGGATAAACATCGACATGCCCCATCATTTACGATAGTTTATAGAACTATCCTGTGGCGCATCATTTCCGACGGCTGGAAAAAGCTAGGGTTTGGTAGGCACGTCTGGTTCGTGAAGCTGAAGGTTGAAGATGAATATGGGTGCATTTAGCATTGGGCCGGGGTGCATTTAGACTTAAGTATTTTGTCTTCTCTAGGGTTCACTTAGTAGTGGGTTGGGGCGCGTTTGGGCTTCTAGTTTGGGCCACGCTTGATTTGTGCCCGGCTCTTGAAACGCACTGTTTCATTTTTTGAAGTGGCATAGGCTACTGGCAAATTACGTTTCGGTCCCTGTATTCTTCCAAATGCGCAATAACTTCAATCCTTCCTTATAATTTACACTTTTGCCCCTAGTTGACCAAAATTACTCCAATGCCCTTGAACTTTATAAATATCTGAAAAGACTTAATTCACACCATTAAATCACGGGATATTGCTAGAGAATCAAGCGAAAAGAGAAGAAAATGAAGGTCAAAATCATACCAATTTTGGTTCAATCACCGCCAAGGACTCCCACATAAAAGGATCCCTCTTACCTACCACATCCAAAACACTCTATAAATACCCCAACTCAAGAAGAGTTAATTGCTACTATAGAACGACTAGCCCCAAACTCAAGGCTTGAATGGTGTAACCTCCTACTATAGAACGACTGGTTTCCTTAGTTGGAACCCCATTGTGAGAAAGAGAGCGACCTGTAGTCCCTTAACCAAAGTTGTAATCCGTTTGAATTAATGAGAATCATGACTTATTCACTCTCATACGAGTTAGCATATTGTTGATATACTCCAACTTGTGTCGTGACCAGTACCAGTCATGATCAATACCAGCATTCCTGGGAATCGATCCTGGCCAACCACTGGCGTAACCCGGCCCATATTATTTGCAGCCTCGCTGCTCACACCTGAGCCCGGTGCCTATAACGTGCCTTGAACCGTGACCCGGCTCGCTATTCCATGCCTAGACCCCTCCAACCATGGAGTACCGCTCCGTCCGGTATAGGTGTTGTCCAAAAGTCATCACCCGATTTTAAGGATAACACATACATTTTCCCTTTCCCATGACTGACTAACGGTGGTCAACCGTTAGTCAACGGGTCAAGAGGAGTTTAGTGTCATTATGATTTTTTTTAATAGTTTTAGTGTAATTATGCATGTAACTAGGGTAAGTTTGTGTAATTTGTCCATAAAAAAATGGGTGTACAGGTAATTTCTTTGGGTGGCAATATATGCACCCTTTTAATTAATGGAATATTTTCAGTTTTATATGACCGTATGTGCATTAAATTCATATTTATGCCATATAATTGTTAAATATAACTTTGAAAAAAATGTGTTTTTTTTGTTAAATTACTGATTATTTTAATATTTTTAACCAAATTTTCGTACAATCCATAAATTTTACGTTATTCACTACTACAAAAAACACAAAAGAAATCGGTTTTTTTATATGGAAGAAATCGGTTTTTGAAATTTTTAAAACCGATGTCTTTTTGACTGATTTAGAAAAAACCACACAAAAGACATCGGTTTTTAACCGATGTAAAAACAAGAGAAAACACATCGGTTTTATATAAAACCGATTTAAAAACCGTGATGTAAAATTGATGTATAATTACTAAAATTAATCCCGTCCGGCCGCCATCGCCGGACCACCCCACCTCTGATAATAATGAAAACTAATTGCCATTATGCGGAATCAAACTTGCAACCTCAAAGTCAAAATGGTAAAGCCTTTACCGCTTGACTACAAGATTGGATGTGTTAACAATTGCACAATATTTATATATAACTTATATGAGTTGTTAGAAAATAAAAAATAAAAAAAATTGTTTGATAAATTTAAATTTACTCAACTAATCAAAATTCTAATTTCTACTACAAACATATATATATATTTAAAATAAAAAAATATTGGTGGGTTTATTTTTCATTTCATTTTTTATTGTGTGGTTTTGTGTTTTGCTGGAGATATTTTTGTATAAACTTTTTCCTTAAAACTGTATCTTTTGGCAAGGAAATAAATTTTTCCGTCCATGCTAGGGTCTTCGATATTTCGATACGAATCCAACGGTATATAGAACGTAAAATTCTGGATGGTATTTTGAAAGTTATGATCAATTATTCAGTCAAAGGTCAGAAGCGATTGGAGATATTTTTGTGCAAATGTTTTCCTTAAAACTGTATCTTTTGGCAATGAAATAAAATTTTTCGTTCATGTTGGATTCTTTGATTTTTCGATACGAATCCAACGATATAAATAATGTAAAATGTTGGTCAAAATTTTGAAAGTTATGACCAATTATTCAGTCGAAGGTCAAAATTGAAGCGATTGGAGATATTTTTGTGCGAACTTTTTCCTTAAAACTGTATCTTTTGGCAAGGAAATAATTTTTTTTGTCTATGCTGGGTTCTTCAATTTTTTGATACGAATCCAACGGTATAAATAGCGTAAACGTTTGGGCGGAATTTTGAAAGTTATGATCAATTATTCAGTCAAAGGCCAGAAGCGATTCGTGAATCCGCGAGTGAGCTGTTTTCATCGCTCATTTTCACACTTTTCCAAATCGATTTTTGGAATATTTTTTGATTGAAAAGTGTTTGTTTGCATGTCTACTTTCTTGTGTCAAAATTTGAGCAAATAATGTTTAGTATTTTTGGATATGCACACTTGAATGTGGAAATAGGTCAGATTTGCATTGCAGAATTTTGTTTTTGAATCCACATCGGTTTTTATAAAAACCGATGTCTAAACGCTTGTTTTTAATATCAGTTTTTATAAAAACCGTTGTCTTTTCAACGCAATATTTAAGACATCAGTTTTTATAAAAACCGATGACTAAACATTATTTTTTTAATATCGATTTTCCTAAAAACCGATGTCTTTTGAAATTGCAATATTTAAGATATCTGTTTTTATAAAAACTGATGTCTAAAAGTTTTTTTTAAATCAGTTACCAAAAACCGATGTCTTTTAGTGATGTCATTTAGTGATGTCTTTTAACTTTTTTGTAGTAGTGATTGTTTGTCGATATCGATATTACCACCAAATTGCAGTACCGATATATCTGTCTATATGATACTCTCAAGTCTCATCATCATTGGTCAAGACTCAGGATCTGTCAATCCTAGTGGCCAATATCTATTTAGATCATGTAAACTTTGACCAATGATATCTATAAATATTAAAAAGAAAAATTGACAATTATTTGTTTATTGACAAATTAGAGATTCATGAATCTTTAATCTTAGAATAATAATATCAACATACCCTAGTCCCTACGGATCCTTTCCTACCCATTTTCAGAATATCTTTTTGATATTAATTTTTCTGAAATTCTCAACAAATTCCGTATTATTGAAACTCACGTCAAGGTCATAAATTCGGAACCATTTCATATAAGAAATTAAGAATCGTTGCATTTGCTATATTATAATGTAGGTGTGTTTATTGACTAGTTATGTTTTTAAGATTTTTTTTTTTTTTTTTTTTCCGAAAAAAAAAAAGAAGAAATGCATATATATAAGGCTCATTTTAATTTTGTATTTAAATAAATTATAGTTTTTTTTTTTTTTTTAAGAGAAATAAATTATAGTTTGACTTGAGAAAAAAGTAAAAAAAATTAAAAAAAAAAAAAAAAAAAAAAAAACCCTATTTAAAGGAATATTAGACGACACGCATGACATTAAACAAACTTTGAATTAAAATTCACATAAACTTTGAATCACGATTTTAACAAATTTGACTATTATTTACTTATTCATTTGGCTATCTTGACATATTCCACCATGATATTAACAATTATACATCATGCCCATACTCAAGTTTTCTCTTTCATTATTCAAATACGTCAAGTTGACAGCTAAAACTTGGGTGCATTGCCCACCATGATGCTGCCATGTCATCAACTTTGCTAACGTGGCAGCATCATGGTGGGTGATGCACCATGCATCACGCTGCACCCAAGACTTTCTCCAAGTTGACAGGAAGCTCAATTATTATTATTATTTTATATAACAAATTGGATGAAAACTCTCTATCACCGAATCATGGTGGTAAGGAAACTTAATTATTAATTAAGTCATGAAAGCCTATATATAACAATTTTGCTTAAACTTTAAATTATTGAAAGGAGAAAGAGTTAGAAAATGATTTGCATTTCTTCTATCATTCACATCTTCTCAGTAATCCTTTTGTTATCAGCTTCATTAACAAGTTCAGTTTCAATTCCAGAAGAATTCATCAACTGCCTCTCTATCAATTCTCAACATTCAATCCCCTCCTCAGCTATTTACACACCAAACAATTCTTCATTTCCCCAAATCCTACTGTCTAGAGCTCAAAACCTCAGGTTCTCGGAGCCTTCAACGCCAAAGCCGGAGCTGATCTTCATTCCTCTTAACGAATCCCATGTCCAGGCAGCTGTTATTTGCTCCAAACAGGTTGGAGTTAACATCAGAGTCCGAAGTGGAGGCCATGACTTTGAGGGCCTTTCTTATGTATCCATTATCGAAAAACCATTCATTGTGCTAGACCTTGTCAATCTTCGATCCATTAGCGTTAATATAGACAATAAAAGCGCTTGGGTTCAAGTTGGTGCTACATTAGGTGAAGTCTACTACAGAATTGCTGAGAAAAGCAACGTTCATGGCTTTCCTGCTGGTATTTGTGCTAGCGTAGGCGTTGGTGGGCAAATTACAGGAGGTGGTTATGGTGCTTTGATGAGAAAATATGGCCTTGCAGCTGACAATGTCATTGATGCACGAATTGTCGATGTTAAAGGCAGAGTTCTTGACAGAGCATTAATGGGTGAAGATCTGTTTTGGGCTATAAGAGGTGGCGGCGGAGGAAGCTTTGGTGTTATTCTTTCATGGAAGATAAAACTAGTTCCTGTGCCAGAAACTGTAACAGTTTTTACACTTAATAAACCCTTTAACACAAAACTTCTTTATAGATGGCAACAGGTTGCAGATAAGCTTGATGAAAATCTCTCCATTCGAATTCAAATGCAAGTCATGAATGCAAGTGTTGTAACTTCGTACATCGCTCTGTTTCTCGGTGGTGCTGACAAACTTGTCCAGGTAATGCAACAGAGTTTTCCTGAACTGGGTTTGACTCGTAAAGATTGTATCGAAACAAAATGGATTCAATCTGTTCTTTATCTTGATGGCAACCCAGTTAACACATCTCGTGAAATTCTACTCGAACCAAAATTTTCATTTAGGTTCTACTACAAATCCAAAACAGACTTTGTTAAAGAACCTGTACCGGAAATCGCGCTTAAGGAGGTAGAAAAGAGGTTATTGGAAGAAGATTTTGCAGTAATTGTATGGACGCCTTACGGTGGAATGATGAGCAAAATTTCAGAATACGAAATTCCTTTCCCACATCGGAGAGGAACTAAATTCAAATTCCATTACTTGACAGGTTGGTCGGACGGAGAAAAGAGTGAGAGGAAGCATATGGAGTGGATTAGGGGGGTGTATGATTACATGACTCCATATGTATCGAAGTTTCCGAGAGAAGCATATGTGAATTACAGGGATGTTGATTTGGGTTTGAACAACAAGAGTAACACAAGTGTGGTGGAGGCTAGTGTTTGGGGTGTCAAATATTTTAAGGGAAATTTTAAAAGATTGGTGAGAGTGAAGACCAAAGTTGATCCAGACAACTTCTTCAGGCATGAACAGAGCATTCCACCTCTTCTACTTTAAAACTAGATTTTTGTCTTACTAAACTACATGGTGTTAGTTTTATGTCCGAATAAAATGTGATTGCTTTAATTTTTTTTTTGGAGAAGTTATTTAACAATAGATATATGATAACATATTGCAATAAAACGCAAATAAACTCCACATCATCCCTATTGACCAACAAATTTAAAGCAAGAGATCCCCTCATGACTCACAATCAAGCTCCCAAACCGGCCTCTACAGCTTTATTGCACTACAATAAAGCATGAGAGGAACTTTCAGGGCCAGCATTATGAGACACGGCACACCCTCCACACAACGATCCGCACACTAGGAGGGATATTGAGATTCCAAAGTGCCGCCCACCATTTAGAGTCAGGATTGGAACAAGAGCCCAACCCTTGCAGTTTAGAATCAGCAGAGGCCATAACATCATGAGTTGAAAAATAATTAAAAAATAGGGATAATATTAAAACATCCCTCTAGTTTGAGGTATTATCCGTTTTGATCCATCCAGTTTCAGTTATGTGTCTTTTACTCCAAACGTTTACTATTAATCGCTCTTTTGATCCCTACCGTCAAATTATGTTAGATTTCTATCAGACATGTGAGGGTATAATGGTAACAATATATACAAAAATAAAACTGTTTTAATAAAATATTAATATTAAAATAATTATTAAAAAAAGAATATTAAAATAATTAAAAAAAATTCATTGTTTAAAAAAAAATTCCAAAAAAAAAAACTATCAAAAAAAATACCAAAAAAATAATAATCAGATTTCATCATATCACAAACCCCAGCAGCCAATTTCATCCCATTCGACCATAATCACCAAAATCCTAGCCATCAACAAACACCAACACCCTCACTGTCAACCATCCCTAAGCCAAACACCCACCGTCAACCACCACAACCAACTTCAATCTCCTCTCAGTCAAGGAGATCTGTGCTCGATCTTGCCGTTAGGGGATCGAGAAAGGAGAGAGAGAGAGAGAGAAAGAGAGATATGGATTTGGTTTGCATTTGGTTTGGGTAGGTGGGGTGGTCATCGTCGTCATCATGCTTGTTTGAGCGCCGATCGATGCTGGTGGGGTGGTTTTGGTGAGGTGAAGGTGGTTGGATTTGAGAGTTAGTTTTCAGGTTTGATTTGAATGTGTTTGGTTTGTGATTTTGTTGTTGAATGGGTTTGATTTGAATGTGTTTGGTTTGATTTTATTGGTGAATGGGTTTAATGGGTCTAATTTGAATGGATTTTCAGGGTTTGATTGTGTTGATTTTCTATTATTGATTGTAGGACTATCTCTAATAAATTGCATATTTGTGTGATCTTGTGTTTATTTGTTTGTGTTTTATTGGTATCGGACTTGAATTTGTTCTCATGTTATTCCTTATTGAGTTCCAGTCGTTTCGGTTACTCATACATTAGTTTTCGAGTTTCGAGTAGGAAGTTATGAAACTTTCTATGCTTTTATCGTCCCTGGTTTTCGTCCTTGTATATCAAGTTGAGTTCCAAGCTTTTGGTCTAGGTTTCATAGTCTTCCTCGTGTGTAAGACAGTTACAGTTCGTAATCCAGAAAAGGATTAGAATTCAGAGTTCGAAGGCTAGAGAACGGTCGAAGAACGCGAGGGATGCACGAAGGAGAAAAGCAAGGTGGAAAACGGCCTTAAGGGCTCCTTCCCATGGAGGCGTGTGGCCACCACGGGAAGGGCAGCCCTCTGCCCTCATGGTGGCAACGCGCCTCCACGGGAATGAGAGGTGGCAGCCCCTCATTGGTGGTCTTTGAACCTCTCTTGTTTCCCTTGTAAGTTCCTCATATTTTGATTGGCTTATTTCATTGACAAATCACATTTTGGGATGTCTATGTAATAGGTAGCTTAGGTTCTTGTTGACAAGCTTCCAAGCATTCCGGTGACTTTAAGAGCAAGAGCAAAAGGTAAATCACTTGACTTGCCTCTTAAAGAGATTAGTTGCACACACACACTTCTTCATGCATATTTTATTCATCTTGCATTTGTGCTTCAATTCTTATATGTGTGCATTCTTCAGACTTCACACTTACACCTCTTTGTTGGATTTGTTGTGTGATAGTTACCATAACTTTTTATACAAAGCTCCAAAATGAGTTTTGAAACTTTTTGTACAAACTAGACACACATACCTTTACAATGGTATATTATTCATAATATTTCATGACTGTTTGAATTGATTTTGAAATCTCCAAAGTGACCACCAAAACAGGGCTACTCTGTTGTTGTCCGTTTCTGACCTTTGATCACTCAATTGACCATAACCTTTTTCTATAGACATCGAAATTTCATTCAATAAAAAGGAGTAGAAATTAGACATTTATACCTTTCCAACGATATATCATACAAAAGGTTTCAATGTCGTTTGGTCATGTTTTGAGGCGCTTGAAGCTGAAGTTGATGCACTGTCGCTAGGAATGGCAATGGGGCGGGTTCGGACGGGTTTGGCAAAATCCAAACCCAAACCCATAAAATTTTGTGTCTACTAAACCCGCCCATGAACCCGCGAAAATAAACGGGTTTGGGTTTTACCTACGGGTTTGGGGGACACCCAAACCCACCCACAAACCCGTGAAACAAACGGAACCACAGGTAAAACCCGCGAACCCGCCAATTTTTTTTTTATATTATTTAAATATATGAAATATTATAATTTTAAAGAATAAAAACACTTAATAGATTGAAATGTTTACATTTTATTCTCTATATAACTAAAAAGTTTTTATTGGAGTTTAAATATATAATATTTTAAATAATAAAATATTATATAATTTTTATTGTTCGTAGGTACGCGGGTTCGGGTATGGATCTTTTTTCCAAATCCATACCCGAACCCGAACCCGAACCAGTGATGGGTACAATTTTTAAACCCAAACCCGTCCACGGGTACACTTATCCCAACCCAAACCCTTTTTAAGCGAGTTGGGTTCAGGTAGGTCCCACGGGTTCGGGTTTAATTGCCATCCCTAATTGTCGCGCCCAAGCCGCTGTAACAGCTATACACTCGCCTTACCTATAGCGGACGTGATTGATTTTTAAAACCACAGGTAGCTCGCCCGAAAGTCTCTGTTCGTACAGCGGTTTTCAGAGAATTTGTTCTTCATTTTTCCAGGGCAAATTTTTTTTCAAAATTTCCAAAACAACGTAGCATCAATTTGACCTCATATAATATAAATATATATATATATATATATATATATATATATATATATATATATATATTGTTTTCTCTCTAATTCATTTCTAAGAGTTCAAAATCATATTTTTAACTTAGAACATTTTCCAATAGAGAAAATCATCCAAGAACTCATCTTTGATTACACAAACTCAATTCCATGTGCATCAAACATCATCTAGCATCATTTAGGATCATCTAGGATGTATCTATGCATGGGTCTTCTTCAACACATGACTTGGTAAGTTGAACACCATCCTCATTCATTTTGTGTTCTTACTTAGCAAGAAATCTCATTTATGACTTGTTGGCATCTAGATTAAGATTTATCTACAAGTTGAGATTATGTGTTGATTGTTTGTGATAGCAAGGATTCCAAGTTTATATAACATCTAGCTAAGTTATCTCATTGATTGATTGAGATTGTTTGTGATAGCTAGGATTCAAAGTTTATATAACTTCTAGCTAATTTATCTCATTGATTGATTGAGATTGTTTATGATAGCTATTGCATCTATGATTGCCTTTTTGTTGAATAGCTAAGCTACATATATATGACATGTAGAAATATGATATCTATGATTGATTTTATTGTCATCATTTAATCTCTAGATAAGAATTTAGTGTTGCCTAGCATTAATTGCATTTTGGATATTTCATAATATTCACTTAGGTTGTTGATCTCTTCATTGAGAATTAAGTCTTGTGACTAAGTTTTTTAGTGTGCAAGCAAATGGGTCTAGATTCACTATTAAAGGCCTGTAGGGTAGTAGTGGTGGGTTAGTGACCGAGAATGGTTGAGGTCAACCTAGGTTGTAAACATCATTACAAGTAGTGGATTAGAGGATCGTGTGTGGCTAGCATAATAGCTCGTGGTTTTTCTATGTTGAAGGTTTCCACATAAAAAAATCAAGTGTTCTTTAATTTCCGCACTTTACACTTGATTTATATTGTTGTGTGTTTAGGTTTATTTTTGAATATTGACTAATCCGAAAAATTGGTAACTAATCGGATTAACAACTCATTCACCCCCCTCTAGGTTGTTTAGACATGCATGTAATATTTGTTTCATCCCTCCTTTAAATTCCCTCTCTCTCTCTCTCTCTCTCTCATTTCAAATGTGAAGTAGAACAGAAAGAAAAGAATGCAGAATTTTCTCTCTACATTTTCCTAACTTCCAAACACCATAACTCTCTCATCTCTTATCCGATTTGATTGATTCAAGTTGGAGAATCTTCATATTGAAGTCCTCTATCATCCCCAAGCAACCTTGAGGTCGTTTGATTGAGTTTTGTGCTGGTTCCACACACATTTCGTGGCTGCACTTTGTGTTCAAGGTATTTGACTAATCCCGTGTGTTTTGTGCTTAATGATCTTCAATTACCTTGGACTTTCTTCATCTATATGTGTATGTTACTTGATCAAATTCTTTTAGGATTTAGAGCTTCAATTAAAAGCTAATTGTGCTTAATAGAAACTTGAATGTGAGTTAGGTTTTTCTTAAAACCTATGTTTTCACATGCTTGTGTGTTATATTGTGATTAGCTTTGTATCTAGGACTATTTGAGCTTTGATTGTGAATATTCTAATGAATAATAGTTCCTAGTTGTGATATGTGTCTTTAATTGAACATATTTAGGAATAGCACAAGTTGTTATATGTTTAGAGCATTGTTAGATTCAATTGATTGCACTACAAAAAAAAAATGGTATTTTCCGACGGCTAAATGCCGTCGGAAAAGATCATTTCCCGTCGGAAATACGCTTTTCCGACGGGAAAAGGCCGTCGGAGGCCATCACAAATACGCTTGTCGGAAAAAACCATTTACCGACGAGCCGTCACAAATACTACCATTTCAGACGGCTATGGCCGTCGGAAACGATAAAAATGCCGTCGGTAATATTAATTAAGGGTGGTCAAAATTACTTGCATTTTCCGACGGCTTTACCACTATTTCCGATGGCTTATTGCCGTCGGAAATAGTCGAATTATAAAAAATAAAAAATAAAAATAGTGCGACTCTACTTGACAGGCGGCACCTCACCCGACATACACCACATCACCCACCAACGTTAAATCCATGAAACTCATGGGGTTCAAACCCTTGACTTGAATGACAATAAGGGTTACCCTTACCATTTTGCTATAACTTTATATCTGATATGTTTTGCATACTATTTATATATAAGCTATTGATATTTTTGTAAAATATCTAATTAAATATATTTTTTTATACTATTTAAATATAACTATTGAGATATTGTTTTTTAAAATAATATTTTATTGAAATTATTAGAGTTTGTTTTAAAAAATCTGATATATTGTCACTAAACATAACTAAAAATAACTAAATGTTCTTGTGATTACTAATAATTTTACTATATTTTATATTTAGTTAATTTAGTAAGATGTTTCCATAAAGTAATTCGAATTAAATTTTAGCATTTCCGATGATACTTTTTATGTTGTTAGAAAAGTGAGTAATATTGACGGCTTATTTGACTATTTTTGAAGGCCCAAAAGTAGTCGGAAATGCAGTACTGTTATTTATTTTATTTTTTTTATTTCCGACAGCACAAAAAATCCCACAAGTCATCGACATAACTTGACAACTTGACACAACCCAAATCAATCTTGTAGATGTCATATACGAGGGCATCGTAATGTTCCTTGACATCCCTACGTGACTTTCTAGACAGTTGACTGGCGATATTTTGCCATCGGGCAATTTTTCAAGATAAAATTGCTTATAATAAGAGGGAGTTCCTAAAGAATGATGTCAATATCTCACAAATCCCTGCATCATAACCCTGACAAATGTTTTGTGTATTTCTGTTGCATCAAAGTGTTCACTCCTGATTTTTGCACATATATGTCATTGTCCAGATAGCAATTTAAGGAAAATCAGGTGTATTAAATGCTTACTACGATATAGAGTTTATATAATTATTTTATCTAACTTTTTATTTTTCAAGAAAAAATAAATCATGAAATTTTTATTTATACAAATTATTTGAAGAAACTTTATATAAAAATATGTTTTTGACACTTAAAAAAAAATTTAATCTTTTCCAAAAAAAAAAAAAATTAATCTTTTCCGACGGCTAAATGCCGTCGGAAAAGACCATTTACCGTCGGAAATGTGACTATTTCCGACGGCAATTAGGCCGTCGGAAATATTGGATTACTTTTTCCTCATTTCCAACGGAACAAGACTATTTCCGACGGCACAAAGACTATTTCCGACGGTCATTTGGCTGTTAGAAATGTCGTATCAGATTTTTACTCATTTTCGACGGCACTGATATGGCCGTCAGAAAAGGTACTATTACCGACGGCAATTAGCGCCGTCGGAAATAGTTCGTCACTAATAGGGATTTTTTTTGTAGTGTTGATTTATGAATAAGTGCTCTAATTGATTCCTAGAGAAGTTTGTAGATCACATCTCATTTCTCTAGTATTTTAGTTTTTGTTTTAAAGTCTTGAATATGTACTTCATGAACATGATTTATTTCAAGCTTTAGTTGCATGAATCAAATCTAGGATTAAAGTATATTTGGTGATTTTGGCATACTCTAGATTTCAAATTCATGTGTAAAATCTAGACTATCTTGTTATGAACTTTGTTTCCTATGTCTAGTTCTTCATGGAGTGTACATAATCCATACATTTCATATGTTCATGCATCATTTTGTATGATGTCATATTTTGGATTATAAACTAGAAAAACATACATTGTGTGCTCATTGATTACTTCTAGTTTCCATATGATATATTGATCATATATTCTTTGTTGCATGTGCTTGCATTATTTGCATCAGTTAGATCATTTGCCTTGCAAATGGTGGAAGTCTCATGTTGAAATGGATTCTTCAATTTGAGCAAGGGGTCTTAACTAGAGACATGAGATGTGTCTCGGTTAGTTAAGCAAGAAGTCTTGGCTATGAGTGTGAGGCTCCGGTCAGTCAAGCAAGTAAGACTTGTCTAGGAGTGTGAGGCTTCGTTTGATAAGCAAGGAAGTCTTGACTAGAAGTATGAGGCTTCGATTAGTCAAGCAAGGATACTTTCTAGAGGCATGCGATATGTCTCGGTTAGAAAGTAGGCAAGTCTCTCTCTAGTAGGAATAGGTAGGAGGGACATCCAATAGATAGTGAGTCATGTGATTTGGTCACTTTTGAGAATGTACTTTTATCTAACTAGTGAAAGATAGCTTGCCGGTAGTTGTGGATTCAACCCGTGGATGTTTCCTCTTCAGAGGTTTACCACGTAAAAAATCATGTGTCAAATATCTCTTTCTCTATCTCTTTATATTTGTATATGTGATTTACTATATCTTGTTTAAGATTTACTATATGCATACATTCTTTGTATTTGTATATGTGATTTACTATATCTTGTTTAAGATTTACTATATGCATACATTCTTTGTTGAATCAACATTTGTCTTTTGTATCTTTGTAAGTGTTTGAACATTGTATATTGTGATATTCTACATCAAGTTCAAGAAAATATTAGCATTCTTGACAGTTAAAAACTGTCAAGATATGTTTATAATATTTAATTAAATAACATTTTTTATATTTATACACCACCTTCGCCGCCGCCACCTCCCCTTCCCGCTCCCCCGCCCACTTCTGATAATAATGACAATTAATTGTCATTATTATGAATTGAACTTGAGACCTCAAGTCAAAAGTTGTAAGTCTTTACCACTTGACTACAAGAGTTGATTTGTTAACAATTGAACAATATTTATATATAACCTATATGAGTTGTTAGGGAAAAAAAAAAAAAAAACTTGTTAGACAAATTTAAATTTATTCAACTAATCAAAATTCTAATTTTTACAACAGACATATATTAAAAAATATTAATTGTAACTTTTAATAAAATTATATGTTTTAAAACATATATAGTTGAGTTATTGGTTTATACTCTATGGTCACGTTTGGTTACATGGTGGAATGGTAATCGAAATGGTAATTGGAATGAGAATGAGAATGAGAATGAGAATGAGAATGAGAATGAGAATGAGAATGGAAAGGAAAGGAAAGGAAAGGAAAGGAAAGGAAAACTAAGTTTTTTGTTTGGTTGGAACTTTAGAATTAGTCTCTAAATCAGTATTATTTTGTTTGGTTAATAACGAAATAGAATAGAGTTAACTGTATTTTAACCAAAATACCCCTACTTATAAAACATTCATAATAACATGATATATTATGAATAATAATAATAAAATATAAAAGTATATTATATATATAAATAATTATATATTATTTAATATATAATACATATAATAATATATATATATATATTATATTATATAATATATATATATATAATATATATAATTTATAATATATATATTTATATAAGAGGAAATTGCAAGAAACAACCAAAAAATTTATGGACTGATTGTTTTCAACCAAAAATTTATTTTTTATTGTTTTCATCATCTTTAGCCTTGAATTGCCAAAATTGCCCACACTTTTGTTTTACTTGGCAAACATTTTCCCTCCCAAAAATTCCCCCCCTCCGTGTCTCAAAATCAGAATCTCTCTCTCTCTCTCTCTCTCTCTCTCTCTCTTTATCTCTCTCTCTTCTCTCTTTTCCGGCGAACTCCTCTCTCTTTTCCGGCGAAGTCCTCTCTTCCACGCCATTCTCTTCATTTCCTCGATCTCCAACTCGTCTCTTCCACCCCATTCCGTTTCTTCCATCGAAACCGAGATAGATCCGGAGCCGAACGACCTTCGAAAAGGTTTGTATCCCTTTCCCAGTTGTTTTTTTACAAATATCATAATGTTTGATATCAAAAAAAAGAGAGTATTTTCCATATTTAGTGAAACCCAAATTTTATAATTTTATGTACCGAAGTTACATGCCCGTTTGTGTTTTAAATTTACATGCCCGTTTGTTTTAAATTTACATGCCCGTTTGTTTTAAAGTTACATGCCAGTTGTTGTAGACTTTAGATGTAGACTTTACATGCAAGTTTATTTTATAAGTTACGTTACATGTCATCAGTTATTCTTTTATTACATGTTAGTTCATTTTAAAGTTACATGCTGGTTAGTTATAACTTTACATGCTGGTTATTTAAAACTTTACATGTCAGTTTATTTTAAAGTTACATGCTGGTTAGTTAAAATTTTACATGTCAGTTCGTAGTCATTTTAAATTTTCATGTCAAATACTTGACATGCAGGAATATGGATACAAAGAGATTGGTCATCTATCACGGTGGAAGTTGGGTGGGCAATTGTTACGAGGGTGGTTTGACAAAGTTGGTCCATGTTCCTAGAGGTTTGACTTATGATGCCTTAGTGAAGTTGATACAAGATGTTGCCAAAGTTGATGTTGTTAGGTACACCATACAATTATGCACATTGGTCTCTACGATTAGTGGTGTTGCTCGACCGATACTTGAGAATGACAATGATGTGTCATGTATGAATTCATGTATTTCTCAGACCTAAGTCCAGTATTTTTACATGCCAGGGCTGTTTTGAAGTTACATGTATGTGTAATTTGAAGTTACATGCCAGTGTATTTTGAAGTTACATGCCAGGATATTATTGATTACTTATAAATTCGAAGTCCAGTATTTTTACATGCCAGGGCTGTTTTGAAGTTACATGCCAGTGTAATTCGAAGTTACATGCCAGTGTATTTTGAAGTTACATACCAAGATATTATTGATTACTTACAAATTCGAAGTCCAGTATTTTTACATGCCATGGCTGTTTTGAAGTTACATGCCTGTGTAATTTGAAATTACATGCCATTGTATTTTCAAGTTATATGTCAGGATATTATTGATTACTTACACAATCGAATCCCAATATTTTTACATACCAAGGCTGTTTTGAAGTCACAGGCCAGTGTAATTTAAAGTTATATGCCAGTGTATTATGAATCCATGTCCAACCTTCTTTTCATTTAAAAAAAATGGTGATCAAATTAAATTTCAAAATTTCCTTCCATGTAAAATGAGGGGTGGTCTCATATCTTTCCTCGGTTAAATTGGTTTAATTGTTTATTTCAATTTCACACAAATTTTGGTTCATTGCTTCAAGAAATTTCCTGCACTATATTGAGCAAATGCAAAAAAATAATGTTGCTCATTCTGAGTTCATGTTAACCACTCTTATGAGATTGATACAGCAAAAAAAAATGTTAAATTTCGGTTTCACTTTCATCATCACAGTCGATACAATTACCATCACAGCCGATACATTATCATTGTTGAGCTCTATTGTCAATTCTCGTAGATTCAAACCTCATGCCGACACACAACCACATAGCAATTCATCAATAAAATTATGTCAAATTCTCAGGCTATAAGATATCCATTACAACTTCTCTGCGTCAAATTATAAAAATGTCCTACAATAGGTCAAGACCCCAGTAATTTAAACGCTGAAACCGGAAATTACTGTGATAACAATTTGATGGGTTATGCCTTGCCGTCTATGCTCATGGGTTCTGGTTCTGCCTCCTTAGCCCTCGCTTTCTGTTCATCATAAAAATAAATCAACAAGAATACTTGTATATGCCAATACAAGAAAAAAATAAACAAAAAAACCAAAATATATCCCCATTTCTCAGTTAACTTCTCTTTTAGACAATCCCCTCAACGCAGGGTACACAAGAAGTTGAATCTAATTAATGAAGACGGGCATCAATTCACCTGGTCTCCGAAACCTGATAATGATTTCATTTCTCTTCAACCTAACACAAGAAATAGATTCTAATTTTTTTTAAGATCTATATGATTTAGAAACTTACATCCGATTCAACAGATCCCAATTTATTCATCTTTGCAAACATGTTGCCATAAAACTTGATTTCATATGATAAACTCTAACGTTAACTTGTCCACAAATCATTAAAAATAAAAATCAATACAAAACCCCAAATCACAGTACTCAAGGCTTAAAATTGACTAGTAATAACAGATCATTTACCTTGTAAGTGCCTCATTTTTTATTGGCGTATTTCGTTGGCAAAATCACAATGGGGTTCTATATGTAAGGATAGCTTAGGATGGAAGAAAACCTCATTGCATGATCAAGAGCTTCAAGGAAGGTAGATTTCTTGACTTACTCTACTTTGAAGAGATGTAGTTGCACACACACACAACACTTGCATAACTCTTACTTGTATGTTGTGTTTGCAGTTTTTGTGCATCATTGGGTATTTAAATCTCTCTTCTTACATCTTGTGAATATAATGGCATATCTAGTTAGGCTTAGGATGCATTTCTTTTGACCCTTGCACTTTTGTTTGTGTGCTTAAGGGAGTGTGTGCGCTGGTCATGCGCTGGTCGTCACCAGCGCAAGCTGACCAGCGCAACTAGTCCAGTGG
This sequence comes from Acer yangbiense, assembly GCA_008009225.1. Taxonomy (NCBI): domain Eukaryota; kingdom Viridiplantae; phylum Streptophyta; class Magnoliopsida; order Sapindales; family Sapindaceae; genus Acer; species Acer yangbiense. The sequence continues at coordinate 11,967,343 of CM017767.1, forward strand.
ACTACCGCTGGTCGTGCGCTGGTCTGCACCGGCGCTCTCCTCCAGCGCAACTCCTCCAGTAGGTTGTCGCTGTTGGTGCGCTGGTCGTCACCAGCGCAAGCACCACCAGCGCATCTCGTCCAGAATGTTGCCGCTGGTCTTGCGCCCTTAAGGCGCACCACTCGTCGAGCGCCCTTGCCAGTTAAAGGGCGTGGGCTGGTGAGTTGCGCTGGTCGTCCAGCGCTGAACCAGCGCAGCTGACGGGAATCTGAAGCGTTTTTTTTTCAAAAACGATGTCACTTCACTTGGATCCCATTTATATATGTCTTGATAGTCTTGGCTCGGTTTCTAGAGCAAAAAATTACACTTTTGAGAGCATGGTTGAGTATCTTCAAGCCAAGGTATCAAGACTTCATCTTTAAGCTTCCAAATCACAAAACCCTTCATATTGCATCTTTCATTTATCATCTAGCATAATTCTAGGTTGATTTCATCTAGGGTTTTTAGTTTTGCTCACATGACTTGTATCTAGAACATCATTCTCATATCTATATGTTCTTGCTTTACAAGATAGCTTCTTTATCACTTGAATTGATTCAAGATTGCATCTTTATGACTTGACTTAGTTTCAAGATTGTTTTATTGTGGTTTGTGAGTTGTATTGTGATAGATAATGCATATAGGATTTTGGTTGCTTATTTAGTGTTGGTTTATGCATGTCATCTAGTAATATGATATCTAGGATTGTCTAACATGTTCATCCTTGCCTAGATAAGCTTAAAATGTCTAACCTTGCATTTTTAGCATCTTGAGTATTTCACATATTCACCTTAGGTTGTGCTATCTCTTCACTTTAGAGACAAGTCTTGTATTTACCTCTTAGGTAGTTTGCAAGCAAGGGACTAGAGTCACTATTAAAGGCCCGCGGGTAGCAAAGACGGATTAGTAAATTTAGGTGTGATGTGGTCAACCTAATTTGTAATCGTATTTGCAAATAGTGGATTCGAGGTTCTCGTGTGGCGCACATAACAGCCCGTGGTTTTTCCCCATGTGGGTTTCCACGTAAATATTGTGTGTCCTCAAATTTCCGCACTTGTATGTTTTTTGTATATTGACTAGATTGGGGCTTTTTCGTAATTTGGACTAATCTCGAAAAATTGGGTAAAATTGTTTAAAATCTATTCACCCCCCTCTAGATTACTTTAGGACACGTTTATTATTTATTTTCAATTGGTATCAGAGCGGGTTCCTTAACATAATTAGGAGATCCCTTGCTCTTGTTAAAGTCTCTTGCATTTGTTTGCATTGTGGTGTGTGCTTAGTTTGTTTGTGTGCATTCATTTCATTCAAACCCAAACACAATGAGTGGAAATGGAATGGGAGGTGAGGGTGCCTCTAGCGCAAGACCCCCCTTGCTCACCGGGGTCAATTACGCCTCATGGAAGGGCAAAATGGAAGCTTATGTGAGTCAAATTCATGACCGGGCATGGATGGCGATTGAAGATGGATACACTCCACCTATGATGACTACTTTATCCGGAAGAGGAGTGCCGACGACCTGGACCAAAAGAGTAAAGGATGGAAAAAACTGGATACCAATTGTTTTCCTAGAAATCAGATTAGTGGAAAAAACTTTTCCATCAGCGGCTCGGAAATGCCGAACTTGGGATTTCTAAAATTCTGGAGGAAGGACCTTTGGGTTCATCATCGAGGTGTGCGAACCTGTGTCAAAATAAGCGATGACATCAACAGGTTTGGAGTACTTGTCAGGTAGAATCCGAACCGGAGCTTGGGGTCCAGAATGAGAAACGAGGGGAGTAGCTTGATAAGATTCTGGAATAGAGCTGTAGTCAGAGGAGCCAGAATATTCCGAGTCAGAAAGATCTTCTTGAAGAACAAAGGTTGTGGAGGGATCTGCATGATCCTATTCAGAGAAGATGGATTCAATGTCTGCATCGGACGGAACTTCATCAGCAATGTCTTTTAGCTGCTGAACTAATCTGGCGGACTTTGCCTTTTTGTTGGGACATTTCTTTGCATAATGTCCGGGTTTGCCACAAATGTAGCATCGTTGGGATTTGTTCCAACCGCGCTTTGCTTTCTTCCTAAAAAACTTGAATCTTTTAAAGCTACCTTTCTTGTTTTTGAAGTGTTTGAAATGATTCTTTTTCTTCGTTCTGCAGGTGCAAGAGGCTAAGGATTTGCACTTGATCTGAAGAGAAGGTTGACGGCATTGAGACTGCAGTTTTTTACCTTCTGTGAGCATCTTGGAGAAGAATCTTTGAGTGGCACATAGTTTATCCAGAGAGCTGAGAGCATACATGTGGAGTTCACCTAGGGATGTGTCATTGAGAGAACGTCCCGAGGTGTCTATTTTCCGTTGTATCTCATCTTGGAGGTCATCTAGAAGGGAGTTGACATAGACCTGCTTAAGACTATGGTCATTAATTCCATCAAGGGTATGATATCGTTGAGACATTCGCTTGTAATGGAACTCGATGTCTTTTCTTTTGAGAGAGCAGCAACATATGTCAAAGAATTCTTGTCTAGCTTGTTTATGGATATGATCAGGATCACCAAGAAATTCTCTAAAAATGTATCCCATGGCTTGTGAGGTTAAGGGAACTCTGACAAATTGGAGTTGTCTGTATTCGCCAAGAGCTTGGTACCAATCTCTGAGAGAACCAGTAAAACGAGAGACGAACTCACGTAAAATTGTTTCAAGGTTCTGTTCAAACTTTGCCAGTTGCAGGTCAAGCCATGCGCTCATCTCTGAAACCCGTTTTCTCTAGGAACCAGGAGAAGTGTCATCAAGGGTAAACCAAGGGCCATTAGTTGTGAAAATAAATAATAAACGTGTCCTAAAGTAATCTAGAGGGGGGGTGAATAGATTTTAAACAATTTTACCCAATTTTTCGAGATTAGTCCAAATTACGAAAAAGCCCCAATCTAGTCAATATACAAAAAACATACAAGTGCGGAAATTTGAGGACACACAATATTTACGTGGAAACCCACACGGGGAAAAACCACGGGCTGTTATGTGCGCCACACGAGAACCTCGAATCCACTATTTGCAAATACGATTACAAATTAGGTTGACCACATCACACCTAAATTTACTAATCCGTCTTTGCTACCCGCGGGCCTTTAATAGTGACTCTAGTCCCTTGCTTGCAAACTACCTAAGAGGTAAATACAAGACTTGTCTCTAAAGTGAAGAGATAGCACAACCTAAGGTGAATATGTGAAATACTCAAGATGCTAAAAATGCAAGGTTAGACATTTTAAGCTTATCTAGGCAAGGATGAACATGTTAGACAATCCTAGATATCATATTACTAGATGACATGCATAAACCAACACTAAATAAGCAACCAAAATCCTATATGCATTATCTATCACAATACAACTCACAAACCACAATAAAACAATCTTGAAACTAAGTCAAGTCATAAAGATGCAATCTTGAATCAATTCAAGTGATAAAGAAGCTATCTTGTAAAGCAAGAACATATAGATATGAGAATGATGTTCTAGATACAAGTCATGTGAGCAAAACTAAAAACCCTAGATGAAATCAACCTAGAATTATGCTAGATGATAAATGAAAGATGCAATATGAAGGGTTTTGTGATTTGGAAGCTTAAAGATGAAGTCTTGATACCTTGGCTTGAAGATACTCAACCATGCTCTCAAAAGTGTAATTTTTTGCTCTAGAAACCGAGCCAAGACTATCAAGACATATATAAATGGGATCCAAGTGAAGTGACATCGTTTTTGAAAAAAAACGCTTCAGATTCCCGTCAGCTGCGCTGGTTCAGCGCTGGACGACCAGCGCAACTCACCAGCGCACGCCCTTTAACTGGCAAGGGCGCTCGACGAGTGGTGCGCCTCAAGGGCGTAAGACCAGCGGCAACATTCTGGACGAGATGCGCTGGTGGTGCTTGCGCTGGTGACGACCAGCGCACCAACAGCGACAACCTACTGGAGGAGTTGCGCTGGAGGAGAGCGCCGGTGCAGACCAGCGCACGACCAGCGGTAGTCCACTGGACTAGTTGCGCTGGTGACGACCAGCGCATGACCAGCGCACACACTCCCTTAAGCACACAAACAAAAGTGCAAGGGTCAAAAGAAATGCATCCTAAGCCTAACTAGATATGCCATTATAATCACAAGATGTAAGAAGAGAGATTTAAATACCCAATGATGCACAAAAACTGCAAACACAACATACAAGTAAGAGTTATGCAAGTGTTGTGTGTGTGTGCAACTACATCTCTTCAAAGTAGAGTAAGTCAAGAATCTACCTTCCTTGAAGCTCTTGATCATGCAATGAGGTTTTCTTCCATCCTAAGCTATCCTTACATATAGAACCCCATTGTGATTTTGCCAACGAAATACGCCAATAAAAAATGAGGCACTTACAAGTTGGTTTAGTAGTGGACGACCAGGAACATGTTCTGGAGGTACTTCGACAAAAGGAGCTGGAGTAGTGGAGGCAGTTTCATCGGGAGACTCATAGGTACGTGTTGAAGGTTGAGGATCTGTGCGAGACGCCATAAAAACTTGAGTAAGATCTGCATGATCATGAGGAGAAAATGCGGCAGTATCCAGCCAGGAAGAATGACAGGAAGTCTGTGACGACTGAGAGGAGGCGTCGTCAGAAAAAGATGCGGAATCAGACTTGAACGAGGAGGAAAACGTCTTAGAGGAAAATAAAACTGGGTGGTATAAACTGGAAGCAACTTGCTTGTCTTTCTGCTTCGAAGGGGACCATTTCTTAGGTTTTGCTGGAGGAGAAGAGAGTATGGGATATTTCAGGAACAATTCACCAGTGGATTTAAAGTGTCTGGAAAAATCATCAGGTTTGGATGGGGGTGAATGTGTAGGAGACACGGGGAAAAACAGTGATTGTGAGTGATGAGAATAAGGTTTTGGTTTGTAAGAATGATCTCTGGTCAGCTGCTCAAGCTGTTCTTTAAGTTGCTTGATTTCTCTTTCTTTTGTATCAAAATCTGGGCCAGAATATCCATGAGAAATATATCTGTGAATATCAGAATGAAGCTTTGCAATTCTTGATTGAAGGTCAGAGGCCAAATCTCTGAAGGAGGCATCAAGACTCTGGAGATGATGATCATGTTGAGAAACATGGCATGTAACGCGATCAATCTTCTGATCAATAGAGTTAAGAACTCTGTTTTGAGCCCTGGCATTGTGGGATTGCCAGTTGAGGACTTGTTCAGTCTGGGAGGGCTGTTTGAAGGAACCATCAGGTTGGACTTCGGTAGATTGGACAAAAGGTTTAGAGAAACGAGTCTTTTCTTGGTTTGAAGAGGGTTCAAGTAGAAGGAAATCACAATCATAATCTGATGTCATGTAGCAAGGGACTAGTGGAGGTGAGTTAGGGACTTCACATACAGGTTGTGGAGGTAGAAGACCCTCAGATCGCAGGATCTGTAAAGCTCTGTCATAAATGGGTAAAGGTTTATTTTTGATAGGATGGAGGCCTATCCAAGGACGGTTAGGGTGTCCTGGTTTGTGAGGTTGGTTCCAGGGTTTACAGAAGATAGGAAAAGTATCTTTAAGTCAACGTCGACATATACAGTCTGCATCACACAGATTGGGATCAACATCCTAGATGAAGTGACCCCGGATCTTATCAGTGTAGATCGGAGATCCGTCAGCTTCGAAACTGTGGATAGGAATATCATCTTCAGTTGTAACAGGTTGGATCATAAGGGCTTGGAAAATTGGAAGAGTCTCCGAACAGGAAGAAGCCTTAGAACCGGTGAGGGGTGCATAGATTGTTTTGATGGAGCCATCTGGCTGAGGAACATATGATGTATCTGTAGCAACGATATGAGCTTCATCTTGGAAAACCTTTTCATAATTTGTGAGCCATTCAAGAGGCATGATTTCTGTAAGCTTTTCTCTGGGTAGTTGTTTTGGAATTTGAAGAATGGTAGGGACTTTATCTTCTCTTTCTGCTTTGATGAAGATCGTATCACCATTATGACCAGGAAGAGGGAGATCAAGAGCATGGTCTTGGAGTTTGTAAGCAAGCTGGTGATGAACAGTAGCCATGTAGGAATTAGCTTGCATGGGCGCACCAAGGATCTGAACTTGGATTTTGAGGCATTTGTGGAGGTTCTGATCCCTTAAAGGAATGTTAAAATTGGGATAATATGTGAGGGATATGCTTCCAGCATGAAGAGTAGATAGGCAAGTGCCAATCACGGCATGTTCATACTGAGTGTAGATGGTGTTGAGCAAGGCCAGTCTGGCAGTGACAGGCAAGCCTTTTCGGCCGTGTAGAGAGAGGATGATTCGGACAGCACCTATGTGGAGATAGGAGTATCCTTCTTTGATCCATTGATCTATCATGTTTTGATCAATGGTGAGAGTGACATATTGCTCACTGGGAGAGGATGGAATCAAACATTTATCTAGGCCGGTGGACTGGACATATTCTTTGATGGGAAGTGGTCTGGTATGGACAAGACAAGTTAACCGAGTGGCGAGAGATTTGTTTCTCTTGAAGATGTTGTATGGATTAAGTAGAGGGAAAGTTGTTTCATTTATCTGGGCTGAAGCAGGAATATGGGTGTATTCTACTAAATCTTGGATTCTGTTGGATTGGGTTCTTTGGATAGTAGGGGGAGGCAAGGACATGGAAGAAGATAATCTATTAGGGACTAGAGTAGCAATAGAGGGATTAGAGGTAGTGTTTGCCATTTTTGAGAAATTTCTTCCTTCTAAACCAGTTTAAAATACTCATAACAGTCTAACTTTTTTCCTGTCTTCGTTCTCTCTTTCTCTCTTCAATTGTGTTCGTTCTCTGTTTGTCTTCAATTTCCTCTCTTCCTTCTCTCCACCATATACCATCTATGTAATGAACAAAACACCCATATAGGTAAAAGAAGATATTTTGCGGATTCGGCATCGTTTTTCACGGATTTGGGCATCGTATTTCACGGATTTGGCTTCGTATTTCACGATGAATCGAGATGATCTAGGTCCTTCTTTCGGTGGTATGTTTTTGAAACCCTAATTTAATTTGTTTCATTTGCAGTAAATGATAATTTTAAGTTGAAGAAGATTGGTTGCAGTGGTGTGTTTAATTCGTTTTGCCTGGTGTGTTTAATTCGTTTGTCTGGTATGTTTAATTCGTTTTTCCTGGTGTGTTTAATTCGTTTTTGTCTAATGTGTTTAATTCTTTTTGCCTAATGTGTTTAATTCGTTTTGCCTAGTGTGTTTAATTCTTTTTTACCTGGTGTCTTTAATTCTTTTTGCCTAGTGTGTTTGATTATTTTGCCCTAGTGTGTTTAATTAGTTGGTATGTCATAGTGTGTTTAATTGGGTTCCATTGCTGTGTTTAATTATTTTGCCTTAGTGTGTTTAATTGGTTTGCCCCCGCTGTGTTTAATGTGACTGGTTTAATAAATTGAATTCTAAATGTGAGATTTTTATTGGATGAAATGCAGGAAAGAACCCAACGAAATTGGTAATCACTTATAGTGGCAAATGGGTAGAGAACTTTTACGAGGGTGGTGAAACAAAGTTTCTCAAAGTTCATAGGAATTTGACGTATGATGAGTTGTTTAGGATGGTACAAGGCGTTGCGAATGTTGATTTAACAAGGTTTACCATTGAGTTAAGAACTTTGATTGATATCGGTGTTAGGCTTAGGCCTGCCTGACCGAAGATTAAAGATGATAGCGATATGGAAATGTTGGATTTCCAATATTGGATTTTTATTTTCATTTTACTGGATTTTCTGCTCTTAGTATTGGGTGTATTGGATATTTATTTTCATTTTACTAGATTTTATGCTTTCAGTATTGGGTGTATTGGATATTTATTTTCATTTTACTAGATTTTATGTTATGTTTAAATGAATCATTCAGGTGAAAACAAGTAAGATTTCTCATTGTAAGAAAGAAACAATTAACAGCTTCTCAACAATTAAACACACCAGGCAAAACGTATTAAATACACCAGTGTTGCTTAACAAATTAAACACATCAGTGTTGCTTAACAAATTAAACACATTAGGCAAAATGCATTAAACACACCAGTGCTACTCAACGTATTAAACACACCAGGTAAAACGAATTAAACATACTGGGCAAAAACGAATTCAACACACCGGGCAAATATAATTAAACACACCATGCAAAAAGAATTAAACACATTAGGCAAAAAAAAATTAAACACACCAGGCAAACGAATTAAACACACCAGGCAAAATATAATTAAACACACCAAGCAATCGAATTAAACACACCAGGCAAAATTGAATTAAACATACCGGGCAAAATGAATTAAACACACCACTGCAACCAACGAATTAAATACACCAGTGTTGCTCAACGAATTAAACACACCAGTCAAACGAATTAAATACACCAAGCAACACCCATTAAACACACCAGTGTTACTTAATAATTAAACACACCACATTACTATTCAACAATTACACACTAGTGTTACTCAAACACACCACTGCCAGTTAGCAGTTTTCACCCTAAAGATAGTTGAAATAAAACACTAATTCATTTAACATTGTCTCAAACATTGCCTCCATTGTGCAAAGTAAAGCAAGAAGGTATCACAAATATAGTTAGGAACACAATAGATACCTAAAGTCTAGAAAAATTTGGATTGCAAATGTTAGAAATGACAAATCATGTACAAATCATCTTAGTACATTAAGAATAATCCCTTTTTGGAACAATTTGTCCTCAGTTACACCATCTATTGTAATTTCCCTCAACAGTACACCGTGCACAATCATAACTGAGAACAACGAGTTTTGCGAGAAGTTGTTGAATTGCTTGAAACAACTGGACATGAATTCTTTGCGCTTCCCTTCCTTGCGTAAGATTTTCTCTATAGTAGCTATGTTCTTCAATCGACAACCCACGTTGATTAATGCTTCTTCATTCCATTTATTCCTCTTTACCTTCAGAAACTGTTTATAGTCAATATTTTCCATCTACACAATTCAAATAAGTTGGGTTCAATAAATTAAACACACAATGTTTCAACAATTAAACACACCAAGCAAAAATAATTAAACACACCACACCTATTTCAAAACCCATTTAAACACACACCCATTTCTAAGTATGCAGAGATTAAACACTACCCAATTAAACACAAAGTCAAAAACTTCTTCTCAGGACATTGAACATCATAACTTCTTCTCCACCCTAAGCTACTAAATTTAAATTCAAAATTGAAGTTGAATATTATAACAACAGAATATATGCTCATTCCTCAGAAGAAAAAAAAAACAATTATAAACCCATTTCAAAATCAATAATCCAAAAAATTAGAGATTAACAAATTAAACATATATATATATATATTTCAAAGAAGTAAAAAACCTGTCTAGCAACTTGTTCATTCAAGTAAAAAAAATTAAATGAAGTTCTTTCAAGCAAAAAATTCTTTCAAAACATATTTATGAAGAAAAAGATAAAGAAGAAAAGCAACATTAAAAATCCTAAAACAGCTCATCTGACCCCATTACAAACGATTAAAGATGGGCATATCCAGAATTTGGGTCATTAAAGAACTCTGTTTTGAAATAAAAATTGAGTTACATGAAACTCAAATGTATTAATTAACTTTTAAGACTTTAATATAAAATAACCTGAAAACTAATCTACCAATTGAAAATCAAAACAACTACCCATCAAACGAAAAACCCCAGAAATTAATGCTTCAAATAGAGAGAATGAAATATTAAAAACACAATTACATTTACAACTCATCTGCTGTAAAAAAAATCGCAGAAAATGTTGAACAAGAGAATTTCAAATCTCCCACTATTAGAAATCTCATATACCCAAAAAGAAAAAAGTGTCAACAGCCCTACAGTTGCATAGTTTTTCAACAAGGAAACGCAAAGTGAAGAAAAGAGTGATAAGAAGAGCAAAGTAATGAACCTCTCTATCGTCAACGGTCGCATTGCATTCGTTCCTCACCGTCGCGTTCTCTAGCGTCTGCATCATCGGCGCCACCGGCTTTCTTCACACAGGTTGATTTCTTCACCAAAACGCTGGTGGCTTTCTTTACCCAAACGCTGGTGGCTTTCTTTACCCAAACGCTGGTCACTTTCTTCACCGAAACGCCGATCGATTTCCTCTCTCTCTTGGTCGATTTCTTCACCAAACGCTGGTCGATTTCTTCACCCAAACGCCGATCGATTTCCTCTCTCTCTTGCTCGGTCGATTTCTTTGAATTCAAATTCTAGGTTTTCTCTCTTCTCTCTCTTCTCTCTCTTCTTTTAGAAAGATAAAAGAACTATTTTCCTCCTTTTGTGTTATTCATTCGTTTTTTGAATTATTTTTTTTTACTGAAGGGTCTTTTTGTCCAAAATGTGGATTCTTTGACAAATACAATCGGTCTACTAATTCCGGCAAAAAACAATAAAGGCCCTTAATTTTTGGTTAAAAGGGGGTATTTCCTCTAATATATAATAATATATTATATAATATATATATATATATTATATATAATAATATAAAGTATAAATATATTATATTATATATGTTTATATATATCGTTATATATATGTTCTGGTAGAGGGTTGAGAGTCTGTGCGAGATGCCATAAAAACATGAGTAAGATCTGCATGATCATGAGGAGAAGAGGCGGCAGTATCTAGCCAGGATGAATGACAGGAAGTCTGTGACGACTGAGAGGAGACGTCTTCAGAAAAGGATGCTAATATAATATATAGTACATATATATAAAATATATATTTATATATCATTTTATTATTTTTTTTGGAAATGAGGGTATTTATGGAATATAAATTTTAGTTTGTAATGGAAGGGCATTCCATTGGTTTTTGGATGGAATGCCCATTCCACCAAAATGGTGGAATCCCCATTCCACTGGAATCACCATTCCATTGCATTTTAACAAACCAAATGAATGGAATGACTTTCTTTCCATTCCATCCAACCAAACATGGCCAATAGGAGACTCGTGACATCAATTGTAATAAGCATGATTTGGAATAAACTCTCACTGTACAGGGGTGATATTTCTCAACTTGCATTTTGCAATTTAATGAACAAATGTAAGACTCAGATTACTAATTTATATGGGTAATTGAATTATTAACGTGTCTCTTAGTATGAAACAAGATGGTGCAAAATAAATAAATTATTTTTTTGAATTTTTTAAAAGTAAATGATTTAAAAGTAAATTTATTAAATTTAAAATTTTACATATCCAATATCGGTTTGCCTAAAAATCGATATCTTACTGTAAAATAAATTCATATCGGGATTTTGTTTGGTGTTGAAAATAGGAAGTAAAAGTTTAAAAAATTATTAAAGATAAATAAAAAATTTGAAAAAACTGTCTTTCTTAACAGTTTTTCTTGTCAGTTTTTATCTTACTTATGTATTCACTGGCTAACCAATTGTATTTGGAGATACAATTGTGAATAAATAAAATGTGATAAAGTCAAGCATAGCTTTTGATGTATTAAGTATGCTTTGGACTAATAATTAAATCTAAGACACAACAATGAACACCATTATATCTCTTGTAAATAGAGAATTTACAATTGAGATTTCAAAGCTCCTCATTTTTACACTGATTGTTCATAGGTCATACGGTATATTTATCTATATGAATACTCTTATACAATTTTATGATGATGTCATAATTGTGTTCTCTCTTATAGAACTGTGTTGAACCCACTTGTGTGAGTGGGAGGTATTAGAATATGATGGGTACACTCAAGATAGGTCCAAACCCAAATATCCGTGGAGCCCAACCCAAGCCCACAGACATAAGTAATTAGTTATAAGATGATAACTATAGGCAGTTACTTGGAGAAAACTGCTTGTGCAGTTACATGCATGTGTCCTATTGAGATTAGGTCTCTCTGGCTAAGTGTGGCAGTGAGTGCATTACGTGAAACATAGAGTGTGTGTGTGGAGAGAAAAATACACAGAGAAAGTAATAAAAGGAGTTGATATTCTTATACTGTGATCAGAGTAAAGAATCCATTTTTGTAATTTTACCAAACCAGTGAAACAGTTTGTGAAGTGATCCGAAGAAAGGTACACGTTCAGTTACTTTCTTCTTAAATTCTTTTAGAGTTTACATTTATAATGGGAGTTTGATACAATTTGTACGTTTAAAAAAGTTTAGAAAGAGCTGCTTAAGAAAAACCCAAATTTTGGACTTCTACTGACACATAAAATAGCTTTTTTAGCTCTTACTTTTCTTTTCTAGAAGACCAAGTATTACTTGGCTACACTTTAGTTACTTTGAGCTGCCCACCAACACAAAGTTAATTGTCTTTAGTTTTGAGCTGCATTTGAATCTAGAGGGTTGACCAAATTACTTAATAATATTTGTTGGTCTTATTACATTAATTTAATGATTAATGATGCAATTGGGTCAAAATTGTTATACAAAGAAAACTAAGGTCGGACCATCAAATCAGTAGACCGGCACGCCATCCGGAAACGACGGACGGCAGATGGTGGTCGGCGGTGACCATTCCTTTGGCCTCTAATGTCTTACCTTATTTCCTGTGATGAAGACATTCAAACAAGCTCCATGCAAAGAGACAATTAGATAATGGTTTTGCTTCAAATTTAATTATAATTTTAGCTTAAAACAGCTTTTCATTTTTGTTTTCTTCTAGGAAGAGGCATCTACAACTAGAAATTAACTCCAACGAAGTTCGGACACAACTACATTAAAGAAGCAATTGTTAAACTTCAACATCATTCACGTGTATTGCCTTATCATTTCTACACCTTATAATCTACACCAAAGTAGTCAAAAAAAGCTTTTATATTTTTTCGCAATGTTCATCTTTGAGGTCAAAAAAACAATTTAGTGTATTTTAATTTTTAAACAAGCATCAAGCTAGACCAATTTAATTTTGTGATTTAATTTGTTGACTTCAACATCTCAACCATTTATGTGTTTTTAATCCAATGGTTGAGATTTGAATTTATTTATAAATAGTGTTAACTTGTACCCTTAGAGCATCTCCAGTAGTCTCCCTTGGAGACCCCCCTTAGCTTAATTAAATGAGAAGCTGTATTTTTACAGCTTCAATAGGTCCCTTGCAGGCTCCCTTAAATGTGTTTTGGTGGAGCTCACTTGCTTAATTAAGGGTGGCTTTAGCCCCCCTTAAGTGGGCGCCACATATTTAAATTTATTTTATTTTTTGAAAAGCACTAAATATTTAACTTTTAAATTCTAAAATCATTTATTATCCATTGAGTAATTTTTTTTACAATAATAATTACAAAGTAAACATTAAAATAATAATAAAAAATTATAAGGGAGCCATTTAAGGGAGTATTGTTGGAATACATACTGCCTTAATGGCCCCTTACAACGACATCCACCCATATTTAAAGGGGTCTTCAAGGGAGATTATTGGAGATGCTCTCAAGACACAGGTTAAAAACACAAAAGTTTCTTTTATTGGAAACTCAATCATTGTATTTATTGTAACAGTACAATAAATGTTGTAGTTGACTTTCTTTCTATAGTAACTTGTGTGCTTGCCCTTAGGACACATGTTTATTTATTTATTTATTTATTTATTATTATTTTTTTGAAAAAGAGACTTCATTAAAGAACAAGAAACGGATTACAGCAGTAAAGAGGTTTCTCCGAAAACAATCGAAGCCACACTATGTGGAACTTCCTCCATCCAAAAGAAATCATTAACAAAAGATAAACTAAGCTTGGCAAGGCAGTGAGCCGCCATATTAGCTTTCCTAAAAATATAAGCCATATTGCAAATCGGGGAACAATTAAGCAAACCCAAAATGTCCTCAATGATCAGACCAATCTCAGACATAGGAGCCGACGAAGAATTAATCAGCGAGACAGCCACCTGAGAATCCGACTCCACGATACAAGGCCAAAGACCTGCCTTAAAAGCAAAACGAATACCCTGGAGGATAGCTAAAGCTTTGGCCAAAAGCGGGGAGAGGATACCCGAAGAAATATGGACACAAGAGGCCATTACCAGCCCCCTATAATCCCGAATAATCGCCCCAAAATCAGTCCTTTTGCCCACAAAATCAAGCGCTACATCTATATTGATCTTGTACAACCCAACATCTGAAGGCCTCCAAGAAGGCAGAATAGGAGCACGCCCAGCAGCAGCACTCCTAACGGGGGAAGAGCTATGTCTAAAATCATCCAAAAAGGACTCAGCCCCAGCCACGATATCAGCAAGAAAGATAGTACTTGATTTGTGAACAACTGAGTTGCGCCTGAACCAGACCTTCCACAAAACAAGACATAGAAGCTCCATATCACCCGCCAAACCAAGGTTCTTGCAGGAAAACAAAAAATCTAGCAGGTGCATATTATCCGAAACAGCAACTTTTGTGAATTTCACCACACTATTGCGAACCACCTTCAACGCTGGACAAGACCACAGAGCGTGAAGGGTGGATTCGACCTTATTACGGCAAATGGGATACCACACATCCACATCAATCTTGCGCCTCACCAAGTTAACCTTCACAGGTAACCAATCTTTGCAAGCTTTCCAAATAAAAGCCTTAACCTTAGGAGGCAGATTCAGACGCTAGAGATATTTCCACCAGGACTCAGCAGAACCCAGACCCAATCCTGAAACCGAGGAAGAAACCAAGGTGGAGCAGCCAAGGTGATACACACTATTTTATTTATAACTCTTAGATTAAAAACAAATGAGTGGTTGAAATGTTGAAATCAAAAAAATTAAATCACAAATTTGAGTTGCTTTAACCTAACAAAAACTTATAAAATATATTAGGACGAAGAATGTGAACCATAAAATATGGAGAAGTTTTGACAAATGCATACACTTTGAGTCAAAGTATGTAAATCTAATGGTCCACATTCTTCGCCTTGATATATTTTATATCAGGACGAACTGACAATAGAAAATTTATATATATATATGAGTGAATCTCTCATAAGGGATCCCTTATTTTAATTTCGGTAAGAACCACCATGAAATCATATCGATTTGAATAAATTTTGATATGAGTTTTTTTGTGGAAGATAAGTTCATCGAAATCTACTTATAAATAAAACTTGAGAATTTTTCAAGCACTACAACTATTTTTCTTGAATTTCCTATATTTCGCCCATTTTTCCGATGCCTTCATATTTAAAATAATCGGGATAAATAGTTCTAGTACTTGGAAAATTTTCAAATTTATTCATAGGTAGATTTCAATGAACTTATCATCCACAAAAAAATTCAAATCAAAATTAATTCAAATTAATGTGATTTTATGGTGGTCTTTACTGAAATTAAAATAAGAGATCCCTTATGAGATACTCACTCATATATATATATATTGTTAACAGAAAAATATCAGAGGGGTGAAATTCCAATTAACACAATATATTTATTACCGAGATAGGAGAATAGTTCTGTTTTATTGATAAATAGTACACAATTTGAATGATACAATGAGGGTTTATGGGGGTTTAGGTATAATGTTCTGACAAAATAGGCGATAGCGATCTCGTGCTAATCGATAAGTGGAAAAAGTTTGATCAACTTGGATCCCATCTCTTTCGGGGAGTCTTGTAACATTTATAGGTCCCTTTTCTTGATGTCCACTCCGTAAATTCAGTCAATCAATTTAGCAATTAAAGGGACGTTGATGGTGGCTTCGTTTAGGTGAGGGAATGATCTCAAAATCAAGTGATTTGCTTCCCTTCTTGGCGATATCGACAGAGTTGATCAATCTCATTTTAAATGGAGTTTCACAGATGGCGGGAAAAGTCAACTTTCTTTGTGTTCATATGTTGACGCGTACTACTCTTCTTGTAGCATGGTCCTGGTCCCTTAGTGTACCGGTCCTTCTTCCCTAGATAGCCTTCTCTTTTGACGTATTGAAAACTCATTTGTTACCATGATCCCTACTGCCTGGTAGACCAGTGCTAGCAGGGAATCGTGATACCGAGGTATTATGCATTGTTGGACCGCGGTACCAGTACTCTTTAGGAATTAGGGAACCGGGATGGTATGGTAGCGAGATCCTCTAGACCTCGACTTCAACGTTTCTTGGTACCTAGGGATATGGGTGACCCCGATCTCGATCTTAATTCACAGGTGGCGTGCATGGGTATACCGATCCTAGTTTCTTCCCGAGGTAGCTGGATGCTCCCTATAGTATCCCTATACTTTATGTGATCTTGGCAAGGATGGAAAATTCTTCTTTGGACCCCTGCCTTTTTAGGCGGTTAACAAATATATATATATATAGTTAACAATATAGTTTTTCTATTGTTAGTTCGTTAAAATATATCAAGACGAAGAATAGAGATCATTAGATTTACATACTTTGACTCAAAGTGTATACACTTGTCAAAACTTCTCCATAATCTATGGTTCACATTCTTCGTCCTGATATATTTTATATTATGACGAACTGACAGTAGAAAGAATATATATATATATATATTGAAAGATTATATTTACTTATTCAAGACACGCGGAAAATTGTGCATATTGAAAGAATAAGAACAAGAAATTATTATTATTATTATTATTATTATTAAAATATTATAATAATTCAGGTTTTTAGTTGTGGGGGAGAGACTCAAACCCACAATATCGTATTGTGGGTGTGAGAGGCTTAACCACTAGACCAACCTCATCTTGTCAAGTTGTTTTTATTTATTTTATTTGTCGGTTCTTGCCCTTGGTGTACATTTAACTGCCACATTTACAGTGACTCATATCTAAATACTAAAAATGTGATATTGAAATTTTGTAAAATCATTTTTCCAAATAAAAAATAAAAAATTTGTAAAATCAAAACGCATTCACTAATTAAATAGGACTAGAAAAACTCCAACTCACATTTTTTGAAAGCGTTGGTGAGATTTATAATTTTTTAATTTTATCGCTTAATTGAACAACTTAGTGAGGTGTATAGCAATTCTATATGATGATAATGTAATAAACTGCCATTGTTATACAAAAAGCTTGATGCTGGAAAAGCACTTATGAATCTTCATGGAAAATTTAAAAGCACTAGTTGTTAAAATTGCTGATGATAATTGTATGAATTAAACCCATTAAAACAACAAAATAAGTAATAAATTTTGAACTTCGAAGCCAAAAGCAAAGCAACAACACCGTTTGTCCACCTTGTTGGTGGATTAATTAACTAAGAAAGAATCCTGAAAAGTCATTTAAGAAACAAAAATATTTGTACTCTTTCATTTGGAATTCTTAGCATACTTCCAGTTGCATAAATTCAATTTCATTCTCACCCACTACTCCTTAAAGAATAATTCCTCTATAAAAACTTGCGCAACTTTCTCTAAAATCATTCTCAAATTAACCATATGAGTTCATTAAGACCTCCATTGTTGAAGCCTGATGTGACATTGTCCCTAGCATTGTCACCATGCCCAAGTCCACAACCACAGGAAGCATTGAAGCCTGAAGAGAGAGGCATACATCTCATCCAACTCCTCCTAACATGTGCCAAGCATGCATCCTCCTCCAACCTTCACCGCGCCGACGAATGTCTCAGGCAGATATCCAAACTTGCCTCAGTAACCGGAGACTCCATGCAAAGGCTTTCAGTCCGTTTCGCTTCGGCCCTTGCTGTCCGTCTGGTCAAGCGCTGGCCCGGCCTCTACAAGGCCTTGAACCATAATAACCAATATTGGCCCAAACAAGAACACGAGCAGGCTCGCCGTCTCTTTTCTCAATCTTTCCCGTACCTCGGGTTCTCATATGCCATCATGGCTCAAACCTTGTTCCATCTCATGACTGACGAACGCGTGATCCATGTCATCGATTTAGGTTCCGGAGACCCAAAATTTTGGGTTCCACTTATGAGGAGCTTGTCAAGTTTGGCAGAGGGACCTCCCCATTTGAAGGTGACTTGTGTTAATGGTAACAAGCAAGTTTTAGACAAACTTGGCCCAAGACTTGTAAAAGAAGCTGAAGCCCTGGACATGCCCTTTCAATTTAACCCCATCAATGTTAACTTAAGAGATTTGAGTGTAGATATGCTCAAAGTTAGATCAGGAGAAGCATTGGCTTTTATTTCAGTATTAAATCTCCATGCCTTATTAGCCGAAGACGATCGAGTCGATGCACATTTTGGGATCAATAATAATAAGAGTAACAATGTCAGGGATTGTAAGAAATTGGTTCAATTTTTGGGCATGATTAGATCAATTGCACCCAAGTTGTTCTTCTTGGTAGAGCAAGAAGCTGACCACAATCTAAATCGGTTAGTGGACAGATTTGTTGAAGGGTTGCATTATTACAGTGCAATTTTTGATGCAATAGATGCCACATTTGAGTCCAAGTCAAGCGAGGAGAGGCTTATTTTAGAGGAGATGTTTGGGAGAGAAATTGAAAACATTGTAGCAAGTGAAGGGCTAGAGAGAGAGGAGAGGCATGAGAGATATGGACGGTGGATGGTTCGGTTCGGTCGAGCCGGGTTCAAGCCGGTGCAGCTGTGGGTTGACCCGAAGGAGCATGTGAAACAAATGGAGTATGGTCATAAGGATGGTTACAAGATAATAAATGAGAGGGCAAGTTTGATGATTTGTTGGTATGATAGACCCCTTTATGCAGTCTCAGCATGGACATGTTAGAAATTTTTTTATTATCATTATTATTTTGTTTTTATACATGTGAAGTTATCAATAGAATAATTCAACTAGTTGTTCAGTTTCGGTTGAAAAACTTTTCAATAATTCAACTAGTCGTTCCAAAGTTATCAATAGAATAATTCTAATTGTAATTTATTTGTTCAGTATTTCTTGTCAATTTGTGTAATTCATGATTCGATATTCACTTTTCCGTTTGATATTCGCACTTAAAACTTAATGATGCTAGGATAGTTTATTTTTTAGCACTTAAGTCTGAATTAAAATTATTAATTATTTTGTTAATATTTTTAAGTGGTCAAACAACTTTAAAAAATACTAAAATATTATAATAATATGAATTTATCACCACCTAGATAATTATTTGTTATTATCTTGTAATTTAAGAGATATCAATTGTAGAGATAATCTTCCATATAGATATATATATAGGCCTATTTTGTAATCATTCATGAAAAATCAATAAGATTGACTGAAATGCTTTATCCCTCTATTCTCTCTATTCCTTAGTGTTTTATTTTATGTTCTTGCTTTTTGTCTTAATTCATAACACGTAAACAACACAAAGCTATAATGGTAAGCAGAAGATTTCCTTTATATAACTTGTTTCTCTACAATATTGATTCCATTAATTTTATGAGTATGCTGTGGATTTTGCCATTAATTTGGATTTTCCATATCCGTAAGTAAGATAATATCCATGAACTTATTTATAGTTCCATAATTTTATGTAATATCTTCTTCTACTTTTTATTTATATTATAGCGGAATCTTTTTTTCAAAGAAAAAGGATGGTACATTCATTTAGCAACCCGAAGTTTGCAAATGTAAAAAATTAGAACCAGGAGTTCTTGATTCAAAAAGAAAAAATTAGAACCAAAAGTTCTTGATTTAAAAAGAAAAACCAGAATAAAAAATTCTTGATTCGAAAAAAAAATATCAGAACCAGAAGTTCTTGATTAAAAAAAAAATAACAAGAACCATAAATTCTTGATTTAAAAAAAATAAAAAAATTAGAACCAGAAGTTCTTGATTTGAAAAAAAAAAAATCAGAACCAGAAGTTCATGAGAAAATCAAAACTAAAAGCTCTTGATTCGAAAAATCAAAACAAGATGTTCTATATTAGAAAAATTGTTTATAACCAAAAGTTCTAGATTTGATAAATTTATTTAGAACTAAAAGTTATAGTATTCGAATTTATTTAGAACCAAAAGTTCTAAATTATATAGTGAGAAAAAACAAAAACAAAAAAAAAACAAAAAAACAAAAAAAAAAAAACAAAAAAAAAAAAAACAAACAAATTCTCATTTTGTTAGGATTTGGAATATTGTTAGCATATGACTTCTTAGTTTAAGAATGCAAGCTAAATAGTCTAATTCATTTAAAATTGTATGGCATGTGAATTGTTCATTACCTTATGTTAACGGAAAATTGTTACTGGGGTGAATTTTCAATTAACAATTCTTATGACTGAAATCGGGGTAGATCACAGTTGGAGAGATATCACGTAGTTCGATACCTATGAGATCTCAATAAAACAACTTAAATACAACGATGGTGAATCAAAATATAATATCAGTAAGATCATATATAACTCGTTTTATTGATAAAGACGTAATGGGAATACAATAGAGGTTTTCAGTTGTCATGGTAGGAGGATTAAAACATAGTTGGCGATGGCGCTTTCGTGCTAGTCGATAAGTGGAAAACTATAGTGAAAGTAATACAATAACGCTCGGTATGTATGATAAATATATCTAGAGGGGGGGTGAATAGATTTTAACTATTATTACCCAATTTTCGCATGCAAGTCAATTTTACGAAAATGCTCCTACTAGTCAAAAATACAAGCAAGTGTAATATAGTGCGGAATTTAAATAACACTTGATGTATACGTGGAAACCCAACCACTGGGAAAAACCACGGGCTGTTTAGTGCGCCACACTCGGACCTCAAAATCCACTAATTGAAATGGAGTTTACAACCTATGTAGACCTCGTCTAACACTCCGGTCAATAACCCCCCACTTCTACCACTCGGGTCTTTAAAAGTGGCTCTAGTCCAATTGCTTGAGGCCTAACCAATCTTAGCCTCAAGACTTAATTCTCTTATGAAGAGATTATGCAACCTATGTGAATATGTATAAATATTCAAATAACAAACAAGGCTAGGTAACCTTAGATGCTTATCTAGGATGATGATATAATCAATTTAAATCTGTTAGGATTATGTTCAATAGCAAGAGTGTAATATTGTAATTAACATTCTTTTTCATATTAATAAAGTGATTTCTGGTTTAACAAATCTTATAGCATTTATAGTTTAATATTATAATTGTCAAAGTAAATAATCATAAGGTCTAAAGACTATGAGAAAAGAAGAATTATTCGTACATCTGGATATGTATGAGGTAGACACAATTCTTTAGTTAGTCTTGAATAATGTTGGGCACCTTTATCTTGTTAAAGTTGTAGAATTCTTTTGCTAGCATTTGAGTGGGATCAAATGAGATATGATGAGTCTAAAATCATCGGAGTGTCTTCGAGTAAAAGAATCTAGTGCACTGGGTGCATTGAACTGGATCACAATGAAAAACTTTATCTAGAACCGTCAATAGATAATAGTCTTTTGATTATCAGGACAATCGGAGAGTCTATCTTAATCCTGAGATAAATGATGGACTTATGGTTGCAAGTGATATCATTTGAGTTATCAATGAGTACAATTATATAGCATAGTCTATCCTCAATAGTTTGGTGATATTCATTTGTTAATCGATAGAGGACTTCATTTATAGATATGGACATCGTGACTCCATTTATGAAATGAGAGTATAATATCATCATATGGATGTTTTGAGGTAATTGGATATTAAATCTCAACGTTGAGTTTTCAATAGTGGCTATTGAAAACATGGCTTCTGGACAAGTCAAAATATCCAAGTTCAAAACGTGGTCATATGAGTAAATATGGTAACTTGGAGAGTTATAGGCGGTCTATGAACTCTTGGCGATTACTGATATTAATCACGAGGATACACTATCTCTAACATGATTGTCTAGGGTCTGAATGAGGAATATCTTCTTATTCTATCTTTATTTAAGAGTTCAATTTTAGCTCTTTAGTGGAATGAGTTAAAATTAATGGATCGGACCTAAGTGAATCATTTGTTGATTGTGATTAGGTTATGTCTATTGAAGCCTAAATTTAGATAGCCCGCCAAGATCCCCAATCCACACGGACTTGCATGGATCACTTGATATATTCTACCGGACCAATTTATGGGTCCATCTAGAATTGCATTTAATATATTAAGAATATAATTTGCACATTATTTGTTTAATGGGCTGATTAATTATATTAATATATTAATGAAAGGCATGTGGGCTTGTTTCTTTTAGTAAAAATGGGTTTGGTTCACATGTGGGCTTTTTATTTAAAGTCTAATGGATTAAATAAAATAAGGAAATAATATTTGGCCCATTTATTATATGTGGGGCGGCAAGGCTATGTATATAGTCAAAAATATTATTTTATTTTATTGTTTGATTAAATGAGAATTAATTAATTAATTAATTAATTATTTAATTAAGAAACAAAATCTTTTTCTGATTAGGAAATATGTTTCCTAGAGTTATACTATAAGTATACTAAAAGTAAAAGACTTGTTTGGTAAGAAAATAAATAATTAAGTTTATTTATTTAATCAAATAAGAAGTCTTTTTATTATAGTCAATAAAAGAATAAAAATACTTATGAGTTGTATTAGGGTTAGAAGTCTAAAAGTTGATGTGTATTAGGGTGCAACACAAATCCTTTTTTTGTAGAGGATTTGCGGCAACCCTAATTAAATCATAGGAAGATTTCGGCAACCCTAAAGGAGAGAGGAAGCAAAATTCGGCCAGCCTATATAATTCTTGCTATAGGGTTCGACCACCTCTAAGGAAGGCTTGATTGAATCAATTTTCTTCTTCTTCTCAACTCATAGAAAAGTGTTTGATTATTCTACCAAGACATAAAAGAGAGAAGAGATTATTATTTTGATGGTACACTAATTGCTTGTTCATCAATAAGCTTGTGTGTACAACATCGAATTAGGTTCACGCGAGTTTCGATCATTAGATTGAGAACTCAAAAGTGACCAGAATAATCTTTGTGGTCTTTTGATTGTTTTGTGACTAACAAAAGAAAAAGAAAGTTTGTTTGTTCATTCTCAGGTACGCAATTCAAAGAAAAGGGAGACCACGCTCCTAGGTGATTCACGTTCGTGCTAGGATTGAAGATCTTGCGGATTACCATCGATGTAAGTCAATCGGATCACGCGACAAAAGGTATTCTACTTTTTGTTACTTTATATATGGTTAATTAATTTAAAGGGTTAAGGTTCATAAAAAGGAAAAATTTTAAAATATACTAAATCTATATTTAGTCTCGCTTCCGCTGCGTGTACTACGGTATTTTTCCCTACAATTGGTATCAGAGCCTAGGTTGTACCCTTTTAATTAATTAACGTATATATACGTGAATTGATTTCTTTTTATTGTGATTATGCATGTTTAGAAAGAGATGGCACTCTAGGTATTCGCATATATAATTACATGTGGATGTATGGTTTTATATATGTTTTTTATGTGGATTGTTATTGCTCAATTTTGGTCCTAGATTTTCAATGTAATTTTTGTTATGGAATTGTAACAAGAAGGGTGGTCTATCATCGCCATAATTCCTTCTTGGTAGTTGCTATTTTTTTTATTTGTATTAAATTTAATGTGCAGTTTTTTTTTTTATTGTATTAAATTTTAAGTGCAGTTTTTTTTTTTTATAAAAAAGTACTGCAGTGATTAAAAAAAAATGCAGTATTTTAATTGTTTAAATAAAGTTGTAATACGTTCAAACATCGAAGATTCGAAGACTTGAAGAAAAAGGAAGCAACCGGAACCAAGAACGAGCACCGTGTGCACCCTAGGAGTAGATTGGGCTGCACATGGCAAGCCCAAATCTTGGTGGGCTGCGCACGGCAGCCCTATGTGGCCTCATGGGCTGCGCACAGCAGCCCCTTTGTGGGGTTGTGGGGTGTGTTCGCCCATGGGAAGAAGCCGAGGGATGAGCGTATGGTTGATGGCCACTTGAAGATCTTGTATTCCTAAACAATTGTAATTTACTTGCTTTTCTAGGATTGACCAAAATTGTTGCTATTTATTTTTTGCATAAATATTACAATATTTGTTATTGTATGATAACATGACATATAGAATAGGAGTGTCACGCATATATCTCTTTTGGTATGAACATGTATTGAATGATTTAGGTATCTAAATTGGCATCTAGATAACTTGGTAAATCATTCTATGGGATTTAATCACACGCCTTAAATAATTGAGTGGGAGAATGTGTTTTGTAACACTTATGGCCTCCAAGGTTTGTTGAGCTTTATTATTTATTGGTAATCCCCCCAAGGGGCGTCCATGAATGGAATTTAGCAACATACTTCCTTACAAGGATAGACTAGACAATGGACTCAAACGAGATCTACTCCCCAAGGAGGGATTTTCGTGAGAGAAAATTGAGGGTCGATATCTTGGTAACACACTCAATGTAATTTTATTGATATCCTCCCAAGAGTTCTTATCAGTAAAATTACAAGGCTAAAATTGAAAACGTTGGTTGTTAAGGTTAACAATTAGGTGGGACCTAGTCTAACTAGTAAATGGTGCGAACTCCCAAAGGAGGCGTAACATTTATGGGTGTTAGATCACCGTTGAATTTTTATGATTGAGTTATTTATTTAAATCAAGATAAATATTCAAAAGTGCTTTATCATGGTTATTTACTCATATAAAATTTTGTTTTATTCAGAAATCATGACCCCATCACTTATGAACATCCTAAAAGATAAAACTTTAACTGGTAATAATTATGTCACATGGAAAAGGAAAATTG
Organism: Acer yangbiense; assembly: GCA_008009225.1. Lineage (NCBI taxonomy): Eukaryota > Viridiplantae > Streptophyta > Magnoliopsida > Sapindales > Sapindaceae > Acer > Acer yangbiense. Next base: position 11,991,932 of record CM017767.1, read on the forward strand.
GGTTGTTGCTGCAAGCTGAAAAACATAAATTTATTCTATCTATTCCTAAGCCACTTGCTCATACTTGTGAATCTAATGGCACAAGTCAAGAGATTCATTTGTTTGGTAAATTTGCTACTATTAAGACCCGTAAGAAGGTCAAGAAACAACAAAAGAAAAAGCAACTTGGGCCTACCAAGATAGTAACCAAGATCAAAGGGAAGTGCTCTCTTTGTGGTGAAAAGGGACATTGGAAAAGTAATTGCCCAAAGTCTCAGAACAAGAAGGAACAAGGTAATGTTAATTATCTTGAAACATGTTTTTTGGCAGATTCTGCAGATTCTACAGATTCTTGGATCATAGACTTTGGAGCCACTAATCATGTTTGTTATTCCTTGCAAGGGTTCAAGGAAAGGAAAAGACTGAATAAAAATGAAATCAACTTGCGTTTGGGCAACGGAACGTTAGTGTCTGCAAGTGCAGTGGGAGATATTAGAGTTTATTTGGATTCTAGAAGGCATTTAGATTTAATAGACGTTTATTATGTACCTCAATTCAAGAGGAATTTAATTTCAGTTTCTTGTTTGAATAAATTTGGATATTCGGTTACTTTTAATAAAGTTTTTATTATTAGTAAGAATGATAAAATTATTTGCCAAGGTACATTTGAAAACGGTCTATACTTTTTGCATAGAAATATCTCTCACTCGTTAGACACAGAATTAATGGAACCTGATCATAAAAGAGTAAAATTATCAATAGATGAAACCTACCTATGGCATTTATGCCTAGGTCATATTAACCTTAGTAGGATTAAAAGATTGGTATGTGACGGACCTTTAAGTGACTTAAAGGTTGATGATCTACCAACTTGTGAATCTTGTTTGGAAGGTAAAATGACCAAAAGGTCGTTCTCAGCCAAAGGTGCAAGAGCCACTGAATGTTTAGGATTGATACACACTGATGTATGTGGTCCTATGAGCATTCAAGCTAGAGGTGGATATGAGTACTTCATCACCTTCACAGATGATTACTCGAGATTTGGCTATGTGTATCTCATGCGACATAAGTCGGATGCTTTTGACATGTTCAAAGCATTCAAAGCTGAAGTAGAAAATCAGCTTGAGAAACATATAAAAATCTTGAGATCTGATCGTGGTAGAGAATATCTATCAGGTGAGTTTTAGCAATATCTTATTGATAATGGGATAGTTTCTTAGTTTTCTGCACCAGGAACACCTCAACAAAATGGGGTGGCAGAAAGGAGAAATAGAACTCTTTTGGATATGGTTAGGTCTATGTTGTGTTATTCAACACTTCCTATTTCTTTTTGGGGATATGCTTTACAAACTGCTATATACATTCTAAACGATGTACCATCTAAGTCCATTCCTCAAACACCGCATGAGTTGTGGACTGGGCGCAAGCCTAGTTTACAACACTTAAGAATATTTGGTTGTCCTGCGCATGTGTTAAAAGGAAAGACAGAAAAGATGGAGTCCCGTTCGGAAACATATATATTTGTAGGGTATCCAAAAGAAACTAAAGGATATTATTTCTATAATCCTTCAGATCTTAAAGTATTTGTTTCGACAAATACTAAATTTCTGGAAAAGGACTATATGAATGATTTCGTACCTAGAAGTAGAATTGTCCTGAATGAGATGTCAGGAGATACAATTCCATGAGAGGTTACACAACCTAACCCAATTGTAAGTTCTGATCCAACACAAGATCAACAACCTACCATTCCTCGTCGTAGTGGGAGGGTTAGAACACAACCCGAAAGATACATCGGTCTGGGAGAATCAGTGGAGAATCTCCCGGACAACGATGATCCCTACACGTATAAGGAAGCAATGGAGGATGTTGATAGTCACCATTGGCAAAAGGCAATGCAATCTGAGATTGAATCCATGTTCGATAATAAAGTCTGGTCCCTTGTAGACTTGCCTAAAGGGATAAAACCCATTGGGTGCAAGTGGGTATACAAGAGGAAAAGAGGTATGGATGGAAAAGTGGAAACCTTTAAAGCTAGATTGATAGCTAAAGGGTATACACAAAAAGAAGGTATCGATTACGAGGAAACCTTCTCTCCTGTGGCCATGCTTAAATCCATTAGGATACTCTTGTCCATTGCAGCATCTTTAGATCTAGAGATTTGGCAAATGGACATCAAGACAGCTTTCCTTAATGGAAGTCTTGACGAAAGCATCTACATGATGCAACCAGAAGGATTCATTGAAAATGGCCAAATGGAAAAGGTATGCAAGTTGCAGAAATCCATATATGGATTAAAGCAAGCATCCAGATCCTGGAACATAAGGTTCGATCAAGTAGTGAAAGGTTTTGGATTTATTCAGAATCTTGACGAACTTGTGTATACAAGAGGATTAAGGGTGACAAGTTGGTTTTCCTGATTCTTTATGTTGATGATATACTACTCATTGGAAACGATGTAGGTGTATTGACATCAGTAAAAGAATGGTTAGCAAAACAATTTGATATGAAGGATTTAGGAGAAGCAAGTTTTATTCTAGGTATCCAAGTAATAAGGGATAGAAAGAATAAAATGATTGCATTATCCCAAACTTCATACATAGACAAGATCTTGTCTAGGTTTTCCATGCAGGATTCCAAGAAAGGTATGTTACCTTTCAGACATGGAATCAAGCTTTCTAAGGAACAAGTTCCTAAGAATGAGCATGAAGAGCAATTCATGAGTAGAGTTTCATATGCCTCGGCAGTTGGAAGTCTCATGTATGCAATGCTCTGCACTAGACCAGATATTTGTTTTGCTGTTGGCATAGTTAGCAGGTTTCAATCGAAACCTGGTCCTGATCACTGGACGACAGTCAAGCATATTTTCAAGTATCTTAAGAGAACGAGAGATAATATGCTTGTATACTCTGGAGGGGATTTAATTCCCGTTGGGTATACAGATTCGGATTTCCAATCAGATTCTGACTCCATAAAATCCACATCAGGGGCTATGTTTACTATTGGAGGAGGAGCAGTTATATGGAGGAGTATCAAGCAATCTTGCATTGCTGATTCCACCATTGAAGCTGAGTATGTTGCTGCATGCGAGGCTGCCAAAGAGGCTGTTTGGCTCCGCCAATTCTTGATTGACTTGGAAGTGGTTCCTAGTACGAATAAGCAGATCACTATCTACTGTGACAATAGTGGAGCAATGGCTAATTCGAAAGAACCAAGAAGTCACAAGAGAGGAAAACACATTGAAAGAAAGTATCATCTTTTAAGGGAGATTGTTCAAAGAGGTGACGTGACGATTACCAAAATCGCGTCAGCAGAAAATCTAGCGGATCCCTTCACAAAGGCTCTACCTCAGAAGAGTTTCAATGGGCATCTAGAGAACATGGGCATGAGAGATATGACACATTTGCTATAGCGCAAGTGGGAGATTGTTAGGATTATGCTCAATAGCAAGAGTGTAATATTGTAATTAACAATCTTTTTCATATTAATAAAGTGATTTCTGGTTTAACAAATCTTATAGCATTTATAGTTTAATATTATAATTTTCAAAGTAAATAATCATAAGGTCTAAAGACTATGAGAAAATAAGAATTGGTCGTACATCTGGATATGTATGAGGTAGACACAATTCTTTAGTTAGTCTTGAATAATGTTCACAACTTAAGTTAAAGGTTGGGCACCTTTATCTTGTTAAAGTTGTAGAATTCTTTTGCTAGCATTTGAGTGGGATCAAATGAGATATGATGAGTCTAAAATCATCGGAGTGTCTTCGAGTAAAAGAATCTAGTGCACTGGGTGCATTGAACTTGACCACAATGAAAAACTTTATCTAGAACCGTCAATAGATAATAGTCTTTTGATTATCAGGACAATCGGAGAGTCTATCTTAATCCTGAGATAAATGATGGACTTATGGTTGCAAGTGATATCATTTGAGTTATCAATGAGTACGATTATATAGCATAGTCTATCCTCGATAGTTTGGTGATATTCATTTGTTAATCGATAGAGGACTTCATTTATAGATATGGACATCGTGACTCCATTTATGAAATGAGAGTATAATATCATCATATGGATGTTTTGAGGTAATTGGATATTAAATCTCAACATTGAGTTTTCGATAGTGGCTATTGAAAACATGGCTTCTGGACAAGTCAAAATATCCAAGTTCAAAACGTGGTCATATGAGTAAATATGGTAACTTGGAGAGTTATAGGCGGTCTATGAACTCTTGGCGATTACTGATTGAAACAAATTATAGCACGGTGTATATAAAACTATCTAAAGGGGGGGTGAATAGATTTTAAGCTTTTTACCCAATTTTTCGTATTAGTCCAAATTACGAAATTACCCCTAAATAGATAAAGCAATAAATCAAGTATAAAATGCGGAAATTAAATAACACTTGATTTTTACGTGGAAACCCTCACGGGAAAAACCACGGGCTAGTAAGTAAGCCACACTCGAACCTCGAATCCACTAAATGTGTAAACGATTACAACCTAATCCCGGAAGTAATCACACACCTACCTAATCCCGGTATGAGTGAACCTAGTCCGATTGCTTGCGAATTAAGCAACCTAATCCCGGTCACAACACAAGACTTAATTCTCTAAAAAGAGATTAACACCCTAAGTGAATATATGAATATTCAAATGCAACATAGAGCAAGGGAAACCCTATATGCTTATCTAAGATGATGAATATGCAATTAAACACAAACCTAGATATTAAAGCTAAATGACATGTCAATTAGCATAGATAATCATAGATTAGAGAAACCTAGATATCTATCATAAAAACAACACTCAATCAAATCAACACAACAATCTCTATCTTGAATATTAGATAATAATCTAAGAACAATCAAGTAATAAAAGAGATGCCATAATAAATTAAACACTAATTATGTATGATAATAGTGAAAAACTTACCAAAGCAAGTGTGATGATGAAAGACCCATGCAAGCAAGCATCCTAGATATGCTAGAGAATGCTAGATGAACTTTGATGCAAATGGATTTTTGTTTGAGTGTTTGATGAGCAAACTTGATTGCTTTCTCTCTTAAAATTCTCTCTTTTGAAAGTAGGGTTCTTGATAATCAAAGAGTCACATTCAGAACAAGAGAAAGTGATGTATTTATAGGCATGAAAAACAGAGCATGTGAAAAGACAAGTTTGCCCCTGAAACGCACCGATCGGCGGTTTCAATCGGCGGCCAGGCCGCCGTTCATAACCACCGAATTGGCCCGAGAGGAACAGGGGACCAACGGCGGTTTCATTCGGCGGTTTCGTGACCGCCGATTCAACCGCCGAATAAAACCTGAGATGAAAAATCAATCAGGTGTGAAAACGGCGGTTTCATGCGTGACCGCTGTTTCAACCGCCGAATTAGGCCGAGAGATAAAATCAATCAGGTCTTGAACGGCGGTTTCGAACGGCGGTCGAGATCGCCGATCCAACCGTAGAATTGCTCCATACACTACTGGAAGCAAACAGCGGTTTCATTCGGCGGCCAGGCCGCCGTTCATAGCCACCGATCATAACCGCCGATCACCAACAAAGGTGAAAACCAAGGAGAAGTCAAGGGCATTCTCCGTAGGCGGTCCTCGCGCTAAACCAAGCACAATCTAGTGCATGCGCGGACGTTTTCGAAAACTATCGGGAAACGAATTATAAGACAACAAGACACAAATACACACAACAAAATATAACACATAAGTGCAAGTGTGAAATGTGACAAGTAAAGAGAATGCACACATATGCAATGTATGTTAAGTGAGTGTGTGCAACTAATCTCTTTAAAGAAAAGTAAGCACATAGAAATTTACCTTCGGTGCTTATCAATATGAGGTCTTCAAAGGGCTTCGAACAATAAACCCGATACCTAGGCTACCCTTACAAAGAACCCCAATATGTGGTTTGTTCACGAAATGAGCCAATCAATAAATGGGAACCTTACACTGATATTAATCACGAGGATACACTATCTCCAACATGATTGTCTAGGGTCTGAATGAGGAATATCTTCTTATTCTATCTTTATTTAAGAGTTCAATTTTAGCTCTTTAGTGGAATGAGTTAAAATTAATGGATCGGACCTAAGTGAATCATTTGTTGATTGTGATTAGGTTATGTCTATTGAAGCTTAAATTTAGATAGCCCGCCAAGATCCCCAATCCACACGGACTTGCATGGATCACTTGATATATTCTACCGGACCAATTTATGGGTCCATCTAGAATTGCATTTAATATATTAAGAATATAATTTGCACATTATTTGTTTAATGGGCTGATCAATTATATTAATATATTAATGAAAGACATGTGAGCTTGTTTCTTTTAGTAAAAATGGGTCTGGTTCACATGTGGGCTTTTTATTTAAAGTCCAATGGATTACATAAAATAAGGAAATAATATTTGGCCCATTTATTATATGTGGGGCGGCAAGGCTATATATATAGTCAAAAATATTATTTTATTTTATTATTTGATTAAATGAGAATTAATTAATTTATTAATTAATTATTTAATTAAGAAACAAAATCTTTTTCTAATTAGGAAATATGTTTTCTAGAGTTATACTATAAGTATACTAAAAGTAAAAGACTTGTTTGGTAAGAAAATAAATAATTAAGTTTATTTATTTAATCAAATAAGAAGTCTTTTTATTATAGTCAATAAAAGAATAAAAATACTTATGAGTTGTATTAGGGTTAGAAGTCTAAGAGTTGATGTGTATTAGGGTGCAACACAAATCCTTTTTTTGTAGAGGATTTGCGGCAACCCTAATTAAATCATAGGAAGATTTCGGCAACCCTAAAGGAGAGAGGAAGAAAAATTCGGCCACCCTATATAATTCTTGCTATAGGGTTCGGCCACCTCTAAGGAAGGCTTGATTGAATCAATTTTCTTCTTCTTCTCAACTCATAGAAAAGTGTTTGATTATTCTAACAAGACATAAAAGAGAGAAGAGATTATTATTTTGATGGTACACTAATTGCTTGTTCATCAATAAGCTTGTGTGTACAACATCGAATTAGGTTCACCCGAGTTTCGATCATTAGATTGAGAACTCAAAAGTGACCGAAATAATCTTTGTGGTCTTTTGATTGTTTTGTGACTAACAAAAGAAAAAGAAAGTTTGTTTGTCAATTCTCAGGTACGCAATTCAAAGAAAAGGGAGACCACGCTCCTAGGTGATTCACGTTCGTGCTAGGATTGAAGATCTTGCGGATTACCATCGACGTAAGTCAATCGGATCACGCGACAAAAGGTATTCTACTTTTTGTTACTTTATATATGGTTAATTAATTTAAAGGGTTAAGGTTCATAAAAAGGAAAAATTTTAAAACATACTAAATCTATATTTAGTCTCGCTTCCGCTGCGTGTACTACGGTATTTTTCCCTACAAAATCAACCCTAGATATCAAATGCTAAATGACATGTCAAATAGCTTAGCTAATCAAGATTAATCAAAAACCTAATTAGCTATCACAAAACAACACTCAATCAATTCATCACAATTAATTCTCTATTCTTGTATTTATCATATGATCAAAAACATACAAGTAAATTAAAAGAGAATATGCTTGATAGTAAAATACTAAAATAAGATGAAATTAATCAAAATCTTACCAAGCAAGTTATGATGATGGAAACCCAATTATGGATGCATTCTATATAGTCATAGAAGATGCAATATGAAATATGATGGAAAAAGGATTTGATTTGAGTGTTTAAATGTGAGTTCTTGATTTGATTTTTTCTCAAAAATCTCTCTTTGAAGTTTAGGGTTCTAAGGACTCAAAGAACTTAATCAGAGAATGAGAAAGTAAGATATTTATAGACATCAAGAATTGGGCATGTGAAAAGACAATTTTGCCCCTAAAACGCACCAATCGGCTATTTCATTCGGCGGCCAGGCCGCCGTTTACAACCGCCGAATTAAACCTGAGAAGAACAAGGGAACAACGGTGGTTTCATTCGGCGGTTTCGAAACCGCCAATTAAACCGTAGAATCAAACCCGAGAGATTTAAATCGATCAGGTATGAACGGCGGTTTCGAACGGCGGTTTCGAACGGCGGTCGGCGGCCGCTGATCGTAACCGCAGAATCACTCCAGACCTTTCTGGACTGAATCGGCGGTTTCAATTCGGCAGCCAGGCTGTCGATCAAACCGCCGATTCACCAGTAATGGTGAATCTAAAGGAGAAGCCAAGAGCATTCTCCGTGGGCGATCTTCGCGCAAAACCAAGCACATTCTAGTGCATGCGCGTATGTTTCCGAACACTATCGAGAAACGAATTACTAAGCACATATACACACAACAAGATATCAAACAAAGTGCTAGTGTGTAAAGTGACATGTGAAGAGTATGCACGCAAGAACAAGTATGCTAAGTGTGTGTGTGCTAACTAAATCTCTTCAAAGAAAACCAAGCACTAGAAATTATACCTTTGGCGTGCTTATCCCTTGAGGTCTTGAAAGGGCCTTCGAGCATGAATTTCAATCACCTAAACTACCCTTACATAAACAACCCCAACAAGTGGTTTGTCCACGAAATAAGCCAATCAAGATATGGGAATCCTTACATATAGGGTTTTGGATTCAAGTTCTCCCCCTTTTCTGTCTAGTATCATGTTATATATATATGTCTTATTACTTATTGTGCACTCCCTAAAATTCGGTCCAATGACCTAGTGATTTGCGGGATGTTCCGTGGCGATAGGCGAGATGATCGTAGGATTGATTCAAGATTGATTCAAGGAATCAAGTGATCCTTTTTTTGGCGGAATTTGACAGAGTTGACTTTGCTTTCAAGTAAAACTCTTGAGTGGCGGGAATGAATCAATTTCCTTTGTTATTTAAACGTCGACGTCTCACTGTCCTTCTTTGTAGCTTAATCTTGACATACATGACCTTACCTTGATAGTCTATTAATCTGATACTCTTACTGCTTGGTTGGCCGGTTTTAAGAGGGATCGGGGTACATAGGCATCCCACCTCTTACTGGATCATGGTATCAGTGTATCGGGGTATCAGGATACCGGGTTAGTGTGGTAGCGGGCTACTAGGATTTTGTAGTAGTGGAGTCCTTAGGAACTTGGCTTCTGTGTTTCCTAGTACCTTGGAGTCTAGGAGCCCCTTTGATCTTGATCTGGATTGGTAGAAGGCGTACCTGGTCACTTTAGTGGTGGGGTATCGGGATGTTCTTCTATGATGCCTTTCTACCTCAAATATTCTCCAGTGTGGATGGAAAATTATTCTTTGAACCCCTGCCATTTTTGGCGGTTAACAGAAGTCCCCCTGACTTGAACACCGGTACGTTGCTGGGGTTGGAGTCAGGATACTAGGATACATGAAGGATTTTCCTCATCCTATCTAGCTGGTTTCCACTGTCTTGGAGGAAATTCTCCTTCAACACGCAAATCCTTCTTCAACACGCCCATAATAAATGAGCAATACACGTGTCTGGCCATGAGTGGTCCGCTTATTTGAATGGGCCATTTTTTGGCACGATTTTCTCGATACTGACTCTCGCACGTTTTCAATCCTTGATTACGGTTTCCTTGCCTATTCCGGTAACCGTTTACTTCCTTCTATAAATAAACCAATCTTCCATCCTTCTTTCCACACCGATTTCAAATTTCAAAACTAAACCTTGCTTTCTCCCTTTAATTTTTTTTTCTTTCCAGCAATCTTCCAAACTTCATTCTTCTTCTTCTTCTTCTTCTTCTTTTTCTTCTTTTTGTAATGGCAACTTCTCCAAATCTTCCCGCAACTTCACAAAACCCTTATCCAACTTCACCAAACCCTCATCCACCTTTACCAAACCCTCATGATAGCCTCGATGCCCTCCTAGATATGGAAAAGGTCGATTCATATAAGACCTCTCAATCGACGAGGGGAAAGAAGAGAGGTCATGAGAAAGGCGATATCGCTGGTGGCAGCAATCTATCTCAGCACCATCGATCAACCAGGAATCCCAGAATCGAGTCGAGCTTCAACAATAAACTCGAGGACCCGGTTCAAATTGTCGATAAGGAGGATGACGAGGATGTTGAAGAAGAGGGGGATGATATTCCGGTTGTTGATTCTGCGAGAGTGCTTACTGGTCCTCTTTCCTCCTTCCACGATGGTAGGATTGTCCTAGACTCTATTTGCACTATTGACACCTTAGCTTGCCTAAGAAAGGAATACCGGATTCCTGATGCCATCACTTTTTCTCTCCCTCATCGGGGTTATGACGTGTATACCCCTCCTCCAGGTCTCATTCTCATTCATGTAGCCGCCTTTGAGTGTGGGGTCAGGCTACCTCTTCATCCCACCCTTCGTAAGACGCTTGTTGCTCTAGAGCTTGCCCCTTACAAATCTCACCGGGGTTCTGGAAACACTTGACGGGGTTCTTGGTGCTCTGGAAAGAGCAGTGTAAGAAGGATGATGTGGCAAGGGAGCCAGGTTTCGATGAGCTCCGGCATATTTTCTAGGTAGCAAACTTGGCGCCCAAGGGCCAGTTTTATTTGAAGGCGTCTAACAAGATGAAGTTCATCGTATCCAGGGTAAACACCAAGTATAACCATACTTGGAAGGATGAATGGATCGTGGTAGAAGGAGATTAGGGCCACTCAGTACATATTAGGGGAACTGAGTATCCGGTCCCTACCCAGTTCACCAAGAGGGACAAATGGGACAAGGGGACAATCTCAGCAGAGTCCAAGGGCGTCTTTAAGAGGATCCAGGAGAGGAGTTACATGAACATGAAGTATCCCTCCAACGACGCCTATGAAGGAGCTAGGTTGGACCGGTATCTCAGGATATCCATCGCTCATCCGGGTATGTAGTTCTTTCATTCTTGTTTTTTTTTTTTTTTTTTTTTACTTGGTGCTGACCTTTGTTCTAGTAGTTTCTGCTACTCCTCTCCTACCTCCTTCTCCCACTTCTTCAGGACCGGGATCCCATATCCTCTTCCAGCCAATTCTCTTGTTCTTTCTCCTACTTCTGGTACTGATGGATAAAATCATGTTATAAAAACCTAACTCGCAAGTGCACGAATCGTGAGATAAGTACAGCGACAAGTAGGGATCGTTCCCACGAGGAAAAGTGATTTACCGATTAAAAACTAATTCTAATTTAAGTTAAGTAAGTAACAGTATCCAAGAGATTTTGATTGATTGATTGATTGATTGATTAACACTATGTAAGGTCTCAGTTTATTGATTGGCTTATTTCGTGGACAAACCACATTTGGGGTTATTGTTGTAGGGAAAAATACGTGCACGCAGCGGAAACGAGACTAAAATCAGTTTTAGTATAGTTTAAAATTTTCCCATAATTTGAACCTTAACCCTCTAATTAATTAACATATCATACTAAAGATATCATACGTTTGTCGCATGATCCAATTGACATTGCATCAATGGTAATCCGCAAGATCTTTCAATCCAATCACGAACGTGAATCACCTAGGAGCGTGGTCTCCCTTCTCTTTGAATTGTGTACCTAAGGATGGATTAACAAAACATTTTCTTTTTCGTTAGTCACAACAAGTTCCAAGAGACAACAAAGAATGTTCTGGTCACTTTTGAATTCTTAACCTTTAGATCGAAACTCGTGTGAACCTTATTCGAAATTGTGCACAAAACCTTTTGATATAAAAGTAACTAGTGCACTATCGAAATAAGAACAAACTTTTCTCTCTATTCCTCTTGGCCGAAAATCACACTAGTCTAAGAGTTGGATTCTATTTTTCTCTAGCAAAAGAAAAAACTCTCAAGTAAGCCTTAGGGTTAGCCGAATTCTCTTTTTATATATATATTTATTATCTTGCACCGAATTCAACTTGCCTTATATAACATATATTGCTGCACGACTTTTTACTTGCATATATTGCTATATATATCTTGCTCGTGAATTCAACTTGCATATATATTATATATATAGACCGAATTCACTTGCTATATAAATAATATATATATATCTTAATATATATCTCGGCCATGTGCCATATATATTTCATATATATCTATATATTGTGGCCGAAATCCTTTACCATGTAGGATTTGTGTCTTTTGACTTAAATCCTAACCCTAGGTAGATTTCCTTAGAATTCCAAATTCTAATCCAACTCTTTAGTGTATTTGTGACTAAATAAAAGACTCCCTTATTTGACTAGATAAATAAATTCCTTATTTATCTACTTACCAAATAAAGTCTTTTATATTTATTATACTACTACAATAGTATACTACTAAGAAACATATTTCCTAGTCAGAAAAAGATTTTGATATTTAATTAATTAATTAATTAATCAATTAATTAATTTCCATTTAATCAAATAATAAAAATAAAACAATATAATATCTCATATATATCTCGGCCATGTGCCATATATATTAATATATCTATATATTGTTTTTCTATTTTATTAAATCCATTGGACCTTAATAAAAGGCCCACATGTGAACTAGACCCATTCTTACTAAAAGAAACAAGTCCACATGTCTTTCATTAATATATTAACATAATTGATCAGCCCATTAAATAAATAATGTGCAAATTATATTCTTAATATATTAAATACAATTCTAGATGGACCCATAAATTGGTCCGGTAGAATATATCAAGTGATCCATGCAAGTCCGTGTGGATTGGGGATCTTGGCTGGCTATCTAAATTTAAGCTTCAATAAATATAACCTAATCACAATCAATAAATAATTCACTTAGGTCCGATCTATTAATTTTAACTCATTCCACTAAATAGCTAAAATTGAACTCTTAAATAAAGATAGAATAAGTAAATATTTCTCATTTGTACCCTAGACAATCTTATTGGAGATGGTGTATCCTCGTGAAGAATATCAGTAATCGCCAAGAGCTCATAGACCGCCTATAGCTCTCCAAGTTACCATATTTACTCATATGACCACATTTTGAACTTGGATATTTTGACTTGTCCAGAAGCCATGTTTCAATAGACTCTATCGAAAACTTAACGTTAAGATTCAATATCCAATACCTCAAAACATCCATATGATGATATTCTACTCTTATTTAATAAATGAAGCCACGATGTCTATATCTATAAATGAAGTCCTCAATCGATTAACAAATGAATACCAACAAACTATCGAGGATAGACTATGCTATATAATCGTACTCATTGATAACTCAAATGATAACACTTACAACCATAAGTCCATCATTGTCTCAACAAGCAATTAGACTAAATTCACTTATACCGGGATTAGGTAGTGGTTGTAAATTATATCGGGATTAGATTGTATTTATTTTACCATTAGTGGATTCGAGGTTCGAGTGTGGCACACTTACCAGCCCGTGGTTTTTCCCGTAAGGGTTTCCACGTAAATATCAAGTGTTATTTAAATTTCGCACATATTACACTTGTTATATAAATTGACTAGTTAGAGGCATTTTCGTAATCTTGACCATACATGAAAATTGGGTAAAATCGGTTAAAATCTATTCACCAACCCCCCCTAGATAATATTATGCACACCTATAATTTGTTTCAAACTAAATTAAACTAAGAAAGCAGTTAACAAGAATATGTGAATGTGATTAAGAGGTAAGAGGACTAGGTCATCAATGCTCCCCAACTACGTTTACTCAATGCTTCGAATTGACTTTGATAAAAGATGTTAACCAAGTTAAGGGTTCATTCTTAAATTGAGTATGATTGTTGCCGCATGGTCTTGGAATGAATCAAGTGTTCTCAATTATAATTTACTTCAAAACTTGATGTGTAAATTACAACCGAAAACCCATTAAGCGAATGAACAAGTAAACCAAAACTTACATCCAAACACCTGCAACGAATAATTTTACCTATTCAATTGAAGATTGGTTGAGAATGGTGAAACCCACGTGCATCTCAACCATTAAATTATCAAAAACCCTAAATTCATGCCGAGCATAAACCATGCATTAACAAGAATAAAGAATTATGACAAAACTTGAATTAAGAAAATATAGTCAATTCTAATAAAGAGTATTCATAGAGGTTCACATTGATTCCCTAGTATGGAGTTAGTTACACATCACGAAAATAAAAAGACAAGAGATAGAAAAGATAGAAAAGATAGAACCCATTGAGTCCTTCAATGAATTCTTCAAATCTTCGATGTTTGAAATCTTCTTCATCTTCGAATCTTCTATGCGTAAAGATGGATGAGAGAATTGTGTGATGAGTTGTATTGAAACGGTAACTGGTCCGGAGAGTCAGAGAGAGAGCGAGCAAACCTTAATATCATGTATTTATAGCACGGGTTTATGTGACGTGATTAGAAATCCCTTGTCAGCGAGGATTTGCCTCACCGCTGTCACTGCCGCTCTGAAAGCCATAGCGGTCATGACAGCGGTGTGAATTAATTGCACAGCGCTGTGGTCTTGACAGCGCAACTCCGGAGCGGCCTTGACAGCGGTCATCCTCTGATATTGTGGCGTTGTGACGACCGCTGTAGAAATACAGAGCGGTTATGAGGGCGGTCACCTCTAATATTGGAACGCTCTTGGAACCGCTGCAATAATTCACAGCGGCTTTGACAGTGCAAAGTTGCTATTTGCATAAAAACCCCTCAATTTGCATAAATTTCCCTTTTCTTATGAAATTCTCCAAACATAACATTTAGATCCAAAAACCTGAAAATGCTCAAACACACAAATTAGATCCCTAAAAAGACTCGAGAATTATGCAATTGACTGGAGGAATGGGGATAGAAAACATATACAATAAATGACCGATCAAATACCCTCAAACCTATCTTTTGCTAACCCTCGAGCAAAACTAAGAAAACAAAAACTAAAAACTAAAACCAGAAAATTTAAATCCTAAATAAGCCACTTTTGTAGGTGAAACAAATTATAGCACGGTGTGTATAAAACTATCTAGAGGGGGAGTGAATAGATTTTAAGCTTATTACCCAATTTTTCGAGATTAGTCAAAATTACGAAATTACGAAATTACCCCTAAATAGATAAAGCAATAAATCAAGCATAAAATGCGGAAATTAAATAACACTTCATTTTTACGTGGAAACCCTCACGGGAAAAACCACGGGATAGTAAGTAAGCCACACTCGAACCTCGAATCCACTAAATGTGTAAAACGATTACAACCTAATCCCGGAAGTAATCACACACCTACCTAATCCCGGTATGAGTGAACCTAGTCCGATTGCTTACGAATTAAGCAACCTAATCCCGGTCACAACACAAGACTTAATTCTCTAAAAAGAGATTAACACCCTAAGTGAATATATGAATATTCAAATGCAACATATATAGAGCAAGGGAAACCCTATATGCTTATCTAAGTTGATGAATTTGCAATTAAAAACAATCCTAGATATTAAAGATAAATGACATGTCAATTAGCTTAGATAATCATAGATTATAGAAACCTAGATATCTATCATAAAAACAACACTCAATCAAATCAACACAACAATCTCTATCTTGAATATTAGAATATGATCTAAGAACAATCAAGTAACAAAAGAGATGCCATAATAAATTAAACACTAATTATGTATGATAATAGTGAAAAACTTACCAAAGCAAGTGTGATGATGAAAGACCCATGCAAGCAAGCATCCTAGATATGCTAGAGAATGCTAGATGAACTTTGATGCAAATGGATTTTGGTTTGAGTGTTTAATTAGCAAACTTGATTGCTTTCTCTCTTAAAAATCTCTCTTTTGAAAGTAGGGTTCTTGATGATTAAAGAGTCACATTCAGAACAAGAGAAAATGATGTATTTATAGGCATGAAAAACAAAGCATGTGAAAAGACAAGTTTGCCCCTGAAACGCACCGATCGGCGGTTTCAATCGGCGGCCAGACCGCCGATCATAACCGCTGAATTGGCCCGAGAGGAACAGGGGACCAACGGTGGTTTCATTCGGCGGTTTCGTGACCGCCGATCTAACTGCCGAATCAAACCTGAGATTAAAAAATCAATTAGGTATGAAACGGCGGTTTCATTCGGCGGTTTCGTGACCGCCGATTCAACCGTCGAATTAGGCCGAGAGATAAAATCAATCAGGTCTTGAACGGCGGTTTCGAATGGCGGTCTTGACCGCCGATCATAACCGCAGAATTGCTCCATACACTACTGGAAGCAAACGGCGGTTTCATTCGGCGGTCAGGCCGCCGATCATAACCGCCAATCACCAACAAAGGTGAAAACCAAGGAGAAGCCAAGGGCATTCTCCGTAGGCGGTCCTCGCGCTAAACCAAGCACATTCTAGTGCATGCGCGGACGTTTCCGAAAACTATCGGGAAATGAATTACAAGACAACAAGACACAATTACACACAACAAAATATAACAAATAAGTGCAAGTGTGAAATGTGACAAGTGAAGAGAATGCACACATATGCAATGTATGTTAAGTGTGTGTGTGCAACTAATCTCTTTAAAGAAAAGTAAGCACATAGAAATTTACCTTCGGTGCTTATCAAGACGAGGTCTTCAAAAGGGATTGAGCAATAACACCGATACCTAGGCTACCCATACAAAGAACCCCCAACATGTGGTTTGTCCACGAAAAGAGCCAATCAACAAATGGGAACCTTACAATCTCCCCCTTTGGCTATTTCGTGACAAAACCACCACTCACATTGATTCCTCACAAAAAAAAAATAGAAACTACGGGACTACAGTGATATTCTACAATACAAAGAGATAAGAAAATAAAACTTCAAGTCTTCAATCTCTTGTACAATAATCAAGCCCTGAAAAGAAAGTTTCTAACATCTCCAATACAAGTAAAAAGTGAGATGAATCAAGTGAGAACAAAAACAAGCATTTGCATTTGTAAAAGATTAGGCACAACATTATGAAGTGTATATGTATGCAATGCTCCCCCTCAACGGGTTACTCCCCCACAATGAATGGTCTCCCCAATATGCACAATTGCCTCTATATTTTGTAACTCCCCTTACCATATACTACTCCCCCTTTTTGTCATGATATAGGCAAAGGAGTAGTCCCCAACCGGGTCACTCATAGCAACGAGAGATAGTAGCATGCAAGATTCGCATAATTAATATAAGTCACATTATGCATCTCAATTAATTGGAGAGAAACAAGGAGATTTATTTAAAAAAAAATGTGTGAATCAAACATGCTTTGCTAACAAGACACGTAGCATTCAAGTCCAAAATACAATGGTATTTGGCAAAGTAAATGACAAAGGTTTTTAATAAGAATTCAAACCAATTTCACCAAAGTCATGAGTAAAGCAAGGATATATAATATATTGATTTCAATTTAGAACAACTATATCCAACTTTATAAGCGAAACATGGCATGAGTGACTTTGCACCCTATTTGATTTTTTCGGATAAGATATCCGTATGATAGTAGCCATGTTCAACCAATAAAGAAATAGAGACATTTGGAATGTAAATTCCTTTGAACGGATACTAGATCCTTTATTCATTTTGAGTCTCATAAGCTTTAACACAAGGTTTTGCATTTTAAGAGTATGCAATCATCAATTCATGCTTTTCATGTGAGCATGTTATATGAATTTCATGCTTTTTCATTTGACATTAGCATGTTATTTAAGAATCATCATGTCATGGAGATAATCATAGGTCATTCAAATCATACTTCCTATATACATCTCCTAGTCCAAAAATGCATGTTTGAACATAAATATGACATGGATTGTAAACAAGCAAGGTTCACACTTATAGTATTGAAAATATATATACATATGTGCAACCAAGTTTACTCAAACAATTAAGAGAAGAGGCATAAGATATTTCAAATTTTTTGCAAGTGACAAGAATGCAAAATAGCTCTCTTTGCTTGAGTTCCCCATATGGGGTCAAATACAAAACTCATCACTCCACAAGACATATCCCAATAGATCTACTTAGCATTTTAAATCGAGTAGAATCTAAGGGTTTAGTAAATAGGTCCGCAAGTTGATCATTAGTACTTACATGTTCAAGTACTATGCATTTATTTTCAACAAGCTCTCTAATGAAGTGATGGCGGATGTCAATATGCTTAGTTCTAGAATGTTGCACCGGATTCTTGGAAATATTAATGGCACTCATGTTATCACAAAAGAGAGTGAGAGTACCTTGGTTGAATCCGTAGTCTACTAGCATTTGCTTCATCCATAGGAGTTGTGTGCATCCACTCCCCGCGGCTATGTACTCGGCATCGGCCGTGGATAAGGAAATCGAGTTTTGCTTCTTGCAAAACCAAGACACCAAGTTGTTGCCTAGGAAGAAGCAACACCCGATGTGCTTTTCCTATCATCACAATTTCCTACCCAATCCGCATCACTAAAGCCTACAAGACTAGCATTAGTGTCAAAAGAGTACCAAATCCCATAGTTGGAAGTCCCATTCACATAGCGAATGATTCTTTTTACGGAAGAGAGATGGGACTCATTGGGATCGGCTTGGTACCTAGCACACACACCCACATTAAAAGATATATCGGGCCTACTTGCGGTCAAATAAAGCAAGCTACCTATCATGCCCCGATATAGAGTTTGTTCCACACTTTTACCACTAGCATCCTTGCTTAGCTTCAAAGTGGTACTCATGGGTGTATCACAATGTTTGGCATTCTCTAAACCAAACTTCTTCACTAGGTTTTTGGCATATTTGGCTTGGGTTATGAAAATCCCATCATCTAATTACCTAATTTGCAAACCTAGGAAGTAACTAAGCTCACCAACAAGACTCATCTCAAATTCATGAGACATGACATCAACAAATTGTTGAACCTTGGTGTTGTTGGTGGAGCCAAAAACTATATCATCAACATATATTTGAGCTATGAAAAGCTCATCATTTTCTCTCTTGTTGAATAGTGTCTTGTCAACACTACCCCTTGAGTAGTTATTGTCAACAAGAAATTGAGTGAGGCGCTCATACCAAGCCCTCAGTGCTTGTTTCAACCCATATAGAGCCTTCTTGAGGCGATAGACATGGTTGGGGTGGTGTGCATCCACAAACCCCTTGGGTTGTTCAACAAACACTTCCTCTTGCAATAAGCCATTGAGGAAGGCACTCTTGACATCCATTTGGTGTAATTTGAACTTGTGCACACAAGAAATGGACAAGAGAAGTCTAATGGACTCTAACCGGGCAACGGGAGCAAATGTCTCCTCAAAGTCGATACCCTCAATTTGAGAGTACCCTTGTGCTACAAGTCTAGCCTTGTTCCACACTATGTTGCCATCCTCATAGGATTTGTTCCTATAAATCCACTTGTTGCCTATCACATTAGTGCTTTTAGGCCTAGGAACTATAGTCTAAACCTCATTCCTTCCGTATTAGTTTAGCTCTTCTTACATGGCAAGAACCCAAAATTCATCATTTAAGGCTTCATCAACCTTTTTGGGTTCAATTTGAGAGGTGTAGCATGAAAGCTAATGAGATTAGCTATTTGACGCCTTGTCCTAACACCCTCATTCACATCTCCAATAACATCCTCTTTGTTATGGAGTCTTCTAACCCATGGAGCGGGTTCATTAGAGTCCAAGAGAGGGACTCTAGTAATAGGTTGTGTGACTTCATTATTGTCATTGGACATCCCAACATTTGGAGTCACCACAACCCTCTCCAAAGGAGAGTCATCCTCTAAAACTTCCTCCTCCTCATGGTCATTAGACTTGAGCCTTGTATCATCAATAACAACATTCGATGATTCCATGACTGTTCGAGTCTTCAAGTTGAAAACTCTATAAGCTCTACTATTCAAGGCATAGCCAATAAAGATACCCTCATCACTCTTAGCATCAAATTTGCCAAGTTGATCACGGTCATTTAAAATGTAGCATTTGCTTCCAAATGTGTGGAAGTAGCTAACATTTGGCTTCCTACCTTTCCATAACTCATAGGAGGTGTTTCTAGATCCGGGCCTTAGGAAAACACGATTCCCTATATAGCAAGCCGTATTGACGGCTTCGGCCCATAGGTTCCTAGGGACATTGTTGCTAAGCAACATCACTCGGGCCATCTCTTGAAGGATCCTATTCTTCCTCTCAACAACTCCATTTTGTTGAGGTGTCCTAGGAGCCGAGAACTCATGGGAGATGCCTAAGCTATTGCAATAGCTTTCAAATGAGGCATTCTCAAATTCCCTCCCATGGTCACTTCTAATCCGTTTAATGCTTTTAATGTTAGAATTCATTTCATTTTGTATTTTAGTACAAAGCATTTTAAACTTATCAAAAGTTTCGGATTTTTCTCTAAGAAAATATGTCCATGTAAATCTAGAGAAATCATCAACACAAACAAAAATGTATCTCTTTCCGCCTAAACTCTCGGTTTGCATAGGACCCATGAGATCCATGTGGAGAAGCTCTAAGGGCTCATTGGTGGAGAGATACTTGCCCTTTTTGTGCATGCTTTTAGTTTGTTTTCCTTGTTGGCAAGGTCCACAAATACCATTGGCTTTCTTCCCAAGCTTAGGGAGGCCACGCACACAATCAAACTTTCCAAGGGATCTTAAATCCTTAAAGTTCATGTGGCCAAGTCTTTCATGCCACAACTCTATTTGCTCATCCATGGACACATTGTTTGAGACTATTCTAGCTTCAAGACAATAGCAATTGTCGCTAGATCTCATACCTTTCAATAAGGTTTGTCCATCGGGCTTTAGGATTGAGCAATCATCTTTACTAAACAAGACGGAATATCCTTCATCACTTAGATGTGAAATGCTTATTAAATTGGCTTTCAAGCCATCAACAAATAAAGTATCGGATAAGGAGGGTGATCCGGGAACGGAAATGGTTCCTTTCCCTACAACTTTCTTTTTGGATCCATCACCAAAAGTGACATATCCTCCTTCCTCCATAACAAGAGTCTCGAAGAAACTCTTGTTTCCCGTCATGTGCCTAGAGCACCCATTATCTAAATACCAAAAATTAGAAGAATTTGCCTTCAAGGCTATTTGAGCAACATGGCAAACATTTTCATTCTTTCTAATCCACCTAGAAACAATCTTAGCTTTCTTAGTGGTCTTTGGTACTTGGGCTCTAGATGTCCTAGGATCATGCATAACAATTTTATCATTCCTAGGAACATGCATCTTGGCTCTATTCTTTCTCTTCTCAATCATGCTTCGTGTTCTACACATTTTAATATATCGAAAGCAATGTGGTCTAATATGACCTTCAAATCCACAAAACTGACATATAGGAGTAAAATAAGGAATCATACCTTGTCCTTGTCTTTGTGGATGAATGGGTTCAATCCATCTTGGTTGTTGAACCGGTCTAGATTGCTTCCTAGCTTGAGGTTGCATGATTGGTCTCTTTCCTTTGTGAGCCACTTGTGGAGGAATGTTGGTTTGAGAGACCCTAGGGGGTTGAGCTTGAGGTTGCCTTCTTGGCCCCATCTTCACTTGAGCATTTGAACATTGTCCTATTTCTAACTTCTTCCTAGGAATTTGCACAAATGAAGTTTCTTCGTTCCTCAAACTCTTGACAAACACGGTCTTGTTAGAGGTTGAGATCTTCTTGCCATCTTCATACCCAAGACCCCTTTTGTCACATGGACTCTTTCCAACACCAAGCATATGGTCAAGCTTCTTGGTGCTAGAATCCATCCTAGTCATAGACTCTCTTACTTCTTCAAGCTCCCTCTTTAGGCTTTCTTCATTCCTCCTAGATAAGACTAACTCCTCACTTAGCTTATCTTCCATCTTTTTGAATTAATCCACTTGTTCACTTAAGTGGTCATTTTGAGATGAAAGCTCAAGATTTTCTTCTCTCAACATCTTGATCTTTCTTGTGCTTTTGATTGCTAAATCATTAAACTCGGCATGGCATTTAGCAAGCACCTTTTTCTCCACAAAACTACTTATGGAGTTAGAAGAGGAATCACTTTCTTCTCCACTTGAGTCATTTTCCTCTTGACTCATTTCCTCTCTCTCACTAGCACTTTTGCTTTTATGAGAGGAGGAAAAAGCTAGGAGGTTAGCCATGAGCTCTTCATCACTTGAAGACTCATCTCCTTCAATGGAGTCATCACTACTACTACTCCATGTGGCGGCCATCACTTTACCTTTCTTCTTGACATTGTGATTAGCACATTCGGGGGCAAAGTGACCTATGCCACCACACTCGAAGCATCGGACCCCTTTCCTTTCGGTCTTCTCTTTCCTAGGCTCAAACTTGTTGTAGGAACCCTTTTTCTTGTAGTTTTGACCTTTGGAACCAAAGTCCTTTTTCCCGAACTTCATGACCCTCTTGAATCTCTTCATAAATAATGCAAGGTCTTCGTCCGAGTCATTCTTCTTTGCCTCCTTTTCATCCTTGGAGGTCTTCGAAGCAATTCCTTTTTGCTTTTTGGGAGGTGTAGAGATAGGACCCTTCCTAGACTCATAAGCTAGAAGTCTCCCAATCACCTCACTCGGCTTCATATCCTTATATCCACTATTTTCTTCTAAAGCCGTTACTTTTGATTCAAACCTATCCGGAAGAGATCTCATAATCTTTTGCTTGATTCTCATATCCGAATATGGATCACCAAGTTGATGACTTTGGTTGACTATGTCCATCAACTTGATCTCGAAGTTGTTGAAGCACTCATTCTCCTCCATCTTAAGCATCTCAAATTGAGTTTGGAGGACTTGAAGCTTAGAGTCCTTCACCTATTCGGTTCCCTCATGTGCAATTTCTAGGATGTCCCAAGCCTCCTTAGCTATCCTAGTATTTTGAATCAATTTGTATTGATTTTCATCCATAGCACATAAGATGGCATGCATCGCCTTCCTATTCCACTTTGAAGCCTCAAACTCTTGCGCGTTCCATTGCGTCTTAGGCTTCAATACTTCTTCTCCTCCACCATCGGGAGTCATCTTGGGTAGATCATATCCGTCTTCCACCGCCATCCATGCACGGTCATGAATTTGGCATATGTAGGATTCCATCTTCCCTTTCCATTGGGAATAGTTCAATCCGGTAAGAAGTGGAGGCCTTGTGCTAGAAGCACATTCGTTGCCACCACCATTTCAACCATTTCCACTCATAGTGTTTATGAATGAATGAAATGAATGCAAATGTATGAATGATCAAAAATCACACAAAATGCAAAACACACCAAAATAAGCAAGGATCACCTATGTATGTCTAGGAACCCGCTCTGATACCAATTGAAACAAATTATAGCACGGTGTGTATAAAACTATCTAGAGGGGGGTGAATAGATTTTAAGCTTATTACCCAATTTTTCGAGATTAGTCAAAATTACGAAATTACCCCTAAATAGATAAAGCAATAAATCAAGCATAAAATGCGGAAATTAAATAACACTTTGTAAGGATTCCCATTAATAGATTGGCTTATTTCGTGGTCAAACCACATGTTGGGATTTGGTTGTAAGGGTAGTCTAGGTGATTAAGGTTGAAGATCAAAGACCCTTTCCAAGACCTCAAGAGGACAAGCACCAAAGGTATATCTTGTGCTTACTTTGGCTTGAAGAGATATAGTTGCACACACACACAACATGCATAACTCTTATTCTTGAATGTTGTGTTTATAATTTGTGTGCATTGTGCTTTATTGTTTATTCAATGTCTCTTCTTGCATTAAATTGATTGCATCTTGTTTTATGAAATGCCATGACATGATAGGCATTAGGATGCATTCAATACCCACACTTGCACTTCATGTATGTTAGCTTTTAGTGTGGTGTAATTCGTTTCCCGAAGGATGTTCGGAAACGTCCGCGCGTGCACGTTGATGTGCTTTGTTTTGCGCGATGATCGCCGGTGGAGATGCCTTTGGCTTCTCCTTGGTTTCACCATTTTTGGTGAAACGGCGGTTACGTTCGGTGGCCTGGCCGCCGTTCGAAACCGCCGAATGAGACCTGATTGAAATATATCTCTCGGGTCCAAAACGGCGGTTGGGATCGGCGGTTTCTAAACCGCCGAACGAAGTCGCCGAAGTTCCCCTGTTCCGCTCGGGAGCCATTCGGCGGTTCAATTCGGCGGCCTGGCCGCCGATTGAAACCGTCGATCGGTGCGTTTCAAGGGCAAAATTGTATTTTCACCTGCCCTGTTTTTGGTCTCTATAAATACATCCTTATCTCTAGTTCAGAATACAAGTCTTGCATCCCAAGAACCCTAGAGAGATATTTAGAGAGACTTGAGAGAAAAAATCTTAAAGATCACATCTTTAATTCTCTAAACCCATTCCCACATGCACAAATCATCATCTAGGTATCATCTAGGTTCATCTAGCATATGCTGTGTGATGTATTGATAACTAGGTTGACAGATTGTTTTTTAATCAACTAGTTAATCCTTTGAATGTTTGTGGGTTTTATGTGATAGCTTTGTATCTAGGATTGGTTATCCTTGATTATAGCTATGCCATGTCATATGCCATGTCATATAGCTATATGTGATATCTAGGATTGATTATATTGTCATCTTATAATCCTAGGTAAGCATTTAGAGTACCCTAGCTCTTATTGCATTAATTGAATATTCATAAATATTCACATAGGGTTGTGCATCTCTTTTGAGAGATTGAAGTCTTGGTCTAGGGTTGCTATTACAGGCCCGCTGAGTAGTAGTGGTGGGTTACAGACCGGGATTAGGCTGTAAACATCATTACAAGTAGTGACTTCGAGGATCAAGCAAATTGGAATAGGGTTGCTAATAAAGGCCCGCTGGGTAGAAGTGAGGGGTTACAGACCGGAGTGTTAGACGAGGTCTACATAGGTTGTAAACTTCATTTCAATTAGTGATTTCGAGTTCCGAGTGTGGCGCACTATACAACCCGTGGTTTTTCCCAGTGGTTGGGTTTTCCACGTAAACATCAAGTGTCATTTATTATTTCCGCATCTTATTACACTTGTATGTATTGTTGACTTGCTAGGGGTATTTTCGTAAAATTGACATGCACGCGAAAATTGGGTAATAATTAGATAAAATCTATTCACCCCCCCTCTAGCTTTATATATTATACACACCTCGAGTATTTAATTACTTTCACACTTGATTTTTACATGGAAACCCTCACGGGAAAAACCACGGGCTAGTAAGTAAGCCACACTCGAACCTCGAACCTCGAATCCACTAAATGTGTAAAACGATTACAACCTAATCCTGGAAGTAATCACACACCTACCTAATCCCGGTATGAGTGAACCTAGTCCGATTGCTTGCGAATTAAGCAACCTAATCCCGGTCACAACACAAGACTTAATTCTCTAAAAAGAGATTAACACCCTAAGTGAATATATGAATATTCAAATGCAACATATATAGAGCAATGGAAACCCTATATGCTTATCTAAGTTGATGAATTTGTAATTAAAAACAATCCTAGATATTAAAGCTAAATGACATGTCAATTAGCTTAGATAATCATAGATTATAGAAACCTAGATATCTATCATAAAAACAACACTCAATCAAATCAACACAACAATCTCTATCTTGAATATTAGAATATAATCTAAGAACAATCAAGTAACAAAAGTGATGCCATAATAAATTAAACACTAATTATGTATGATAATAGTGAAAAACTTACCAAAGCAAGTGTGATGATGAAAGACCCATGCAAGCAAGTATCCTAGATATGCTAGAGAATGCTAGATGAACTTTGATGCAAATGGATTTTGGTTTGAGTGTTTAATTAGCAAACTTGATTGCTTTCTCTCTTAAAAATCTCTCTTTTGAAAGTAGGGTTCTTGATGATTAAAGAGTCACATTCAGAACAAGAGAAAGTGATGTATTTATAGGCATGAAAAACAGAGCATGTGAAAAGACAAGTTTGCCCCTGAAACGCACCGATCGGCGGTTTCAATCGGCGGCCAGGCCCTCGATCATAACCGCCGAATTGGCCCGAGAGGAACAGGGGACCAACGGCGGTTTCATTCGGCGGTTTCGTGACCGCCGATCTAACTGCCGAATCAAACCTGAGATTAATCAGGTATGAAACGGCGGTTTCATTCGGCGGTTTCATGACCGCCGATTCAACCGCCGAATTAGGCCGAGAGATAAAATCAATCAGGTCTTGAACGGCGGTCTTGACCGCCGATCATAACCGCAGAATTGCTCCATACACTACTGGAAGCAAACGGCGGTTTCATTCGGCGGTCAGGCCGCCGATCATAACCGCCGATCACCAACAAAGGTGAAAACCAAGGAGAAGCCAAGGGTATTCTCCGTAGGCGGTCCTCGCTCTAAACCAAGCACATTCTAGTGCATGCGCGGACGTTTCCGAAAACTATCGGGAAATGAATTACAAGACAACAAGACACAATTACACACAACAAAATTTAACAAATAAGTGCAAGTGTGAAATGTGACAAGTGAAGAGAATGCACACATATGCAATGTATGTTAAGTGTGTGTGTGTGCAACTAATCTCTTTAAAGAAAAGTAAGCACATAGAAATTTACCTTCGGTGCTTATCAAGACGAGGTATTCAAAAGGGGTTGAGCAATAACACCGATACCTAGGCTACCCTTACAAAGAACCCCCAACATGTGGTTTGTCCACGAAAAGAGCCAATCAATAAATGGGAACCAAACAGTAGGGAACACGATAGCATTGAGCGAATGCTACAAGCCTTTAAACCTCTAGGTGTCCCTAGAGGAGGAGTTTCGTCTCCTGAGGGTTTACAGCTATGACACCCACAAACATATCCTGTGAAAACTTGTCATCCAAAATACGACGATATGCGCCCATGTTGAGACAATGCATGCAAAAGCCAATAAGTAAAGACTAATATTTAGTCACAAATCCGAAATCGTTGCTCAATTTTTAGTGAAAAGCCCAAGCTCAAAACATTCTAACTTCCAGGACACATTGTCAAATGCCATAGATATAATTCGCCTCGACTCTAATTTTCACAAGATATCTCTCATTAATTCTCACAGAACCTAGGCAAAAACACTCATCAAACATATGCGATTGGAAGTTATGCACAAGAAAAATTCTAATTATTATCGCATATAGATATACCATTGAAAGAACACTTGATATGAAAGCAAAAGATCTTATGAAAAGAATCAAACATTATGAACAAGATAGTCACATGTCATAATTCTACTATCATAGCAAAGATAACCAGCAGATCAAATAGACTTCATACAGGTTGTAATGGGGCCATTGGGTGAAGGTTAAGAAAGAATGGAAAAATGGAATTCAAAAACCTAGGATCATACCATGAGAATCTTCTATTACCTTTTTGGCTTAGCACAAGTCTCGTGGTCTCCTTTTCAAATGGAATGACACCACTTATTGTTTAATTCCTCAGAATTCTTCTTTCTCGCTTTGTCAACTCCTTTTGAGTATATTCAAACTTTGTAATCTTCATTGACTTTATTGCACCCTTTACATTCTATTCTCTGATTCTATCAACACACCATTCATTGTGGGGGGTTTTTTTTTTTTTTGAATCAGAGATTACAATTATTGAATTACCTTTAGCTTCAAAACTTTTGGATTGAATGCAGCTCTTCATTTCCTTAACTTTAGCAACAATTTATGCACACAATCACGTGCAAAACTAGTACATCCTCTTCACTCTCTCAAAGTATGATTCCAAGCTATAAGGAATGGCTATATCATTGACTTATTTAGGTTACAATTAATGTGGTGAAGAAAGAAAAAGGCTATCAGTGTTTGGCTTCAAACAGGGCTATAGAGCACACATATACATGTAGGAAATATTTAAGGACTTTTAAGTGGCTCAAGCACACATAGTCTATCATCACTTCTACTAGTTCGTCTTACTTAAGAACAAAATTTAACATGCGAAATCTTTTATGATGAAAGTTCTATAATGCTCGATGTACAACCTATAGAGATCGAATCTAATGATAAGAACCTATTGAGTGTTTAAAGAGTAGAAACAATAGGACCCTCATAGTATGTGATTTATGTATGCTTTTTGGTTTAGTGAACTCACAAGGGTAGTCTCCACTATTAATCATGGCAATTCAACTCAGTATCCTATCCATTATTATATCAAGAGCATGTCATAAGTTTTGAAAATGCAATGCAGTACCCTAAATGGCAAGATGTTAGTGTAAACCCATTGATTAATGCATATCATCTCTAAGGCACACACCGAAGTATCTCGTCTTGGAAGACACAAGAACGACAGACTCTATAAATAAAACAACAAAAAAATGACTCAAAAACAAACTATCACACCCCCAAACCTAAATCCAACATTGTCCTCAACGTATGAAATTGAAGGATAAAGACAAGGCAGAGCAATAATGACACAAAATAAAACAGCAAAATCAACAATAATAAACTAAATCCACAAAGTAAACTCTAAGTATCACAATCTTAAAAGCTAAAAAGGAAAAGAAAAATAAAAGTGAAAAAAAAAACATATCATGCTGTAGACTCAGGTCCGTCTACAGTGTCTCTAGCAGCCATCATCACGCTGCTGGCTCGAGCCAGGCTCAAATCTGTCACCTTTTAGAGGCGTAGTGAAGAAAACTCCATGTTGTTACTAAGCTGCAGTCTCTGGATCAGCAGCACCATAACTTGAAACATTAAGAGAATGAGAGGGGTCAAATGGCTGAGCCGGGCGAACTGTGGCCCAATGGATCTCATCAATCGAAATCTGCATGGTGTCTAAGCGTGTGATCATCTCACTCCTCAGGCCTACTACCCTTGTATCTATGTAGCCCCTCATCGTGGATAGCATGTACTCTACCCACTCCAACCTTTGCTGTGACGGCACGGCTCCTAAATCTGAGGAATCTCCGGTAGCATAATCACCACCTCCCTGCCGAGATCTGCTGTGTAAGGATTCCCATTAAATTGATTGGCTTATTTCGTGGTCAAACCACATGTTGGGGTTTGGTTGTAAGGGTAGTCTAGGTGATTAAGGTTGAAGATCAAAGACCCTTTCCAAGACCTCAAGAGGACAAGCACCAAAGGTATATCTTGTGCTTACTTTGGCTTGAAGAGATATAGTTGCACACACACACAACATGCATAACTCTTATTCTTGAATGTTGTGTTTATATTTTGTGTGCATTATGCTTTATTGTTTATTCAATGTCTCTTCTTGCATTAAATTGATTGCATCTTGTTTTATGAAATGCCATGACATGATAGGTATTAGGATGCATTCAATACCCACACTTGCACTTCATGTATGTTAGCTTTTAGTGTAGTGTAATTAGTTTCCCGAAGGATGTTCGGAAACGTCCGCACGTGCACGTTGATGTGCTTTGTTTTGCACGATGATCGCCGGTGGAGATGCCTTTGGCTTCTCCTTGGTTTCACCATTTTTTGGTGAAACGGTGGTTACGTTCGGCGGCCTGACCGCCGTTCGAAACCGCCGAATGAGACCTGATTGAAATATATCTCTCGGGTCCAAAACGGCGGTTGGGATTGACGGTTTATAAACCGCCGAACGAAGTCGCCGAAGTTCCCCTGTTCCGCTCGGGAGCCATTCGGCGGTTCAATTCGGCGGCCTGGCCGCCGATTGAAACCGCCGATCGGTGCGTTTCAAGGGCAAAATTGTATTTTCACCTGCCCTGTTTTTGGTCTCTATAAATACATCCTTATCTCTGGTTCAGAATACAAGTCTTGCATCCCAAGAACCCTAGAGAGATATTTAGAGAGACTTGAGAGAAAAAGCTTAAAGATCACATCTTTAATTCTCTAAACCCATTCCCACATGCACTAATCATCATCTGGCATCATCTAGGTTCATCTAGTATATACTAATGCATGGGTCTTCTTCAACACACATGGTATGATTTGTTGAACACTTTTATCTTACATAATTAGTGTTTCTACTTATCAATTTTATCTCATATTTTACTTATATGTGTTTAGATTAATTTCTACATATAAGATTGAGATTATGTGTTGATTGGGTTATTATTTGATAGCTAGGCTTTAATGTTCATATGCCATCTAGCTAATTGATCTCATTTGTTGATTGAGATTATTTTTCATAGCTTATTTGATTAGGTCATTATTGCCTAAATGCTATGCCATGAACATTCTTGTGTGATGTATTGATAACTAGGTTGATAGATTGTTTTTTTAATCAACTAGTTAATCCTTTGAATGTTTGTGGGTTTTATATGATAGCTTTGTATCTAGGATTGGTTATCCTTTACTTAGCTAAAGTTATATGCCATGACATATAGCTATATGTGATATCTATGATTGATTATATTGTCATCTTATAAACCTAGGTAAGCATTTAGAGTACCCTAGCTCTTATTGCATTAATTGAATATTCATAAATATTCACATAGGGTTGTGCATCTCTTTTGAGAGATTGAAGTCTTGGTCTAGGGTTGCTATTACAGGCCCGCTGGGTAGTAGTGGTGGGTTACAGACCGGGATTAGGCTATAAACATCATTACAAGTAGTGACTTCGAGGATCAAGCAAATTGGAATAGGGTTGCTAATAAAGGCCCGCTGGGTAGAAGTGAGGGGTTACAGACCGAAGTGTTTGACGAGGTCTACATAGGTTGTAAACTTCATTTCAATTAGTGATTTCGAGTTCCGAGTGTGGCGCCCTATACAGCCCGTGGTTTTTCCCAGTGGTTGGGTTTTCCACATAAACATCAAGTGTCATTTATTATTTCCGCATCTTATTACACTTGTATGTATTGTTGACTTGCTAGGGGTATTTTCGTAAAATTGATATGCTCGCGAAAATTGGGTAATAATTAGATAAAATCTATTCACCCCCCCCCCCCCCCTCTAGCTTTATATTATACACACCGAGTATTTGTTTCATGCTGGTTTGGGTCCGCCATGTTTTCATCTTCATCATCGTCCTGACTAGCCTGATGCCTTTTGTGCGCAGGGTACTCACCAATTGTGGGCAGGTTACGTTTTCTCGCTAGTTGGTTTCACGTCACCAAATACAATGGAGTGTCCGGCTCATATTTCTTATCATTCGGACTATCGACCACCAACCCCACAATGGCACACATCGCAGTAATCAAACAAGGGAAGATCGCATTTGAATTGTCATTTTGCTTCCCACATCCACGGATTTCCTTCCAAATAAACTTTGTGACATTTATGTACCAACCTTTCCTGATAGAGTATAATAGATGAGATGCCTCCATAAATATCTCTGATCCATGATTGGTCGGTTTCAATGAGGCTGCAATGAATAAGTACCAGAATTCCATGTCCATATGCACATCCTTTCTCAGCAGATTGTTCCCATTCCATCCAGCGGTACCCAACATGCGAAGCTCACGACCCATGTCAATTTTACTCGAGAACGCTGAAGGTTCTTCCTCAACCGGAGGTAGCTCATAGTATTCCTGTATCTTTTCCTTTGAAATCACCACAAGCACTCCCCTAACCATAACCACCTTGTGGGCAGTGAATTGTTCTTGCACCATATTTGCATAGAATTCCCGGGTTAGGGCGTAGTTAGCTAACGGAGGTTGTTTCACATATCTAGTCCAAACTCTTTCCTCCACTACCTCTGGAATACCAGCCTGACCTAACTCATCTAATGGCATCCCCTGCTCTACAATCACACTTCTCCTCTCCTTCAACCTTTTCTTGTAGTCAGGATGCCCAATGAAAGTTTATTCAACGAGCCATTTGTCTCTTCTTCTGCTAGAATCCGAAGGAGCATGGCCTCCGCGGATAGTTATCCTTGCCATATATGAATAATACACAAGCAAACAACACAAGTTATAATTCATAATTGGGATAATAATGCACACAAAAATTTTGGCAGCACTCCGGCAGTACAAACGTCAAACCATGTGCCTTATTTGCACAAATTTCCTCCCCATTCGTTCAACACCACAACACACAATACATAGCATAACAATTTTAAGCAATATCAACACAAATTCCAATTTAATTGCTAGAAACTATGTTCTTTGAAAATTGATAGCACAAACTCACTCCACACTATTGCCTACACCATATACAATCATTCAAGAACACATGCAATGGATAAATTTGTCCCAAATCCTAAATCCCAAAATTCGGCCATAAACCCCAAATAATTCAATTGAAGAAATATATGGGAGAAAAGGGATGGGAACATACAATTATTGGCAACAAACAACAACAAATCAAAATAGAATAAGAGTTAAGAGCTTACCTTATTGATAAAAGTGATCAGTTGTGAAGAAGGAAGAAGATGGAAGAAAAGAAATTTGAAAGAGGGAAGAAAGTGACAAGTCGTGAAAGAGACAAACCCTATAAATAAAGCACGACCGCTGTCACTACCACTCTGAAAGCAAGAGCGGTTGCCACAGCGGTTAACCCTCATTGGTTGGTTCCTCGTGAGTGTAAAATGCACCGTTTCACTTAAGGACCGCTGTGGCATTCACAGCGATCATGGGAGTGCTCATGGGAGCGGATCAATCAGGTCTTACTGCTCTCACTACCGCTGTGAATTACTGCAGCGGTAATCACAGCGGTTTCATTCACAGAGCTTACCGTTGTCATAAGCGCTCTGGCTTTGATAGCGGCCATCAGAGTGTTCATAGACCTGACGTTTTTTTTTTTTTTTTTAAACACCCCCAAACCTGAATTTAAGTAAGGGGGACACTAAATTATGACACGACAAAAATAAAGGGAAAAGAGGGTTGCCTCCCATCAAGTGCTTTATTTAATGTCTAGGTAAGATGCATAGGAGCCTTATGGCTCATTGAAACAGAAGAAACCAGTGTCTCGTATTTCGGATGCACACAAGTATGGCTTGAGTCTATGGCCATTTACCTTGAATTTACCAACTTCACAAAGACTTTCAATTTCCACAGCTCCATGCGGAAAAACTTGAGTTACCCTATAGGGGCTAGTCCACCTTGATTTCAACTTCCCTGAAAATAACCTCAACCGCGAATGATACAGTAGGACTAGCATCCTTGGATGAAACTCCTTAAGAAGGATTTTGTTGTCATGTAATTTCTTATTCCTCTCATTGTATATCTTCGCGTTTTCATAGGCATTATTCCATAGCTCCTCAAGCTCACTCATTTGCAACCTTCTTTCATTTCCCACCTTATCTAAGTTGAAATTCAGCTTCTTTAGAGCTCAGTAGGCGTTGTGTTCCAACTCTACTGGTAGATGACATGCTTTACCAAAGACTATCCTATAAGGGCTCATACCAATTGGGGTTTTGTAGGCCGTTCTGTATGCCCACAATGCATCATTAAGCTTGATTGACCAATCCTTTCGATTTGATTGCACGGTCTTCTCTAGTATCTGCTTAATCTGCCTGTTGCTCACTTCAACTTGCCCTGAAGTCTAAGGATGGTACGGGGTTGCCACTTTGTGCTTGACACTGTACTTCTTCATTAACGAGGCAACGACCTTGTTGCAAAAATGGCTTCCACCATCACTTATGATTGCATGAGGTGTCCCGAATCTGGTGAATATGTTCTCCTTGACAAACTTCACCACCACCTGACTATCATTCGTCTTGATTGCAATTGCTTCGATCCACTTTGAGACATAATCCACAGCAACCAAGATGTACGTGAACCCGTGTGAGGATGGGAAGGGTCCCATAAAATCTATTCCCCACACATCAAATATCTCCACAACCAACTGGCTTGAAAGAGGCATCTCATCTCTTTTACCAATGTTCCCTGTTCTCCGACACTTGTCACAAGAAATACAAAAGGTATAAGCATCCTTAAATAAAGAGGTCTAGAAGAAATCTGATTGGAGAACTTTCAGAGCAGTCTTCTTAGCACTAAAGTGCCCTCCACAACTAAGGTTGTGGCAGAATTTTAGCACATCTTGCTGCTCTTCTTCAGGGACGCATCTTCGAATGATCTGATAAGCGCCATATTTGAACAGGTATGGCTCGTCCTAAAAGTATTGCCTAGTGATGGAGACGAATCGTCTTTTTGCTTGCGAGTTCAGATTAGCTGGTATGATTCGATTTGCAAGGTAATTCATGATGTCCGCATACCATTGATCATTGACTCTTACAACCATCAGCTGTTCATCTGGAAAATTCTCATTGATTGGCACAAGCTTGGTGTTTCCTTCCATGTTCTCATCTTCCACTAATCGAGAAAGGTGATCGGCTACCACATTCTCGCTGCCTTTCTTATCCCTGATTTCCAAATCAAATTCTTGCAATAAAAGGATCCACCGGAGTAATCTCGGTTTCGCTTCCTTCTTTGTTAGTAAATATTTCAAAGCAGCATGATCAAAATAAATGATGACCTTGGATCCAATTAGATATTGACGAAATTTTTCCAAGGCACTAACAACAGCAAGCAATTCTTTTTCAATAGTGGAGTAATTCAATTATGCATCATTCAAAGTGCGACTAGTGTAGTAAATAACATGTGGAACTTTATCTACTCGCTGTCCTAAAACAGCACCTACAGCGTAGTCTGATGCATCACACATTAATTCAAATGGAAGAGACCAATCATGAGGCATGATTACAGGAGTAGATGTCAGTTTATCCTTCAAAGATTCAAAAGCACACAAACATTCATTATTGAAAACAAATGTAGACTCATTGGTCAAGATGTTACATAGGGGACAACTAATTTTTGAAAAATCTTTTATAAAGCACCTGTAAAAACCTGTATGACCAAGAAAGCTTCTCACACCCTTCATCGAAGTGGGAGGTGGAAGTTTAGCAATTACTTCAATTTTAGCCCTATCTACTTCTATGCCTTTATCAGATATCACATGTCCTAGCATTATTCCAGATTTCACCATAAAGTGGCTTTTCCCCCAACTAAGAGTTAAATTGGTCTAAGTGCATCTTTTTTAAAACACTAATTAAGTTATCAAGGCAGTGGTCAAAAGAATTACCAAAAACAAAAAAAATCATCCATAAATACCTCAATATACCGCTCTAGCATGTCGGAGAAAATTGACATCATGCATCTTTGAAAGGTGGCAGGGGCGTTGCACAGCCCAAAAGGCATTCTTCAGTAAGCAAAGGTTCTGAAGGGGCATGTGAACGTCGTCTTCTCTTGGCTCTCTAGAGCTATGGCAATTTGATTGTATCCTAAAAACCCATCCATGAAGCAATAATAAGCATGTCTCGTCAAACGCTCGAGCATCTGATCAATGAACGGCAAAGGAAAGTGATCATTTTTAGTTACTGTGTTGAGCTTGCGGTAATCTATGCACACTCTCCATCCCATTGTCTTCCTTGTAGGAATCAACTCATTGTTCTCATTAGCTACCACCATGATCCCAGACTTCTTTGGCACAACATGGACCGGACTCACCCATTTACTGTCAGATATAGGGTATATGATACCCACCTTAAGTAGCTTTAGGACCTCTTCCTTCATGACCTCTTTCAAGTTCGGGTTAAGTCTTCGTTGAGCCTCTCTAGACGGCTTCATACCTTCTTCTAAAATAATATGGTGCATACAAATGGCAGGGCTTATTCCTTTAATATCCGCTATGGTCCATCCAATATCGGCATTATGTTCTTGGAGTACCTTCAACAGTCTCTTTTTTTTTTCTACCTCTAGGTCAGAGGCTATAATCACTAGGAGAGTGTCATTCACCCCTAAGAAGGCATATTTGAGTTTAGACAGAAGTTGTTTGAGCTCTAGTGCATGGGGAGAACTCATAGATGGGATTAACGACTTGTTGATCTCATCTTTTATTTCAGCACTTACTTCCTCAATATCAGAATCTTCTTTTGAAACTCCTACCTATTGAATTTCTTCATCATTTTTAAATATATCACAAACCCAATCTAGTAGTTCTTCAGATATTTCTTCTGACAATTCATCTTGCACTGCCGAATTCACCACTTCAATTGAACTACACTCAACTAAGTAACAATCATCGGCTGCTTTAGGGAACTTAAGAGACTCAAAGACTTTAAACTCTACCGTTTCATCTAACACAGTCATCGTTAGCTTTCCATTCTGGACATCTATAAAAGTCTTTGCAGTTACCATAAAAGGTCTACTCAAAAGAATAGGTTTGTAATTTCTATCTTTAAATCCTTCATCCATGTCTAGTACAACAAAATCAGCAGGAATGATGAGATTATCTAACTGCACCAACACATCTTCAACATAAACCCTAGGGTATCTAACGAAACCATCGGCCAACAAAAGTGACATGGTTATCTTCTTCAGGTCATTCAATCCCAGTTGCTCATAGATAGTGAAAGGCATTAAATTAATACTGGCTTCCAAATCTAACATGGCTCTCTCTAAAATTGTACCTCCAATAGTGATGTTAATGCAAAAACTACCTGGATCTTGTAATTTTGGCGGCAACGACTTTTGAAGGACTGCATTAGCACTTCCGGTCATGAATTCTTGATGATTCTCCACAAATCTTATTTTGTAGGTATGAAGACTCTTGAAAAACTTGGCATATGCTGGCATCTTCTGAATC
The DNA here is from genome assembly GCA_008009225.1 of Acer yangbiense. Taxonomy (NCBI): domain Eukaryota; kingdom Viridiplantae; phylum Streptophyta; class Magnoliopsida; order Sapindales; family Sapindaceae; genus Acer; species Acer yangbiense. Next base: position 12,028,277 of record CM017767.1, read on the forward strand.
ATCTCCAGTAAGGGCAAGTTGACATTGACTTTTGAGAGAATATCGTATATGTCTTTGTATGATTTTTCCAACTTGCTCTTTTGCAGTCTTCCTGGGAATGAACTGGAGGAACATATGGATTGGGTGACTTGTGTAGGAGTGGTGAAACTTTGGATTTTTCCACCACTATCTCTTCCTCCTGGAGTATGATGTTATCTTTTGAAGGACATAAAACGGTAGCAGATTTATCAGAAAGTTCAGCAGGTCTATCATCAGTTAGTATCTTACCATTCTGAAGAATTATCATAGCCTTTGCTTGCTCAGTGTAACTTGGAAATTTTCCATGTTCCATCCTTTGATGAGTCTCGGCTAATTTCCCAACTTGAGTGTCTGTCTTCTTCAATGAAGCATGAAGATTCTGAAATTGTACCTCATTACGTTGGTTCATTTGCTGCATTTGTTGGTTTTGTTGATCCATTCGTTGCTCCAATCATAGGAACATATCTTCTAGTGATGGCTTTTTGGGTTGGGATTCAGAATTTTGTTGAGCACCGGTGTTAATCTGCCTTTGATTGCTATTGTTGTTGTTGCCCCATTGGTTTCCAATGCCTTGATTATTTTTCCCCATTGGTTTCCAGAACTCTGATTGTTGTTGGACCATAAAAAATTGGGATGATTTCTCCAACCTGGATTGTAAGTGTTGGAATATGGATCATTCCGTGGTCTGGAATTATAGTTGTTCATGGCTTGAACTTCTTCTTCTTCTTCTTCTTCTTCTTCTTCTCTAGGTCCAGGACCTCTTACTTGGTGTTCACCCATAAATGTTTTTTGTTTCAATTGTCCTATATCAGTAGCAAGAGCATCCATCTTTTTCATCATTTGCGTTATCTAAATAGAGCTTTTTGTGTTAGCATCTATGGTATAAAGTCCATTCTTCCTCCTGGAATTTTTGTAACGAGAGTTCTGGGCCAACTTTTCAAAGATAGCGTATACCTCCTCAGGTTGTTTGTCATACATGAATCCTCCACAAGCGTTGTTCACTAAAAGACTTGACACTTTAGTCAGACCATCATAAAACCACTAACATAGCTAATTAGTAAGAAATCCGTGCTGAGGACAATCCTTGGTATATTTCTTGAAATGCTCCCATGCCTTATAAAAAGTCTCATTGTTGAAAGAAACTTGAGATTTTTGCTCGGATTTCACTGGTTTTCTGAGGTGCATAATATTGATCAGTAAACTTTTCCCTTACTTCATCCCAGGTTCTTAAGGATGCTGGAGGCAATGTCAACAGCCATGTGTTCGCCTCATCTTTTAATGCGTGTGGGATGCACCTCATGCACAACTGGTCTTCTGTAATCCTATGGTTAGGTAAGGACTGTACTGCTGCGTAAAACTCTCTCAAGAACAAATGCACATCTTCATCTGGTAGACCGCGGAAAATAGGCAGCTGGTTGTAGTGGCTACTTCTCAGTTCATAATTCCTTGCTACAGGTTCTAGCATAATGCATAAGGGATAGTTGCTCACAACCGGCCTACTGTAATCCTTCATAGTTCTGATGGGCTCTAGTTCTGGCTCATTAACCAAATTTAGAATAAAGTTAGGAATGGGATCAGGACCCTGATTGAGTCTTTCTTGATTCTGATGTTGCTCGCCTTCCATTGTTTGATTTATGATGTGATCAATGTTATTGTTCAAAGGTAACAATTCTCCCTGCTGAGATCTTCTACCTTGCATCTGCTGTCAACACCTGAAACAAGAAAAGACAACTCACAAGTAAACTACGAAAAAGAAAAAGAAAAAATATAAAAAGCTAAAAATTAATGACTCGACTACCTAAATTAGATTAAACCTATTAACTACAACTAAAACTAGAAATAACCAATAAATTCACTAGTTCACCAGCAGCGGCGCCAAAAACTTGATGGATAAAAATCGTGTTATAAAAACCTAACTCACAAGTGCACGAATTGTGAGATAAGTACAGCGACAAGTAGGGATCGTTCCCATGAGGAAAAGTGATTTACCGATTAAAAACTAATTCTAATTTAAGTTAAGCAAGTAATAGTACCCAAGAGGTTTTGATTGATTGATTGATTGATTGATTGATTGATTAAAACTAAATTAAACTAAGAAAGCAGTTCAAGAATATGTGAATGTGATCAAGAGGTAAGAGGACTAGGTCATCAATGTTCCCCAACTACGTTTACTCAATGCTTCGAATTGACTTTGATAAAAGATGTTAACCAAGTTAAGGGTTCATTCTTAAATTAAGTATGCGGTCTTGAATTAATTGCACAGCGTTGTGGTCTTGACAGCGCAAGTCCGGAGCGGCCTTGACAGCGGTCATCCTCTGATATTGTGGCGCTGTGACGACCGCTACAGAAATACAGAGTGGTTATGAGGGTGGTTACCTCTGATATTGGAACGCTCTTGGAACCGCTGTAATAATTCACAGCGGCTTTGACAGTGCAAAGCTGCTATTTACAGAAAAGCCCCTCAACTTGCATAAATTGCCCTTTTCTTCGGAATTTCTCCAAACATAACATTTAGATCCAAAAACCTGAAAAATGCTCAAACACACAAATTAGATCCCTAAAAAGACTCGAGAATTAAGCAATTGACTAGAGTAATAGGGATCAAAAACATATACAATAAATGACCGATCAGGTACTGTTGCTGATGCTATATCCGGATCCAAATTGCCTGTATCAAGCCCCTCTTCCCACCCTGGTTTTAGCACATCCGACTATGGGTGAGATGATGGCAAGGGCTGCCAAGGCTCGGGGTTAACCCGTCGAAGTCCAAAGGTAGGCTCCCAGTGTTGCTGCTACCAAGTCTCCTTCAGTAGTTTCTCCACCTCATCCTCCTCCTCCTCCTCCTCCTCTTCCTCTAACCATATCTGCCAAGCGCCCAGTCGGGGTAGAGAAAGAGAAAAGTGCTGCTACTGTGGCCACTCCTCCTGCTAATCTTCCTTCCGAATCGGGATCATGGGATTATAGCCAAAAGGAGATAATATCCCGGTTCATTGCTGCCTGTCCCGGGGGAGACCTGTAACCTATGGCATCCTTGCCTTCTGACATCCTAGTCACCAAAGGAGCTTCTATGTTTACTGAAGTATAATCCTTGATCTTCTAGTTTGCTTGGTATAACCTTTTAGAAGATATTTATTATTTTCTTCTCTTTGTAAGGTTTCAAATTTGCTTTGGCCGTGGGGCAGCAGGTAACAGCTCTGAAGGAGGCTAATCTCGTAATCTGCGCTGAACTGAAGGAGGCCAAGGATGATCTAGCCCGAGCTGAGTAGAGTGTAAGCTCCTTGATCCAATCTGCAACTGACTCTAAGACTGGTAGGCTGGAGGCCTTGGTGGAGTTAAAGCGGATGAAGCGTGCCTTGGACACAGAAACAGTCAGGTCGGTATGCCACCGTGCAGAGAGAGAAAGTGTGAAGGCGAAGAAGACCCTGCTCCTGGATGAGAACTGGCTTTTATGGTATTTAGTGAGTGTTTTGGATGCTGGGGTGGACTCCTCTTTCGTGGATGGGTCTTCACCGCCTCCTATAAGGTCGTCAAGGCCCTTCTTCCTCCCTTTGACCTGCAGGCTGCCTTCAATTGGGACCGGAACCGGGATCAGATTATGGCCAATACTGCTTAATTTCCAAATGCTGATCCAGACCAGACGGGTCCTTCCTAAGCATCTACCATCCCGGATCCCCCTCTACATTAGGGATCTGATCTGCCTGCTACTGACCCGATAGAAACAATTGAGAAGAGGGTCCAAGATCCTCCTGCTACTTAAGATAATCAAGTGCAGGATTCTATACATCCTACAGAGGTTGTACCAGTGGAGGAGGCAGATGCTTCTACTGAAGACGAAGTACCAGGAATTGGAGAGGTCTAGGCTAATGTAGGAGCCGAGGTTGTTAGAGAAACAGATGCAGCCAGCCAGAGCAAAGAGGCAGATGAGAAAGGGGATGCATGACCTGTTATTTTTTCTCATTTCATTCATATTATATATATATATATATATATATATATATATATATACATACTATTTTGTAGCTCGAAAAAGGGGGTTGGGCACCCTATTTGACCAATAGAAAATTTCTCTCTATTGGACAAATTTACTATCGTGCTTATTCATACATAACCTAGTAGGACCTGACACTTGCATGCTTGTTCACAACCCAACTAAGACTTGTTGGAGATGTCAGTACTTGGTACCTTCATATTTGTCCATTTGGCCTTGGAGGAACCTAGACTTAAACTATCTCTGAAAACAGCTTGGAGGATAATCCCCTTGTAAGATTTGGTAAAAATTTTGCAAGTAATTTTGACCAAGTATGGATTGATCTTGGTAAGAGCAAATCGATCCTAGTAGGAGGCCAAGGTTTCTTAGTTATTCTAATCAAGACACTGTAAGTCAAGATACTTGATACTCCCTGCATAGGGGATCCCGGTGTTGAACCAATCCTGATAGGCAACCTAGGTTACTTTTATCATTAGAGTTTTTCATATGTATGTATGGTGAAGTAAGGTACCAGGTATCCTGATAAGGTTCTGTCCTGGTAGGCAACCAATGCCACTTTAGCACCAGCTTTTCCTAGAGAGAGGTATTCCCCGTCCAAGGCTTTAAGAGGTATGTATAGGCTATCCTAGTCTTGAGGATGTGGTGGGCGACTAGGGCCACGAATCAGGATCCTTAGTCTGGTAGGCGACTATGCCACTTAGGCATTTATGCACCAGATCCTTCTTGGATAAGGGAATACCCTGACTAGGGTAGTAGAAGTGCCATATGGATCTTCCCGGTCCACACCCGCCCATCCCCTTCTGTCTCTTCTACAATCATATCCAGTATCTCTCCTTCTTCCAGGACGTAGTGATCCTATTCTAGTACCTTTCGGCTTGGTTCACCGGTTACATGGCACACTGCTTGGCTAGAGCGGTAGGGTTGGTGGATACTGCATAACAGCTGCGGGCTGCTTGTTGATCCCCCCGGACTTCTCCTACCTCGGTTCCTACCGGGAATTTTAGGACATTATGATAAATGGACATCACACCCCTAATTCCTGACATGAAGGGCCTTCATAGGATTGCATTGTAGGCGGACGGGGTATCAACCACCACGACGTCTGTCATGATGTTTTGCTGGAGAGGTGTTTCCCCAATTATTACTGGTAGGATCCTGGATCCAATCGGCATAAGGGAGTCCCCAGTGAACCTATACAAAGGCGTTGTACAGCTGTTATAGAATGAATTATTTAGGTTGAGATTTTCTAGTGCTCCTTTAAACAGAATATCAACGCTGCTTCCGGTGTCTATCAGGATGCGGTGAACTTGGCAATTAGCTATATGTACCACGATCACCATCGGATCATCATATGGTTGAACTGTGTTGTAGACATCCTCCTCCGTGAAAATGATCTGGGCAGAGCGAGGATAATCTCAGGATCCTCTAGAGACTCGGAGTATATCATGACCAGTAGTAAGCCTCGGGATCTTCCTAGCATGGTTCTTCCTCGAGTTGTTAGAAGTCCCTGCTAGTGTTGGGCCTCTACTGATGGTGTGAATGACTTGGATCGGTTGCATCAAGTCTTTTCCCTTATCCTTTCTTCTTTCTTCTGCATCCCGCATCTCCCCTTGTACCTCATTCCCCTCCTTGTTGTAGCCCACGTCCTCGTAGAAGTCACAGTACTTGTAGAGATTCCTTTGAACAGTCGGGATCTACATAGGACCGGGCTTCCTGAGTGAACCCTTGTTGCGGATGGCGAGGTATGTGGTCTCTCGGGATGCATTGAGAATGGTATAATGGTTGTACCAGTCCTCTTCTCCAACTATCCGTGCTACCTCTCTTAGTGGAGGCGTTGTTCTAAGAGGGGTCCTCCTCATAGGATATCTATCCCGATGTTAGGGAGGAGGTGGTAGCCGGTAGGTAAACCGGTTTGGAGGATGATTCTGGAACTTCTTTGCAGGTGCGGGCTTTGAAGCCTTTATCTTTGGACACTTGGCTGATTGGGCTTCATCATGCTCGACCTTGACCCGGAGCTATTCGTCTATGTGCACCTATTCCAATGCTCTGTCATAGGTCTCTTGGTAAGTTTCAGGTGGATGCTTGGCAAACGACTGGAACAATCTGCTAGCCCACAAGTTCCTTCTGAAATTAGCCAAGGTCTCCTTCTTGGCAAACACTCCCATCTGGATCACTTCTTTGTGGAACTTCTCTATATAAAATCTCAGCATCTCACCCCGCTCATGGATCACGTATTGTAGTAGGATGGGGTCCTTGGGACGAGGCTTGATCCCCTGAAATTGAGCACAAAAATCTATAGTAAGCTTTGTAAAAGAATCCACACTACCTGGAGGTAACTTTCTGAACCAGGTCTTGGCACAGTCTATCAGGGTTGAAGGGAACATTCTGCACATCGTTGACCGAGTAGTATTCTAGACCTCCATCTGGTGGACAAAACTCTCCATGTGGCTAACGGGGTCTTCCGATCCAGAATATTTTTCAACAGGCATCTTGAATTTGGGGGGTAACTTTGCTTCTCTGATTCTCCTGGAGAAAGGTGCATTCATTTCCCCCAAAGGATTCTTCCGGGTACTCCGATGCTTCCCCTTCCTTAGCTCCTCGAGTTCCTTTGCCATTTTGGCCATTTGGTCTTCAAGGCGCTTGGACCCATCGTGCCTGGATCAGGCTACTGAGCCTTTATTATCCGAAGTTTCTGATACCACGGTTGCCTCCCTACGCTCCTCTGAAAGTATACAAACGTAGTTAAATAGCTTAAAACATACCTAGAGGGGTATGAATAGGTTTTTACGCCTTTTTCAATCCCTTGAACAAACTTTCGTTTGTCCCTCAAGGTAGCCTTACATACAACACATAAACCAAAAATTCATACATAGACAATATAAGCATGTGATCATTTAAGTATAGTTTATGTATATCAATTAGTTGCATGAGGTATAATAACACAAAAAACTCAATAACATGGAATACTTGTATTTCAATAATTTCTTCAAAGTATTACAAGTATTAACACATAAAACAATACACAAAGGTAACACTATACAAAAGAATTATATTTACAAATATAATCAAATGAATTTGATTACAAATCACACTTTACAAAATCTTGTTTCAATATACATCACAAGTGAATAATATGCAACAAGATAACAACATACACATAGACAAATATAAGAGATAGAGATAGAAAGAATTAACACAAGAAATTTTTTAACGTGGTAAAACCTCCAAGGAGGAAACATCCACGGGTTGAACTACAACCATTGGGTACTATATATATTGGATGATAGATTAGAAATTTCTCAAAAGTGACCAACCTATGATCTACTCTTTATTGGAGTCTATGTCTACCCAATCCCTATTAGAAGATACAAAATCCCTCAATGATGCGAAACCACCATATATTGGACTCAATACCAAACCAACATCGTTGGATGATTAGAAATTCCTCAAGCATGCATACACATCCCATGTACCACACTCTGTTGGAATTTATGTCATACCAAATGCCCAGGCCTACTAATAATGTAGCCAACTCCCTATCCAAGGCATTCATGCCTCTAGAGAGCCTCCCATGCATGACTATCCGGACCTTCCCGATCATAGCCATGACTTCTTGCTTGATTATCCGGACCTCTTGTCCTAACTAAGACTTCCTTGCTTGACTATCCGGACACCTTGTTCTAGTCAAGACTTTATGACTTTTACAAGGACTTCCTAGTGTGATCATGTGAATGCAAATGATACAAACAATCAATTCAACATAGAACATGTGATCAATACATTCTATGGAACAACTAGACCTAAACATATGAGAACACAAGTAATATAGTCTAGATGCCAAAACATGAATTAAACCTAGAGCATGTGAAAAACACCTAACACAAGAGCTCCTAGTTTCATTCACACACATAACACTTGAATAAATCATAATAGTGAAGCACATATTCAAGATGTTATAAACATACACATAAATGCTAGAATTACAAAATATATTCAATGAATATTCTAGCCAAAGATTTAGAGCAAAGATATAATGAATAATCAATTATATCCTAGATGTCTCTAAAAATATAAACACAAGTGCTAATCCTAGATTTGTTCAATAAGGATTCTAAGCACATGTTAAGGTTATTGATTATAAATTACATCAATCAATACACAAATAACCCTATATATCAAACTAATCACAATACAACTCTCAAGCATGTGAAAAACCTATAATCTAATAAACTAGTTCACATATATCTCTAATTAGACTTTTGATTAGGTTTGATTATGAAGCTATCTTTCTCAATAGCATTCACCATACATATACATACATATAGAAGAAGAAACCCTAGGCAAATTGAAGGTTATAAAAGAAGAAATCTCAAAGATATGAACACTACCTTGCAATCACGAGCTGGTTCGGTTTTCTGGGTAGAATCACCACAAAAATCGATCAAACAGAAGCAAGACCACTTGGAAAAGGTAGAGGACTCGATTATAAACAATCTCCAACTTGAATCAACCAATTCCGACTTCGTATGAGAAAGTTATGGTGTTTGGAAAGTGAGAAAAGTTGAGAGAAAAATTCTGGTCTAAGATTTCTAATTTTTACGTCTTGAAATGAATATGAGGGAATTGGAGAATTTAAAAGAGATGAAAGAGAGGGAGAACAACAACCAATCACAGCCTGCCATGTCACCTCCACGTGTGGCACACGTGGGCAGAGGGCTATGCTGGCCGTGTGTCACACGTGGCTCACACGTGGACACCATTGCTTGGCCTTTGGCCGAGCAAACTCCTCTGGCGTTCTTCGGCCGTATTCGGGCCTCCGAACTCTGATTTTGAATCCATCTTTGGATTACAAATCATGACTCCCTCATGCTCAATGAAGACTACAAAACTTTGACAAAAGGTTGAGAATTCATCTCGGAAAAACGACGACGAAGACAACTCAACGAATGAGAACGCAAAGTAGCGTAGCTACATCGTTTGGACTCGAAACCTAATGAATGAGTAACCAAAATAACCGGGACTCAATAAGGATTCATAAGAGATCATATTCAAGTCCAAAATCAATAAAACGGAAACAAATAAACACAAGTTCACATAAGTATGCCATTTCATAGACATAGTCTTAAAACATGCATTTCTAAAATGTATGACAATATGAGTTCAATGCTTGAGCATACTTAAAACATGTGAATGTGTTATATAAATGGTGCACAACAATGCAGGGACACTCATGAATGATTTGTGTGTGTGTGCCTATGCCTTGTAAGAGGAATGAGGTCAATTATACCTTTGATAAGCAATGAAGCTAATTCCCCTTAACAAGCAACCACCTTGCATGAACCATAGCCGAGTCTTTCCTTGAAGCTTTGTATCATCATGATAACGACCACTAAACAATACAAGATAAGCACCATTTTGATATGGAATATATGCCAAGACAAACCAAAAACCTAACATCCTTCTTCTAAGGTCAGCTACCTCGTGGGTTCCTTCTGGGCTCGGTACTGCCACCAACATCGGGCTGTGGAGCCCTCTTCTTTGCCGCTGGTTTAGTCACTAGCTAGTTTTTTCTGGAACGAATGTCAAATGCTGATTTCACCTGTCGAGGTTTGAAATCTCTATGATGACTTGGAACTAGCAATGGCGGTCCGAGTCTGTCAAAAACTGATACCCAGGTACTCGGTTCAGCTTCTCTTATGAGCCTGGGTGCTTCGAAGGGTATCCCTTGGGCGATCATTTAGAGGTGGATGCTTTCCACATAAGCAGCAGCATGTTGTTCTATAGTATCCTGATTTATCTCTTGGACCGCGGGGTCTTGGGGCGCGAAGCCCGCATTGGGTGGAAAAACCAGTGCCGAGATATGGCTTCTAGATCCCTTTCCCTTCCTTTGGTTTCTCTAAGTGGAAACGAGGGAATGAGGTCCTGATGGGTCGGGCTGCCCCGGAGAGGATCAGAGTCTTATCTTCTATGTCTTCGGGGTAGAGCTAAGTAGCTTTTGTAAATGATTTGGGAGTAAGTTTCCCATAGACAGCGCCAAAGGTGTTAATGGAAAATTGTCACTGGGGTGAATTTTCAATTAACAATTCTTATGACTGAAATTGGGGTAGATCACAGCCGGAGAGATATCACGTAGTTCGATACCTATGAGATCTCAATAAAACAACTTAAATACAACGATGGTGAATCAAAATATAATATTAGTAAGATCATATATAACTCGTTTTATTGATAAAGACGTAATGGGAATACAATAGAGGTTTTCAGTTATCACGGTAGGAGGATTAAAACACAGTTGGCAATGGCGCTTTCGTGCTAATCGATAAGTGGAAAACTATAGGGTTTTAGATTCAAGTTCTCCCCCTTTTCTATCTAGTATCATGTTATATATATACGTCCTATTACTTGTTGTGCACTCCCCAAAATTCAGTCCAGTGACCTAGTGATTTGCGGGACGTTCCGTGGCGATGGGCGAGAAGATCATAGGATTGATTAAGGATTGATTCAAGGAATCAAGTGATCCCTTTTTTGGCGGAATTTGACAGAGTTGACTTTGCTTTCAAGTAAAACTCTTGAGTGGCGGGAATGAATCAATTTCCTTTGTTATTTAAAATGATTAAATGTGGATGCTTTGTTTTTTGTATCTGAACAAAATCCATTTGTCTCACCTGACTAAATTAATTGATATCATTCCTGAAGTGAATGCTAAGTTATCTAACAAACATGGTGGTGTTTTTTGGTCAATAAAAATTATTCTGGCCGTGGTGATCATAATAAGAAAACTTGTCGGACAGAGGTGGAATCACACCAAAAACAAAATAAGAAAAATGATTATTATTGGTGGGATATGAGATGAAACTAGTGGTGTACCTTAAGTATATATAAATATCATGTTGACATTTTACCAAGTACATATAAAGGCTCCTGAATAGCTAATTGTATGTTACAAAGTGAAAAACAAAATGATATATATTTGACATTTTGTTATTTTAATTGATTTTGAAGAATCTATTTTGTTATAAAAATATACATCATAAATAAATATTGTGTTATTTTATACTGTCTCACGCCAGAAGTATGTAATTTCATTATTATAATTGAGTCTATCATATGATCATAAGAACAATATGATCAGAAATTGTCATGACCTTGAAGTTCTTCAATCTCATTATTTGAAAAAATTTATGATGCATCAAATTATTGGAAATAACAGATATCCATTATAGAATCTGCAGATCCTTTAGTAAAAGTCTCTAAAGGATAATATCACATAACAAATTAGTCCCTAACAGATAATATGATAGTACAGTATATCCCTAAAGAATGATATGTCTGAAAATGAAGGATAACATTTTTATAACATTTTGATGATATGTCTTGTAAGTTCCTTATTTGTGATTGGCTTATTTTTGATGATATGTGCTCTACAGCATTTATTGTATTGTGTTCTTGGAGAGAACTCGGTAGACACACACACACACACTCAGTACATGCATTTGTGTTTTATTAATTATGTGTGCATTCATTACACCTTCACACTTGCACTTCATTCTTAGTCTTAAGTTTGGTACAATTCAACACACTCAGTACATGCATTTGTGTTTTATTAATTATGTGTGCATTCATTACACCTTCACACTTGCACTTCATTCTTAGTCTTAAGTTTGGTGCAATTCATTTCTGGTTGATTTCATCGGAAATGTCCACCTTAGCATGATGGTGTGTTTTTTTTTTAAGTTTTGACAGTCACCTAAAAGGTTTTGGGATGAGTAATATGACTCTCTTGCTTTAGTGTAAGTGGGAGATTGTTAGGAAGTACGCCCTGAAGAAAGGTTTTTCCATAACATATTGTTTGATATCAATAAAAGTCTTTTGTTTACAAATAAATTATGTAGGATATGAATTTCATATGGCTACAAATTTCCTCCCACTGCGAGAGGAAACCGATATCGATCTCCTCTAATTGCTAGAGGTGAAGGAATGACAGTTCGATCTCCTCATGTAGTCGGAAGAGATTGACGTCAGTCTCCTCTCGCCGTGAGAGGAGAAGAGATGATGGTTCAATCTCCTCCCGCGACGGGAGGAGATCGAACGACGATCTCCTTCCTCTAGGAAGGAATTGTCAGAGGCCGGTTGAGGTGGGCCCCCCCTATTTTATTATATATTTTATTTAATTCTTTTCGTTAGCTTTTTTTATTTTATGTTTGTTTAAAGTAAATTGTTTTTTTTCTTAATAATTATTTAATAATAAATTTTATTATGTCTTTTATTTTAAATAGTAATTTCTTATGTTAAATTTTTTTTAATTGTTTTAGTTGTATAAATTGATGAAGTTTTTTAGTTCTCTATTTAGTTTTAATGTTTATTTGATTTTTACTAGGTTAAAGACAGAAATACCTTTTGCCTGTAAGGGTTGACTAACTAAAATTTGGTTGGAGGATGAAAATGGTACAATTTTGAAAATCCAAGGACATATTTGGTCACATTTGTAAAAGTCATAAACAAGTTGGAATTTGTTTTTTTGTTTTTTGTTTTTTTAAAGTCCAAGACGTCTTTGGTAATCACTCTAATTAGAATAAAATTGTCATATAATAAAAAATAAAATTAAGTGAAGTGTAGAAAAGTGTAGAAAGATATTTATGGCCAATATGGTATTTCTGTAACTTTTATTATAACCACTGTTAGCTGTGCCGAATGAATAATCAGCTGTGAAGTTAATCTGTAAATGTTTGGTTAATTGTACTTGTAAAACTACAGTAGAGCTTAAAAGCCGTACACATATATTTGGTAATTTAATTACAAAAGTGCTAAGATTAATTACAATGACTAAAATAGACATGATTTTAGAACCCTACTTCACTTTTGTTATTAATTATATATATTAAATCAATATTTAAGTATAATATTTAAATTAGAAAAAAAAAATCTATAAGAACAATAAAAATATTTTTAAAATATTTTATAAATCAAATCAATATTTAAGGAGAATATTTAATTTTATGATAAATAAGATATATAAATTATTTGAATTTGATTTCATAGGGATAATGATAATATTTTAAAAGATTCATTAATTGCTGAAATAGATTATTCCATAATCATATTCAAAAAGTAACCTCTCACCTACTTCTCAAAATCACCGTCAAAACTTGTCAGATTATCATTTCACTTTTGGTAGTGTTACCAAACATCATTTTATGTCAAACTTATAAAATAAGTTGATTTTAACTTTTCAAAAGAAATATCAAATTAGCCCTAAGTGGATTGTCAATATCATCACCCTTTTAAAAATTTAGATTTTGGTATACTAATAAAATAGCTATGTAAATCATATTTTCAGGTGACAATATCAACACCTTTTATTTTCCACCATAACCTTTGCAAATACGTCATTTACCCTTCACATTTATGTATTCCCCATTTTACCCATTACCTTGGGTTAATGTTAAGTAGGAAAGGTGTATTTTACCTTTACATAAGATGGGTAAATATAGTTAAGAAGCTTTTCTCTTTCAAACAAATTGTTAACACCACTGACCAATGTGTTTTGGTGGTAAAAATGCTCATTTAGCCTTGTAATGTCCCAAGTAAGTTTGAGTTGCCGCGCATCGCACGTGGTATATAACAAAAAATAGATTTTTTTTTTGAAATATTACAATAATTCGGATTTTTTTTTATTGGGGTATTTGGTGGGGGGGGTTGTGGTCGATATTTTTGAACCCATAACCTCATGGTGTAGGTGTGAAAGGTGTGAGGGGAAGGGTACCGGATGTGTATATATTCGAACCCACAATCTCATGGTGTAGGTGTGAGGGGAAAACTACTAGGCCAACCTCATATTGTTAAAATAAAAAACAAAAACAAAAAAAAATTGTTAACCAAGGAAGCACAAACACTTCAAAATTTTTAGAATGCAAATGTCTGACGCGGACACATGTTCGACACATGTGGGACACACGCGGACACGTGTCAAACATGCCAAATGGATTGTATGTTGACTTTGTGGCCAGATTGACTTTTGGATACTTATGCAACACGAATGGGACACAACAAGGATAGGATATAGATAGGATACATTTAAGCCAATTTTGCAATTAATTTTGTAAAAAATGGGTCAATTTATAATTTTAAAAGTTTTGAGGTGAAAATCAAAATTTGTTTAAAAATAATCTTATTTGGATTTTGTAATAGGGTGCCGATATTGCCACCCATAAAACTAATCAGTACACCCATATTTTATTAAAAAAAAAAATTAATTACAAAAACATCCTAATAAAAATTTACCGATAAGGACAAATTACTTTAATTAAAAATAACTCAAATATTATGTATACTCATTGATTATACCCTTGTCTTTAACTATATCTCTTTATTAAAAAATAAAAAAGAACTTATGATAAACTCTAACTTATGATTAACCCTAATTTTTATGATAAACCTAATTAAACTCTAATTTTATTTCAAATATCAACTTTCTCATCATCACATGATTATCATATAACAAAGTAAGGGAAAAAGAATTTTCAGAGAACTCTAATCATATATAGGTATGTATTATTTTACTTCTCTTATGTCTAGTTATGAACTTTATTAATAAACAAAATATATTTTTTAAAGAGAGTCGTAGATATCAATGGGTTATTTATTTATTATTATATTTTTAAGATAATTGTATATATATAAGAGAATTCAAGATTAAATCTCTTGACCCATATGCAATCCAGTTCTTCATCTTCCCTTTCATAAGCTCCTACATTCGAGACATTTCCAAAAGTAAATTGGACCATCATTATAAGAGGATTTGATTCCAAAAATAATATGATATCTTTTTTTTATAAATTGGGTGTGTTTATAATTTAAGAGGGTTTATAAATAAAATGTATTAAAATGAATATATTCATTTCAATAAGGATACTATTGGCATTATGATGGGTGTTTATAGTAATATTTATTTTTAAAATTTTAGACATTAGTGTAATTATAAAAATGGATGTATTAATTAGTTTTATGGGTGGCAATATCTACACCCTTTGTAATATGTTATGCCTTATATGTGACTTGTTTATTGAGAATATGTTTTCATATATTATTATTCTTTTATATATATATTATTTTAATTTACGTATTCTGCTGTATCAGTATCCTAGTTTTTAGAGATTTACAGTATCCCCATATCGTACCGTGTCATATCTCATATCCATGCAACATAATTGTTTTTTTTTAGGGTTAATTGCACTAAAGTACCTTGAATTTTAGTCTTAAGGTAAAATATCGGAAAGTTTCATAAATTCAACATAAACATACCTTGGTTTTAAAGTCAAACCGTTAAAGTTAACGGTTGACCAACTAAATCTATTAAAAGATAAATTTACCCCTACCACATCATCCAAAAAAACATTTTCTAAATTATTTATTATAAATAAATAAATAAATTTATCACCGACATCTTCTTCTTCAACATTACCATCACCAACCCCTCATCTCCATCACAATCAATTAACACAGATTAAATAAATACAAAAATTAAATATATATATTTTTTCTTGTTTATCATTAACAACATCAATTAAATAAATTTTTTTTTTTTTTTTTGGAGATCTGAAACTAGATCTCCATCTTTTTCTTTCTGAACAAAAAAAAATAAAGAAAAGAAAATTGAAATCATAAACTTAATTAATTAAAAAATTAAATATTAAGAATAATAAAAATATTAGAAAAAAAAAATTAAAAAAAAAAAACTGGTGCAGATCACTTCGTCTTCATCAAACATCACCAAAATCAAAACTTGCTTCTAATTGTGACTTACAATTGGGTATTTGATCTACTACAATGAAAACCTTAAAAAAAAATTATTGATTCAAGTCATTTAAATGAGATTTGAAACAATTCCATATCAAATAAACTAAAGCTGAAACCAAATAGAACACATTCACAAACAAACAAACTTAAATCTTCATGATCCGCAAAACTTCAGTATCATTTCTACCAAAAAATAATAATAATAATAACTACAAAAAATATATCTAGAATAGCAGACAGAAATAGAGAGAACAAAAAGGTTGCATTTAATCCACTCAATTTCTTCTTCCCTCTCCTGTACTTCTCTCACCCAAATCATCAAACACCTAATAGGCACCCACATAAAATCTCTCAAAACACTAAGGAGGGTGTATTCAATTAGGATTTTAAAAGACTTTTAATGACTTTTATAGAATTAAAAAGTTTAAGTGTATTCAATGTAAACTTTTAACGACTCTATAAAAGTCATAAGGTAATCAATACAGACTTTTATAGACTGTTAAAAAGTATTTAAATGTTATGTGATATTCAATCAAGACTTTTTAACGGTCTATGAAAGTTATGAGTTATTCAAAATCTCAATGACTTTTAACAACTTTAAAATATCAATGACTTTTAATGACTTTTAATGATTTTTAGTTATAACAAATCTCACAATTTGTCTTCCATTCCTATCAAAGACTTTGAATGACTTTTTTTTTTTTTTTTTTTTTTTTAAAGAAAGAATTTCACTTTAAAAGAAAAATATAGAACTCTTTAAACAAAACATCAACAACCAAATATATGTTCTATTTTCAAATAAAAGCATACTCATTCTTAACAAATTTCATAAATAAAATGAAACGAATAACTTTAAAATAAATAAACATTATAAAAAAAAACATACAAACATTAACGATCTATAACAAAAAAATAATAATAACTAAAAAATAATATAAAACAACTCTTCATCGGCTATGCAATTAAGGACGAGTTCATATTTGTTTACCTATATTTTTAAAGCAACTAAACAACACCGAAACAAATTAAATGAATTTCATTTATGTAAAATAAAAATAATAAAAGACAAAAACCACTATTTAACCATGCCAATATGCCATAATCAAAGTCGCATAAGAGCATGACTCCATGTAATTATGATCAATATCAAACTACCCACTTTTAGGCATGGATCTTATTCAACAACTGAGTGCGGTTTTTATGTTTTATCTTTCGTAACTTGAATGAACTTTTGGTTGATTTTTTATACTTATTGTCATACTTTCGTAGAGACATGTAAACGTTAATATTATTGTCGGTTTGCTATATTTATTCTAAAAGAAAATTTATAATATTTTGACTAATTATAAAAAAACAAATAAAATTTTGACTAATTATTAAAAAAAAAAAGGAGCATAATATCTTTATAATACAAAATATAATTAAAAAAAATTAAAATCATATCTATAGACATGAATGCTTTTGTCAAGTTTAATTAACGATTGTTTTCTTTTATTCATTTGAAAATTTATTTTTATTGACATGATAAATATATAATTATGCTAAAACAAATTATAAATTATATTTAGAAGTCAATGAAAGTCTATAAATGTCTATAAAAATCTTTTAAAATGAAAGTCTACGAAAGTCTTTTAAAATGAAAGTCTTTTAAATAAAAGTCTATGAAAGTTTTTCATAATCTTGTAAACTCTATAAAAGTTCATAAAATCTGTAAAAGTCATCCACTTAAAAAAAAAGTCATTAAAAGTCTTTCAAAATCCTAATTGAATACACCCCCATAAGTCTCTCAAAAGACCTACGCAAACATCATTGATTCAAAACAGTACGGGATCACTGATAAAAAGAAAAAAAAAATAGAAGAAGAAGAAAATTAAAAAAAGGAGATGAAGTCTGCTCTTTTGCGAGGACTCCTCCGCGAGGATCAGATTTGCTCCTCCACTGGCGATGTAGTCAATTATATTTCTAATTTTGGTAAAAAAATAATAATTTGCTTTATGTTGAATGTTTGGGTGAGAAAAAGGTAAGACTTTGACATTTGTGTGAAGAAGATAAAGTTGGATATTTAGGGGGGTGTATTCAATCAAGATTTGATTGGAATCTATCGAATCTTAGAAATCTAGGTGTATTGGATTCACATTTGTAAAGAATCTATCAAAGTCTTAGGGTATTCAATCCAGACTTTGAAGGATTCCAAACAAATCCAATGAAATCAAGGTGTATTCAACTTAGGCTCCATTTGATTTTTTGTCTGAAGACTGAATAGTGCTGAATGTTATTGAAGGCTGAATAGTGACTAAAAACTGAAAACTAAAAAATATGTTTGTTTTGTTTCACTGAAAACTGTATATAAGTGATAAGCTGTTTGTTTTTTTAAGTTACAAATATCTAAAAATTAATACTTTTACATATATACCCTTCTAAGTATTATTTGTTATATATTTACATTTTAATATATTAAGGACAACTATAACAAGTAATTTAATAACTGTAAAACAAAATTATTTAGTTATTAATAATATTTTAAATTTTTATAGATAATTAAAAAAAATTATATGATTTTTTTTAAAAAAAAAACTTTTAATGAACATGAAAACCATTCTCCAGTTATTAATTTGTCTGGGTCTAAAATAAAACCATATAATTTTCAAAACAAGTAAAAGAGATGCAATCAAACTCTAAAATAAAATTAATAAAACTTATTATCAAATTATGAAAAAAAAAAAAAAAAACCGAGTCATTACCAGAATATGCTAGGAAAACCAATCTCCAATTGTTTGAGTTTTGAAGCAACTAGGTTTTGTGATGCTGTAGTTGTTTACAGTGAGAAGATAAAAAATATATTAATACCAATAGCGTTTTGACAGAAGAAAAAATTGGAAATAAGTTAGATCGGTGAGGATAGTTTTGGAAGTAAAAAATTGTATTAAATTCCAATGAATTTTTGTTAAGTGAAAAGTCACTTTTCTAAACAAATGGTTTTAGGGGTTTTTTAAAAGTGATTTTATCACTTAAAAAATCAAACAAAATAAGTGGAGCATATTAAGTGCCCTTAAGTATTAAGTGGAAAAATCAAACAAGGTCTTAGACTTTTAAGAATTCCAAACAAATCTGGGTGTATTTATAAGTCATAGATTTGGATGGATTTGAATTAAGTGATGGATTTGGATGGTTTGTAAAATGGAAAGTATAAATAGAAAGGGCCTTCACAAATCTTCACAAATCTTGCCCCATACCAAAAGATTTGCAAGGATTTCACACACTCTCTCCCTTCTCTAAAAAAGAAAAAACAACTGAATTTCCAATTTTTTTTTTGCCCTTTATTGTTAAAAAATAAAATAAAAATGATGACATATATTCAATGAAAACAAACAATTGAATTGACAATCGAAGAGGAGTTGGATTTTTGACATGGTGGCGGCAAATCCACAGCCACTGCATTTGCGGCTGTTTGACAACCACATGCGAGTAGCGATACAGATCGAGGATGAGGACGATGATTACGAGGACGACAAAGCATGGAGTGGTGGTAGTTGCATCGGCAGCTTCCAAGTGGCGAAGCATGGAGTGGTGGTGGCTGTAGCTTGGTGTTGGCGCCATCGATTTGTTTGGAGTGGTGGTGGCTACAAAGGTGGTAGCCTCCAGCCTCTTTGTTTATGAGCTTGATTTTTATTTAATTTTTTTTTCATTTTTTGGGCTTTTTTTTTTTTAGCTCATCAGCTCATAAAAACTTCAATAATTTTGGGCTTTTCTTCATTGTTACTCATCGGCTCATAAAAACTTCAATAAACGTTCATCAAACTTGATTTTGTGGAATTTATGAACAATGGTTTTTTTTTTTCTTTCTAAAATGAGTGTTTAATAAAATGATTTTTTTTTTCTTCAAAATAATCCATCCAATTCCATACAATTTTACGTAAAAGTCCAACGAACTCTTTACATAATTATGACAAAATCATATGGAATCTATGAGATTTGTGAATTCTACCAAAATCCATCACTTAAAACAAATTCATCAAACTCTAACCAAATCAAGATTGAATACACCCCCTTATTTTCCCATTAATTGCAAAAAGACTAAATTACCCTTTTGATATTAACAGCAGATGGATGAAGAATAATGAGAGGGTATGTTTGTGTTCAATTTCATAAACGTAGCAATATTTTGCCTTAAGGTAACAATTCAAGGTACTTTAGTGCAATTAACCTTTTTTTTTTTTAATCAAAGCATTTTGAATTTCTCAATATACACATTATAGTTATATATTTTCCTATTTTATATGTTATTTTAAATATTATAAATTTGAAATAGTACAACTCCTGTAAATTAATCTCCCATAAACCAATTGAAACTATTATTAAGCTGTGTGTATAAAACTATCTAGGGGGGGGGGGGGGGATAGATTTTAATCCAATTATTACCAATTTTCACAATTAGTCAATTTTACGATAATAACCCCAATCCAGTCAAAGCAATAAATCAAGTGTAAAGTGCAGAATTTAAATAACACTTGATTTTTACATGGAAACCTTCAACAAGGAAAAACCACGGGATGTTATGTGCGCCACACACAAATCTCGAATCCACTAATTGCAACGGTGTTTACAACTTAGGTTGACCTTAACCTCTCACGGTCTATAACCCACCACTACTACCTGCAGGCCTTTAAAAATGAACCTAGTCCAATTTGCTTGCAGCCTAAGCAACCTTAGCCACAAGACTTACTTCTCAATGAAGAGATTAAACAACCTAAGTGAACATGCAAAGATATTCAAATATGCACTTAATGTTAGGTTACACTAAATACTTATCTAAGATTATAAGATGACAATTGAATCAATCCTAGATATCAATTGCTATATGTCATGACATAAAACATAGCTAACATAGATTAAACAATTCTAAGTATAGCTATCACAAAACAACACTCAATCAAAACAACACAACAATCTCTATCTTGTATAATAGAATATAATCTAAGAATATACAAGTAATTAAAGAGATGTCTTGTTAAGTAAAACACTAAGGGGGGTGTATTCAATTAGGATTCCTAAAGACATTTAAAGACATTATAAATCTTGGTGCATTCAATTTGGACATTTAAAGACTTTAAAAGAGTCCATATGAATCCAATGGTATTCAATTATGATTTCTATGGACTTTTAAAGAATCCTTCCAAATCCAGGTGTATTGAATTGGGACTTTAAAAATGTCTACAAGAATCAAGGTGTATTCAATTAGGACTAGATTTTAAAGGATTTTCTTAGGTCATGGATTTTGATGGATTTTGGTGGACTTGATAGTGAGAGATATAAATATCAAATGTTATAAAATGTCTGGCATTTTCCCTAAAGATTTTGGTGGACTTTGCTCTCTTTCTCTCTCTCAAAACAACTCTCTCTCTCTCAAACATAATCAATTTAATTTATACTTTTTGGTTCAATTATATTATGACATGTGTACAAATTTTAACTTTTTTTCTCTTTCTCACTCGTCTCTCCTCATTCAATCTTTCTCTCTCTCTCTCCTTTCTCATCCTCTCTTCCCTGTTCCCACCGTTCTCTTCTCTCTCCCCTCCGCCTTTTCTAGTCTTCTTCTGTTTCTCTTTCTTTAATTATTCTTGTTTTTAGCATCTAGATTTGTTTTATACAACATTATTCCTTCTAGCTGTCAACAATTTCATTCCCTGCATATGTAAAAAAACTAATGAGAACCCTATATACATACATATATAGATTAGTACTGAAGCAACGAGGGAAGAAATTAAAAAGAGAAAAAAAAAACTGAAAAATAAGAAATATAATGACAAAAAGAACTCTCATTTGTTGGGCAAGAGGTGTAGTAACAATGAGTGTATAGGTTGTGTTATTGGGCATATAGTGATATAATTCTCCATTTATAATAAAAGTCAGAGATAACAAATCCATGAAAGTCTATAGATGTCTAAACAAATCCATAAAAGTCTGAGATAGATGTCTAAACAAATCCATAAAAGTCTGAGATGAATGTCTAAACAAATCAATGAAAATCCATGTGGATTTATAAAAGTCCGTAGAAATCCATGAAAATCTATCACTTAAAAAATGTCTTTCAATGTCTACAAGAATCCTAATTGAATACACCCCCCTAAGATTAGATTAAATTAGTGAAAAACTTACCAAGAGATATGTGTTGAGTAAGACCCATGCAAGCAAATATCTCAGATATGCTAGAAGATGCTAGATGAAGCTTTGATGCATATGAAAATGGTTTTGAGTGTTTTAGAGAATCAAAGGAGCAATCTTTGTGCCTTTTCTCTTAAGTCTCTCTATATTTCTCTTTAGGGTTCTTAAAAATGCAAGAGCTGATTTCAGAGAAAGAGATAATGATGTAATTATAGACATCAAAAACAAGGTAGGTGAAAAGACAAGTTTGCCCCTGAAACGCGCCATCGGTGGTTTCATTTGGTGGTTTCAAAACCGTCGATCCAACCGCCGAATTGAATCCTGAGAGAACAAGGGATCAACAGAGGGTTTCATTCGGCGGTTTCATGGCCGCCGAATCCAATCGCCGATTTGAGACCGAGATATTTAAATCAATCAGGTCTCATCGACGGTTTCGAACGGCGGTCCTAGTCGCTGATCATAATCGTAGAATTGCTCCAGAACTTTCTAGACTCAAACGGCGGTTCCATTCAGCGGTCATGGCCACCGATCAAACCGTTGTTTCGCCACTTTTGGTGAAACCAAAGGAGAAGCCAAGGGCATTCTCCGAAGGTGATCCTCGCGCTAAACCAAGCATACTATCGTGCATGCGCAGACGTTTCCGAACAATATTATGGAAACGAATTACTAGACACATTAACACATAATAAGATACAACAACGAAGTGTAAGTGTGAAATATGACATGTGAAGAGAATGCATACAAGAGCAATGCATACATATGCAAACATGAGAAGTGTGTGTGTGCAACCAAATCTCTTCAAAGAAAACTAAGCACTAGAGATATACCTTTGGAGTGCTTATCACCTTGAGGTTTTGAGAGGGCCTTTGAGCTTGATCATCAATCATCTAAGCTACCTTTACAATTCAAACCCCAATTGTGGTTTGTTACCGAAATAAGCCAATCAAACTTTGAGGAACTTACAATCTCCCCCTTTGGCTATTTCGTGACAAAACCACCACTCACATTGATCTTCACGACAAAATAGAAATTAAAGGTCAACAATGATTTTCTACAATACAAAGAGATATTTAAAAAGATAAAACTTCAAGTCTTCAATCTCTTGTAGAACAACCAATCCTTCAAAACAAAGTTTCTACAGTTTCCAATACAAGTGCAATGTGAGATGATCAAGTGAAATTAAAACAATCATTTGCAATTAAAGAATTTAAGCACAATATCATGCAATGTATGTGAAATGCAATGCTCCCCCTCAACGAGTTACCCCCCCTCAATTAGTAAACTCCCCAATAAGCGAATTTGCTACTACAATTCCCTCTATATACTACTCCCCCTTTTTGTCATGATATAGGCAAAGGAGTATCCCTGACCGGGTCTATTTAGCAAAGAGAGATAGTAGCATACAAGTCATTTGTATAATCATATAAGCAACTTTATGCAACTCAATTAATTGGAGAGAAACAAAGAAATTTATTTTAAGAAAAATGTGTGATTTAGATGCTTTGTATGTAAGACATGTTGCATTCAAATCCAAAAATCAATGGTATTTGGCAAAGCAAATGGCAAAGGTTTCCTAAAAAATTCAAACCAATTTCACCATTTGTCATGAGTAAAGCAAGGATATAGAGTTATCAATCATTCAATTTTAATGAGCAACTATATCCAACTTTATAAGCTAAACAAGGCATAAGCAACTTTTTGCACCCTTTTGATTTTTCTTGGTATGAAACCTGTATGATAGTAGCTATGTTCAACAAATAAAAAAAAAGAGACTTTGGATTTTAAAATCCTTAGAACGGATATAAGATCCTTTATTCATTTGAGTCTTATAAGCTTTTCACACATAATTTTGCATTTAAGAATTTGCAATCATCAAAACATGCTTTTCATTTTTAAGCAAGTCATAAGAATTTCATGTTTTTTCATTTTGAGCATGTCATTTAAAGAATCATCATGTCAATGAGATCATTATAGGTCACAACTTAAGGTAAAGGTTGGGCACCTTTATCTTGTTTAAGTTGTAGATTCTTTTGCTAGCATTTGAGTGGGATCAAATGTGTTATGATGAGTCTAAATCATCAAAGTGTCTTTGAGTAAAAGAATCTAGTGCACTAGGTGTATTGAATAGGATCACAATGAAATACTTTATCTAGAACCGTTAGTAGATAAAAGTTTTTTCATTATGAGGACAATCGGAGAGTCTATCTTAATCCAGAGATAAATGATGGACTTATGGTTACAAGTGTTATCATTTGAGCTATCAATGAGTACGATTATATAGCATAGTCTATCCTCGATAGTTTGGTGATATTCATTTGCTAATCGATAGAGGACTTCATTTATAGATATGGACATCATGGCTCCATTTATTAAATGATAGTATAATATTATCATATGGATGTTTTAAGGTATTGGATGTTAAATCTCAACGTTGAGTTTTTGATAGTGTCTATTGAAAACATGGCTTCTGGACAAGTCAGAATATCCAAGTTCAAAATGTGGTCATATGAGTAAATATGATAACTAGAAGAGCTATAGGCAGTCTATGAGCTCTTGGTGATTACTGATATTATTCATGAGGATACATTATCTCAAATAAGATTGTCTAGGGTATGAATGAGAAACATTTACTTGTTCTATCTTTATTTAAGAGTGCAATTTTAGTTCTTTAGTGGAATGAACTAAAATCAATAGATCGAATTTAAGTGAATCATTTGTTGATTGTGATTGGGTTATGTCTATTGAAGCTTAAATTTAGATAGCCCGCCAAGATCCCTAATCCACACGGACTTGCATGGATCACTTGATATATTCTACCAGACTAATTATATGTCCATCTAGAATTGTAAGGCATGTGGACTTGTTTCTTTTAGTAAGAATGGGCCTAGTTCACACGTGGGCCTTTTAATTAAGGTCCAATGGATTTAATAAAATGAAAAAAAAATAAAATATTTGGCCCATGTATGTATATATGGGCGGCAAGGCTAAAATAATAGTCTAATTTATTATTTTATTTTATTATTTGATTAAATAGAAATTAATTAATTTATTAATTAATTATTTAATTAAGAATCAAAATCTTTTTCTGATTAGAAAATATGTTTCTTAGTGTTATACTAATGTTGGTAGTATAATGAGAATCAAAGACTTTATTTGATAAGAAGATAAATAAAAGGATTTTATTTATCTAGTCAAATTAGGACATCTTTGATATAGTCATAATAAAATAATACACTAAAGAGTTGGATTAGGGTTATGATTCTAAGGTTGAGAGGAATTTTGGTGAAACACAAATCCCCTAGCAAGGAGGATTTTGGCCAACCCTAAAAGAATTAGGGTGTGGATTTCGGCCACCTCTTTTCTTTTTGGGAAAAGATTTCGGTTACCTATATATTCCTACATGCAGAATTTGACCAGCCCTATGCTTGATTGAGAGTTATTTTTCTTTTGCTTGATAAATAAAATCCAACTCTTAGACATAGTGAGAATTCGACCAAGAGGAAAAAGAGAGAAGAAACGTTTTTGTTTCGATAGTGCACTACTAGCTTTTACATCAAAAGGCTTTGTACACAATTTCAAATTAGGTTCACGTGAATTTCTATCACTTGATTGAGAATTCAAAAGTGACCAGAACGCTTTTTGTTATCTCTTGGAACTTTTTGTGACTAACGAAAAAGAAAAAGTTTTGTTATCCATCCTCAGGTACATAGTTCAAAGAAAGGGAGACCACGCTCCTAGGTGATTCACGTTCGTGATTGGATTGGAAGATCTTGCGGATTACCATTAACGCAACGTCAATCGGATCACGCGACAAAGGTACAATACTTTTATTATATGTTAATTAATCAAGGGGATAAGGTTCATCTTTAAGGAAAATTTTTAAACTATACTAAACCTAGTTTTAGTCTCGCTTCCGTTGCGTACACGTGTTTTTCCTTACAACACCCTCATTGCCACCACCGTTTCCACTCATAGTGTTTATGAATGAATGCAAATGTATGAATGATCAAAAATCACACAAAATGCAAAACATACCAAAATGAGAAAAGATCACCTAAGTGTATCTAGGAACCCGCTCTAATACCAATTGAAACTAATATTACGGGGTGTGTATAAAACTATCTAGAAGGGAGATAGGGGAGGGTGAATAGATTTTAATCCAATTATTCCCAATTTTCGCAATTAGTCAATTTTATGAAAATAACCCTCATCTAGTCAAAACAATAAATCAAGTGTAAAGTGCGGAATTTAAATATCACTTAATTTTTATGTGGAAACTGTTAAGTCTCATATTTTGATTGGCTTATTTCATGGACAAACCGCATTTGTGGTTTGATGTAAGGGTAGCTTAGGCATTTGATGGTTGGTGATTTACACAACCAAGGCCCTCTCAAAACCTCAAGAGAAGAAGCACCAAAGGTATATTCTAGTGCTTACATGCTTTGAAAAGATCTAGTTGCATACACTCACAACTCATGCATATTTCTAATACTTGTATGTTGTGTGTTTTTATATGTGTGCATTCATGATTGTTGAATATCTCTTCATGCATGTGTATTTGATTGCATCTAGTTTATTGAAATGTGATACTCACTTTTTCCGTCGTTAAGAAATCGCAAGGATCAAAAGATTATTCATTTAAAAAGGGGTTTCCTACGCAATGTGCTCTAAACTAGCAAAGGACTAGTAAAGCGGCAAGCGAGGGTATCGTTCCGCAGGGAGGTGTGATTCGTCAACCGTATCAAGTTCTAGAGTTTATTGTAAGCATGTAAATAGAATGTGGAAAGGTAAGAATGATGTGTAAAGTGATAAATAAAATGGTGGATAGGAGAGATGCATGAAAATGGCCACACAAGGTTCAACAAGTTCACCATACATAAGTGCACAAATAGTTGGTTGTTAGACATTAAGGACATCCAATTTTAGTTAAGAGTTCGTTCTTGCCTCAATCCGATTTATACCCACTCATAGAGCTAACGGTTGAAGAGTGTGTCGAGAGCCCCTCGTACACGAAACCGCAACCAACATTTGTGAACCAATTCTACAAACAAAACTACATTGAGCCCCAATGATTGCTTCGTAATGTAAAATGGCAACGTGAAAGTCTAATGAGTGTGGAAAGAGTGTTTGTATCTCCGACCATAACTCACCTAGAGCCCCTAGCATGAGAAATAGCCAAAGACCAATAATTGTAACTCTAACCATGACTCACCTAGAGCCCCTAGAGTGAGAAATAGCTAAAGTCCAATTGTTTACAAGAACAATGAACCAAACCCTTCTAATATGACAATTTATAGGTTCACCCACTCTTCCTAGCTAATTAGCCAAAACTATGCCCGGAGAGCCCCTCCAAAAGCACAATCCTAACTCTAATTCACTCAAACCAATTCATGACATGCAATTTCGACCTTCCAAAGACATACATACACAAATGGGATATTTGATTACAACTACTCCTACAATTAAGTTAATCTACTCCTAATCCCATCCATGAACACATATCAATTTCCAATCATCAACAAACATGCATTTCAAGATAAGAGATATATTCAACTACAATCAAGAATGAATCAAAACACAAATTGGATATAAAAACAACCATTATATATATTGAGCACAAATATAAGTTTACAAATATTCCCAAGTGGGGATTACACATTTAAGAAAACAAGAAATACAAAGAGATGAGTTAAAAGAGACAACCCTTGAAGAAAAACCTCCTCCAAGTCCTCCATGAAACCCTAGCTCGAAATTGGTCCAAAGACCCTCCTTTCTCCTTGCAATCTACTCCTAAATGGGTGGATGATGGGTAGAAGATGAAGTGGGGAGCATCCATGGAGGAAAAACCTCCATGGATGCTCTAGAAAGCTTCTCTCTCTCTTATTAGGTGAAGAAGATGAAGATGAAGAAGAAGAGGAAGTGGTGGGAAGTGTGGATTCTGAAAGAATGAGGCAAAAAGGGTGTTTATATAGTGTTGGGAGTTTTAGGGCTGAAATGGGGATGAATTGACGAGTTTGCCCCTCTCATTTCGCCCAAAATCGGCCTCTCGCTGGGCGATCGGCGGTTGAATCGGCGGCCTGGCCGCAGATTCCAAACCGCAGAATGGAAAAGTGACATTCTGGAATTGATCAGCGGTTGAATCGGCGGTTGAATCGTGGCCGCCGATTTGCTTCTGGACTCACTGATGTTGATCGGCGGTTTCAATTCTGCGGTCTGGCCGCAGATGTTGACCGCCGAATTTGGATTTTCTACACTTCATCCGTAAGCTGCTGGAATGCCGAGGGGGTTCTGCCGCAGTCTCGTTGTCGCATTCTATCTCGACGACGGATCAACCGTGGGTACGGCTAGGCTTAGATCACGTCGTTGTCTGTGTCGACGGAGAGGCACGACACTCAACATATACTCCATTTAATCCAATTTTGGCTCATTTTGCTTCCCTAACGTTCCTTTATGCTCAAACACCTATTGTAGGGAATATGTACCTACACATAGCTCAAACAAAACATTATATACAAAAATACGCTCGAAAACGAGACAAACGATCGGAAAAGGGGGACCTCAAATAGGTATAAAATAGTCCGATCAAAATGCCATGACATATTTAGGCATTAGGATGCATTCAATTCCCACACTTGCACTTATTGTATGTTAGCCTTAAGTGTGGTGTAATTCGTTTCCCGAAATATGTTTGGAAACGTCCACGCATGCACGTTGGTGTGCTTGTCTTACGCGAAGATCGCCTTCGGAGAATGCCCTTGGCTTCTCCTTTGGATTCACCACTTTGCACACTTGCACATTGTACACAAAGTGGAAAACAGGACATTGTCGCCATTTGTTGGTGTCGCCCTTTGATGGAGTCACCATGGCGACAGAAAGTGTTATTCTTGAAAAACCAATAAGGTATGACGTCGCCATGAGAACAAAGAGTGATAAAGAAGAATATCAGGCGTCGCCATTTGTGTCTCCATGATGTCGCCCCGAAAACAAATAGCGACATAAAATAAAATATGTTGTCGCCATTTGTGTCGCCTTGAGGACAAATAGAGACAGAGAAGAAAATGAGGGCATTCTTTCAAAATGGTGTCACTTCTTTTTGACACCCTATATATATGCCTCTTTCTTCTTAGGTCAAGTGATGAGTTCAAAATCATCTCTTTAACTTAGAATAATTTTCAAGAGAGAAAATCTTTCAAAGAACTCATTTTTGATTACACAAACCCATTTCCACATGCATAAATCATCATCTAAGCATCATCTAGGATTATCTAGTATGTGCTAATGCATGAGTCTTTTTCAACACACATGGTATGGTATGTTGAACACTATTATCTTACATAATTAGTGTTTTTACTTATCAATTTTATCTCATCTATAACTTGTATGTGTTTAGATTAATTTCTACATACTTGATTGAGATTATGTGTTGATTGGGTTATTTGTGATAGCTAGGCTTTAATGTTAATATGTCATCTAGCTAATTAATCTCATTAAAATGATTGAGATTGTTTTTGATAGCTATTGTATCTAGGATTAGTTATTCTTAACATAGCTAAAGTTGTATGCCATGTCATATAGCTACCTTGATATCTAGGATTGATTTTATTGTTGAAAGTAATACAATAACGCTCGGTGTGTATGATAAATATATCTAGATGGGGGGGGTGAATAGATTTTAACTATTATTACCCAATTTTCGCATGCAAGTCAATTTTACGAAAATGCCCCTACTAGTCAAAAATACAAGCAAGTGTAAAATAGTGCGGAATTTAAATAACACTTGATGTATACGTGGAAACCCAACCACTGGGAAAAACCACGGGCTGTTTAGTGCGCCACACTCAGACCTCGAAATCCACTAATTGAAATGGAGTTTACAACCTATGTAGACCTCGTCTAACACTCCGGTCAATAACCCCCCACTTCTACCACTTGGGTCTTTAAAAGTGGCTCTAGTCCAATTGCTTGAGGCCTAAGCAATCTTAGCATCAAGACTTAATTCTCTATGAAGAGATTATGCAACCTATGTGAATATGTATAAATATTCAAATAACAAACAAGGCTAGGTAACCTTAGATGCTTATCTAGGATGATGATATAATCAATTAAATCAACCCTAGATATCAATTGCTAAATGACATGTCAAATAGCTTAGCTAATCAAGATTAATCAAAAACCTAATTAGCTATCACAATACAACACTCAATCAATTCATCACAATTAATTCTCTATTCTTGTATTTATCATATGATCAAAAACATACAAGTAAATTAAAAGAGAATATGTTTGATAGTAAAAATACTAAAATAAGATGAACCTAATCAAAATCTTACCAAGCAAGTTGTGATGATGCAAACCCAATCATGGATGAATGCAAGATGAACTTTGATGCAAAAAGGATTTGATTTGAGTGTTTAAAGGTGAGTTCTTGATTTGATTTTTTCTTAAAAATCTCTTTTTGAAGTTTAGGGTTCTAAAGAATCAAAAGAACTTAATTAGAGAATGAGAAAGTAAGATATTTATAGACATCAAGAATTGGGCATGTGAAAAGACAAGTTTGCCCTTGAAACGCACCGATCGGCGGTTTCAATCGGCGGCCAGGCCACCGATCATAACCACCGAATTGAACCCGAGAAGAACAGGGGAACAACGGCGGTTTCATTCGATGGTTTCGTGACCGTTGATCCAACCGCCGAATCAAACCCGAGATATAAAATCGATCAGGTATGAACGACAGTTTCAAACGGCGGTCGTGACCGCAGAATTGCTCCAGACACTTCTGGATGCAAACGACAGTTTCATTCGGCGGCCAGGCCGCCGATCATAGCCGCCGATCATAACCACCGATCACCAACAGAGGTGAAAACCAAAGAGAAGCCAAGGGCATTCTCCGTGGGCGGTCTTTGCGTAAAACCAAGCACATTCTAGTGCATGCGCGGACGTTTCCGAACACTATCGGGAAACGAATTACTAAGCACATATACACACAACAAGATATCAAACAAAGTGCTAGTGTGTAAAGTGACATGTGAAGAGTATGCACACAAGATCAAGTATGCTAAGTGTGTGTGTGCTAACTAAATCTCTTCAAAGAAAACCAAGCACTAGAAATTATACATTTGGCATGCTTATTCCTTGAGGTCTTGGAAGGGCCTTCAAGCTTGAAGATCAATCACCTAAACTACCTGAAAGTTCATTAAATACTCGAGGTGTGTTTATCAATATAAAGCTAGAGGGGGGGTGAATAGATTTTATCTAATTATTACCCAATTTTCGCATGCATGTCGATTTTACGAAAATACCCCTAGCAAGTCAACAAAACATACAAGTGTAATAAGATGCGGAAATAGTAAATGACACTTGATGTTTACGTGGAAAACCCAACCACTGGGAAAAACCACGGGCTGTTAAGTGCGCCACACTCGGACCTCGAAATCCACTATATGAAAAGACGGTTACACCCTCAAGTGATTCTCGGACCCTCACCCTAGATAACCTCAGGCTATGGACACTACCAATCGCCACTCTTGGTTCAATCCCTAGTGATATCCCCTGATACACTACTCTTGGCGTGAGCACCCTCTAATCTACCACGCGGGCCTTTTATAGCGGCTCTAGTCCAATTTGCTTGAGGCCTAAGCACACTTAGCCCCAAGACTTCAATCTCTCAAAAGAGATGCACAACCCTATGTGAATATGTATGAATATTCAATTAATGCAATAAGAGCTAGGGTACTCTAAATGCTTACCTAGGATTATAAGATGACAATATAATCAATCCTAGATATCACATATAGCTATATGACATGGCATATAACTTTAGCTAAGTAAAGGATCACCAATCCTAGATACAAAGCTATCATATAAAACCCACAAACATTCAAAGGATTAACTAGTTGATTAAAAAACAATCTATCAACCTAGTTATCAATACATCACACAAGAATGTTCATGGCATAGCTTTTAGGCAATAATGACCTAATCAAATAAGCTATGAAAAATAATCTCAATCAATAAATGAGATCAATTAGCTAGATGGCATATGAACATTAAAGCCTAGCTAACAAATAAAAACCCAATCAACACATAATCTCAATCTTATATGTAGAAATTAATCTAAACACATATAAGTAAAATATGAGATAAAATTGATAAGTAGAAACACTAATTATGTAAGATAAAAGTGTTCAACAAATCATACCATGTGTGTTGAAGAAGTCCCATGCATTAGCATATGCTAGATGATCCTAGATGATGCTTAGATGAAGATTTATGCATGTGGGGATGGGTTTAGAGAGATAAAGATATGATCTTTAAGCTTTCTCTCTCAAGTCTCTCTAAATATCTCTCTAGGGTTCTAATGATCAAAGACTTGTATTCTGAACCAGAGATAAGGATGTATTTATAGAGACCAAAAACAGGGCAGGTGAAAATACAATTTTGCCCTTGAAACGCACCGATCGGCGGTTTCATTCGGCGGCCAGGCCGCCGAAATGAACCGCCGAATGGCTCCCGTGTGGAACAGGGGAACTTCGGCGACTTCATTCGGCGGTATGGAAACCGCCGATCCCAACCGCCGTTTTGGACCCGAGAGATATATTTCAATCAGGTCTCATTCGGCGGTTTCGAACGGCGGCAAGGCCGCCGAACGTAACCGCCGATTCACCAAAAATGGTGAAACCAAGGAGAAGCCAAAGGCATCTCCACCGGCGATCATCGCGCAAATCAAAGCACATTACCGTGCACGCGCGGACGTTTCCGAACATCCTTAGGGAAACGAATTACTCCACACTAAAAGCTAACATACATGAAGTGCAAGTGTGGGTATTGAATGCATCCTAATGCCTAACATGTCATGGCATTATCATATAACAAGATGCAATCAATTCAACATGCAAGAAGAGATATTGAATAAATCAATAAAGCACAATGCACACAAAATATAAACACACCATACAAGAATAAGAGTTATGCATGTTGTGTGTGTGTGTGCAACTATATCTCTTCAAGCCAATGTAAGCACTAGATATATACCTTTGGTGCTTGTCCTCTTGAGGTCTTGGAAAGGGTCTTGATCTTCAACAAACACCTAGACTACCCTTACAACCAAACCCCAACATGTGGTTTGACCACGAAATAAGCCAATCAATAATGGGAATCCTTACACTACCCTTACATAATCAACCCCAACATGTGGTTTGTCCACGAAATGAGCCAATCAATATATGGGAATCCTTACAATCTCCCCCTTTGGCTATTTCGTGACAAAACCACCACTCACATTGATTCCTCACAACATAATAGAAACTATGGGTCTACAATGATTTTCTACTTTACAAATAGATATAAAAAAGTAATCTTGAAGTCATCAATCTCATGTAGACAAATCAATCTCTGAAAGCAAAGTTTCTATTCTTTCCAATTCAAGTAAAAAGTGAGATGAATCAAGTGAGAATAAAAACAATCATTTGCATTCTAAGAATTAAACACAACATCATGCAATGTATGATGAATGCAATGCTCCCCCTCAAAGGGTTACTCCCCCTCAATGTGTTGTCTTCCCAACATGCACAATTGCTACCACAATTTGCAACTCCCCACCATTCTACTCCCCCTTTTTGTCATGATATAGGCAAAGGAGTAGTCCCCAATCGGGTCACTTAGCAAAGAGAGATGATAGCATTTAAGACATTTGCATAATCATAAAATGCACTTTATGCAACTCTATCAATAGAAGAGAAACAAAGAGATTTATTTTAAAATAAATGTGTGAATCAAAACATGTTTTGCATACAAGACATGTAGCATTCAAGTCCAAAATACAATGGTATTTGGCAAAGCAAATGACAAAGGTTTCTAATAAGAATTCAAACCAATTTCACCAATGTCATGAGAGAAGCAAGGATATAGAGTTTTCATTTATTTTAATTTATGAGCAACTATATCCATATTTATAAGCCAAACATGTCATGAGCAACGTTGCACTCTATTTGATTTTTCCGGGAATGAAACCCGTATGATAGTAGACATGTTAAACTAATAAAGAAAGAGAGACAATTTGGAATATAAATTCCTTTGAACGGATACAAGATCCTTTATTCATTTAGAGTCTCATAAGCTTTTTCACACAAGTTTTGCATTTAAAAATTGCAATCATCAATTCATGCTTTTTCATTTGAGCATGTCATTTGAATTTCATGCTTTTCATATGTCATTAGCATGTTATAAAAACAACTCATGCTTTTCAATTTTTAAGCATGTCATTAAGAATCATCATGTCATGGAGATAACTATAGGTCATTCATATCATACTTCCTATGTAAATCTCCTAGTTCAAAAATTCATGTTTGAACATAAATATGACATGGATTGTAGACAAGCATGGTTCACACTTATTGAATTGAAAACATATATACATATGTGCAACCAAGCTTACTCAAGCAATCAATAAAGAAGCATAAGGTTTTCTCAAATATTTGCATGCAACAAGTATGCAATAGCTCTCTTTGCTTGAGTTCCCCATATGGGGTCATCATCATCCTTCATCAATGAAGGTCATGAGGTCCTATAGACCTCCCAAGTCCATTTGACTTGGTTGAACCTATTTGAGACTTGTTAGTCTCATAGCAAGCGGGTTCATTTTTCCTTATCCACATAGATATGACATTTTTCTTCTTAGTGGTTAGTGGTTCAAGAGTTCTAGAAATAATAGGATCATGAACATGAATATTTTCCTTCCTATTAGCATGCATTCTAGCTTTTGTCATTCTCTTTTCAATCATGCTTTTAATTTTACACAATTTAATGAAATGAAAGCAATTTGGTCTAATGCGACCATCAATACCACAAAAGTGACATGTATGGATAAATTTAGAATTCATACCATGTCCTTGTGCATGCATATGAGCCTTCCCATGACTTTGTGGTTGAGCGGGTTCAAATCTTCTTTATTGTTGAACCGATCTAGTTTGCTTCCTTGGTTCATTTTGCATGATTGGCCTCTTCCCTTGATGAATTTGAGCGTGAGGGAAGTTAGGTTGAGGAACTTTTTGAGCTTGAGGTTGTCTCCTTGGAGCATCCTTCACTTGTGCACTTCTTGCACATTGTCCTAGATCAATTTTCTTACTATGAGTGTGCACCGGTGAGGCTTCTATCTTGCTCAAACTCTTGACAAAGGCGATCTTGGTTGGAGTAGTAATCTCCTTGCTTTCTTTATACCCAATACCTCTATTGTCACAAAGGTTCTTTCCACTACCAAGAATGTGGTCAAGTTTCTTGGTGCTTGTAGTCATCCTAGTCAATGACACTATAGCTTCATCAAGCTCTCTCTTCAACTCTTTTTCATTCCTCTTAGACAAAGCTAGCTCATCCCTTAGCTTGTCTTTAATCTTCTTGGATGCCTCCACTTGTTTACTTAAGTGGTCGTTGTGTGTTGAAAGCTTTAGATTTTCATCCTCTAAAATCTTTAACTTTTTATTGTTCTTCTTCAATGAACTTTCACACTTGACTATGAAGTCATTAACATCCATTTTCTCTACATTTCCATTTGTAGAGTTAGATGAGGAGTCATCTACACTTGAGCTATCTCCTCCACTCTCCATCTCACCTATGGAGTCATGTCCCTCATTAATACCTTCACCTTGGTCTCTTGAGTCAATGAGAGCCATATCCCAATGAGTAGCTTCGCCTATCACCTCTAGAGCTACTTCTTTATCTTTTTCTTCTATGGGATCATTAGTCAAGCCATTCTTACTAACAATTTTATCTTCTACACAAGTGGCCCCAAATGTCGTGTAGTCGATGGTAAGCTCATCATCACTTGATGACTTATCTCCCTTTCCGGAGTCATCACTTTCGCTCTAAGTGGCAGCCATCATTTTTTCCATCTTATTCTTCAAATTCCCACAATCGGGTGAGATGTGTCCTATACCGCCACACTCATAGCATTGGACCCCTTTCTTTTCACTCTTCTCTTGCCTAGGCTCAAAATTCCTGAAGGGAGCCTTTTTCTTCAAGTCTTGGCCTTTGGATCCAAAGCCCTTCTTCTCGAACTTGACGAATTTCTTGAATCTTTTAAGCAACAATGCCATGTCTTCGTCCGAGTCACCTTTTTCCCCCTTCATAACCTTGGAAGCTTTCAAAGCAATTCCTTTTTGCTTTTTAGGAGGTGAAATACTAGGAGCCTTCCTAGATTCATAGGCGAGGAGTCTTCCAATTACCTCGCTCGGCTTCATATCCTTATAAGTGCTATTCTTCTCTAAAGCCGTCACCTTTGATTCAAACCTAGCAGGGAGAGACCTCATAATTTTCTGCTTAACTCTCCTATCAGAATAAGGATCACCGAGTTGATGGCTTTGATTCACAATATCCATCAACTTGACTTCAAAGTCATTGAAGCACTCGTCCTTCTCCATCTTAAGCAACTCAAATTGCGTTTGAAGGACTTGTAGCTTGGAATCCTTAACAACATCGGTTCCTTCGTGTGCAACATCTAGGATATCTCATGCCTCCTTGGCTATCCTAGTGTTCTGAATCAGTTTGTACTGATTTTCATCCACTGCACATAGAAGAGCATGCCATGCCTTCCTATTCCATTTTGAAGTCTCAAACTCTTCAGGTGACCACTGAGCCTTAGGCTTGAGTACTTCTTCTCCACCACCCGTGGGAGTCATCATAGGAGGTGCATACCCATCTTCAATAGTCATCCATGCCCTATCATGGATTTGGCACACGTACGCTTCCATTTTGCCTTTTCATGAGGCATAATTCACACTGGTGAGGAGAGGAGGCCGTGTGCTTGAAACACCCTCATGGTTGCCACCGTATCCACTCATTGTATAATGAATGAATTCAAATGAATGCAAAATGTATAAATGAGCAAAAATCACACAAATGCAAAACACACCTAAAATGAGCTAGGATCACCTAAGTATATCTAGGAACCCGCTCTGATACCAATTGAAAGTAATACAATAACGCTCGGTGTGTATGATAAATATATCTAGAGGGGGGGAGGGTGAATAGATTTTAACTATTATTACCCAATTTTCACATGCAAGTCAATTTTACGAAAATGCCCCTACTAGTCAAAAATACAAGCAAGTGTAAAATAGTGTAGAATTTAAATAACACTTGATGTATACGTGAAAACCTAACTACTGGGAAAAACCACGGGCTGTTTAGTGCGCTACACTCGGACCTCGAAATCCAATAATTGAAATGGAGTTTACAACCTATGTAGACCTCGTCTAACACTCCAGTCAATAACCCCCCACTTCTACCACTCGGGCCTTTAAAAGTGGCTCTAGTCCAATTGCTTGAGGCCTAAGCAATCTTAGCCTCAAGACTTAATTCTCTATGAAGAGATTATGCAACCTATGTGAATATGTATAAATATTCAAATAACAAACAAGGCTAGGTAACCTTAGATGCTTATCTAGGATGATGATATAATCAATTAAATCAACCCTAGATATCAATTGCTAAATGACATGTCAAATAGTTTAGCTAATCAAGATTAATCAAAAACCTAATTAGCTATCACAATACAACACTCAATCAATTCATCACAATTAATTCTCTATTCTTGTATTTATCATATGATCAAAAACATACAAGTAAATTAAAAGAGAATATGCTTGATAGTAAAAATACTAAAATAAGATGAACTTAATCAAAATCTTACCAAGCAAGTTGTGATGATGCAAACCCAATCATGGATGAATGCAAGATGAACTTTGATACAAAAAGGATTTGATTTGAGTGTTTAAAGGTGAGTTCTTGATTTGATTTTTTCTCAAAAGTCTCTCTTTGAAGTTTAGGGTTCTAAAGAATCAAAAGAACTTAATCAGAGAATGAGAAAGTAAGATATTTATAGACATCAAGAATTGGGCATGTGAAAAGACAAGTTTTGCCCTTGAAATGCACCGATCTGCGGTTTCAATCGGCGGCCAGGCCACCGATCATAGCCGCCGATCATAACCCGAGAAGAACCGGGGAACAACAGCGATTTCATTCGGCGGTTTCGTGATCGCCGATCCAACCACCGAATCAAACCCGAGATATAAAATCGATCAGGTATGAACGGCGGTCGTGACCGCCGATCGTGACCGTAGAATTGCTCCAGACACTTCTGGATGCAAACGGCGGTTTCATTTTGTGGCCAGGCCATCGATCATAACCGTCGATCACCAACAGAGGTGAAAACCAAAGAGAAGCCAAGGGCATTCTCCGTGGGCGGTCTTCGCGTAAAACCAAGCACATCCTAGTGCATGCGCGGACGTTTCCGAACACTATCGGAAAATGAATTACTAAGCACATATACACACAACAAGATATCAAACAAAGTGCTAATGTGTAAAGTGACATGTGAAGAGTATGCACACAAGATCAAGTATGCTAAGTGTGTGTGTGCTAACTAAATCTCTTCAAAGAAAACCAAGCACTAGAAATTATACCTTTGGCGTGCTTGTCCCTTGAGGTCTTGGAAGGGCCTTCGAGCTTGAAGATCAATCACCTAAACTACCCTTACATAATCAACCCCAACATGTGGTTTGTCCACGAAATGAGCCAATCAATATATGAGAATCCTTACAATTGTCATCATTTTAATCCTAGATAAGCATTTAGTGTAACCTATCATTAATTGCATATTGGATATCATTGCATATTCACATAGGTGTTTATTGGTCTCTTCATTGAGAAGTAAGTCTTGTATG
The DNA here is from genome assembly GCA_008009225.1 of Acer yangbiense. Classification (NCBI taxonomy): domain Eukaryota; kingdom Viridiplantae; phylum Streptophyta; class Magnoliopsida; order Sapindales; family Sapindaceae; genus Acer; species Acer yangbiense. Next base: position 12,066,956 of record CM017767.1, read on the forward strand.
ACTAAGGTGGCTTGGTGCACAAACAATTGGTCAAGTGCCGCTGTAAAAGGCCTGCGGGTAGATTAAAAGGTGCTCACGCCAAGAGTAGTGTATCAGGGGATATCACTGGGGATTGAACCAAGAGTGGCGAGTGGTAGTGTCCATAGCCTGAGGTTATCTAGGGTGAGAGTCCGAGAATCACTTGAGGGTGTAACCGTCTTTTCATATAATGGATTTCGGTGACCGTGTGTGGCGCACATAACAGCTCGTGGTTTTTTCCCTGTTGAGGGTTTCCACGTAAATATCAAGTGTTATTTATAATTCCACACATATTACACTTGATATATTGTATTAACTAGATAGGGGTATTTTCATAAATTGAATAAATGCGAAAATTGGTAATAAGGGTTAAAATCTATTCACCCCCCCTCTAGATTAATATTGATCACACCGTTATTAGTTTCAGAAACATTCAATAAGGAAAAACCACGGGCTGTTATGTACGCCACACACGAACCTCGAATCCACTAATTGCAGTGGTGTTTACAACATAGGTTGACCTCAACCTCTCATGGTCTATAACCCACCACTATTACCTGCATGCCTTTAAAAGTGAACCTAGTCCAATTTGTTTGCGATCTAAGCAACCTTAGCCACAAGACTTACTTCTCAATGAAGAGATTAAACAACCTAAGTGAACATGCAAATATATTCAAATATGCACTTAGTGCTAGGTTACACTAAATACTTATCTAAGATTATAAGATGACAATTGAATCAATCATAGATATCAATTGCTATATGTAATGGCATAAAGCATAGCTAACATAGATTAAACAATCCTAAGTATAGCTATCACAAAACAACACTCAATCAAAACAACACAACAATCTCTATATTGTATAATAGAATATAATCTAAGAACATACAAGTAATTAAAGAGATGTCTTGTTAAGTAAAACACTAAGATTAGATGAAATTAGTGAAAAACTTACCAAGAGATGTGTGTTGAGTAAGACCCATGCAAGCAATCGTCCTAGATATGTTAGAAGATGCTAAATGAAGTTTTGATGCATATGAAAATGGTTGTGAGTGTTTTAGAGAATCAAATGAACAATCTTTGTGCCTTTTCTTTTAAGTCTCTCTATATTTCTTTTTAGAGTTCTTAAAAATGCAAGAGCTGATTTTAGAGAAAGAGATAATGATGTATTTATAGACATAAAAAATAGGGCATGTGAAAAGATAAGTTTGCCCCTAAAACGTGCCATCGGTGGTTTTATAGCCGTCGAATCCAACCGTTAATTTGAGATCGAGATATTTAAATCAATCAAGTCTTATCGGCGGTTTTGAGCGGCGATCTTGGCCGCCGATCATAACTGTAGAACTTTCTAGAACTTTCTGGACTCAAACCGCGGTTCCCTTCGGCGGTCATGGCCGCCGATTAAACCGCCGTTTCACCACTTTTGGTGAAACCAAAGGAGAAGCCAAGGACATTCTCTGAAGGCGATCCTCCCGCTAAACCAAGCACACCATTGTGCATGCGCGGACGTTTCCGAATAATATTCGGGAAATGAATTACTAGACACATTAACACACAATAAGATACAACAACGAAGTGCAAGTGTGAAATGTTACATGTGAAGAGAATGCACACAAGAGCAATGCATACATATGCAAACATGAGAAGTGTGTGTGTACAATTAAATCTTTTCAAAGAAAACTAAGCACTAGAGATATACCTTTGGAGTGCTTATCACCTTGAGGTCTTGAGAGGGTCTTTGAGCTTGATCATCAATCACCTAAGCTACACTTACAATTCAAACCCCAATTGTGATTTGTCACCGAAATAAACCAATCAAACTTTGAGGAACTCACACTAATATCCTCTCTAAATTAGTAAAAAATACTGGTCCCGACTTGAGCCAGTTTAAAAAATTAATAAACCTCTTTATTGTAATAATCAATAGGGTGCGAATATTGACACCCATAAATATGATAAGCACACCCGTATTTATAAGTACACCCATGTCTAAAATTTAAAATTAAAACATTATTATAAACACCCATCTTAATGCCAATAGTACCCTTATTTAAATGAATGTTTTCATTTTAATACAATTTATTTATAAACCCTCTTAAGTTATTAACACACCCAATTTCATAAATGATAAATTTTTTAGTTCTCCCAGCTCGAAAACACAGTTTGAAGAATTCTTAAATTCTTAAATTTCGAGAAGCTCTACTTAAGGGAAATGAAAACAGAGAGAACTCAACTCTGTCAAGTTGCTGATATCTATTACAACAGATTTCACATCCTCATACCACCGTTGATCTCCAAGATACACAACGATGCTTAAAGTTTCCGATGTGTGCAGCCTTGATTAAATCCCACTTGAAATCAATTTATGTGGCAGTTTAACATACTCATTGTAGTTGATAGTTCTACAAAAGGATACCTCCAAATGTCTCATGAGGTCAATTGGTCAATTTCATCTAGCTGTGTATTTACCTAAGACATGCTTATGATATTTATTATATGAACTCAAAAAATATTTTCTTTTGAACAATTTTGTGCAGTAGAGTAGAAATCTTCACTTCACCATTTTTCTCTCTTTGAATTTGTTTCTTTCTTGTCTAGCAATCGGCAATGGCACCAAAAATTTCATAGTCCAAGTCCAAAACGGCATCAAACCACTGGAGTTCTCTAATGTCGAAACTAGGTACATGTCTATTCTCAATAGTCTAAGTATACTTATGACAATTACTTCTCATTTAATTTTTTTTTTTTATTGATAGAGTTCATAAAAAAAAAAAACAAAAAAAAAAAGAAAAAAAAGAAAAAAAAGAAAAGAAGAAATATGTACCCCTGTATGATGAGAGTCCTTTGGAAATTCTTTTTCCATTAATTTGTAATGAGAGATTTTGATACTTGAAATAGAATTAGGGTTTAGTTTAGTTTAGTTTTGTTTTGTTTTTTTTTTGTTTTTTTAATTTTTTTAATTTTATTTTTATTTTTTTTATTTTAATAAACTGATATAGTTGAAGATATGTATGTAATTAATGAGTGTACATAGTATTTGATTTATTTTTAATTAAACTAATTTGTCCTTATTGGTAAATTCTTATTGAGATATTTTTGTAATTAAATTTTTTGTTAAAATATGAGTGTGCTTATCATATTTATGAGTGTCAATATCGGCACCCTAATTAATAATTTCTTTTTGAAACCTAGTGTAAAACTTCAGTCCCGACTATCACATAAATTAATAATTTCATAAAAGTACAAAATATACTACATAATAATCAAGAACTAGAAATGTACTTCAAGATTCTAGTTTGAGATCTCTCTTGTTATATACAACCAAAGAACAAGCCTCGCTGTTTATAAAGTGAGTATCCTTGGTTTCTAAGTAATCACATTCCCAAAAGAATTTGAAATTTCCTTAAGGGTGCGTTTGGTACGTGGGGCGGGATATGACAACGTGGAACAATTTGTTCTTGTCTCACGTTTGACGCGACTTAAACATGAGATAGAACGGGACAAGGTGGGACAAAAATCACCAATTTCTATCCCACCCAAGACACTCGGCCAACTTTGGGACAAGCATCAAAAAGACAAAATTACCCTTCAAATCTTTAAGAAATTACAAACCTATATAAATTAAAACCCTCGCCTATTTTCCCTTTTCCTTCTCTCTTCTCTGATTTCTCTCCAACCCGATCGTTGTTTCCAGCCAAGCCAATCACCTTCCGTTGCCGCCGCAACTCATCGCCGACTTGGTTGCCGTCGCACTCGTACACCGCCGAACCAGGTATGATTTTTCCGCCGCAACTCTCTTCTTTCTCTCTCTCTCTCTCTCAGTTCGACCTCTTTCGATTCGAGTCAATTTGGTGGTTTAGGTTTCTGGGTTTGGTTTCTTTCTCTCTTTCTCTTCATGGGTTTTGGGTTTTGGGTTTTGGTTTCCGCTTTTGGTAAAGGGGTTTGGATTTTCGATTTAGGGTTCTCGATTTTGGATTTTGGGATTTCGATTTTGATTTATGGTTTATGGAATAACGACAGTTGCATAAATTTAACAACTTTCTGGTTCTATTAGATCTTGAATAGTTGCAAGATATTCAATAAATTTGTGTATCGTTTATTTTGTTGTTCTTTTTTATGTAAATGGTTTGAACAAGTAGTCACTTTGTGGGGTTGTTGCTGCAATGTCAAGAGCACTTAGTATTGGATTCTTGATATCTTGTCTCATTGTGTGTTGTGTTTCTGCTCTTGATTGCAGTTGTGATGATGAGATTGAGATTATACAAACCACTAAGGTTTATCAAACAGTGAGTGATTACTTGATAGGTTTAGCTTATTTTTCAATACCTCTTGAGCTGCTCTACTTTGTTAGTCGCTCAAATATACCACTCAAATGGGTGCTGATTCAGTTTGTAACATTTATAGTCTTGTGTGGATTGACGCATCTGCTAAATGCAATGGCTTACCATGAACAATTTAGACATTCATTCCGGTTAGTAGTATCTCTCACTCTTGCAAAATTGTTCGTATCGTGTGCTACTGCAATAACCCTTTTGACATTGATCCCTCTCCTCCTCAAATGGAAAGTGAGTGAGTTCTTTTTGAAGTGAAATGTGTTAGAATTAGACCAGGAAGTTGGGATGATGAAGAAGCAGAAGGAGTGTTCGGTTTATGAATTGTTTATGGGTGTCAAGCAGGTTGAGAAGGGAAGCGGGTTGAGTTATATGGTGAAGGTTCCAAAAGGAAGGCAGAGGAATCATGAGAAATCTAATGTGAAGAAATGGGTGCTGATCTTGGTTGGAGTGGTTGATGGTTTGATTATTTTGCTTGTTTTTGGTGGTCTTGCATATTATTTGATTCAAAAGAGAAGAAGGAAGTTACTACTGGCTGCTACTAACAACAACACGACTTGACAGATTGTGGAGCTTGGAGTTTAGTTTTGTCTTGAGAATTCAATACACAAATTTGTAATTCTGTTTCCTTTCTTTGTTAATTTTCAGTTTATAGAGACAACAGATAAGAAAACACAATTTTGATTGGTTTTTGACAGGATTATATGTTCAAAAGAAAAGAGTTATGCAATTCAAATGTACGAATTTGTTTCGAAAACAAAATATGTATGTATAGATTTAGCTCTGACGAGCACCATTTTTCGCCTTGTTTGGAGATGTTAGTGAAACACCCTATGTTTCATCACTGCTCAAGTATGTTGCTTCAACATTGTAAATATATAAGACTGTCCAATAAGCTATGTTTCTGGTGTGGGATTGAAAGGCCGATTCAGCAGTAAAAAACACTTAAAACAACAAGCTGAGGCCATTGTTTTGATTTCCACAAGGTCAATACATGTCGGTATAGCAATTTTTACCTTAAATTCCATGAGCTATAGCATGCAGACCATTGATGAACTATGGTGGCTGTCGGATGATGTTCAAAATGATTCTCAAATTTTTATTATTATTATTTTTTCTTCATTAATTTTATATTTTTTATAAATCCATTAAATTCCATACAATTGTGTAAAATCCAACCAATTCTATACAAAAATATTTTTCAATTACAATATTATAAAAATAAATATATAAAAATATTTATTTAATAAAATCAAATAAATACCGATTTATCGTGTCTCATATGTCACTAATACGTAATAACAAACATTAGATAAGATAAGAAGGATACTCTGGTTATTTGAACCTCTTGTTCCGTCTCGTCCTAGCCATATCAAACGCATAACAGTTCAGTTAACAGTTCTGTCTCAGACATTCCAAACACAATACAGAACAACATGTCCTGTCCCGTCCCATCCCATCTTGTCCTATCCCGTCTCCGTGCCAAATGCACCCTAACAAATCTTTCCTAAAAAAGGAATAAAAAAAATAAAAAAAACCCGAAGAAGAAAACAGACTAAACAAGGAATTTCGAAAAGAAACCTTCCATAAACTAGAAAACCGATTTACACATGATTTCTATGACAAAATAACTCATTACAAATTAAAACTCTTCAAATTAATAACCCTTCTAAATTAATACTCAAGGGTGGGTCTCAAGAATATTAATTTAGAGGGGTTTTACTACATTAATTATATTTATGAAAAAAATCCATTTAAAATAAAATAAAAAAAAATGAAAAAGTTGTTATTGTAAATTGTAATTCAAACTCGAACGGATTCAGTAATCTTATGAAAACAATATGAATCAAATTCGAACTTATCTTAAATAGATTTTAAAACTAAGTTTAAATTCAACCAGGACCCGTTACTCTCACCCGACCAGCTATTATTCCTAGTAGACAGCTCACTTTAGCCACAAAACACTCATTATTGCTAACGTGCACCGGGGTGAGAAACTAGTTTAGGGTTTAACAAAAGTTCAAGTTTTGTCCTAAACAAATTCTCACTCACTACATAAAAGAATAGGGTTTCTAGACTACAAAATTATATATATGTATATATAGTTACAGTTGTTTTGGTGTATGTTGTTGTTGCTGCTCTGAATAAAAAGAAGAACAAAAACGAAGCCAACCCTTTTGTTCTTCAAGTCTCTGAAGAAATAATTTAGTGGTGCATGAAATAGAGGGAGCAACAATGGCGGCGGAAGATCTCAATGATTATTCTATTATCAAAGAAGGAGAGGCTGAGATTCTCATGCACGCTAAAAATGAAGTCTTTTACAATAAAACCCAGGTGCCCAAGTCGTCTCTTCTGGTGCTTTTTACTTCATATAATGCCTTCATTTTTTTTTTTTTTATTATTTTTTTTAATGATGTGTTTTGGTGGGTTGTGTTTCATTTGTTGATATCTTGATTGTATAGAGCTCTGTTAGACTTTTTTTTTTTTTTTTTAATTCATCTTAGAAGTCCCTAACGTGGTCTCTAAGCAGAATTATTGATGGGTAGGTACTTGATTTATGATTCTTTGGAGATTTCTTTCTCATATTGATTTTGTATTTCAACCGGATTATATGAAAGGAAATTGAAATTGTGTTATCTTTCCCGCTACTATTTTCTCTGTGGCAAACCAGAAGCAGAGCATAACGAAATGATCCACATTATAAGAAACCATTCTAAATGTATTATGTTTATAGTAAGAAGCTTTCTAAAATTGCTTTGGAGTTGATTCAGTAGTCAATTGGTCATTTTAATTCATTCAAGATCACAATGAGATCACATTATTCTCTTGTTTAAATAAGAGATATAGAATAACAAGAAATTAGAAGAGAAATAGAATTACAATAAATTAGAAGAGATATAGAATTACAATAGATTAGAAGAGATATAGAATTGCCTTGTCAGTATGAACTTGATCTATGTTAGTCTTCTATCACTTTATGTCACTCTTAGGCTTCCAACACTAACCACTGACCTCTAGTCATGGGCTCATGGCTCACATGACCAGAAAAATTTTATTTACAATAAGAACAATGATATTTTCTGAAAATATTTACTAAAAATGCTACCATGGGGACCGGGAGTCTAAGCTTATTAGTTATTACTGTCATATTAACATTTATGAGTTTTTGTTTATGGCAAAATTTCTCCTAGTTTAGTCCTGAAACAAGCATCCCTTCTTTATTTTAGATTATTACTTCAGTTTATTATCGTTCTTTACAGTAATTTCTGTTAAAAATCTCTCTGCTTATGTAGATTATAACTGTACATGATTTGCTGCATGTATGATTGTTGATTTTGTAGTATAACTGTTTATTATTCTTTTTCATAATCAGGTTAACAACAGAGACATATCCATTGCTGTCCTGAGGACATTTGTATCCAAACGAAAGGAGGAACATGAAGCAGTATTGTCTAAGAGAGCAATAAAGGTGTCTGAGAAATGTGCTTCTGGGTCTGTTGTGGAAGAGACATCTAATGAATCTGATGTTAATAAAGAAAAATTAAATGGTGAAATTGAAGGGCCTGAAGAGATATCGCCGGATGAATCATGTGCTATATCAAAACAATCAGTCAAGGCCTCTGAGAGAAAAGTTCAAGGGCAATTGAAGCCACCTAGAGTTCTTGAGGTTTTTCTATGATCTCTTTCACTACATACATTATTAAATTTTCTTTATTAATTTGTTTGTGTTTAAACATTCTTAGTATTAATTAACTTTGTTCCTGTTTTTCTCAAAAGTTAACTTCTCTCTTTTATTTTTTATATTCTTGTGAGTTCACAGGCTCTGTCAGCTTCTGGTTTAAGGGCTCTAAGATATGCTCGTGAAGTGGAAGGAATCAGCCAAGTTGTGGCCTTGGACAATGATAAAGGTAGTTTTTAATATAGTGTTAGATATACCAGTTACTAGTTCTCTTTGCATATCTTTTTCCTCCTTTTTTTTTTAACTATTTGTTTTCCCTTTAAAGTATATCTTTGCACAAAAAAAAAAAAAAAAAAAAAAACTATTATTTACTATCAATTTTTGTCCTTTTGCAGTGTCGGTTGAAGCTTGCAGAAGAAATATAAAGTTCAATGGTTCGTTGGCTTGTTCAAAAGTGGAGTCACATCTTGCTGATGCTCGTGTGTATATGCTCTCACATCCAAAAGAATTTGATGTGGTATGCATATTCTAGTTTATTTTCTCTCTTGCCATTCCTCTTGTACATTAATTTTATGCTCTTCCACTCTACTGAATAAATACAAATATATGCATCTTCAAAGCATTTAACCAATCGGACTTTCTTCTCACTTGTATCTGCCATTCAACCAATTTCATAGTAACTAAACATTTTTCCATATGTTTGATTTTTATAACAATTTTCAAAATTGAGTCACATTCTTTTTTTAATTCTGTTGCAGGTTGATCTTGATCCTTATGGTTCACCCTCTGTGTTTCTAGACTCTGCAGTTCAATCTGTTGTTGATGGAGGCATGTTGATGTGTACAGCAACTGATATGGCTGTGCTTTGTGGGGGTAACGGAGAGGTTTGTTATTCCAAGTAAGATTATACTCCTTACCTTTGCTTTAAATATTTTAATGGATTTGTGGACTTGTGTTTTAACTCCTTGTGGAATTAGATATGGTTCATATCCTTTGAGAGGGAAATACTGCCACGAAATGGCTTTGAGGATCCTCCTAGCAAGCATTGAGGTACTTTCATATCCTTCAAAAAGCGAATATATAAGATATACATCAGTGGACTATTGGTTTAAGGCAAATCAGTGAAATATGTAATGGTGAAACAGATTAATAAACTATGGTAAATTGACTGATAATGTTTGTTATCTATGAGAACATCACGCAAATGGATGATCTGAGGAATGCTTATTCTTAAATAATGTATAATTTTTTTTTTTCAAGAGTTATCTTTTTCTTGTTCTTTTTATTATTTTTAATTCTGAGTAATTGTTGCCTTCCTAATTTCTTGAATGCAGAGCCATGCAAATCGGTATAAGCGGTATATTGTTCCTGTGCTGTCTGTTCAAATGGACTTTTACGTGCGAGTTTTTGTTCGCATATACACGTAGGTTCCCATTCATATATTAATTGAGATAGGGTTTCTAATATGATATCCTTACTAAGATGAATAGTGCTCATGTTTTGTTGACTGGACCAAATTTATCTGGTGCAGTTCTGCAAGTGCGATGAAGAACACTCCCCTTAAGCTCTCATATGTATACCAGTGCACTGGTTGTGATTCTTTTCATCTTCAGCCTATTGGCCGTAATGCCTCCAACAAGGTATGCTGCCTAATTTTATCTGCTAGTTGACAAGGTTCATAGCTTCAAGCCATGTGCGCTTATGCGGGTGACAAGGTTTTTTCCTTGTATCCCACAAGCAAATTGGTATTTTGAGGACAGATCAATTGTTTATTATTCTTTTTGAGCACCATGGATATTTATGTCATCATAGTAATAATATTTGTGCATTGTTTTTATTTTCCATTTATGCTGGTTTTCTGTATACAACTTCAGAATAACAGCATAAGATATCTACCTGGGTTTGGTCCAGTTGTTCCACAAGTGTGCAGCGACTGTGGAAAGAAATTCAATATGGGTGGGCCTATATGGTCTGCTCCCATTCACGATCAAGAATGGGTAACATCCATTTTAGAAGATGTGAAATCTATGAAGGATCGGTATCCTGCTTATGATCGCATCTCTGCTATATTGACAACAATTTCAGAGGTGTGTTTCTTTTCTTTTTCCTTTTTTTTTTCCTTTTTTTTTTTTTTTCTCTTTCCTGTTTTCATATTTTAATGAAATAGAATATCATCACATCTGAGTTTCTCTTTTGATGCAAAGTAAAGGTCAAAATTTGTTTAGTTTCTTCATTCCTCATAATATTTTTTTTATATGGTAGAAATTTGTTTATGGTCTTACATAATACATACTACACCTACCACTTACAAGTTTCTTGAATAAGTGATATTATCATAATTATCTCTGTTCTTTATGGGACTCCTTTTTCATTGATGCTCATTCTCTAAGAAGATAGGTGAATAGTCCATGACCAATTCATCCTTCTCTCAATCAGTGTGTTTACATTTTGACTTCCAGTTTTTGGTTGAATTTTTTTTCCCTAAAATATTGATTGGTTTTACTTGAGATTTCTTTAGAAGGATAGCCTGCTCCACACCATAATAATTTTTTTATGAAGCTTTATGTCTCAAATAATAAAACTGATGTTTGATGTTATGATGTGCCCCATTATAGTGCATTTTGCACTTTGCTTTCTGCAAGTATTTGTGTCCCAAGAGAAAAGATGCTGCCAAAAATGTTTTAAAATGTGTGATGCTAATTTTGCTTAGAAACATATTATAGGATGTTTGTTGGACATCTGAAAGTTCTTGTTGGAAGGTCCTTAACATAGTATTAAACATGTGGAAGACAATAGACTTGTCAAAGCAAACCAAGCGTAAGTATAGAACCAAACTTAGATGCAGATGTTTGACTTTTGGGCTAAGCGATTACTTAAGATGGTAGTAAATCTAGTTTAAATAGATCTTTGGTTTTGTATGCTCATGTGTGATTTTATTTGTATTTTTGACCAATCCACATGACAAGCCCCTAGTCTTGTGCATGAGGTTGTGTAGAGCTCTATTTTTGGAATTCAAGTGCAGTCAGCTAAGAACTTTCAATGTCCAGCATATGGTCTAATGAGTCATTAATTTTAGGTCAAAGTATCCCGTGTTTTCTAATATAAAAATAAAATATTAAGAGTCAGTCAAAGTTTGTGTTTAAGAGTCATTAGTGTTTTCTATTACTCCAACACAAATTTTGACCAACTCTTAATATATTCCTAACCCAATTAATTAATAATCTCTTTTATATAATAAAATTTTTTCTGGTCCCAACTTCGGCCGAGGAGATAAATTAAGGATTTCGATTAAATTAAATTAAATTAATGAGTTCTATAGATGTGTAATGAAGTACAACAAGAGTTTGCATTTTTTTATCAGAATCCTAATGAGGGAAGGGGAACTTAATTACCGATTTGTAATGTTTACTAAAATAAGTTGGGAATCAGATTATGTGGGTTCCACACACAAACTTTCCTGATTTTGCTTCCCTGGAACTTGATTCCCTTTCATTTAATTTCTGAATAGTAAACGTGCCCTTAGTTTGTGAGATGCAAATAAACCTAGATGTGATGCCTTGGTTCTAGGAGTGGTTCCTAGGGTTTATCTGCAGATTATGTGATGCAATCTACCTTTAGGTGTGGTGCCTAGGTTTTCTTAATTAATTTCACTGTCTTGCTACTCCTAAAATATTTCTTTTAGTCTCTCAAACCAACCTACTCATAAGAAACAGATCCCAAATCTGCCCTGCATCACTTGGTTTATCTGCAGATTATGTGATGCAATCTACCTTTAGGTGTGGTGCCTATGTTTTCTTAATTAATTTCACTGTCTTGCTACTCCTAAAATATATTTTTTTATCCTCTCAAACCAACCTCTACTCATAAGAAACAGATCCCAAATCTGCCCAGCATCACTTGGGTTTAGTGGTTACGAGTGGCCTCATGAGCATTGTCTATACCTGTATTCAGGGAATGAAAGTTTGAACCCCTGTGAAGATATTCTAACAATGTGAATTTTTACAGGAATTGCCTGACGTTCCTCTGTTTTTGAGTCTACACAATCTCTGCGCGACACTTAAATGCACCTCCCCTTCAGCAGTGATTTTTCGTTCTGCTGTGATCAATGCAGGATATCGTATTTCTGGAACTCATGTGAATCCACTTGGGCTCAAGTCAGATGCTCCTATGGATGTTATATGGGACATAATGCGATGCTGGGTAAGGACTTTCTTTCAACACTCCTTCTCTGCTGATGCATATTCAATAGATTATTTAGTCAAGGTTCCAGCAGCTTATTTGTATATGGCAATTTGGAGAACTACCTATAGCCACAGGAGCTTCTTTTCTTGATTTTTGTTTCATTAACTGAATATTATTCTATACTTGAGATTTGGCCTCCCGACTATCTTATTATTATACATCAATGGTTTATCTGAGGTAGTTTGAAGTGAAAGGTGTTGTATGTATTGTGCTCATAGTTTATTTTTCATGTAGGTCAAAAATCATCCAGTAAAAGCTCAACCAGCTGATCAGTCAGGAAGTGTAATACTTGCCAAAGAGCCTACTCTTCAAGTATGTTTTATTTTTATTTTTTATCCATGTGCATTCACATTCAGAAGCTGGCATATTGCTAGAAAATGATCTCTCATGTTCACATTCTTTTTTTAATTATTATTATTTTGTGGGGATAAGGAAATTATGCTTACGCATGTTACTGCATGCGCACAGGCAAATGGCTAAGCATTACTTCCATAGTGTTTTATTCTTTTGTGCTGGTAAATTTCACTCACAGGCATAGTCTAAAGGTTTTCTTGCCTCATTGATTTGTTCTTTTGGACAGGCAAATTTTGCTCGAGCTGTTGCATCACTTAGCAAGGCACAAGCCAAGAAGGTTGCTCGCTTCCTTCCAAATCCTGAAAGGCATTGGGGTCCAAAGCTCAGAGCTGGTCGTCAGATCACAACCAAGCACATCTCTCTTCTGGGTCAAGAGGTAGTAAATGGACATCTTAACCATGAAGAGGATGTAGAGCCTGATGTCAAACGTCAGAAGATAGAGGATCCCACCCCAAGTTCCTGAGATAAAGCGTTTATTTTATAATGCATGTCACTCAACCTCAGCTGGCCCAGAGTCTCACTCTTAAGTATCTTATGTGCAATTTAAAATTTTGTCATCTGCCTTTGTTTGAGAGAGATGGAGAGAGGAGAGCTATACTTCAATATTTTGGGAGGTTCACTCTTCAAAAAAACCATGCAGAGTCCTCTCTGAAGTCGCACAACTTTGTAATTGAAATTAGAGGCAAAATTTTGGTAGTTTTGAGTTTTGGAATATGAAATGTAAGAATTTTATTTATTTGAAATTGATATAGAATTTGTTAAACTTTTTAATTTTATATTGATTTATGTTCAAAATTCAAGAAATATTTGAGAAAAATATGAAACTTATTCCATATCAGAACATGAGTTGTTACTCTTCCCAAGACCAGGACTCTAAACATATCTTCATAGCTAAGATAGATACTAAAGAAGAGGAAATAGGAGTATATAGCATTTTTTTAATTTTGAATTGTACAAATATCAAACTTTAATAACTCTTGTTTTAATAGCACCAAAAATGGAATTTGGACAAAAATACCCCCCAACTTCTTTTCTTTCCTCTTGTGTGTCCTCACCTTCTTCTTCCTTTTTCCAAAACCTCCATTGATGGAGCTTCAATGGAGGTGTCACCGCCGACCGGCGAGTTGACCGGCAGAACCACCGGGAAAACGTTCCTCGAGTGCCAATAATTGTAACCGAAGTGTTCGTTTTCATTTTCGAGCTGTGTAGAGAGAGAAACGAAGCCAAACCCAAACCGTCGCAAATCTTCATCGTCCGATCTATGACGATCCGTCACGAATTTGACGAAACCGATGGCGCCAACGAACTCGGCGACGTTCGTTCTTCCAGATCCAACTATCTCCGGAGTCAACCGGCGCCGTCGTCGGATCGTCACTGTTCACCATTGATGGAGGTCGAACAGAATAAGTCCCGAACAAACTTGAATTAAGTCTCGAAAACACATGAATAAGTCTCGAAAACGCATAAAAAAGTCTCGAATTTTCGAGAAAAAAAAATAAAAAGGAAAAGAGTAAGTGGGGGTATTTTGGTCTCATCACTTACTTTGGTGCTATTTAAACATGACTTATTAAAGTGGTGCTATTTGCACAAGCCCTCCCCCAAAAAGTGCTATTTAATTTTTGGCCCCTACTAAAGAAACTACCCTAGAGATCAGATTGAGTAACAACATATTATAAACATTTGTTGATGCGATAAGATAAGTAAACATCTAGTCATATCTTTTTATTATCTTATCCATTACTATATGTTAACGGATAAGATAAGATAACATAAGTAAACAAGTAAACATCCGGAAAACCGATATCCAGACTTATGTGTGAGGGGTAAATAAGCTTTCCCACAAGCTGTTGAATGCCTGTACTGTACCTCTTCACTGCCTTTGTGAACTTTTCAAACCAAACCCGTGGGATTGCTTGAGACTATATAACGATTTCCTAAGTATACAACTTTGTTTGTTTTTGAGTATGCTTTAAGATCTTGAGGAATCTCCATGTACACATCTTCTTCTAAGTCACCGTGTAAGATTCTTCATTTTGTGATTGACTTATTTATGTGACAAACCACATTGAGATGTTTTTGTAATGGTGGCTTAGGTTCTTCATGTGGTCATCGAGATCGTGATCGTGATAAGGAAAGCTTCTCGGCATCCCAAGTGCTTCAAGAACAAGAGCTTCGAAGGTATTTACTTGACTTGTTCTCTTAAATAGATTAGGTGCGCGCACACACACACACACACATACACACAATTCATTAATCTGTGTTTTCATCTTTTCATGTGCTTCTCTCTAAATTCACACTTGCACTTCATGAAGAGTTTTTTTTTTAGTGTGTTTGAGTTGTAGTTCCCTTATGTTTGTTGATCGGAAATGTCCTCACTTGTACGATGATATGCTTGTCTTAGCGCAAAGGTTCAACCGCTTGAACATGTCTCCACTTTTCTTGATTTCTCTTTCCAAGGAGTTGTTACGGTCAGCAACCGCATTTTTGGCGCCAGCAATTAACTCCGGAGAATTGCTGAGAGTTGTTGCGGTCAGCAACTATATTTTTCAGCACCCGCAATTCACTATAGAGAATTGCTGAGAGTTGTTGCGGTCAGCTTGTTGTGGACAACAACTGCATTTTTAGCGCCCGCAATTCACTTCAGAGAATTGCTGAGAGTTGTTGTGGTTAGCATGTTGCTGACAATAACCGCATTTTTAACGCCAGGAATTCACTCTAGAGAATTGCTGAGAGTTGTTACGAACAACAACTGCATTCTTGGCACCCACAATTACCTCCAAAGGTTTTGCTGGTTAGAAATGCAGTTGCGAGTTACGGCCAGTGATTGCAATTTCTTGCCCACAATTATGCGTTTTTTGTCAAAACATCGCCATTTTAATTAAGGCTTTTATATATATACATTCTTTATGTTTCCAACAAAATAAGAACTTCAAAAATCACATCTTTAGAGCGAGAGTGATGTTTTCTAGTGTGAAAAGCTCCAAGAAAGCTTTTTCAACACTCTATCCCCAAATCCATGTGCATTTAAAGCTTCATTTAGTATCATCAAGCATGGTTCTTTATCATATGTTCACTTGGTAGGTAAGAATAAACATCTCATCTTATTTATTGTTCTACTTGTCCAATACTTCATTTTCATTGCATAGTTATTGCAAAGTCTTCATTTTTATGGCATATCTTGTGAAGTCGATTGGGGTTAGCTAATAACTAGGTTGTTAGATTTGCATTTTTTACATCTAGTTAAGCATTTTGTGTGTTTGTCTGGCACATACTTGCATTGAGCATTCATACATGTTCACTTAGACATTAATTCTCTTCTAAGAGGCAAGTCTTGTGGCTACACGTGGTAGTTGCACAAGCACAGTGTCAAGAGTCACTATAAAAGGCCTACGGGTAGATAGGTTTAAGTTACGATCCTTGAGAAGCGTGACTAGGTTGTCGACTTAGTTGCAATTAAAATATCATATAGTGAATTTCTATGACTAAACGGCTAGCGAGGCTAGTCCCGTGGGTTTTTTCCAATTGAAGGGTTTCCCACATAATAATCAAGTGTCTTTTACTTTCCGTATTATTTACTTGATTTTTATTGTTATTGTTAGTTGTTATTATTTAAATGTTGACTAATCGAAAAGCTGATAACTAAATAAATTAACAACCCATTCACCCTCTCTAGGTTGTTTAGACACACATTTAGGTAGTTTCAATTGGTATCAGAGTGGGTTCCTAGATATACATATGTAGATTTTTGCTTCATTTGTGTCTTGCATAGTGCATCTCATTCATTGCATCAAACACCATGAGTGGGAGCAGAATGCATAGAGAGGGTGCGTCAAACTTGAGACCTCCGCCACTTACCAGAGACAATTACTCCTTCTGGGATGGGAGAATGGAGTTGTACTTGATGGCTATTGATGGGCATGTATGGATGAGTATTGAAGATGGCTACCTAGCACCTACCATGATCTCTGAGAGCGGAGACACTTTTTCCAAGCCCAAAGCTTAGTGGACTACTCTAAAATTTGAATTGGCCAAGTGGAATTCTAAGGCCATTCATGCCTTGTTTTGTACCATGGATGAGACTCAGTACAAACTCATCCAAATTACAAGGAATGCTCAAGAAGCTTGGGAAATCCTATAGACTACTCATAAAGGAACTCACATTATGAAGAAATCCAAGCTTCAAACTCTTCAAGATCAGTTCGAGACTATCAAAATGGATGAGCATGAAAGTTTCAATGACTTCTTGATCAAGCTAATGGATATTGTGAACCAAAGTCATCAGTTGGGAGACCCTTACTCTGAATCAAGGGTGGTTTAGAAGATTTTGAGATCACTTCTAGATAGATTTGAGTCCAAAGTCACAACTATTAAAGAAAACCGTGACTTCGATACTATGAAGGTGAATCAACTCACAAGAAAACTTTAGGCTTATGAGTCTAGGAAGCTTCTTCCATCCTCTAGAAAGCAAAAAGGAGTGCTTTGAAGACCACTAAGCTTGAGAAGGAAGAGAGTGACTTAGATGAAGAGATGACTTTCAAGGTGAAGAGGTTTAAAAGATTTATGAAGCAAGAAAGGAAGGGCCTTGGGTAAAAATGAAGAGATTTGAAGAACAAGAATGTGTTCAAGAAATCTAAGCCAAGTTAAGACAAGCAAACTCGAAAAGGCATATAATGCTTTGAGTGTGGCGAGATTAGACACATAGCTTCAGATTGTGGCAACTTGAAGAACAAGAAAAAAGGGAAAGCAATGTCACCCACTTGGAGTGACATTGATAACCTTTAAGACAAAGAGAACTCATTAGATGATGAGGACATGTGGTTAACTTCACTGCTATTTCTACATCTTACATGAATGACGATGAATAAGAGAATAATGCCTTGAATCTTGACCTTGAAGTAGAAGAGATTGTTGATGAAGCTAGAAGTAGGGATGGGCAATCCCTCGCCCCCCCCCCATTTAGGTTTTGGGGGCAAATGAGGGTGGGGCCCTTGGGGGGGGGGGGGGGGGGGAGCCTACCTCCACCCCATTTCTTTAAATGGGGGTGGGGGTGGGGGTGGGGGTGGGGCTCCATTTCCCCATATATATATATATATTTATATATTTTAACTTTTTAAATGGGGGTGGGGGTGGGGCTCCATTTCCCCATATATATATATATATATTTATATATTTTAACTTTTATTTTCATTAAAAAATAACTTTAACTCTATTACTCATTTACTCTCTACCCATTTCCCCCATTTCCATATATATATTTATATGTAATACTATATTACTATAGTTATTTGTATTAATTTTGGATTAAATTAAAACAATTATATATTTTAGATTATTTATTGGATTGGATATCGAAAAAGGGTTATTCGAACGATTGGAATGATCAAATCCCGAATTCTAAATTCTGGATTTTGGATTGGAAAATATTAGGATTGAAAATGGGGGAATGGGGGAAATGGGGGACAGGAGTGGGGGCAGGGGAACCTCCCCCCAAACACCCTTATCCCCACTTCCCCCAAATGGGGTTTAGAGGCACCCCGCCCCAATGGGCCCCCACGCCCATCCCTAGCTAGAAGTGATCAAGGTGGAAATCATGAACAGGAAATGTTCTCAAATGTCGAGGAGTCAAGTGATGAGAACTCTTCTGCTTCTAGTGAGGACAACAATGTAGATGACTACGACTTTGATATTTCTGATGATGAGTTTAGGATGGAGCCTATTGAAAAGTACTGAAGATCTCTAAAGAGGGGCTGCCTTCACTGTAGCTAAATGACACACTTTTTATGGACTCTGTCCCCTACGTTTTAAAATGCTTCGGACGATACTACGAAATGAATATCTATAAATGAAGAGTGCGAGTGTAAAAATCACCATTCGCAAGTGTACAAGTCGTTGACGAGTATAGCGGACACAAGGGAATTGTTCCCACGAGGAGGTATGGTACCTTAAGTCGGTTCTAGGTCTTAGACGGAAAAGGCTTCAAGATTTCAATTAAAATAATGGCAAGCTTTGAAAATTGAAAACTGAAACAAATTATAGCACGTTGTGTATAAAACTATCTAGAGGGGGGGGGGGGGGGGGGGGTGAATAGATTTTAAGCTTTTTACCCAATTTTTTGTGTTAGTCCAAATTACGAAATTACCCCTAAATAGATAAAGCAATAAATCAAGTATAAAATGCGGAAATTAAATAACACTTGATTTTTACGTGGAAACCCTTACGGGAAAAACCACGGGCTAGTAAGTAAGCCACACTCGAACCTCGAATCCACTAAATGTGTAAACGATTACAACCTAATCCTGAAAGTAATCACACACCTACTTAATCCCGGTATGAGTGAACCTAGTCCGATTGCTTGCGAATTAAGCAACCTAATCCCGGTCACAACACAAGACTTAATTCTCTAAAAAGAGATTAACACCCTAAGTGAATATATGAATATTCAAATGCAACATAGAGCAAGGGAAACCCTATATGCTTATCTAAGATGATGAATATGCAATTAAAAACAATCCTAGATATTAAAGCTAAATGACATGTGTTAGGATTATGCTCAATAGCAAGAGTGTAATAGTGTTTTTGACAATCTATTCATATTAATAATGTGATTTCTGGTTTAACAAATCTTATAGCATTTATAGTTTAATTATTATAATTGTCAAAAGTAAATAATCATAAGGTCAAAAGACTATGAGAAAAGAAGAATTGTTCGTACATTTGGATATGTATGAGGTAGACACAATTCTTTAGTTAGTCTTGAATAATGTTCACAACTTAAGTTAAAGGTTGGGCACCTTTATCTTGTTAAAGTTGTATAATTCTTTTGCTAGCATTTGAGTGGGATCAAATGAGATATGATGAGTCTAAAATCATCGGAGTGTCTTCGAGCAAAAGAATCTAGTGCACTGGGTGCATTGAACTGGATCACAATGAAAAGCTTTATCTAGAACCGTCAATAGATAATAGTCTTTTCATTATCAGGACAATCGGAGAGTCTGTCTTAATCCTGAGATAAATGATGGACTTATGGTTACAAGTGATATCATTTGAGTTATCAATGAGTACGATTATATAGCATAGTCTATCCTCGATAGTTTGGTGGTATTCATTTGCTAATCGATAGAGGACTTCGTTTATAGATATGGACATCGTGGCTCCATTTATTAAATGAGAGTATAATATTATCATATGGATGTTTTGAGGTATTGGATATTAAATCTCAACGTTGAGTTTTCGATAGTGTCTATTGAAAACATGGCTTCTGGACAAGTCAAAGTATCCAAGTTCAAAACGTGGTCATATGAGTAAATATGGTAACTAGGAGAGCTATAGGCGGTCTATGAGCTCTTGGCGATTACTGATATTATTCACGAGGATACACCATCTCCAATAAGATTGTCTAGGGTATGAATGAGAAACATCTTCTTATTCTATCTTTATTTAAGAGTTCAATTTTAGCTCTTTAGTGGAATGAGTTAAAATTAATGGATCGGACCTAAGTGAATCATTTGTTGATTGTGATTAGGTTATGTCTATTGAAGCTTAAATTTAGATAGCTCGCCAAGATCCCCAATCCACACGGACTTGCATGGATCACTTGATATATTCTACCGGACCAATTTATGGGTCCATCTAGAATTGTATTTAATATATTAAGAATATAATTTGCACATTATTTATTTAATGGGCTGATCAATTATATTAATATATTAATGAAAGGCATGTGGGCTTGTTTCTTTTAGTAAAAATGGGTCTGGTTCACATGTGGGCTTTTTAATTAAAGTCTAATGGATTAAATAAAATAAGAAAATAATATTAGGCCCATGTATATGGTGTGGGCGGCAAGACTAGAATAATAGTCTAAAATATTATTTTATTTTATTGATTGATTAAATGGAAATTAATTAATTTATTAGTTAATTATTTAATTGAGAATCAAAATCTTTTTCTGACTAGGAAATATGTTTCTTAGTAGTATACTATTATAGTAGTATAATAAATATAAAAGACTTTATTTGGTAAGTAGATAAATAAAGAGAATTTATTTATCTAGTCAAATTAGGAAGTCTTTGATATAGTCACAAATACACTAAAGAGTTGGATTAGGGTTTGGAATTCTAAAGAAATCTACCTAGGGTTAGGATTTAAGTCAAAAGACAAATCCTACATGGTAGAGTTTTTTGGCCACAATATATAAATATATATTAAATATATATGGCACAAGGCCGAAAATATATAAGTATATAATGCATGCAGTATTTATTCCGCAATAAATATATAGATATAAATATAAAAAGTTGGGCGTGCAGTAGATATATATATATACATATAATTGGTTTGGCGTGAAGGGGAAGCACATTTTTTATGAGAGGTGTGCAGGATTGTTGCACTTATGTATATTTTAATATATATATATATATTCTTTATATGGAATTAAAAAAAAAACCCTAATTGCAAAGTCTTTGGACTTGAGAGTTTTTTCTTTTACTTGAGAAAAATAGAATCCAACTCTTAGACTAGTGTGTGATAATTTCGGTCAAGAGGTATAGAGAGAAGAGTTTGTTCTTATTTCGATAGTGCACTAGTAACTTTTACATCAAAAGGTTTTGTGCACAATTTTGAATAAGGCTCACGCGAGTTTCGATCATTAGATTGAGAATTCAAAAGTAACCGGAACGTTCTTCGTTATCTCTTAGAAGTTTTTGTGACTAACGAAAAAGAAAAGATTTTGTTGTCCATCCTCAGGTACACAATTCAAAGAAAGGGAGACCACGCTCCTAGGTGATTCACGTTCGTGATTAGATTGGAAGATCTTACGGATTACCATCGACGCAATGTCAATCGGATCACGCGACAAAGGTATGATACTTTTGATTATATATGTTTAATTAATTTAAAGGGTTAAGGTTCATAAAAAGGAAAAATTTTAAAACATACTAAATCTATTTTTAGTCTCGCTTCCGCTGCGTGTACTACGGTATTTTTCCCTACAACATGTCAATTAGCATAGATAATCATAGATTAGAGAAACCTAGATATCTATCATAAAAACAACACTCAATCAAATCAACACAGCAATCTCTATCTTGAATATTAGATTATAATCTAAGAACAATTAAGTAATAAAAGAGATGCCATAATAAATTAAACACTAATTATGTATGATAATAGTGAAAAACTTACCAAAGCAAGTGTGAAGATCAAAGACCCATGCAAGCAAGCAACCTAGATATGCTAGAGAATGCTAGATGAACTTTGATGCAAATGGATTTTGGTTTGAGTGTTTAATGAGCAAACTTGATTGCTTTCTCTCTTAAAAATCTCTCTTTTTAAAGTAGGGTTCTTGATGATCAAAAGAGTCACATTCAGAACAAGAGAAAGTGATGTATTTATAGGCATGAAAAACAGAGCATGTGAAAAGACAAGTTTGCCCCTGAAACGCACCGATCGACGGTTTCAATCGGCGGCCAGGCCGCCGTTCATAACCGCCGAATTTTCCCGAGAGGAACAGGGGACCAACGGTGGTTTCATTCGGCGGTTTCGTGACCGCCGATCCAACCACCGAATAAATCCTGAGATTAAAAATCAATCAGGTGTGAAAACGGCGGTTTCATGCGTGACCGCCGTTTCAACCGCCGAATTAGGCCGAGAGATAAAATCAATCAGGTCTTGAACGGCGGTTTCGAATGGCGGTCGAGACCGCCGATCATAACCGCAGAATTGCTCCATACACTACTGGAACCAAACGGCGGTTTTATTCAGCGGCCAGGCCGCCGATCATAACCGTCGATCACCAACAAAGGTGAAAA
Source organism: Acer yangbiense (assembly GCA_008009225.1). NCBI lineage: Eukaryota > Viridiplantae > Streptophyta > Magnoliopsida > Sapindales > Sapindaceae > Acer > Acer yangbiense. The sequence goes on from CM017767.1 coordinate 12,089,387, forward strand.
CCAAGGAGAAGCCAAGGGCATTCTCCGTAGGCGGTCCTCGTGCTAAACCAAGCACATTCTAGTGCATGCGCGGACGTTTCCGAAAACTATCGGGAAATGAATTACAAGACAACAAGACACAATTACACATAACAAAATATAACACATAAGTGCAAGTGTGAAATGTGACAAGTAAAGAGAATGCACACATATGCAATGTATGTTAAGTGTGTGTGTGCAACTAATCTCTTTAAAGAAAAGTAAGCACATAGAAATTTACCTTCGGTGCTTATCAAGACGAGGTCTTCAAAGGGGTTGAGCAATAGCATCGATACCTAGGCTACCCTTACAAAGAACCCCTAACATGTGGTTTGTCCACGAAATGAGCCAATCAACAAATGGGAACCTTACAATCTCCCTCTTTGGCTATTTCGTGACAAAACCACCACTCACATTGATTCCTCACAAAGAAATAGAAACTACGGGACAACTATGATTTTCTACAACACAAAGAGATAAGAAAATAAAACTTCAAGTCTTCAATCTCTTGTAGAATAATCAAGCCCTGAAAAGAAAGTTTCTAACATCTCCAATACAAGTAAAAAGTGAGATGAATCAAGTGAGAACAAAAACAAGCATTTGCAATTTAAAAGTTTAGGCACAACATTATGAAATGTATGTGTATGCAATTCTCCCCCTCAACGGGTTACTCCCCCTCAATGAATGTTCTCCCCAATATGCAAAATTGCCTCTAATTTGCAACTCCCCTTACCATATCCTACTCCCCCTTTTTGTCATGATATAGGCAAATGAGTAGTCCCCAACCGGGTCACTCATAGCAACGAGAGATAGAAGCATGCAAGATATTTGCATATATATATATAAGTCACTCTATGCACCTTAATTAATTGAAGAGAAACAAGGAGATTTATTTGAAAGAAAATGTGTGAATCAAACATGCTTTGCATACAAGACATATAGCATTCAAGTCCAAAATACAATGGTATTTGGCAAAGCAAATGACAAAGGTTTCTAATAAGAATTCAAACCAATTTCACCAATGTCATGAGTAAAGCAAGGATATAGAATATATTGATTTCAATTTAAGAACAACTTAATCCAACTTTATAAGTGAAACATGGCATGAGCGACTTTGCACCCTATTTGATTTTTCCGGATAAGATATCCGTATGATAGTAGCCATGTTCAACCAATAAAGAAGGAGAGACATTTGGAATGTAAATTCCTTTGAACGGATACAAGATCCTTTATTCATTTTGAGTCTCATAAGCTTTCACACAAGGTTTTGCATTTTAAGAATATGCAATCATCAATTCATGCTTTTTATGTGAGCATGTTATATGAATTTCATGCTTTTTCATTTGACATTAGCATGTTATTTAAGAATCATCATGTCATGGAGATAATCATAGGTCATTCAAATCATACTTCCTACATACATCTCCTAGTCCAAAAATGCATGTTTGAACATAAATATGACATGTATTGTAAACAAGCAAGGTTCACACTTATTGAATTGAAAACATATATATACATATGTGCAACCAAGCTTACTCAAACAATTAAAAGAAGAGGCATAAGTTATTTCAAATTTTTTGCAAGTGACAAGAATGCAAAATAGCTCTCTTTGCTTGAGTTCCCCATATGGGGTCAATTATAGAACATCACTCCACAAGACATATCCCAATAGATATACTAAGAGTTTTTAATCGAGTAGCATCTAAGGGTTTAGTAAATAAGTCCGCAAGTTGATCATTAGTACCTACATGTTCAAGTACTATGCATTTATTTTCAACAAGTTCTCTAATGAAGTGATGGCGGATGTCAATATGCTTAGTTCTAGAATGTTGTACCGGATTCTTGGAAATATTGTACCGCACTCATGTTATCACAAAAGAGAGTGAGAGTACCTTGGTTGAATCCGTAATCTACTAGTATTTGCTTTATCCATAGGAGTTGTGTGCATCCACTCCCCGCGGCTATGTACTCGGCCTCGGCCGTGGACAAGGAAATCGAGTTTTGCTTCTTGCAAAACCAAGACACCAAGTTGTTGCCTAGAAAGAAGCAACCGCCCGATGTGCTCTTCCTATCATCGCAATTTCCTGCCCAATCCGTATCACTAAAGCCTACAAGATTAGCATTAGTGTCAAAAGAATACCGAATCCCATAGTTGGATGTCCCATTCACATAGCGAATGATTCTCTTTACAGAAGAGAGATGGGACTCCTTAGGATCCGCTTGGTACCTAGCACACACACCCACACTAAAGGAGATATCGGGCCTACTTGCGGTCAAATAAAGCAAGCTACCTATCATGCCACGATATAACGTTTGTTCCACACTTTTACCACTAGCATCCTTGTTTAGCTTCAAAGTGGTACTCATGGGTGTATCACAATGTTTGGCTTTTTCAAGACCAAACTTCTTCACTAGGTTTTTGGCATATTTGGCTTGGGTTATGAAAATCCCATCATCTAGTTGCCTAATTTGCAAACCTAGGAAGTAACTAAGCTCACCAACAAGACTCATCTCAAATTCATGAGACATAACATCAACAAATTGTTGAACCTTGGTGTTGTTGGTGGAGCCAAACACTATATCATCAACATATATTTGAGCTATGAAAAGCTCATCATTGTTTCTTTTGATGAATAGTGTCTTGTCAACACTACCACGTGTGTAGTCATTGTCAACAAGAAATTGAGTGAGGTGCTCATACCAAGCCCTTGGTGCTTGTTTCAACCCATATAGAGCCTTCTTGAGGCGATAGACATGGTTGGGGTGGTGAGCATCCACAAACCCCTTGGGTTGTTCAACAAACACTTCCTCTTGCAAGAAGCCATTGAGGAAGGCACTCTTGACATCCATTTGGTGCAATTTGAACTTGTGCACACAAGAAATGGACAAGAGAAGCCTAATAGACTCTAAACGGGCAACGGGAGCAAATGTCTCCTCAAAGTCGATACCCTCAATTTGAGAGTACCCTTGTGCTACAAGTCTAACCTTGTTCCGCACTATGTTGCCATCCTCATCGGATTTGTTCATAAATTTCCATTTAGTGCCTATGACATTAGTGGTCTTAGGCCTAGGAACTAGAGTCCAAACCTCATTCCTTTCCAATTGGTTTAGCTCTTCTTGCATGGCAAGAACCCAAAATTCATCATTTAAGGCTTCTTCAACCTTTTTGGGTTCAATTTGAGAGGTGTAGCATGTGTAGCTAATAAGATTAGCAAGTTGACGTCTAGTCCTAACACCCTCATTAACCTCTCCAATGATATCTTCTTTATCATGGAGTTTCCTAACCCATGGAGCGGGTTCTTTAGAGTCCAAGAGAGGAACTCTATCAATAGGTTGTGTGTCATCATTGTTGACATTAGATGTCCCAACATTAGGAGACACCACAACCTTCTCCAAAGGAGAAACATCACTAAAAATAACCTCATCCTCATGATCATTTGACTTGAGCCTAGTATCATCAAATACGACATTGGATGGTTCCATAACACTTAGAGTCTTTAAATTGAAAACTCTATAGGCTCTACTATTCAAGGCATAGCCAATAAAAATACCCTCATCACTCTTAGCATCGAATTTGCCAAGTTGATCACGGTCATTCAAAATGTAGCATTTGCTTCCAAAAGTGTGGAAGTAGCTAACATTTGGCCTCTTGCCTTTCCATAACTCATAGGAGGTGTTTCTAGTACCGGGCCTTAGGAAAACACGATTCCCTATATAGCAAGCCGTATTGACAGCTTCGGCCCATAGGTTCCTAGGGACATTGTTGCTAAGCAACATCACACGGGCCATCTCTTGAAGGACCCTATTCTTCTTCTCAACAACTCCATTTTGTTGAGGTGTCCTAGGAGCCGAGAACTCATGGGAGATGCCTAAGCTATTGCAATAGCTTTCAAATGAGGCATTCTCAAATTCCCTCCCATGGTCACTTCTAATCCGTTTAATGCTTTTAATGTTAGAATTCATTTCATTTTGTATTTTAGTACAAAGCATTTTAAACTTATCAAAAGTTTCGGATTTTTCTCTAAGAAAATATGTCCATGTAAATCTAGAGAAATCATCAACACAAACAAAAATGTATCTCTTTCCACCTAAACTCTCGGTTTGCATAGGACCCATGAGATCCATGTGGAGAAGCTCAAGAGGCTCCTTGGTTGTGAGATACTTACCCTTTTTGTGCATGCTTTTAGTTTGCTTTCCTTGTTGGCAAGGTCCACAAATACCATTGGCTTTCTTCCCAAGCTTAGGGAGGCCACGCACACAATTGAACTTTCCAAGGGTCCTTAGATCCCTAAAGTTCATGTGGCCAAGTCTTTCATGCCACAACTTTATTTGCTCATCCATGGACACATTGTTTGAGACAATTCTAGCTTCAAGAGAATAGCAATTGTCGCTAGATCTCATACCTTTCAATAAGGTTTGTCCTCGGGCTTTAGTATCGAGCAATCATCTTTACAAAACAAGACGGAATATCCTTCATCATTTAGGTGTGAAATGCTTATTAAATTGGCTTTCAAGCCATCAACAAATAAAGCATCGGATAAGGAGGGTAATCCGGGAACAGAAATGGTTCCTTTCCCTACAACCTTCTTTTTGGATCCATCACCAAAAGTGACATATCCTCCTTCCTCCATAACAAGAGTCTCGAAGAAACTCTTGTTTCCCATCATGTACCTAGAGCACCCACTATCTAAATACCAAAAATTAGAAGAATTTGCCTTCAAGGCTATTTGAGCAACATGGCAAACATTTTCATTCTTTCTAATCCACCTAGAAACAATCTTAGCTTTCTTAGTGGTCTTTGGTACATGGGCTATAGATGTCCTAGGATCATGCATAATAATATTATCATTCCTAGGAACATGCATCATGGTTCTTTTCTTTTTCTTCTCTATCATGCTTCTAGTTTTGCACATTTTTATATATCGAAAGCAATGTGGTCTAATATGACCATCAAATCCACAAAAGTGACATATAGGAGTAAAATAAGGAATCATACATTGTCCTTGTCTTTGTGGATGAAAGGGTTCAATCCTTCTTCGTTGTTGAACCGGTCTAGCTTGCTTCCTAGCTTGAGGTTGCATGATAGGTCTCTTTCCTTTGTGAGCCAATTGTGGAGGAATGTTGGCTTGAGGGACCCTAGGGGGTTAAGCTTGAGTTTGCCTTCTTGGCCCCATCTTCACTTATGCATTTGAACATTGTCCTACTTCTAACTTCTTCCTAGGAATTTGCACATATGAAGTTTCTTCGTTCTTCAAACCCTTGACAAACACGGTCTTGTTAGAGGTTGAGATCTTCTTGTCATCTTCATACCCAAGACCCCTCTTGTCACATGGACTCTTTCCAACACCAAGCATATGGTCAAGCTTCTTGGTGCTAGAATCCATCCTAGTCATAGAATCTCTAACTTTTTCAAGCTCCCTCTTTAGACTTTCTTCATTCCTCCTAGATAAGACAAACTCCTCTTTTAGCTTATCTTCCATTTTCTTGAATTTTTCCACTTGTTCACCTAAGTGGTCATTGTGAGATGCAAGCTCAAGATTTTCTTCTCTCAACATCTTGATCTTTCTTGTGCTCTTGATTGCTAAATCATTAAACTCGGCATGATATTTAGCAAGCACCTTTTTCTCCACAAATCCATTTATGGAGTTAGAAGAGGAATCACTTTCTTCTTCACTTGAGTCATTTTCCTCTTGACTCATTTCCTCCCTCTCACTAGCACTTTTGCTTTTATGGGAGGAGGCAAAAGCTAGGAGATTAGCCATGAGCTCTTCATCATCCGAAGACTCATCTCCCTCATAGGAGTCATCACTACTTCCACTCCAAGTGGCGGCCATCACTTTTCCCTTTTTCCTCTCATTGTGATTTGCACATTCGGGGGCAAAGTGACCTATGCCACCACACTCGAAACATCGGACCCCTTTCTTTTCGGTCCTTTCTTGCCTAGGTTCAAACTTCTTGAAAGAGCCATTTTTCTTCAAATCTTGACATTTTGATCCAAAGCCCTTTCTTCTAAACTTCATAACCTTGTTGAACCTTTTTACAAACAAGGCAAGGTCTTCATCCGAGTCAACCTTCTTTGCCTCCTTTTCATCCTTGGAGGTTTTTAAAGCAATTCTTTTTTGCTTTTTAGTGGGTGTGGAGATATGCCCTTTCCTAGACTCATAAGCTAGAAGTCTCCCAATCACCTCACTCGGCTTCATATCCTTATATCCACTATTTTCTTCTAAAGCCGTCAACTTCGATTCAAACCTATCGAGTAGAGATCTCATAATCTTTTGCTTGATTCTCCTATCCGAATATGGATCACCAAGTTGATGGCTTTGGTTGACTATATCCATCAACTTGATCTCGAAGTCGTTGAAGCACTCATTCTCCTCCATCTTAAGCATCTCGAATTGAGTTTGGAGGACTTGAAGCTTAGAGTCCTTCACCACTTCGGTTCCCTCATGTGCAATCTCTAGGATGTCCCAAGCCTTCTTAGCTATCCTAGTATTTTAAATCAATTTATATTGATTTTCATCCATAGCACACAAGATGGCATGCATCGCCTTCCTATTCCACTTTGAAGCCTTAAACTCTTGCGCGTTCCATTGCGCCTTAGGCTTCAATACTTATTCTCCTCCACCATCGGGAGTCATCTTGGGTAGATCATATCCGTCTTCCACTGCCATCTATGCACGGTCATGAATTTGGCATATGTAGGATTCCATCTTCCCTTTCCATTGGGAATAGTTCAATCCGGTAAGAAGTGGAGGCCTTGTGCTTGAGGCACCTTCGTTGCCACCACCATTTCCACCGTTTCCACTCATAGTGTTTATGAATGAATGAAATGAATGCAAATGTATGAATGATCAAAAATCACACAAAATGCAAAACACACCAAAATAAGCAAGGATCACCTATGTATGTCTAGGAACCAGCTCTGATACCAATTGAAACAAATTATAGCACGGTGTGTATAAAACTATCTAGAGGGGGGGTGAATAGATTTTAAGCTTTTTACCCAATTTTTTGTGTTAGTCCAAATTACGAAATTACCCCTAAATAGATAAAGCAATAAATCAAGTATAAAATGCGGAAATTAAATAACACTTGATTTTTACGTGGAAACCCCCACGGGAAAAACCACGGGCTAGTAAGTAAGCCACACTCGAACCTCGAATCCACTAAATGTGTAAACGATTACAACCTAATCCCGAAAGTAATCACACACCTACCTAATCCCGGTATGAGTGAACTTAGTCCGATTGCTTGCGAATTAAGCAACCTAATCCCGGTCACAACACAAGACTTAATTCTCTAAAAAGAGATTAACACCCTAAGTGAATATATGAATATTCAAATGCAACATAGAGCAAGGGAAACCCTATATGCTTATCTAAGATGATGAATATGCAATTAAAAACAATCCTAGATATTAAAGCTAAATGACATGTCAATTAGCATAGATAATCATAGATTAGAGAAACCTAGATATCTATCATAAAAACAACACTCAATCAAATCAACACAGGAATCTCTATCTTGAATATTAGATTATAATCTAAGAATAATCAAGTAATAAAAGAGATGCCATAATAAATTAAACACTAATTATGTATGATAATAGTGAAAAACTTACCAAAGCAAGTGTGAAGATCAAAGACCCATGCAAGCAAGCATCCTAAATATGCTAGAGAATGTTAGATGAACTTTGATACAAATGGATTTTGGTTTGAGTGTTTAATGAGCAAACTTGATTGCTTTCTCTCTTAAAAATCTCTCTTTTTAAAGTAGGGTTCTTGATGATCAAAAGAGTCACATTCAGAACAAGAGAAAGTGATGTATTTATAGGCATGAAAAACAGAGCATGTGAAAAGACAAGTTTGCCCCTGAAACGCACCGATCGGCTGTTTTAATCGGCGGCCAGGCCGCCGTTCATAACCGCCGAATTGGCCCGAGAGGAACAGGGGACCAACGGCGGTTTCATTCGACGGTTTCGTGACCGCCGATCCAACCGCCGAATAAATCCTGAGATTAAAAATCAATCAGGTGTGAAAACGGCGGTTTCATGCGTGACCGCCGTTTCAACCTCCGTTTCAACCGCCGAATTAGGTCGAGAGATAAAATCAATCAGGTCTTGAACGACGGTTTCGAACGGCGGTCGAGATCGCCGATCATAACCACATAATTGCTCCATACACTACTGGAAGCAAACGGCGGTTTCATTCGACGGCCAGGCCGCCGATCACCAACAAAGGTGAAAACCAAGGAGAAGCCAAGGGCATTCTCCGTAGGCGGTCCTCGCGCTAAACCAAGCACATTCTAGTGCATGCATGGACATTTCCGAAAACTATCGGGAAACGAATTACAAGACAACAAGACACAATTACACATAACAAAATATAACACATAAGTGCAAGTGTGAAATGTGACAAGTAAAGAGAATGCACACATATGCAATGTATGTTAAGTGTGTGTGTGCAACTAATCTCTTTAAAGAAAAGTAAGCACATAGAAATTTACCTTCGGTGCTTATCAAGACGAGGTCTTCAAAGGGGTTGAGCAATAGCATCGATACCTAGGCTACCCTTACAAAGAACCCCCAACATGTGGTTTGTCCACGAAATGAGCCAATCAACAAATGGGAACCTTACAAAAACAACTAAACTAAAGGCCAAGCAAGGATTCAAAAATTCAATTAAACTAAATTAAACTAAGCAAGAGCAAAGCAAATTAAAACTAATTAAACTAAACCAAATCCATTACAACTAAATCAACCAAAATCAAATTAACTACAACTATCACTAATAAGCAACAATGAAAACTATCAAGTAATTCATGCAAGTAATAAATCTAAACTACAACAAGTAAATAATCAACTTATAACTAAATCAAAACAAGATAAATGAACTAACTACAAAGCATGTAAATAAACATTAAAGCTCAAATAAATTTATAACTAAACTAATTTCATAAATAGCAAATCAAATACAACAAAATCCATTATCAAGTTTGGTTACACATAATAATAGAAATCAAAGTGAAAAATAAAGAGAAGGAAACAACCATGAAAGTCTTCAAGGATTCCAACTCTATCTTCAACTCCAAGAAGCTCCAATTAGTGCAACAATGGTGGATTTAGTGGGAAATGGTGTGAGAGAGTTGTTTGTGCTAGACGTGAGGGAGATTTATTCTAAAAAGCTTTAATAACTATCTAGGGATCTATGATAAGTGTGTCGTGTCTCTAAAACTAACTAAGAAAGTGGTGTATTTATGGGATTGAAATGGGCATGAAAAGATAAAAATACCCTTCCTAAAAATGGGATTTCTGTTGGCTCGAATCGAGATCTGTGACTTTGAAGTTGCAGTTTGAAGTAGCAGAAGCCTCTGGAGGAGATCTGCGAGTTGGTGTTACGCGTTGGAACCAGCAGAATGAAGGTTGAAGCTTGGTTCAACAATGGTGAAAATATAAACAATGTGTCTAAACTAACCTGGGGGGCGGTGGTGTGGGGCGGGAATAAGTTTTAATCAAGTTAATTACCAATTTTTCTTGATTAGTCAATAATAAAAATTAACCGAATACAGTCAAATACAATCAACGTAATTAGAGTGCAGAAAACAATAAATAACACGATGATTGATTTACGTGAGAAACCCTCCAACTGGGCAAAACTCACAGGCTATCCATCTAGCCATACACGGTCCTCAAATCCACTATATGTAATGATGTTGACAACCTAGATTGACCTCTAGTCACACAATTCTTGGTTACTAACCCACCATAACTACCCTGTAGGCCTTTTATAGTGATTCTAGACCAATTGCTTGTGCACTAAACCACTTAGCCACAAGACTTAATTCTCAATGAAGAGATTAAACAACCTATGTGAATGTATGAAAATGCAATTAATGCTAGGCAACACTAAATGCTTATCTAGAGATTAAATGATGGCAATAAAAACAATTCTAGATATCAAAGTCTATATAAATGATCATAAAGACCTAACTAGATATAGACATGAGAATCTAAAATCTAGTCATTAAATAAAAAGCCAGTCAATATAAGTTGTCACAAAACATGACAAGGACAATAAATGCAATCAATGAGTCCTAAATAACAATGTGTAGATGCAAGGCATATTGACTTAGCTAGAAGGGCAATATTGTCCTAGATGCAAGCTATCAACAAACAACACAAAAACCAACAAACAAAGACTCAAGCATGTTAGAAACAACATTAAGAAAAGAGTCAAGCATTTAATCACAAAATAAATGCTAATCCTAGTCAAACATGAATAAAAGATGAAACAAGAAGTTTTAGAACATGTTCAAATTACTTAGTCAAATAAATAAGGAAGACCCATGCTTGGATGATGCTAGAATGATGCTAGATGCTCATGGGAATGTGTTTGGTTGAGTAAAGGTAAGTTTTTAGGAAACACTCTCTCTTTCAAAGATATGATTTTGAACTCTTAAAAACATACAAGAGAGAAGACATCATATACATATGAGCCATAAATGAAACTACGACATTTTGGAAAGTTTAGGCCGAAAACAGGGCACTACGTGGGTAGGACCAGTGCATTATGGCGTAACTACCAGCATATCGGGACTTGGAAAAAACAACCCAAGGCCACTGCGTGGGTAGCACCAGCGCACTACCAGCAAATTTACCATTGCACCGGGACCTGGAAAACCAACCCAAGGCCATTGCACGGGTAGAGACCAGCACACTACCAGCGCAGGTACCGACGCACCGAGTGTTGGGGTTTTTACCCTAAAGCTTGTAATTTGTAAATGTGAATTGAACATAAATAAAAGAAGTAGTTTATTCATTCAAATTGTCTCATACATTTATATATAACATGTGTACTTAACATCCAAGATTGCCGGATGTAATTTTCAACTGAGTATATGAATGTCATATACAGATGGATTCAGTTTGAAATGAGCAATCTAAAGAGTCCGTAGATAGCAAATAAAGCTGGGTACTTTATTTGTGGTTAATCTACAGATGTGGTCCATTCCACAATGTACGGTGATCTTATCCTGGATCATTCATATGGTGATATGAGAATGGAGGCACCTTGTATGATGCGATCATATAGGACTGGGCCACGATCTATATGAATCTCTCACCAAGATCCGTTACATGATGAGATTTATATATATCGACAATTGATGGCTATATATGGGTGATCTTAATCCTGTGTGTTTTATCAACTCCTTCAGGTTAGATTGTGAGTTTTGATATATCATGGGTGAGATCGGAGTTGCATTCCCAGTCAATATGCTTTGTATGTTGGAATCGCGGTTTGGCTTGTGGCTAGGAAGGTTTGCACACAATAGAGGAATCTACTCCTTCTTGCGAGAAGTAAATAGTAGTTCCCTTAATGGTTGATTCAGGGCTTGAACAATATGAGAGCTTAATCAATATATGAAAAACCCCTAACTAGTCATAAAATAAAATCAAGTGTAATAAAGCGGAATATAAACGACACTCGATTTATACGTGGAAACCCTCACGGAAAAAACCACGGGCTGTTATGTGCGCCACACACGAACCTTAATCCATTAATTGTAATGGCAATTACAACCTAGGTTGACCATGTCAAACCTTACACGGTTAGTACTCTACTACTACTACCCGCAGGCCTTCAAAAGTGAATCATCTAGTCCCTTGCTTGCAAACTACCAAAAGACAAATACAAGACTTGTCTCTCAGAGAGAAGAGATAAACAACCTAAAGTGAATATATGCAATATTCAAGAAGCATAAATGCAAGGTTAAACATTTAAGCTTATCTAGACATGGATAAACATGTTAAAGACATTCCTAGATATCATGTAGCTATATGAGATGCATACAACCTAGCTATATGTGCAAATCAAACCTATATGCAATAGCTATCACAAACAACTCACAAAACATAATAAAAAAGCTATCTTGAAACTAGTCAAGTCATAAATGAGCTATATTGTAGAGCAAGAACATATAAAAAGATGTAAATGATGTTCTAACTACAAGTCATGTGAGTAATGAAGAAAACCTATAAGAAATCATACCTAGAAGATGCTAGATGATGAATAAACCATGAAAGGATGATGGGTTTTTAGTTTTGATTAGGAAAAATCAAATTTTGGTTGCTTTTCTTTGAAGTCACTCTAAAAACTTTCTAGTTGATTTGAAACTCAAAACCTTGAAATAGACTAGAGAAAAGGATGTATTTATAGAAGTGAGAGTGAGAAGATGAAAAGACATCGTTTAAAAAAACACACCAGCTGTTGACCGCTGTGAAAGCCACAACGGTCACGGCAGCGGTGAGCATTGTCCATGACACCGCAACAGAAAATGACAGTGGTCACAAGAGCGGTAGTGGGAGCGGTTGCCACTGTCCGTGAACCGCTGTCTCTACCACTGTCTCTACCGCTGCGAAAAATCACAGCGGTCATGGGAGCGGTCAGAGGTAAAAAATCATGCAATTTTCAAAGCCAATAGCCATGGCAATGATCAAGTAAATTACACTAGAGTGATCACGCATGGAAAGAGAATATGCACCAATAAGAAACACACAACATGATACAAGAAGTGTAAATGCATGAGATGTGTGTGTGTGCAATCTAATTCTCTTCAATTAAGAGTCAAGACAAGTAAACTACCTTCCTTGAAGCTCAAGATGTCCACAATGAGGTCCTTCGACATTTGAGAAGGATTACTTCAATCCTAAGCTACCCTTACATATGTGAACCCCATTGTGGTTTTGTCAACGAAATGAGCCAATCAAAAGTGAGGCACTTACAATCTCCCCCTTTGGCTATTTCGTAACAAAACCAACACTCACATAACATTCTCTCAAAAACAAAAAATTGTTGGTCAACAAATTTTTCTACATTACAATAAAGCTCCTAGACTAAGTCTTGAACATCTTCAAGTCAATTCCAAGCTTGTAGAAAAAACCAACCTACACACAATCAACAAGAAATATATCTTCCAAGAGCAAGTGTGTGAGAGGTACTTATAACAAGAGTAATTGCAATTGCCCAAGTAAATCAATACCATAAAAAATGTAATCATGCAATGCAATGCAACTCCCCCTAAATGCAACAACTCCCAACAAGGGTTACTCTCTCTCAACTCCCCCTAAATGCAATGCCAAGAATGGCACAATATCTCCCCAACCTTACTCCCCATTTTTGTCATGAGATACGCAAATAGAGTCTCCCGTAATAGGTAAGCTTTTAGCAAGGAGAGCTTGTAGCACAAGCACATATGCATAATCATATAAGCAATTTTATGCAACTCAATTAAGTAAGAGAGATTCAATGAGTTTTATTTTAAGAAAAAGTGTGACAAGGATGCTTTGCATGCAAGACATGTTGCATTCAAGTTCAAAAGCAATGGTATTTGGCAAAGCAAACAATAGAGGTTTTCTAAAAAAATTCAAACCAATTTCATCATTTGTCATGGAAAAGCAAGGATATAGAGTTTAAGCATTTCAATTTTAAAGAGCAACTATATCCAACTTTATAAGCAAAACAAGATATGAGCGACTTTGCACCCTATTTGACTTTTCCAGGTGAGATACCCGTATGATAGTAGCCTTGTCTTACTAATAAAGAAAGAGAGACTTTGGATTTTAAGATCCTTATTTATTTGAGTCTCAATATTGCTTTTGCACACATATTTGCATTCAAGATTTAGCAATCAAACATTTCACATTTTTCAACTCATACTTCTCATCTTAAGCATGTCATTAGAAAGAATCATCATGTCATGGAGATCAATTATAGGTCATTCAACAAGTACTCCCAAAGTATATCTCCTATTCCAAAAATGCATATTTGAGCATAAATATGACATGGATTGCAAGCAAGGCAATGTGGCACACTTATTAAGAAAATACATATAAGTATGTACAACCAATCGTCTCAAGCAATTAAATAAGAGGCATAAGATATATTAATGTAGCACAATGCATGATCATGCAACTTTGCTTTCTTAGCTTGAGCTCCCCATATGGGGTCAAGACATGCCATTTCAACCCAAGTGACAAACCCCAATAGACTTGCTAAGGTTCCCAAATCTAAGAGTGTCTAAGGGTTTTGTAAACAAATCTGCTAGTTGGTCATTTGTTCCCACATGTTCCAATGCAATGGTTTTGCGCTCAACTAGCTCTCTTATGAAATGGTGTCTAATGTCAATATGCTTTGTCCTAGAATGTTGGATGGGATTCTTAGAAATGTTTATGGCACTTATGTTATCACAAAATAAAGTAAGAGTACCTTTTTCCAAGCCATAATCGGCTAGCATTTGTTTCATCCACATCAATTGAGTGCAAGCACTACCGGCGGTAATGTATTCCGCCTCGGCCGTGGATAGGGAAATTGAGTTTTGCTTCTTACAAAACCAAGAAACCAAATTGTTCCCAAGGAAGAAGCAACCGCCCGATGTACTCTTCCTATCATCATAATTTCCCACCCAATCGGCATCACTAAATCCAACAAGACTTGGATTAGTGTCAAAGGAGTACCAAATCCCATGATTTGAGGTACCATTCACAAACCGAATGATCCTCTTCATCGCAACAAGGTGAGACTTTTTGGTTAGCTTGGTACCTAGCACACACACCAACACTAAAACAAATATCGGGCCTACTTGCGGTCAAGTAAAGCAAGCTACCTATCATGCCACGATATAGACTTTGCTCAACAACCTTTCCACTTGCATCTTTGCTAAGTTTCAAGGTGGTGCTCATGGGTGTGTCACAATGTTTGGCATTTTCAAGGCCAAACTTCTTCACTAGGCTCTTTGCATATTTAGCTTGGGATATGAAGATCCCATCATGCATTTGCTTGATTTGCAAGCCTAGGAAGTAATTTAGTTCACCAACCATGCTCATTTCAAATTCATGAGACATGACATCAACAAATTGTCTAACTTTGGATTGGTTGGTGGAACCAAATACAATGTCATCAACATAAATTTGAGCTATGAATAACTCATCTTTAGTGCACTTGATGAACAATGTCTTGTCAACACTACCTTTAGAGTAGCCATTGTCAACAAGATAAAAGGTGAGGCACTCATACCAAGCCCTCGGTGCTTGTTTCAACCCATATAAAGCCTTTTTGAGGCGATAGACATGAGAAGGGTGGTGTGGATCCACAAATCCCTTGGGTTGCTCAACAAACATTTCCTCATGCAAGAAGCCATTGATGAAGGCACTCTTGACATCCATTTGGTGTAGCTTGAACTTGTACACATAAGAAATGGACAAGAGAAGCCTTATAGCAAGAAGAAGTAGATGAAAATGACTCAAATGGTGGGAGCAACTCCTCAATGTCTAATTTTGAGTTTGATGAAGAGATGGACTATGATGACTTCATGAGATTTTTTGAGAACTCAAGATTGAAGAAGAAAAAGGAGATACAAAAGTTGAAAGGAGAGAAGCTCGAATTGACTTCCAATGTGACTCATTTGAGCAAGGAAATGAGTAAAGCAAAAGAGATGGAAGAAGGGTGAAGATGGAGTTAGTCATGGCCAAGAAGAATGAAGAAAGCTTGAGGAAAGAGCTCATGCAAGGAGAAAGAGTTGATTGATAAGATGACTTCCAGAACCGAGAAGCTTGACAAGATGCTATATTATGGGAAGAGTCCTAGTGACAAGAAGGGGTTAGGATATGTGGAAGAAATAGAAGCCACATCCTTGAAGAAGACAACATTTGTCAAGAGCAAAGATGTTGAAAATGCTCAATCCCCTCAACAATCAACCAAATGGGGTGAAGTTGGTGAATCCTCTAAGCAAGCACAAGCAAGGATTCCAACAAGAGCTCTACCACCACAAGCTAGAGCTCCATAATCAAGACCCCTACAACCAAGACCTCCATAACAAAGGATCCCACAAGCTCAACGTGGGGTCTTTCATGCTCAACCTAGAAGACATGCCAACTTGGCTCAACCACAAATGAGACAGTTGCCTTAACATCCAAGAGCAACTCAAAATAGAAGGAGGCCATAAATGCTTGCACAAGGCTATGGTATGAGCTCCTATTTTACTCTTACTTGCCATTTTTGTGGAATTGAAGGCCACATTAGGCCTAATTGCTTTAAGTATATTAAATTGTGCAGAAGAGAAAGCATGATTGAGAAAAATATGCTTAGAAGAGCCACAATGCATGCACCTAGGAAACTTAGAGCTAATGGACAAATGGCTCATAGGAATGACCATGTTGCTTCTAGGATGAATAAAAATGATGAGTATTATTGCTATGTGGCCCAAGTTGCCTTGAAAGCAAATACCTCTAACACTTGGTACCTTGATAGTGGGTGTTCTAGGCACATGACTGGAAACAAGAGTTTCTTTAAAACTCTTGTGATGTAGGATAGTGGATTTGTCACCTTTGGTGATGGATCTAAGAAAAAAGTCATAGGGAAAGGTAATATATTCATTCCTGGTTTACCCTCCTTACCCAATGCTCTTTATGTAGATGTGTAAGGTTCATGATTTGTATTGGCTTGATTCCATTGCAAAACGCTCTATATTTATATTAGTTGTTGCTTAGGATGTTCTTGGAAGAAAAGAAGCTTAAAAGGTGAAGAGCAATGTCTAGTGCAAATGTCGTCTTCAAGAGGTGAAAGCGTCAAAGGTATACTTCGACTTCTATCCTCTTGCAAGGCGTTAGAGCACACACACACAATTCATACATGTGTGTCCCTGCATCGTAGTTCAAACATTTGGTATAACATATTCACAACTTCTTAGTATGCACATGCATTGGTCTCTTATAGACAAACATTGTAGAATTGCATGCTTTGTGACTATCTCTTTGATATGGCATGCTTGTGTGAATTTGTGTTTATTTGTTTATGTGTTTTGTATTTTGGACTTGAATATGTTCGTATTTGATTCCTTATCGAGTTTTGGTCATTTCAATTACTCATTCATAAGGTTTCGAGTCCAAACGACTTAGCTAGGCTACTTTGCGTTCTCATTCGTTGAGTTGACTTCATCGTCACTTTCCGAGATGATTTCTCAATCTTTTGACAAAGTTTCTTAGTCATCATCATGCTTGAGGGAGTCATGGTTTGTAATCCGAAAATGGATTCAAAATCGGAGTTCGGATGCCCAAGATACGGCTAAAGAACGTGAGGGTGCGCTGGAGAGCAAGCGAGGCCAAGCGGCCAAGCTTGGCCAAGCCATGTGGGAGCTGTGGGACCCACGGCCAGAGGACCTCTCTGGTCCCATGTGGCCCACGCGCCCCCCACGGGCTTGGCTGAGGTGGCCTCTTTTGGTTGGCAGAAAATCCTCTCTCTCTCCTCCATTTAAACACCTCTCCTTCCCTTCAAACATGAAGAACTTGAAGAACATTTTGAAAAGAAATTTCTGCAGAAATTCTTCACATTTTAGTTTTAGTATTTTGATCATAACTTTCTCATACGAACTCGAAATTGATTGATCCAAAAACCAAAATTGTTGGTCTTGATGAGAGATACAAACCCCAAGCATTTCTAGAGGCAGCTGACTTTGTCATTTTTCCCAGTGGTGTGATTTTCAGTACGTGGTCAACTTTGTATGTTCAACTTCTTCTTTTTCATTTCATCTTTGATCATCTCTTTTATTCTTACTATTTGATTGATGAAATATATTGAGAAGGATGTTAGATCATATGCTAGGGGTTTTTGATCATTTGTTAATTGAGTTTTAGCTTTGTGATTTCTCTTGAACATATATTTGCTAAACTTGATTCAACTTGAAATTGATTCTAGAAAAGGTAAATATGATGTGCCTCATGTTATTTTCTAGGTTTAATTTCATGATCTAAGAAGTAAGTTTTTAGCGTGATATATTGAATATTCATACCTTGTTCTTATTGATTTACATGTCTTGATTTCTAGATACTTTTGTGATTGTTTTGTTGAAAGCATATTCTAGATTATCATTGAACATGTACATTTAGCTTGATTGATCATCTAGCTTTATTTGATTGTGTTTGCATCATTTGCATCACTTAGATCATAGCCTTGCATTAGGTTAAAGTCTCTAGCAAAGTGAGTGAAGCTTTGTGGATAAAGCAAAGAACTCTTGATTAGAGTCGGGAGGACTCGGATAATCAAGCAAGGAGACTTGTCTAGGGTCGGGAGGATCCGGATAGGCAAGCAAGAAATCTTCCTAGAGAAGTGAGCGTCTTGGATAGGAAGCTGCTTTTTAGAGGTGTAGGACACATCTCGGATAGGAAGTAGGCTTGGTAGTTCACTTGCCCAAGGGTAGATTAGGAGGTGATAGCTTGAGCGGATATCTTGTGTTGATAGCTTGAGTGTGTAAATCCTTTTCGTATAGTGGATTGCTTTGTCGGTGGTTGTGGTATCAACCCGTGGATGTTTCCTCTTTGAGGTTTTACCACGTAAAAATCATTGTGTCAATTTTTGCTTTACTTTTCTTTATCTTCCATATCTTACATTGATTGCATATCTTGTAAATTGATTTACTCTTGCATTAGTTAAATCAATCCATTTGTTGAATATCTTCAAGTGTGCATTTTTCTTTGTTATATTCTGTATAGTTTTTAATATTGGAAGAATTTGGGCCTATACCTATTCACCCCCCCTCCTCTCGGTATATTTTACACTACTACTTAAGGGAAATTTCAAGATGGCTTTGAAATTTCCCTTAAGTAGTAGTGAAATATACCTAGAGGGGGGGGGGGGGGGGGGGGGGGGGGGGGGGGGGGGGGTGAATAGGTATAGGCTCCAAATTCTTCCAATTTAAAAATAATGCGGAATATATCAATGAAAATACACACTTGATTATATTTGACAAATTAATTGATTTCACTTATACAAGAGTTAATCAATTTACAAGATATGCAATCAATGAAAGATATGGAAGATAAAGAAAAGTAAAAGCAAAAATGAACACAAGTGTTTTTACGTGGTAAAACCTCAAAGAGGAAACATCCACGGGTTGATACCACAACCACCGGCAAAGTAATCCACTATGTGAAAAAGGACTTACAGACTCAAGCTACCAACTCATGATATCCGCTCAAGCTATCAACTCCTAATCTACCCTCGGGCTAGTGAATCACCAAGCCTACTTCCTATCCGAGATATGTCCTACACCTCTAGAAAGCAACTTCCTATCCAAGACGCTCATATCTCTAGGAAGATTCCCTTGCTTAGCTATCTAGATCCAATGATCCTAGTCAAGCTTCTCTAGCTCAACCATCCGGAGTATAAAAACTCCTAGCTAAGACTTTTGCTTGCCTATCCGGATCCTCCCGACCCTAGACAAGACTTCCTTGCTCTATCCACAAAGCTTCACTCACTTTGCTAGAGACTTCAACCTAATGCAAGGCTATGATCTAAAGTGATGCAAATGATGCAAACACAATCAAATTAAGCTAGATGATCAATCAAGCAAAATGTACATGTTCAATGATAATCTAGAATATGCTTTCAACACACAATCACAAAATTATCTAGAAATCAAGACATGTAAATCAATAAGAGCAAGGTATGAATATTCAATATATCACACTAAAAACCTAGTTCTTAGATCATGAAATAAAACATAGAAAATAACATGAAGCACATCACACATACATTTTCTAGAATCAATTTCATGATAAATCAAGTTTAGCACATATATGTTCAAAACAAATCACAAAGCTAAATCTCAATTAACAAATGATCAAACAACCCTAGCATGTGATCTAACATACTTCTCAACAAATTTCATCAATCAAATAGTAAGAATCAAGAGATGATCAAAGATGAAATTGAAAAAGAAGAAGTTGAAACAAACATACTGACCACGGACTGAAACTGGATCAACTGAGAAAAATGGCGAAGTCAGCTGCCTCTGGAAATGCTTGGGGTTTGTAGCTCTCTTCAAGACCAACAATTTTGGTTTTTGAATCGATTGATTTCGAGTTCGTATGAGAGAGATATGATCAAAATACTAAAACTAAAATGTAGAAGATTTCTGCAGAATTTCGAAAATGTTCTTGAAGATCTTCAACATGTTTGGAGGGAATGAAATGGGTTTAAAAGGAAGAGAGAGAGAGATTTTTTGAGCGAATCAGAGTGTGCCACGTCACCTCCCCGGGGGGGGTGCGTGGGCCACACGGGAGCAGAGGGCTCCCTTGGCCGTGGGGCCCACGGCCTCCCACACGGGCAGGCCTTGTGGCCACACATGCTCCCGACTTCTCTCGCGCGCTCCTTTGGTTCTTCAGCCCATATCTTGGGCATCCGAACTCCGATTTCGAATCCGTTTTCGGATTACGAACCATGACTCCCTCACGCATGACTACGACTATGACTACACAACTTTGAAAAATAGTTGAGAAATCATCTCGGAATCCGATGATGAAGTCAACACAACAAATGAGAACGAAAAGTAGCATAGTCAACTTGTCTGGACTCGAAACCTTATGAATGAGTAACCGAAATGACCGGAACTCAATAAGGCATTAAATAAGAACATGTTCAAGTCCTAAACACAAAATACACAAACAAATAAACACATATTCACACAAGCATGCCATATCAAAGAGATAGTCACAAAGCATGCAATTCCACAATGTTTGTCTATACAAGATCAATGCATGAGCATACTATGAGATGTGTGAATGTGTTATACCAAATGTTTGAACCACGATGCAGGGACACACATGTATGAATTGTGTGTGTGTGCGCTAACGCCTTGCAAGAGGATAGAAGTCAAGATTTACCTTTGACGTTTTTCACC
Organism: Acer yangbiense; assembly: GCA_008009225.1. Classification (NCBI taxonomy): domain Eukaryota; kingdom Viridiplantae; phylum Streptophyta; class Magnoliopsida; order Sapindales; family Sapindaceae; genus Acer; species Acer yangbiense. The sequence goes on from CM017767.1 coordinate 12,110,135, forward strand.
TCTTGAAGACAACTTTTGCACTAGAAGTTGCTCTTCACTTTTTAAGCTTCCTTTCTTCAAAGAATGTCCTAAGCAACAACTAATACATACATAGAGTGTTTTGCAATGGAATCAAGCCAATACAAATAGTGAACCTTACAGGCTTGCAAGCCAATCTCATTAGTATATCACATTTGAGTGATGAAGGGCTTTCGGTTATGTTTGGCAAAGTTGATTGCTCTATTCTTAATGAAAATGGGCAAGTTTTGTTGAAAGGCAAGAGATCAAGTGACAATTGCTATTGTCTTGAGTCCAATCTCATCTCTTGTAACTTGTCTAGTAGTGAGCAAGTTGAAGTGTGGCACCAAAGATTTGGCCACATGAACTATAGGGACTTGAAAGTCATTGATAGGTTGAATGTTGTTAGAGGCCTTCCCAAGCTAGGAAAAAAGGTTGAGGGAGTTTGTGGACCTTGCCAACAAGGAAAGCAAACCAAGAGTGTGCACAAGAAAGGTAAATACCTTTCCACCAAAGAGCCTTTGGAACTTCTCCATATGGACCTTATGGGTCCCATCCAAACCGAAAGCTTAGGTGGTAAAAGATACATTCTTGTTGTTGTTGATGACTTCTCTAGGTTCACATGGACTTACTTCCTTAGAGAAAAGTCTGAAGCCTTTGAGTAATTCAAAATGCTTTGTGTCAAAATTCAAAATGAGAAAACTTCTCACATTAAAAGCATTAAGAAGATTAGGAGTGATCATGGGAAAGAGTTTGAATATGCTAGCTTTGAAAATTTTTGCAATAACTTAGGCATTTCCCATGAATTTTTGGCCTCTAGGACTCCTCAACAAAATGGTGTTGTTTAGAGGAAGAATAAAGTCCTCCAAGAGATGGCCTGAGTGATGTTGCTTAGCAACAAAGTCCCTCGGAATCTTTGGACCGAAGCCATTAACACGGCTTGTTACATAGGGAATAGAGTGTTCCTTAGGCCTGGGACTAAACAAACATCCTATGAGTTATGGAAGGGTAGGAAACCCAATGTTAGCTACTTCCACATCTTTGGAAGCAAGTGCTATATACTTAATGACCGTGATCAACTTGGCAAGTTTGATGCCAAGAGTGATGGGGGTATTTTCATTGGATATGCACTTAATAGCAAGGCCTATAGAGTTTTTAATCTAAAGATTCGAAGTGTCATGGAATCATCAAATGTGGTCTTTGATGATTGTAGACCCAAACATGATGACCATGAGGAGGATGTTTGTGAGATAGATGACCTTCCTTTGAAGAAGAGTGGTGATATTCAATTGGTGTAAAGTCAAACCAAGATGAAGAGGATGATTTACCTCTTAATAGAGTTCCTTCTTTGGACTCTAATGAACCCGCTCCTTGGGTTAGAAAACTCTATGATAAAGATGATATCATTGGAGATGCTAGAGAGGGTGTTAGGACAAATAGCTAATCAAATTAGTTATACTTGCTACACCTCTCAAATAGAACCCAAAAAGGTTGATGAGGCCTTGAATGATGAATTTTGGGTTCTTGCCACGCAAGAAGAGCTAAACCAATTCGAGAGAAATGAGGTTTGGACTCTTGTTTCTAGACTTAGAAACACCAATGTCATAGGCATTAAATGGGTGTTTAGGAATAAATCCGATGAGGATTGCAACATTGTGCGAAACAAGGCAATGCTTGTTGCACAAGGATACTCTCAAATTGAGGGTATTGACTTTGAGGAGACTTTTGCTCCCATTGCCCGTCTTGAGTCCATAAGGCTTCTCTTGTCCATTTCTTGTGTGTACAAGTTCAAGCTACACAAAATGGTTGTCAAACGTGCCTTCCTAAATGGCTTATAATCTACTTCTTCTTGCTTGCCCTCTTCCTCTTCCTCTTCCTCTTCCTCTTCATCTTCCTCTTCTTTATCACTCCTAATTTCATTGCTATTGTGAGAGGATGAGAAAGCAATGAAGTTGGCAACTTGGTCTTCTTCATCATCTGAAGACTTATCTTCCTCTTCTAGGTCATCACTATCACTCCAAGTCACCGTCGTGGTTTTTCCTCTCTTCTTCTTCAAATTAGCACACTCGGGAGCAATGTGTCCAAAGCTATTACACTCATAGCATTGGACACCCTTCTCGTGGTCTTTTTCTTGAGTTTATTCCATTTTCTTGAAAGGAGCCTTCTTCTTCACAAACTTTCCCTTGGAGCCAAACCCTTTCTTTTCAAACCTCATAAATTGCTTGAACTTCTTTGCCATCAAGGCAATTTCTTCATCCGAGTCTTCTTCATCCTTCTCTACCTTGATGCTCTTCAAGGCAAGACTTTTTTGCTTCTTTGGAGGTGTAGATATATGACCCTTCCTAGATTTATAGGCCAAGAGCCTTCCAATTACTTCACTTGGCTTCATCCTTGTGTAGTCACTATTTTCTTCCAACGCCGTCACTTTGGATTCAAACCTCTCAGGAAGCGATCTCATGATCTTTTGCTCGATTCTTCTATCCGAATAGGGATCACCAAGTTGATGACTTTGATTCACTATATCCATAAGCTTCACTTGGAAGTCATTGAAGCACTCATCCTCATCTATCCTAATGGTCTCAAATTGTGTTTGGAGGACTTGAAGCTTGGAATCCTTGACCACTTCGGTTCCTTCATAAGCTGTCTCTAATATGTCCCAAGCTTCCTTTGCTATCCTTGTAGTTTGAGTCAATTTGTAATGGTTATCATCCATGGCACATAGGATTGCGTGCATGACTTTGTTGTTCCATTTTGAAGCCTCGAACTCTTAGGGGGTCCATTGTGCCTTCGGCTTGGGGATTTCCTCTCCACCTCCCGTAGGAGTCATCGTAGGTGGTGTGTACCCATCTTCAATCACCATCCACGCACGGTCATGAATTTGGCACACATATGCTTCCATTTTGCCCTTCCATGATGCGTAATTGACCCCGGTGAGCAAGGGAGGTCTTGTGCTAGAAGCACCCTCGCCTCCAATTCCATTTCCACTCATTGTGTTTGGGTGAGAATGATATGTATGCAAACAAACAAGCAAAACACACAAGACACACAAAAAAGATGCAAACAAATGCAAGTGACTCTATCAATAGCAAGGGATCTCCTAATTATGTTAAGGAATCCGCTCTGATACCAATTGAAAATATATATAAAACGTGCCCTAATATAATATAGAGGGGGGAGGGGTGAATAGATTTTAATCGGATTATTACTAACTTTTTGCGATTAATCAATATTAAGAAAAACCCCTAACTAGTCATAAAATAAAATCAAGTGTAATAAAGCGGAATATAAACAACACTCGATTTTTACGTGGAAACCCTCACGGGAAAAACCATGGGCTATTATGTACGCCACACACGAACCTCAATCCACTAATTGTAATGGCAATTACAACCTAGGTTGACCATGTCAAACCTTACACGGTTACTAATCTACCACTACTACCTGCAGGCCTTCAAAAGTGAATCTAGTCCCTTGCTTGCAAACTACCAAAAGGCAAATACAAGACTTGTCTCTCAAAGAGAAGAGATAAACAGCCTAAAGTGAATATATGCAATATTCAAGAAGCATAAATGCAAGGTTAAACATTTAAGCTTATCTAGGCATGGATAAACATGTTAAAGACATTCCTAGATATCATGTAGCTATATGAGATGCATACAACCTAGCTATATGTGCAAATCAAACCTATATGCAATAGCTATCACAAACAACTCACAAAACATAATAAAAAAGCTATCTTGAAACTAGTCAAGTAATAAAGATGCAATCTTGAAACTAGTCAAGTCATAAATGAGCTATCTTGTAGAGCAAGAACATATAAAAAGATGTAGATGATGTTCTAACTACAAGTCATGTGAGTAATGAAGAAAACCTATAAGAAATCATACCTAGAAGATGCTAGATGATGAATAAACCATGAAAGGATGATGGATTTTTGGTTTGGATTAGGAAAGATCAAATCTTGGTTGCTTTTCTTTGAAGTCACTCTAAAAACTCTCTAGTTGATTTGAAACTCAAAACCTTGAAATATACTAGAGAAAAGGATGTATTTATAGAAGTGAGAGTGAGAAGATGAAAAGACACTGTTTAAAAAAAAGCACCAGCTGTTAACTGCTGTGAAAGCCACAACGGTCACGGCAGCGGTGAGCATTGTCCATAACACCGCTGCAGAAAATGACAGTGGTCACAAGAGCGGTAATGGGAGCGGTTGCCACTGTCCGTGAACCATTGTCTCTACCGCTACGAAAAATCACAGCGGTCATGGGAGTGGTCAGAGGTAAAAAATCATGCAATTTTCAAGGCTAATAGCCATGGCAATGATCAAGTAAATTACACTAGAGTGATCATGCATGGAAAGAGAATATGCACCAACAAGAAACACACAACATGATACAAGAAGTGTAAATGCATGAGATGTGTGTGTGTGCATTCTAATTCTCTTCAATTAAGAGTCAAGACAAGTAAACTACTTTCCTTGAAGCTCATGATGTCCATAATGAGGTCCTTTGACATTTGAGGAGGATTACTTCAATCCTAAGCTACCCTTACATATTTGAACCCCATTGTGGTTTTGTCAACGAAATGAGCCAATCAAAAGTGAGGCACTTACAAACATTATGACCCAGCTTTAATTATGAATTACTTGTGGAGGATCATACAATATGTAATAGCTATATCGATGGATACCAAGAGTTATTGGTTTGTGTAAAAACGTCTACAGTAGAGAGAGTGCAGCTTCGGGTTTTTAGTGGAATAACACCGAAGTTAATAATCATGAAATATTAATTAAAGAGTTTAATTAATTATTTCTAAGGATTATTGGAGCTCAAAATACTGCGGGTCCATTGGGTCCCCTTACTAGCCCGATTGATTATGGTAACAAGGGTCGCAGTTAATTAATTGGATTGTCCAATTAATTGTGTTACGAAAGTGGCACGTGTCTATTCGGGAATTAATTGAATATTGAGATTATTTAATTAATGAATATTAATGATTATGTTAATTAAATAATTAGATTATTTAATTGTGTAATTAATCATTGGAGGGTGTTGATTGATATTTAATTTTGAATGAATATAAGATAATTTGATTATTTTATTTTCATTAAATTAAATATTTAAATTTGAATTTAAAAGAGTTTGAATTCAAAATCAAATCAAATTAATTAATTAATATCTTTAAAGATATCAGATATCTTAAAATGATTTAATTGATAAGTTTATTTTAAAATATATATATATGTGATATATGTTTTTTTAATCAACACTAATTCACGCAAAAAGTTAAAAGAAACACAATAGAATGGTGCGGCCAAAAAAAGAAGAAAGAAAAGAAACACATTTTGTTTTTCTTATTATTTTAGTGTGGCCGAATTCTTCTAATACACAAAAGCAAGAGTTGTTTTGAGTTGTTTTGTGTTGTTTCTTCAACCTCCATTCAAGTTCCTGAGTACCATGACGCGCCCACACACCATTAACAATCCTGGGTCATAGCTAGGAAGATCTTGTGATTCAAATTAGGAAGCAGATCGAAAAGAAAGAAGGAGCCGACAAATGTTGGTATGAATTAGTTTCATCTCCTTCGTATTGCATTTGATTATTTCTGTACAAATGGGTTAGTTTATGATTGCATTTAAAAATTTTAAAACCTTTCCGCTGCGCGATCCGTAACCCTGGGTTCCTACAATTGGTATCAGAGCCATTTTTTGTACTGTATAATTGAATTCGATTGCTCCTGATTGCATGTATGAATGTGTAGGCACTTTCTAATGATTGTATGATGTTTATAATTTTATTTTATTATAAACATGGTTGGTCGTTAATTGTATGGTACAATGGGTTTAAAGTTTTTTTTAATGGTTGTAATATTTTTTGTAATATTAATTCCGGGATGTAATATTTTTTTTTCGGCTGTAATCGTTCTTTGTAAATCATATATTGCAATATTGTTTGAAGAGATCGATTTGAGAAGACGAAGAAATCGGGCGTGTGTAGGACACACAAAAGGTAGCGCATGTGCACAAGGCACTAGGCACGCGTTTGATTGTGTGCAAGTGTTGCACGTAACGTAATACAACCATGCAATTGCTGCAAAGCATGGTGCAGCACATGCGCACAACAGATGTGCAATGCATAATTAATTTAATTAATATTGTGCAATGCCTGCTGCTGCGCAAAGTTGTTGCGTGTTTGTGCACGCGCACTAAAAGCGCAAGCGTTGCGACGCCACCCATGTGCACGTTCGCAAGGGCAAGGGCTGATTGTGTGCATTTGGGACAATTTTTTTTTTGGAAATCCTAGGCCTCCGAAAAATGTTAGAGTAACATTTGGGCTTTAAGGGATTTAATCTATGAGATGGACCAATACAATAAATCAAGTTGGACTTGATTTTTGGGCCCGAAAGATGCAGAAGATATTACAAATGGACTTGAAGATTTTTGGAATTACAAGAAGACCAAGGAATGCCTTGGATATTTTTATAATTAGATTTTTTTTTTTTAAAGTTAGATAAACCCATTGTACTCGGTCAACTCATGTATGCTTTTATTATGAAATGATTAAAGCATTGCCATGCATATACATATCATTTAGATTAGGTGTGCCTACACATATATATGTTGATATGTCATACATGCATTATAGCCATCTATATTATGTGTTTATTTTTTTTTAATTTGATTAAAATGGGTAATTCACATAATTGGCTATAAATTAACGGGATTAGTTTTTAGGAGTACAAACTTGGTAATTCTCATTAATCACTAATCTTTTTATGAAAGAGTTTAATTACTTAGATTAGTAGGGTCATTTCAATATATTCGGATTAATTCGATTAAGCCCCTAATAATAATTGGACCTAATAATGTGTTTAGTTTTAATAGTTAAAACTTGGTAAATACACATTTAATAATTCTAGTCTTAGTAAATAGTTTACATATATTAGAATTATCACTAATGAACTAGTTTTTTTAAGAGTTAAAAATCGAATTAGTTTATTAGTTATTGGAATAGGATTCTAATAATTTGTGATTAATGCACTTGATGCTTAGATTGAAATTAGCCGTTTAATCTAGTTTAATCTAGGTGCATTAATATTAATAGAAAACCCTTATTATATAATAGTGAGTGGGAGAGGGATATATGACATTATATCCTGTGGTCTCTATCATTAGTTCAACACCGTAAGATTCGAGTGGGGCCTCATGACGGCTTTGCTTTCATCCTCTCTAAGGAGGGTTTCCATAAGAATCAATACCAAGGTTGACTTCCTAACGGATAGTATTTCTGAGGGGATTTCGGGATTGACCGACCCTAAAGCGGCAATTCTCGAGTTAAGCTCATGAGAACTAAAATGATAGGTTACGCTCACAAGGTTTTAATTAAATTGGTTAATTAAAAACCTGACTAAATAAACAATGGTTGAATGATATTGGAATAAGAGTTATTTTGGTATATCATTTGATTGAGAAGGTCTCAATCCAACATGCAAGAATTTGATCGACCCTAAGGCGGCACTTACTTGTGGTGAGCTGGATTGTCGTGGCATAGAAACATTGTTTTCTTAGGGTTGTTCTTGTTCATTAAAGATTTTCATGCATCATGTTTAATTTTATGCTAAACATTCACACATGTTTTGAATGTATGATTGAATGAATTATTAATTTATTTTTTTCAGCCATGTCATATGCACTATTACAAATCATAGACAATGACAAATTAATTGGTGATAACTACACTAAATGGAAACATAACATAAATGCAATCTTGGTCACCAAGGACCTAAAGTTTGTGCTTACGGAGGAATGTCCTCCAACGCCTACTGCTAATGCCACACGAACTGTTCGTGAGGCATATGAGAAATGGGTCTCATCAGATGAGAAAGCTTAAACATATCTGTTAGCAAGTATGACAGACATGCTTATCACTAAGCACGAAGCAATGGGTACTGCATTTGAAATAATGGAGTCATTGCAAGCCATGTTCAGGCAGCCATCTGAGCAAAAGTGGCACGAAGCTGTTCGTTCCGTAATGCTTGCTCGGATGAAAGATGGCGCATCTGTTCGGGAATATGTCCTGAACATGATATCATATTTCAACACGGTAGAGATCAATGGTGGGGCCATTGATGAACCCAGTCAAGTGAGCATCATACTAACGACTCTGCCAAAGAGTTTCGATCAGTTTAAGAGTAACTATGGGATGAACAAGTTTAGGTTCAATCTCACTCAATTGCTCAATGAGCTCACTACTTTTGAGTCCTTAACTAAGGACAACAAAAGTAAGACCGGTGAGGCAAATGTTGCCGAACCATCTTCCTCTGGTAATAAGAAGAGGAAGAGGTCAGCTGGGAAGGCTAAGAGTAAGCCCAACCCCAAGAAAGCCCAAGGCAAGAAAAAGGGTACCTCCACCGACCAAGGCAAAGGAAAGTGTTTCCATTGCAACAAGGTTGGAAACTGGAAGAGGAATTATCATAAGTATCTAGAGGAGGTAGCCAAGAAAAAGAAGGTGAAAGGTAAATATGATTTACTTGTTCTTGAATCATGTAAAGTGGAAGATGATTCTTCACCCTGTATAGTTCATTCGGGGGCTACTAACCATGTTTGTTCTTCTATGCAGTGGACTGATTCTTGGACACAGCTTGAGGAGGGAGCCTTCTCTATACGTGTTGGGTCAGGGGATGTCGTGTCAGCCCGAGCAGTGGGTGTAGTTATGTAAGTTCCTCAAAGTTTGATTGACTTATTTCGGTGACAAACCATAATTGGGGTTCAAATTGTAAGGGTAGCTTAGGTGAATGATGATCAAGCTCAAATGCCCTATCAAGATCTCAATGTGATAAGCACGCCAAAGGTATAATTTCTAGTGCTTAGTTTTTCATTAAAGAGATTTAGTTGTACACACACACACACTACAAATGTTTGCATATGTTTGCTTCACTTTTGTGTGCATTCTCTTCACATGTCACATGTCACATTTCACACTTGCACTTTGTTGTTGTATTTGTTGTGTGTTAGTGTGTCTAGTAATTTGTTTCCTGAATGTTATTCGGAAACGTCCGCGCATGCACATTGGTGTGCTTGGTTAGCGCGATGATCGCCTTCGGAGAATACCCTTGGTTTCTCCTTCGGTTTCACCAAAATTGGTGAAATAGCAGTTTGATCAGTGGCCCGCCGATTAGACCTGGTCGATTTATTCTCTCGGGTCTTGTTCTGCGGTTGTGATTGGCGGTCATGAAACAGCCGATGGTCCCTTGTTCTCTTGGGATTAGTTTGGCGGTTGGATCGGTGGTTTCGAAATCGTCAAATGAAACCGTTGATCGTGCGGTTCAGAGACAAACTTGTCTTTTCACGTGCACTGTTTTTGATGTTTATAAATACATCAATTTCTTATCTCTCTAAACCTAACTCTTTCAATACAAGAACCCTAAAGTCTATAGAGAGATTTGTGAGAGAAAAGGCAATCAAGATTGCTCATTTAATCACTCAAAACTATTTTTCATATGCATTAAACATCATCTAGCATCTTTTAGCATATTTAGGATGCTTGCTTGCATGGGTCTTTCATCAACACACTTGCTTTGGTAAGTTCTTCACTAATTTCATATAATCTTAGTGTTTTACTTAAAAAGGCATCTCTTTAATTACTTGCATGTTATTAGATTATTGTCTAATATTCAAGATAGAGATTGTTGTGTTGATTTGATTGAGTGTTGTTTTGTGATAGCTATCTAGGTTTATTTAATCCATGTTTAGCTAAGCTTTATGACATGCCATTTAGCTATTGATATCTAGGATTATATTAATTGTCATATTATCATCCTAGATAAGCATATAAGGTTCCCTAGCACTTGTTGCATATTGAGTATCTCATATATTTACATAGGTTTTATTATCTCTTCATTGAGAACTAAGTCTTGTGTAGCTTCTAGGATTAGGTTGCTTTTATCACAAGCAATTGGACTAGGTTCACTTATACCGGGATTAGGTAGTGGTGGTGAGTTATACCAGGATTAGGTTGTATTCCTCTTACCATTAGTGGATTTGAGGTTCGAGTGTGGCGCACTTACCAGCCCTTGGTTTTTTCCCAGTTTGGATTTCCACGTAAAAAATCATGTGTTATTTAAATTCCGCACTTTACACTTGATTTATTGCTTTAACTATTTTGGGGTTTTTTCAGAATATTGACTAATTGCGAAAATTGGTAATAATCATTTAAAATCTATTCACCCCCCTCTAGATAGTTTTATACATACTGTGCATTATTCTTTTCAAGTTAGACTACATTTTGGAAGTTATTTTATTGTTTTGAATAATGTATTTTTAATTCCTGGATTTACTCGAAATTTGATTTCAGTTTCAAAGTTGTTGGAACAATTATATTTTGTTTCTTTTAATAATAAGTCTGTTATTATTGCAAAGAATGGTTTGAATATATGTTCAGGATTAAACGAAAATAACTTGTATGTTTTAAGGCCGTTAATACATATTGCACTGCTCAACGCTGAATTATTTAAAGTTGAAAAACCTAAAACAAAACGACAAAAGATTTCTCCAGAAAACGAAACGTATCTATGAGATCTAAGACTTGGCCATATCAATCTTGACTGGATAGATAGACTAGTGAAAAGCGGACCTTTAAGTGAGTTAAAGGTTGGCACCTTACCTATCTGTGAATCCTGTTTAGAAGGTAAAATGACCAAGAGACCTTTTACTGGAAAAGGGCTTAGAGCTAAAGAATCACTTGAATTTATACATTCAGACGTCTCTGGACCGATGAATGTTAAAGCAAAGGGTGGTTATGAGTATTATGTCACATTTATATATGACTACTCGAGAAACGGATATGTCTACCTAATGCAACGGAAGTCGGAAACTTTTGAAAAGTTCAAAGAATTCTGAGCTGAAGTTGAGAACCAATTATGAAAGACTATCAAGTCTCTACGATCGGATCATGGAGGTGAGTACTGATGACTCGCTTTTTGTGTCGTTACCAAATTGCGAATTATCAAAAGATATTTATAAATGAATTCTTACACAATATACTTTAAGTTTTGAAAACTAGTAAAGCGGTAAGCTTAAGATTCGTTCCACAGGGATTAGGTTAGATTAATCTATTTGCTATCTAATCTAAGTTAGTCTAACTAGTGTGCAATAAAGTAAATCATGATTAGTTGGATAGTGTGTGGTTTGAGAAACCACCAAACAATGCATGTAAATTAAATGACAAGAATGTAAAGAGAAAATGAATGGAGACAGGAATCCAATACAAACAACCTAGATAAAAAAATGGATTAAACAATTAATAGGAATTCTAGGGAAATGATAGAGTAGCTAATGGACTATGGGCAATTCATACATGGCTTCATTAACGTACAATCTACACAATCAAGGACCGATCTCATTCGAAAGTGTTGCTTAGGTCGTCACTACAAACCCTAAACAACTTCCCACCAAAATGCCTAATCGATTAAGGAAAGGGGGTCAAGGCGGGATCGGTTAGTGACGATCAAAGGCCTAGGCAATCGTGGTTGATCATCCCTCCAAAAGCCTATCCTATTCACTATGTGATATAATCAATCAAGTGTGTCAATAACTCAATCAATTTTATCACAAATAAATCCTACAACATTGTTGACGGTGAATTTTGGATCGTTGAAAAGTCAACCGCCAAACAATAACACGTAGGCAGATCGAAGCTTTAACCAATCTATGGTTGAATAATCAAAGCCTCTTTCCCCACGTGGATGTGATACGATTTGTTCGTATTTGAAAATAGTAATGTAGAAAAGCAGGAAATAAATAATAAATCAAACATAACACATGTTTTACGTGGTAAAACCCTAAGGCGGGGAAACATCCACGGTGCCGGTGACGGCGAGAAGAGATCCACTATAAATAGAATAATTACACACTCAATACTCGCTTTCTCTCAGATAATTGCTTATGTTTCGTATCTCTTTTCTCATGTAAGTGTAAATTGCTCATGATGTTCGAAAAGAGGCTTTGATTATTCAACCATAGATTGGTTAAAGCTTCGATCTACCTACGTGTTATTGTTTGGCGGTTGACTTTTCAACGATCCAAAATTCACCATCAACAATTGGTGCTAGAAGGAGGGGCTGAACTCAACTCTGAGGAACCCTTATGAACAGACCGCAGAAGGAATTCCGATGTGGATCCAACACTTGAAGCACCCAACAAACGACTATTGGAAGTGTTAGAGAGTGGATTAACTACAGAACCCGTAGCAGGAGCTGTGGCCGTGACCAAATCCAAAGGAAGAATATTGCGAAAGCAATACTCAGAGCTTCAAAGTTTCAAAAATCCGTTTGAGGAATTGCCTTCCCAGTTCGACAGCTCACGAAAAAAAAGAGAAGAGAGTTGTCCAGAATCACGGAATTACTGACCAATGCGCACTAAAGTGAGCATATCTCCCTCTACAGAAGTCGGATTCATGAACTGTAAAAACCGCTGGAAACTAGACATCCAAGGCTTTCCAAACATATATGGTTCGTATCCTAGTTCAATCCAAGCAATATTTGGTGGTTTCCATAATATTGAAGAAACCAGATCTCGTATAGATTTCTGATCTGACCATTGAACACTAAAATGGGCATATCTCCCCCTACAGAAGTCAAAATTGCAAGCCATTAAAACCATTGGAAACTAGACATCCGGATCTTTCCAGAAATATAAGGTTCGCAATCTGGTTCAACCTGTGGAATATTTTATGATCCCCAAAACATTGAAGGAAGCGGTTAGCAGAAGATTTTCCAAAGTTGACCATCAGATGCTAAAACAGAGATAACTCTCTCCAGAGAGCATGGAATCATGAACCATGAATTTTGCTATAAAATAGATGTATAGATCTTTCCGAGGATATGTGGGTCTCAACACAGCTCATCCCGAGGAATATTTGACCACTTCCGGAACGTTGCGGTTCAGCAAAAAGTTTACCTTGACGTGTTAGAAACCGAGCCCATCTTGGTATAAAACACCCAATGTCAATTCTCAACTGAACCCACTCAGCCCTTCATCAATTCACTTGTGAAGGATCCAATAGTAAAACGACTAAACTCCAGGTTCGGTAAGTGGCCAAGGTTAGTCAATCTACACGTCGGTCTAATTTTACGATTTTATTTACAAAGAATATATGCATAGTTACATACACATAAAAGTGAAAACCGACCAAATAATGGTCATTTGAGATTTAATCGGGACTTCGATCTTGATAAAATCATTCGGATTCGGTGGTACGTTTTCACTTAATTGTTATTACTATTGATATCGTATTGCATTGATAACCGTATAGAATATCTGGATGTTTAAATCTTATACTATGAATACACCTAATCTGTTGAAATTAGAAGTTGCATACTGTGCTTTTCTATTAAAATATTTGCATGGTTGCCTTGACTTGGGAGTGCATTGCCGAATAGATTTAGTTGGCAGCAAGTATGTCACATAATTATTATTCTAGATTAATAAGAGTAAAACATACTGATTGATGTTTAATATTTATGACATTTTGATTAACCAAACAATAATTAGCCAAGACTTTGATCTTGATGAAAAGCGCTTTCGAAAGCGTTTTAAAAGTAGTATCGAAATCGTTCGGATATAGAGGTACGATTTCGCTTGATTGTTATGTTATCTATTATCGTTGGCACCATGTTGCATCTTAATCGATAATTCAAAAGGATATCGTAGTGATTATTTCTATTTGGAATATTATGAATTTAGCATTAGAATCGCTAGAACTATAAGTATACAATCCATGTCTTTCTATCAAAATTCCTACTGATAAAACAGTGTATGAATCAAAATTGATTCGGAGACGCATGTAACATGTACGTGCCACAATGTTTTGTTACTTTACAGTCCAAATATGCCATTGTTATTGATGTTTAAATATTCATGATAGTGTTTGGACTCCACAATATTGGGTTCGACCAATTTGTTCTTTAAATCAAATGAGCATCAATACTGTTGAAGAATGTGACTAGAAGTATTTGGTATGCTGGTGACATTGAATTTATGTAAACTTGATATATTAAATTATATCTACCTCTTCATATTGCTATACTTTCACATACAAATATACAACATGAATAACTTTTCTCTTTATGTTATATTGCGTTCACATGCTATCTATGCATGTCTCTCTTGTACACAATACATAATACGCGTGCATAAGTCTATAAGCATATCATGCATGCTTAATTAGTATGTCTAACAACTTCTATGGCTCTTACACGCAAGTTGTCTATCATAGATTTATAGGTGTCAAATTTCAACACTAATCATTAATAGTACCATGTATGAGTTGATCGCTTCCAATTATTTGGTTTCATTAAATGCATGATTATTATTACTTGTGCGAACTTTACTCACATACTTGGTATAGAAAACAAGTTGAAAATGCTAGCTCAGGAATCTAGTCTTACCTTGGCGCAAATCAAATTTCATCTCGACGTGCTTAAAGGTTTCAAAAAAAAAAAAAAACCATATAGCCTTGGTGACCCAATTAAAGATGGAAGAGTAGCATTGGCCTCACATTGCTAACAACTGCCTTCAGAAATCCGTTTTCTTGATCCGACATGGATCTAAACAAAGGTGACAACCAACTCCCTACAACTCTCTACGGAGACATTCACCCCAGTGATTATGACACCAGCAGATGCAACATCTGAAGCACTTCAGCGAACGGCTATTGAAAGCGTTAGGGGGTGGATCATCAACAATACCCGCAATAGGAGGCATAGTCGCGACCAAATTCGAAGGAAGAATATTCACAAAGCTTCAAAGTGTCAAAAGCCGTCCGAGGAATTGTTTTCCCTTTCCAACAACTTACAAAAAGGAAGAGTTGTCGTGAATCGCGGAATTTCTGACCAATGGACACTAAAGTGAGTATATCTCCCTCTACGGAACTCGGATTCAAAAACCATAAAAACAGCTGGAAACTAGACCTCAAAACCTTTCCAAGCATATATGGTTCGCAACCCGGTTTGGTTCATGCAATTTTTGGTGGCCCTCACAACACTTAAGTAAGTAATTCGCTGAAGATTTTCTGATCTGATCTGACCATTGAGCACTAAAACAAGCATATCTTCCTCCACAAACATCGAAACCACGAGCCGTAAAAACTGTCAGAAACTAGACATCCAGACCTTTCCGAAAATATAAAGTCCGCAATCTAGTTCAACCCATGAAAGGTTTTATGGCTCCCACAGTATTGAAGAAAGCCACTCGTGAAGAATTTTTTGATTCGACCACTGGTCGCTAAAACAATTGTAACACTCTCCAGAAAGCACAGAATCACGAACCGTGAATTTTGCTCTAAACTAGACGCACGAAGATTTTCGAGGACATGTAGCCCATAACATAATTCATCTCGAGGAAGATTTGACGACCTCCGGAACGCTGCAGTTCAGCCAAAAAGGAAAGAAAGGACCCAAAGTCAATTCTCAGCTAAAACTCATTCGGCTCTTCGTTACCAACCTGTCCAACAACAAAGGATCCAAGAATAAGACAACTACACGCTAGGCTCGGTAAGCGGCCGAGGTAAGTCAGATTACATATCAGTTTAATTTTATGATTTTATATTATGCAAATAGAAAAAATATATTCGTTTACAATGATAAAAAACAATTGAATATTTGTTGTCTAATAAAAATTACCAATCTCATGACATACATAGTTTATTAAGCATATAATTGTTTTTGGCGAACAATACATTACACATAATGCATGGTTGTCTGTGTCATTAATTTAATTTGTTAAAAAAATATTGAGAGGAGTGATACTGTTAGAGCCTAGATGCAATCGCACTAGTTGATTATATGCACCCTCCATGTCTGATGCTCATTCACTGCTCTTTTAAAGACAAAAATTGTGATGAGTTGTTTATTTAAATGTTGTGGAAAAACTGACTCCATGTTATTAATAGTGTTGTGATCTGCTATATATACATTGTTTGAAAATAATTATAGTCTTTTATAATATCTTTCCAATAAGTATTATTTAATGAATTAATCAAGGCTTTTATCTTGGTAAGAAGTGCTTCCAAAAACATTTAAATGCAGTACCGAAATCGTTTGGGCAAGGAGGTACGCTCTCGCTTGACTATTATATTATTACTGCTAAACACCATCTTGTATCTCTATCGATAATTTAGTAGGACATCGTGGTGCTCACTTTCACTTATAATACTGTAAATCAGCTGTTAGTTAATTAGAAATGACATAGTCCGTAAATATATATTCTCGTTAAATATGTGTACGAAATCGCTTTGATTTGGAGATGCACTGTTACCTTCACCAAAGCAGATTCAATCGGCAATAGGTATGCCACAATCTTTATTATTGATGATTAAAATGTATTATGTCAACCGTTATTTAAAAATCCATATTGGATTGACCGAATATAGTTGAGTTCGACCAAATTCGGTCTTTTGAGCATAAGTTTTACCAAATTTAAACACTCGGAATATTAGATATGCCTAATAAATTGGTGAGATCGAAGATGAGTCTATGATACTTGAAACATATAATTTCTTTGATCTAGATATATTAAATTATGTCTACTTCTTCATATTGTTATACTGTCACATATAAATCCGCAACATGCACGAACTTGTTGTATTTCTCTTTACTTTATATTACCCCCACATGTTGTCTATGCATGTTACTCTTATACGCAACACATAATATGCATGTACAAATTAATAGATAGCATACAATGCCCGTTTAATGAGTATGCTTACCAGCTTTTATAGCTTCGACGCACATGGCACATATTGTCAAATACGAATTTATGGACACTATATTCGGACACGAACCATTACTAAATATGAATGAGTTGCTTCCATTTTATTCGGTCTTATTAAAATGCATAATTGTTATTACCTATGCAAACTTCACTCACATGCACTAATAAACTGTGCTTTGACTAACCATCTGCTAAGATTATTATATAGCAAAAAGTTCATCAAGATTCGGCCTAGATAAAAGTTCTTCTAAACTTCCTGATCGAACATGTCAATGACACTACTACAAAAAATGCAAAAGAAATCGGTTTTTTTATATGGAAGAAATCGGTTTTTGAATTTTTTAAAACCGATCTCTTTTTGAGTGATTTAGAAAAAAAAGGGCAAAAGACATCGGTTTTTAACCGATGTAAAACAAGAGAAAAGAAATCGGTTTTACTTAAAACCGATTTAAAAACCTAGTAGAAAAGAAATCGGTTTTAGTTAAAACCGATTTAAAAAACCTATAAAACCGATTTAAAAACGTAGGAGAAAAGACATCGGTTTTAGTTAAAACCGATTTAAAAAACCTGATGTAAAATTGATGAATTACAAAAAAAAATCCCACTGTCGCCGGCCACCGACCAGCCACCACCACCGGCCCGCCTCACCGACCGGCCACCGCCGCCGGCAACCCCACCTATGATAATAATGACAATTAATTGTCATTATGAGGAATCGAACTCGCAACCTCAAAGTCAAAGTGGTAAGCCTTTACCGCCTGACTACAAGATTGAATGTGTTAACAATTGCACAATATATATATATATATAACCTATATGAATTGTTAGAAAAAAAAAAAAAAAAAAAAACTTGTTTGATAAATTTAAATTTACTCAACTAATCAAAATTCTAATTTCTACTACAAACATACATATATTAAATAAATTTTATTGGTGGGTTTATTTTTCATTTCATTTTTTATTGTGTGGTTTTGTGTTCTGCTAGAGATATTTTTATGCAAACTTTTTCCCTAAAACTGTATCTTTTGGCAACGAAATAATTTTTTTCATCCATGCTAGATTTTTTGATTTTTCGATACGAATCCAACGGTATAAAGAACGTAAAATTATGGGCGGTATTTTGAAAGTTATGATCAATTATTCAGTCAAAGGTCAGAAGCAATTGAAGATATTTTTGTGCAAACTTTTTTCTTAAAACTGTATCTTTTGGCAACAAAATAATTTCTTTTGTCCATGGTAGATTCTTTGATTTTTTGATACGAATCCAACGGTATAAAGAACGTAAAATTCCGGATGGTATTTTGAAAGTTATGATCAATTATTCATGAGTACTCAAAGGTCGATCGATTGGAGATATTTTTGTGTAAAATTTTTCCACAAGAAATTTTTTTTTTTTCCATGATGGATTCTTCGATTTTTCAATACGAATCCAATGGTATAAAGAACGTAAAATTCCGGGTGGTATTTTGAAAGTTATGATCAATTTTTCAGTCAAAGGTCAGAATTGGAGATATTTTTGTGCAAACTCTTTCCTTAAAACTGTATCTTTTGGCAAAGAAATAAATTTTTTTGTCCATGTTGGATTCTTCAATTTTTTGATACGAATCCAACGGTTTAAAGAACGTTAAATTCCGGGCAGTATTTTGAAAGTTATGATCAATTATTCATGAGTACTCAAAGGTCAAGCGATTGGAGATACTTTTGTGTTTTGGCAAGGAAATAAATTTTTTTTTCCATGGTAGATTCTTCAATATTTCGATACGAATCCAACAGTATAAAGAACGTAAAATTCCGGTTGGTATTTTGAAAGTTATGATCAATTTTTCAGTCAAAGGTCAGAATTGAAGCGATTGGAGATATTTTTGTGTAAACTCTTTCCTTAAAACTGTATCTTTTGGCAAGGAAATAAATTTTTTTGTCCATTTTCAGTTCTTCAACTTTTCAATACGAATCCAACGGTATAAAGAACGTAAAATTCCGGGCGGTATTTTGAAAGTTATGATCAATTATTCATGAGTACTCAAAGGTCAAGCGATTGGAGATATTTTTGTGTAAACCTTTTCCTTAAAACTGTATCTTTTGGCAAGGAAATAAATTTTTTTTTCCATGGTAGATTCTTCAATTTTTTGATACAAATCCAACGGTATAAAGAACGTAAAATTCTGGTTGGTATTTTGAAAGTTATGATCAATGTTTCAGTCAAAGGTCAGAATTGAAGCGATTGGAGATATTTTTGTAAAAATTCTTTCCTTAAAACTGTATCTTTTGGCAAGGAAATAAATTTTTTTTTCTATGTTGAGTTCTTTAATTTTTTGATACGAATCCAACGGTATAAAGAACGTAAAATTCCGGTTGGTATTTTGAAAGTTATGATCAATTTTTCAGTCAAAGGTCAGAATTGAAGCGATTGGAGATATTTTTGTGAAAACTCTTTC
The DNA here is from genome assembly GCA_008009225.1 of Acer yangbiense. NCBI lineage: Eukaryota > Viridiplantae > Streptophyta > Magnoliopsida > Sapindales > Sapindaceae > Acer > Acer yangbiense. The sequence goes on from CM017767.1 coordinate 12,129,332, forward strand.
CTTAAAACTGTATCTTTTGGCAAGGAAATAAATTTTTTTGTCCATGTTGAGTTCTTCAATTTTTCGATACGAATCCAACGGTATAAAGAACGTAAAATTCCGGGTGGTATTTTGAAAGTTATGATCAATTATTCAGTCAAAGGTCAGAAGCGATTCGTGAATCCGCGAGTGAGCTGTTTTCATCGCTCATTTTCTCACTTTTCCAAATCGATTTTTGGAATATTTTCTGATTTAAAAGTGTTTGTTTGCATGTCTACTTTCTGGTGTCAAAAGTTGAGCAAATAACGTTGAGTATTTTTAGAGATGTGCCCTTGAATGTGGACATAGGTCAGATTTGCATTGCAGAATTTTGCTTTTGAATCTACATCGGTTTTTATAAAAACCGATGTCTAAACGCTTGCTTTTAATATCGGTTTTTATAAAAACCGTTGTCTTTTCAACGCAAAATTTAAGACATCGGTTTTTATAAAAACCGATGTCTAAACGTTTTTTTTTTAATATCGGTTTTCTTAAAAACCGATGTCTTTTGAAATTGTAATTTTTAAGACATCGGTTTTTATAAAAACTGATTTCTAAAAGCTTTTTTAAAATCGGTTACCAAAAACCGATTTCTTTTAGTGATTTCTAGTGATGTCTTTAAGCATTTTTGTAGTAGTGTGAAACTCTAAACCGGGATGGCATCAGTCAATTACGGGATATCACCACACTATTGGCTATTGAAATAAGAAAGACCAACTGAGTAGAAGAAGCCTGATCTATGAGAAAGACCAGCCTGGTCTACGAGAAAGATCAGCTGAGAAAAGAAGTCAGGTCTTAATCAAATCATTACAGTGGGTCACAGGCAGCAATCATGGATAATCATTTGACGCATCCACAAACTAGTGTGGATCTTTCAGATACTAAGGAATTTCTGACCTTACCACCAAACTCTGAAACAGAATCTAGCGCGCACAAAAAAAAGAAGGGGTGGATGCGGTGTTAAAAGCACTTCAACAAGCCTAAACCTACTTACAACAACTGCTGGGGGGCTATGGGAGCATAAGATTTTACCATAAGGAAATTCCCAGTTGTGAAAGTGGTTTTTACGAAAGTCCCTTTTCCGCCCCGACAAAAAAAAAAAAAAAAAAAAAAACCGCTCAAAGACAAAATATCTGAAAGCAATACAACTAAACTTCAGGTTCGGCAAGTGACCAAGGTTAGTTAATTTACATATCTGTTTAGTATTACAATTTTATCAAATCATTACGCGAAAAAGATATCCATCCGACTTATTAAATAATAAATCAAATAACGATTTTTTGGAATTTAATCAAGACTGTTATCTTGATAAAAGTGTTTTCGAAAGCACTTAATGGCATTGTCAAAATCGGTCGGGCTTGGAGGTACGTTTTGGTTTAATTATTATTACTTGTTATTATCTTGCATCTCAATAACTTGATAGGATATCATGGTGCTTATTTTTCTACTGCTAATTAATTAAAATCATATGCTACACATTGTATGCTTTTCTATCAAAATATATACTTCTTGTTTATCATGCCACGTGTTCTTATAAGCAAAGCACCCAGCATGAATCCATGGATATTGTATCCCGAACGATGACCATCACCAATATCGTACATGGATCCAACTATTGTTGTTCAGCATTATTAAAGTATATACATGTATATTTATTATTTGTGCAAATGCTACTCACATGTTTGGTATAGAAAGAAAAAGATGAGAACCTTAGCACAGGAATCAAGCTTCGTATCAATGCACGCAAAACGAGTTTTATCTCGATGCATGTAGAAATTCAAGCGAAGGTAGAACATTCTCAACAATCACACAGTAAACACCGGCGAATGGGTACCCACAACCATAGCAGGCTCTAAAGACGAAAACGTCAAAGCAGCCTGAGCTAGAAAAACACAAACAGATCAATTGGTGCTCGCCACCATTGGCAAGCGTGACCCCTCGAAGTGCATTTAAAGCACTCAAAAACAACGGTCGAAATAAGCGCTGGGGTCGAATAAACTAGCACTCTTAAACCGCGGAACAATAAGCAAAAGAGGGAGACGTCCCAACAGTATACTTAAAGACTTGGTGTATGGTTGGATATGTCCTGACAAACACTGAGTAAATCGAAAACTCAGCAATGGTAGCTGAACAACAAAAAAGGCCTTGCGCCTAAACCAAAAACTCAGCAATGGTAGCTGATCAAAAAGCAAAAGCAGGAGACGTCTCAACAGTATGCTTAAAGACTTGGTGTACGGTCGGATATGTCTTGACAAACACTGAGTAAACCGAAAACTCAACAATGGTAGCTGAACAACAAAAAAGGCCTTGTGTCTAAACCAAAAACTCAGCAATAGTAGCTGAACAAAATAAATAAATAAATAAATAAAAAATAAAATAAAAAATAATATAGAGAATAGAAAAAGTTCAAACGGACAAGAAAGATCCAGGCCGAACGCTTGGAATGACCCGACCAAAGAAGAAAAGAATGGCTACCCAGACAATGTGCCAAAAGCATGGCTCCTACCTTGCACGTCGGCATCAACTAAAGAATAACAACGATGCTAGGGGGTAGATTCCAAGCGACATGAACCCCGGCCAGGAGAACAAAAGCCACCAACTCGCCATGAGCATATATATATATGGCAGTGGCCTTAGGGGGTGGATGCTTTGAAGCAAAATCTCTGTAGAGCGACATCTTACCTTGCCAAGAGCGACGACATCTACTGTATTTTTCTCAGCTTGTAAGGAAAGACATGGCTCAGTGAAACCTTAATTAGTTCCTTTTATGATCTTCAACCTCGACATTTTCAAGTTGTCTTGAGCACTAAAACTTCGAAAGATCGTTAGAACTTGCCTTTAAAGGATACAACAAGAAGAAAAGATGCTTCAGATAGAAGCATTCTTAGCTATTCGAGTCCTAGGAGATGATTGGAAGCAATTTGGAAGATTTCCGATCAAACCCGAGAAAACAGCATCTGCTGATGGGTCGACTTCAAGAATTAAACTGTATCATCTCAGAAGGAACTGGGTTTTGAGCTTTATATGGTTGGAAAGGTATGGAAGTTATCTTTTCGTAGAATTTTACGGTTTGCAATTTTGAGTTTTCTAGAAGAAGTTATGACCATTTCACTACCCAAAGGTCAGCCTAGAATCTCTACGCGGGCAGCATCTGCTGATGGGTCAACTTCAAGAATTAAACTGTATTTTCTCAGAAGGAACTGGGTTTTGAGCCTTATATGGTTGGAAAGGTATGGAAGTTCTCTTTCTGTAGAATTTTATGGTTTGCAATTTCGAGTTTTCTAGAAGAAGTTATGACCATTTTACTACCCAAAGGTCAGCCCAGAATTTCTACGCGGGATTTTTGAAATAAAGCATTGCGGGTTGCCTATTCGGGAATGAAGTCAAGAATTACAGCAGAAAAATCAGATATGCAGCAGCAGTGCAAAGAAGATCTGAGCGTTAGTAAGATCCGTTCAAAGCAAAGGATCTAAGTGAAGCCGAGAAGAGGATCCGAGTGTTAGTAAGATCTGCTCAAAGATGGATCCAAGCGAAGCTGAACCAAGTTGAAAAAGGATCCAAGCGTTAGTAAGAACCACTCGGACAAAAGGATCCGGGAAAAGCCGAAAAAGGAATACAAGCTACAAGGTCTTGAGGAAGAATGGTAAACCAAATACCAAATATATATAGTGCGAGTGCGCACTAAGGCGTTACAGAAGTATACAAGGCAAAAAAATTACAAGAATCAGAGGAGAACTATTCAAATCCCCTTCGACGAGTCGCTAAGAACTCATCTTGCAGATTTGAGGGGTATTGTTATAGGGGTTTTTCGTCAGCATGACACGTCAGCGAAGATAATAGGTAATGTGGAAATATAGTGACTCCATGTCATCAAAAGTCAAATGTGAGACACGTTATCAAAAGGGTCAACATGAATGCGTAACAACACCATATAAGGGGCCATCTACAGATAGAATCTGGTTGGCTAAAGATCTGTTCGGCCAGGAATCTGCTCGGCCACTTGGCCAGGAATCTGCTCGGCCAAGATTCCACTCGGCTAGGAGTCTACTTGGCCAGGAGTCTGCTTGGCCAAGATTCTACTCAGCCAGGAATCTGCTCGGCCAAAGATCAATACTCACCTGAAAATGGGAAATACAATTTTATCAAGATACGTCTTATAAAGTGGAGATCCACTCAGATACGAAATCTAAGAATGACACTCCAAGTAAGGAAATATCCCTATTTCCTCTCCAGTGTCAAAATTATAATCAAGAAAGGACCTAAAACTTCCAGAAGGATAAACACCAAACAGGAAACGAGTACTAATTGGTCTACTCTAACGGAATCCTACAAAGATTCTATTTAATGAATCCACCGCTTATACGACAAGAACTAGGGCAACCCTAGATCGAACCATATAAATACAACCATGTACTCATTACAAGGGGGAGGAACATCATGAGCAATTTACATTTACATGAGAAAAGAGATACGAAACATAAGCAATTATCTAAGAGAAAGCGAGTATTGAGTGTGTAATTATTCTATTTATAGTGGATCTCTTCTCGCCGTCATCGGCACCGTGGATGTTTCCCCGCCTTGGGGTTTTACCACGTAAAACATGTGTTATGTTTGATTTATTATTTATTTCCTGCTTTTCTACATTACTATTTTCAAATACGAACAAATCGTATCACATCCACGTGGGGAAAGAGGCTTTGATTATTCAACCATAGATTGGTTAAAGCTTCGATCTGCCTACGTGTTATTGTTTGGCGGTTGACTTTTCAACGATCCAAAATTCACCGTCAACAAACATATTGTAATCAATAAGTGTGTCAATACTCATTTAATTATATAAGTGCAAGATCTAATTAAAAAGTAAATAGAACTATAATCATGTAAACATAATATTCAAAACTTTAATAAATACTCATGTCTAAAAAGTCTCTCAAATCATCCCCTAAAATGAGGGTTTTGAAAGAACAAATACTGCTTGGTGTGTTCTAATGATATTCAAAGCTTTAATAAATACTCATGTCCAAAAAGTCTCTCAAATCATCCCCTAAAATGAGGGTTTTGAAAGAACAAATACTGCTCGGTGTGTTCTAATAATTAATCTAGATAGGGTGGGGGTGGTTGTGAATAGATTTTAACTAATTTTATCCAATTTTCGCATACATGTCAATTTTACGAAAATGCCCCTACTAGTCAAAAAGACAAACAAGTGTAATATAGTGCGGAAATTAAATAACACTTGATGTATACGTGGAAACCCAACCACTGGGAAAAACCACAGGTTGTATAGTGCGCCACACTCGAACCTCAAAATCCACTAATTGAAATGGAGTTTACAACCTATGTAGACCTCGTCTAACACTCCGGTCAATAACCCCCCACTTCTACCACACGGGCCTTTAAAAGTGGCTCTAGTCCAATTTGCTTGTGGCCTAAGCACTCTTAGCCACAAGTCTTAATTCTCAATGAAGAGATAATGCAACCTATGTGAATATGTATGAATATTCAAATAACAAACAAGGCTAGAGAACCTTAGATGCTTATCTAGGATGATGATATAACAATTAAATCAATCCTAGATATCAAGAGCTAAATGACATGTCAAATAGCTTAGATAAACATAGATTATAAAAACCTAGATATCTATCACAATACAACACTCAATCAATTTATCACAATCAATTCTCTATTCTTGTATTTAGCATATGATCTAAAACATACAAGTAATTTAAAGAGATGGCTTGATAGGAAAAATACTAAAATAAAATGAAGTTAGTAAAAATCTTACCAAACAAGTTGTGATGATGCAAAACCATGCATGGATGATGCAAGATGATATTTGATGCACAAGGGAATGTCTTTGAGTGTTTAAATGTGAGTTCTTGAGAAATTTTCACTTGAAAAATATTCTAAGGAAAATATATGATATTTTGAACTCAGCAAATCAACCTAAAATGAAAGAGGCATATATATAAGGTGCCAAAATGAAGTGACACCGTTTTGTATATTTTTTCAAAAATATGCCTTGGCCGCTGTTCATCCGCTCTACGTAGGGCGGATGAACAGCGGTTCACATGGGAAATGAAGAACAAGTTCTTCGTGACCGCCCTACGTAAGGTGGATTCCAGGTGACCTAGAGGCGGTTGCTCTCAGGTCTGGAGAGCCGCCCTTCACCCGGTGTTCGTAGAGTGGTTTTGGGGCGGACTATCAGGTGTGAAAAACATCACCAGTGGCACCGCTGTTCACCCGTTCTACGTAGAGCGGGTGTAGAGCGGTTAAGAGCAAATTTGCTCTTTCCCCTTTTTGGACTGCTGTTCGAAGAGCGCCTGTAGGGCGGGTGAATAGCGTCTAAACATTCACAATGCAACCTAGTTCTAATCATGTCATGGCATTTGAACTACTAGATGCAATCAACAAAATATGCAAGAAGAGATATTATATAAACATGAATGTACACACATAAGAACACACAAAATACACAAAGTATGGAAATGCATGGAATGTGTGTGTGTACACTAAATCTCTTCAATGCAAATCAAGCACATAGAGATTTACCTTTGGAGCTTATCAATGATGAGGTCTTCAAAGGGCATTTAACTTGAACACTAATACCTAAGATACCTTTACAAAGAATCCCTAATATGTGGTTTGTCTACGAAATAAGCCAATCAAGATATGGGAATTCTTACAGGTTTAATTACACATAATCACAAACAAGAAAAGGAAGTAAAATGGAGAGAAATCACCATTGGGTCTCTCTTGTAAGCTTGATCCTTCATTGAGCTTCCTTGCTTGAATCTTGTGCAAAGATTGGGTGTTGAGGATGTGTCTAGATGGGTGGAGTCATATGGAAAGTGACAAAGGAAAGGAGTGGAGAAGATGGAAAGAGATGAGTGATTTAGGTGGAGTAATCTAGATGTTTATTGGATAGGAGAATGGTGGGATTAGGAATGGTGGAGAAAAGAGGTTTTTTGATTATCAAGAGTTGATTGATCAAGATTTGACTAAAAAGGGAAAATAGTGATGAATTGATAAGATTTTCAATTTAGGTCAAGGGTGATAATTTACCAAAACATGCCTCTTGAATGGCAAATTACCATTTAGTCCATAAGAGGGGTGCATCTTGTAAATTTTCCCACCAATCACAATTGTACAAAGAAGTGGTCGCTGCTTGCTTCAATGGCGACGCTTGGGTGACCTAAATGACGATATAATCTGGAGCCAAAATCAACTCCCTATCGCCATGGCGACATCGAAATGCAAACTGTGACATTAATTTTCGCGGTGTGGTCGCGGTTTGGGATTGAGGGCGACAATGGGGGGCGATGGAGCATGGCTAGACCAGAAATAGTGGCTTGGATTCCGACGGTTTGGAGAGCCGAGAAGGGTGGATTTGCACTCGGGTTGAGCTCGCCGTTCGATTGGATCAAAAATTGGCCGGAATAGGGCACGGGAGAGGAGCTTCTAACAGCTGGAACAGAGGTTAGGGTTAGGTTGCCATGGTTGGTTCACGATGCTCAAGGAAGAAGATGAAGATTTGCAGAAGGTGGGGTGCGTTTAGAAGTAGTTGGGGTGCATTTGGGTTTAAGTGTGGTGAGCTCACCACACTGAATCATTTTAAATATATTTGGGCTTGGCAATTCATTTGGGTTTGGCGCTGATTTGTGCCCAACAACATTAAACGCACCGTTTTATTAAATGAGGTGGCGTGAGCAGGCTATTTTGCATGGCAAATTATGATATGCCCTCTGATCTCTTCTAAAATCACAATAAATTCAATCTTCTTCAATATTTACAGTTTCACCCCTAATTGATCAATAGTACTACAATGCCCCTGAATTTTATAAATACTTGAAAACACTTAATTCACACCATTAAATCACGGGATATTGCCTAAGAATCAAGCAAAAAGAGAAGGAAGTGAGGGCCAAAATCATACCAATTTTGGTTTGATCAAGTATCTTGACCAAGAGTTTAAAGACTTTATGGTCGATTATGGGATAGTGTTCCAACTCACAGCTCCTAGTACACCACATCAGAATGGTGTCCTGGAGAGGAGAAATAGAACCCTAATGGAAATGGTGAGATCTATGATTAGTTTCTCATCATTACCAAATTCCTTTTGGGGATATGCGTTACAAACTGCGGCTTACATTTTGAATGTAGTCCCATCCAAATCTGTTCCTAAGACTCCCTTAGAGTTGTGGAATGGTCGTAAAGCTAGTTTGCGATATTTCCGCATATGGGGGTGTCCAGCACATGTGCTGAGGAACAAAAGTGGAAAGCTAGACCCCAAGTCTGTGGTTTGCTTGCTTGTAGGATATTCCAAGGAGACCAGAGATGGATACTTCTATAGTCCTGAATAGAACAAAGTATTTGTATCGACAAATGTAACTGTTAACTGAAAATTGTCACTGGGATGAAACTCCAATTAACAACTTTCAAGGGACCAAGAACGTAATTGACCATGACCCGGAGGGGTATCACGTAGTTCAATACCTATACAAATCTCTGTAAATAACATGATGTAACAATGGTGGAAAAAGAAAAGACGGATATTTTATTATATCATGGTATGAGAAAAATACAGATCGTTCCACTATCAAAACATAAAATACACTATAGGGATGATTATTAGTAGATCAATGCAGATGATGGCATGGTTGATAGGTTGAGACAGGTAACCACAGGTGAAGTTTGACACAGTTGGCGATGGAGTTTTTGTGCGAGTCGATAAGTGGAAAATATCAAGTAGGGTTTCAGGAATCAGAATTGCCCTTTTCTTTTTCATTTGATATCATGTTGTATATATAGGTCTTGTTTCTTGCTGTGCACTGCTATAATCTCGGTCTAGGGTTTTAGCAATTACAGGACTTTCCCTGGTGATCAGCGAGATTTTCGTGGGATTTGATCCCTTTAATCAAGCGATTCCTTCTCTGGCAGATTATGTGGGAGTTGACTCCCCATTCAAATAGAACTCTTAGTGCATAATTCTTTATTTGTCTTGAACAGTGACGTTTTATTGTCGCTTTAAGCTGTCTTTTGAGTGTGCTAGACTTACCTTTACAATCTGTTCTTCATGGTGCTTTAACTATCTGGCCAGCTGGTTTTTAGGGATGGATTGAGGTAACTCACCCTTTATGGAATCGGGGTATCAGGACGCCGGTTGATGCTGTAACGAGGTGTCAAAACAACGAAGTATCGAGATGCTTGATATGCACAATAGCGGGATATTTAGTCTGCGTGGTAGCAGGGTGCTTGGTCTGCGTGGTAGCGGGATACTTAGACTGCGTGGTAGTGGGATACTAGGTCTATGTGGTAGCGGGGTACTTTAGGACCCTGTTTTCTGTGTTGCCCGCTACTTGGGAATCCCAGGGTCCTTGATCTCAGTCTGGATAGTCCGGAGGTGTGCCTAAGTACTTTGGTCTGGATTCTTTATAGGAGGTAGCTGGATTCTACCTTGGTAGCTCTTTCAACCTTGAATCTGGATGAAAAATTCTTTTTTGAACCTTCGCAAATTTTTGAGGTTAACAGCAACATTTCTTGAGGATAACTATATTAGTGATCATAAACCTCGTAGCAAGATTGTATTAAATGAAATAGAGCCTGGTACGACTAGTGCTCAGTCAACAAGAGTTGTTGATCCATTGACATCTGTAAGGATTCCCATCTATTGATTGGCTTATTTCGTGGATAAACCACATATTGGGGCTTGATGTAAGGGTAGCTTAGGTATTTGATGGTTGGTGTTTTACACAACAAAGGCCCTCTCAAGACCTCAAGAGAAGAAGCACCAAAGGTAAATTCTAATGCTTACTTGCTTTGAAGAGATCTAGTTGCACACACACACAACTCATACATAAATCTTATTCTTGTATGTTGTGTGTTTTATATGTGTGCATGCATGTTCTTGAACATCTCTTCTTGCATGTTTTATTTGATTGCATCTTGTTCATTGAAATGCCATGACATGTTTAGGCATTAGGATGCAAAGCCATGAATTCTATTCATGCATGTTTAAGTGATTGCATCTTGTTCATTGAAATGCCATGATATGTTTAGGCATTAGGATGCATTCACTTCCCACACTTGCACTTCATGATTAGTCTTAAGTGTGGTGTAATTCGTTTCCGTTTGTGTGATCGGAAATGTCCGTGCTTACACGTTGGTGTGCATGTCTTAGCGCGATGATTGACCACTTGAGAAGGTCTCATCCTTCTCTTGGATAAGTGGTAGTTTTGGTTTGGTTGTTTGGAGTAAAATGTCTAGTTTCAAGAGATTGGATTTTAATGATTTAAATGATTTTCAAAACTGACCTATATATGGTCTTGTGGCCATAAATTTTTACACAAAGCTTCAAAATAAGTTTTGAAAATTTCTGTACAAACTAGACACCCATACCTTTCCAACGGTATATTATTCGTAATATTTCATGACCGTTTGGATTGGTTTTAAAATCTCCAAAGTTACAACCAAAACAGGGCAACTCTGTTGTTGTCCGTTTCTGACCTTCGGTCAATCAAATGACCATAACATTTTCTACAGATATTGAAATGTCATTCTGTAAAAACAGGTAGAAGGTAGAAATCCATACCTTTCCAACGATATATTATACGAAAGGCTTCGATGTTGTTTGGTCATGTTTCGAAGTGCTCGAATCTTGAGCCGCTGCACTGACGCGAGTACCGCGAAAATGCCCATAATTTTTCCATTTCTTCCAAAACGACATAGTTTAACTTGGGCATTATAAATACATAACTTTCTCATCATTTTGAGGGCTGAGCCACAAATCAAACCCTAGAGAGAGAGACTCCATATTCTTGAGAGAGAAAGAGAGACTTGAGAGAAAAAGCTTAAAGATTACATCTTTATCTCTCTAAACCCATTCCCACATGCACAAATCATCATCTAGGCATCATCTAGGTTCATCTAGTATGTGCTAATGCATGGATCTTCTTCAACACACATGGTATGATTTGTTGAATACTTTTATCTTACATAATTAGTGTTTTTACTTATCAATTTATCTCTTTTATCACTTGTATGTTCTTTGAGTAATTTCTACATACATGATTGAGATTATGTGTTGATTGGGTTATTTATGTTAGCTAGGTTTTCATGCCTATTTTATATCTAGCTAATTAATCTCATTATATGATTGAGATTATTTTTGATAGCTTAATTGATTAGGTCTTTATTGCCTAAAAGCTATGCCATAAACATTCTTGTGTGATTTATTTATAACTAGGTTGATAGATTGTTTTTTAATCAACTAGTTAATCTTTTGAATGTTTGTAGGTTTTTTGTGATAGCTTTGTATCTAGGATTGGTTATCCTTTACTTAGCTAAAGTTGTATGCCATGACATATAGCTATTTTCATATCTAGGATTGATTTTATTGTCATCATATAATCCTAGGTAAGCATCTAGAGTACCCTAGCTCTATATTGCATATTTGGATATCATTGCATATTCACTTAGGGTGTTGATCTCTTCGGAGAAGTAAGTCTTGTGTGATAGACCGGGATTAGGTCGTACAGCCGGATTAGATGGTCACATGAGCAAATTGGACTAGGTCCACTTTTACAGGCCTGCGGGTAGTGGTAGCGGGATATTGGCCGGGATTAGGCCGTCAAACCGGGATTAGGTTGTATACGCTATCACAATTAGTGGATTCGAGGTTCGAGTGTGGCGCACTTACCAGCCCGTGGTTTTTCCCTGTTGAGGGTTTCCACGTAAAAATCAAGTGTCGTTTATATTTCCGCACCATATTACACTTGTTTATTGTTATGTGAATTGGGGTTATATTTGTAATATTGACTAATCCAAAAAATTTGATAATAACGGATTAACAACCCTTTCACACAACCTCTAGGTCGTATTTAAAAGACACGTACGCGTAAACAGGAATTCATTATTCCTTTCAACATCTGATAGTTAGATGATTCCTAGTCAGGATACATTACCACCTAGACGTAGTAGGAGGGTTGTAAGACAACCTTTATGATTTTTGGGTATAGGTGAGGGACGAGATGTCGTCTCTACTGATAGTATGGATGATCCATTGACATTTAAGAATGCAATGGAAGATCATGACAAAGAGGAATGGCTTAAAGCCATGAATCTCGAGATGGAGTCCATGTACTCTAACTCAGTCTGGGAACTTGTAGGCTCACCGGATAGGGTAAAACCTATAGGGTGTAAGTGGATCTACAAGAGAAAGAGAGGAGTAGACGAGAAGGTAGAGACCTTTAAGGCAAGGCTAGTGGCCAAGGGTTATAAGTCTATGTTTAAGTCTACTCGGATTCTCTTATCCATTGCTGCCTATTTCGATTACGAAATTTAGCAAATGGATGTCAAGACTGCATTCTTGAATCGCAATCTTGATGAGAGCATCTACATGATACAACTAGAGGGATTCGTGTCTCCAGATCAATAGCAAAAAGTTTGCAGGTTGCAAAGATCCATTTATAGAATTAAGCAAGCATCTAGATCTTGGAACATAAGGTTTGATGATGTCTATCTAAACCAAACCAACATCGTTGGAAGATTAGGAATTCCTCAAGAGTGTATACACATCCCATGTATCACTCTCTATTGGAGTCTATGTCTATCCAAACGCCTGGGCCCACCAATATTGTAGCCAACTCTCTATCCAAGGCACTCATACCTCTAGAGAGCCTCCTATGCATAGCTATCCGGACCTTCCTGATCCTAGCCATGACTTCTTGCTTGGTTATTCGGACCTCTTGTCCTAACCAAGTCTTCCTTGCTTGACTATCCGGACACCTTGTCCTAGTCAAGACTTCATGCCTTTTACAAGGATTTCCTAGTGTGATCATGTGAATACAAATGATGCAAACAAGCAATACAACATAGAACATGTGATCAATATATTCTATGGAACAACTAGACCTAAACATGTGAAAACACAAGTTATAATAGTCTAGATGCAAAACTTGTGAAAGTTCTTACGATGTGATAAATATTAATCTAGAGAGGGGGGGGGGGGGGGGGGGGGGGGTGAAAGATTTTAACAATTTTATCCAATTTTCGTGTATGGTCAAGATTACAAAAATGTCCCTAATAGTCAATAAACTATAGCAAGTGTAATATGATGCGGAAATATAAACTACACTTGATATTTACGTGGAAACCCTCAAGGGAAAAACCAAGGGCTGTTGAGTGAGCCACACCCGAACCTCGAATCCACTAAATGTGATAAAATTACAACCTAATCCCGGAAGTAATCACACACCTACCCAATCCCGGTATGAGTGAACCTAGTTCGAATGCTTGTAATCTAAGCAACCTAATCCCGGAAGCTACACACAAGACTTTGATTCTCAATGAAGAGATTAACACCCTAAGTGAATATATGAATATCTAAAATGCAATATAGAGCAAGGGAACCTTATAAGCTTGTCTAAGATGATGATCTTGCAATTAAAGCAATCCTAGATATTAAAAACTAAATGACATGTCAAATAGCTTAGCTAATCAAGATTAAGCAAAGACCTAATTAGCTATCACAATACAACACTCAATCATATTCATCACAAATAATCTCTAACTTGTATTTAACATATGATCTATAACATACAAGTAATATAAAGAGATTTCTTAATATGAAAAACACTAAAATTAGATGAAGTTAGTGAAGAACATACCAAGGATGATGTGATGATACAAAACCATGCATGGATGATTGCAAAATGATCTTTGATGCACTATGGAATGTATTTGAGTGTTTAAAGAAGAGTTCTTTAAGGATTTTTCACTTGAAAAATATTCTAAGGAAAATATATGATATTTTGAACTCAACAAATTAACCTAAAGTCAAAGAGGCATATATATATATAGGGTGTCAAGATGAAGTGTGGTCGTTTTGATAAATGACACAATATTTGCCTTGGGGGCTGTACAGGGCGCTGTATATAGAGCGCCATGTACAGCTCCTACCTGGGAAATGAAGAACATTTCTTCATTGGCGCTGTTTGAACAGCGCTTCTGTATAGCACCTGAACAGTGCCACACCTCTGTTCTCTCGGGAAAACAGAGCAACGTTGTACACAGCGGCCGAACTAAATCGATCAGGTCTGTACAACGCTTAGATGGGCGCTTAGATGGGCGCTGTACGAACAGCACTTTCAACAACGCTTTGTACAACGCCTTTCACTATGTATGAATCCTAAGTCTATGCATGGCATGGCATGGCATGGCATTGGACATACAAGATGAAATCAAAATAAACATGCAAGAAGAGATGTTAATGAACATTAATGCACAACAATAAGAAACACAACATACAAGATTTAACCATATGCATGAGTTGTGAGTGTGTGCAACTATCTCTTCAAGACAAATAAGCACTTAGAGTTTTACCTTTGGTGCTTATCAAAATAAGGTCTTCAAAGGGCTTTGAGCAATAACACCAACACCTAAGCTACCCTTACAAAGAACCCCAACATGTGGTTTGTCTACGAAATAAGCCAATCAACAAATGAGAACCTTACAATCTCCCCCTTTGGCTATTTCGTGACAAAACCACCACTCACATTGATTCCTCACAAAAAATAGAAACTACGGGACAACAATGATTTTCTACATTACAAAGAGATAAGAAAATAAAACTTCAAGTCTTCAACCTCTTGTAGAATAATCAAACCCTGAAAATATGATTTCTATATTTTCCAATACAAGTGAAATGTGAGATTACTCAAGTGAGAACAAAAACAAGCATTTGCATTTTAAAAGTTTAGGCACAACATTATGCAATGTATGTGTATGCAATGCTCCACCTCAATGGGTTACTCCCCCTCAATGTATGTTCTCCCCAATCATGCACAATTGCTACTATAATTTGCAACTCCCTTTACCATATCCTACTCCCATTTTTTGTCATGATATAGGCAAATGAGTAGTCCCCAACCGGGTCACTCTTAGCAAAGAGAGATAGTAGCATGCAAGATATTTGCATAATAATATAAGTCACTTTATGCATCTTAGTTAATTGAAGAGAAAAACAAGGAGATTTATTTGAAGGAAAATGTGTGAATCAATCATGCTTTGCATACAAGACATGTAGCATTCAAGTCCAAAATACAATGGTATTTGGCAAAGCAAATGACAAAGGTTTCTAATAAGAATTCAAACCAATTTCACCATTGTCATGAGAAAAGCAAGGATATAGAGATTTCATTGATTTTAATTTAAGAGCAACTATATCCAACTTTATAAGCGAAACATGGCATGAGCGACTTTGCACCCTATTTGATTTTTCCGGATAAGATATCCGTATGATAGTAGTCATGTTCAACCAATAAAGAAGGAGAGACATTTGGATTTTTAGGTCCTTTGAACGGATACAAGATCCTTTATTCATTTTGAGTTTCATAAGTTTTTTTCACACAAGTTTTGCTTTTAAGAACGCAATCATCAATTCATGCTTTTCATTTTTCATTTAGCATGTTATATAAGAATCATCATGTCATGGAGATAATTATAGGTCATTCATAATCATACTCCATATGTATATCTCCTAGTCCAAAAATGCATGTTTGAGCATAAATATGACATGGATTGTAAACAAGCAAGGTTCACACTTATTGATTTGAAAACATATATACATATGTGCAACCAAGTTTACTCAAGCAATTAAACGAAGAGGCATAAGATATTTCAAATTTTTACAAGTGACAAGAATGCAAAATAGCTCTCTTTGCTTGAGTTCCCCATATGGGGTCAATCACAAATCACATCACTCCACAAGACATATCTCAATAGATCTACTAAGTGTTTTAACTTGAGCAGTATCTAAGGGTTTAGTAAATAAGTCTGCAAGTTAATCATTAGTACCTACATGTTCAAGTACTATGCATTTATTTTCAACAACCTCTCTAATGAAATGATGGCGGATGTCAATATGCTTAGTTCTAGAGTGTTGTACCGGATTCTTGGAAATATTTATAGCACTCATATTATCACAAAAGAGAGTAAGTGTACCTTGGTTGAATCCGTAGTCTACTAGCATTTGCTTCATCCATAAAAGTTGTGTGCATCCACTCCCCGCGCCTATATACTCGGCCTCGGCCGTGGACAAGGAAATCGAGTTTTGCTTCTTGCAAAACTAAGACACCAAGTTGTTGCCTAGAAAGAAGCAACCGCTCGATGTGCTCTTCCTATCATCGCAATTTCCTGCCCAATCCGCATCACTAAAGCCTACAAGACTAGCATTAGTGTCAAATGGGTACCAAATCCCATAGTTAGAAGTCCCATTCACATAGCGAATGATTCTCTTAACGAAAGAGAGATGGGACTCCTTAGGATCCGCTTGGTACCTAACACACACACCCACACTAAAAGATATATCGGGCCTACTTGCGGTCAAATAAAGCAAGCTACCTATCATGCCCCGATATAACGTTTGTTCCACACTTTTTCCACTTGCATCCTTGCTAAGCTTCAAAGTGGTACTCATGGGTGTATCACAATGTTTGGCATTTTCTAGACCAAACTTCTTCACTAGGTTTTTGGCATATTTGGCTTGGGTAATGAAGATCCCATCATCTAATTGCCTAATTTGCAAACCTAGAAAGTAACTTAGCTCACCAACAAGAATCATCTCAAATTCATGAGACATAACATCAACAAATTGTTAGACCTTGGTGTTGTTGGTGGAGCCAAACACTATATCATCAACATAGATTTGAGCTATAAAGAGCTCATCCTTGTCTTTCTTGATGAATAGTGTCTTGTCAACTGATCGGACTATTTTATACCTATTTGAGGTCCCCCATTTCCGATCGTTTGTCTCGTTTTCGAGCGTATTTTTGTATATAATGTTTTGTTTGAGCTATGTGTAGGTACATATTCCCTACAATAGGTGTTTGAGCATAAAGGAACGTTAGGGAAGCAAAATGAGCCAAAATTGGATTAAATGGAGTATATGTTGAGTGTCGTGCCTCTCCGTCGACACAGACAACGACGTGATCTAAGCCTAGCCGTACCCACGGTTGATCCGTCGTCGAGATAGAATGCGACAACGAGACTGCGGCAGAACCCCCTCGGCATTCCAGCAGCTTACGGATGAAGTGTAGAAAATCCAAATTCGGCGGTCAACATCTGCGGCCAGACCGTAGAATTGAAACCGCCGATCAACATCAGTGAGTCCAGAAGCAAATCGGCGGCCACGATTCAACCGCCGATTCAACCGCCGATCAATTCCAGAATGTCACTTTTCCATTCTGCGGTTTGGAATCTGCGGCCAGGCCGCCGATTCAACCGCCGATCGCCCAGCGAGAGGCCGATTTTGGGCGAAATGAGAGGGGCAAACTCGTCAATTCATCCCCATTTCAGCCCTAAAACTCCCAACACTATATAAACACCCTTTTTGCCTCATTCTTGGAGAATACACACTTCCCACCACTTCCTCTTCTTCTTCATCTTCATCTTCTTCACCTAATAAGAGAGAGAGAAGCTTTCTAGAGCATCCATGGAGGTTTTTCCTCCATGGATGCTCCCCACTTCATCTTCTACCCATCATCCACCCATTTAGGAGTAGATTGCAAGGAGAAAGGAGGGTCTTTGGACCAATTTCGAGCTAGGGTTTCATGGAGGACTTGGAGGAGGTTTTCTTCAAGGGTTGTCTCTTTTAACTCATCTCTTTGTATTTCTTGTTTTCTTAAATGTGTAATCCCCACTTGGGAATATTTGTAAACTTATATTTGTGCTCAATATATATAATGGTTGTTTTTATATCCAATTTGTGTTTTGATTCATTCTTGATTGTTGTTGAATATATCTCTTATCTTGGAATGCATGTTTGTTGATGATTGGAAATTGATATGTGTTCATGGATGGGATTAGGAGTAGATTAACTTAATTGTAGGAGTAGTTGTAATCAAATATCCCATTTGTGTATGTATGTCTTTGGAAGGTCGAAATTGCATGTCATGAATTGGTTTGAGTGAATTAGAGTTAGGATTGTGCTTTTGGAGGGGCTCTCCGGGCATAGTTTTGGCTAATTAGCTAGGAAGAGTGGGTGAACCTATAAATTGTCATATTAGAAGGGTTTGGTTCATTGTTCTTGTAAACAATTGGACTTTAGCTATTTCTCACTCTAGGGGCTCTAGGTGAGTCATGGTTAGAGTTACAATTATTGGTCTTTGGCTATTTCTCATGCTAGGGGCTCTAGGTGAGTTATGGTCGGAGATACAATCACTCTTTCCACACTCATTAGACTTTCACGTTGCCATTTTACATTACGAAGCAATCATTGGGGCTCAATGTAGTTTTGTTTGTAGAATCGGTTCACAAATGTTGGTTGCGGTTTCGTGTACGAGGGGCTCTCGACACACTCTTCAACCGTTAGCTCTATGAGTGGGTATAAATCGGATTGAGGCAAGAACGAACCCTTAACTAAAATTGGATGTCCTTAATGTCTAACAACCAACTATTTGTGCACTTATGTATGGTGAACTTGTTGAACCTTGTGTGGCCATTTTCATGCATCTCTCCTATCCACCATTTTATTTATCACTTTAAACATCATTCTCACCCTTCCATATTCTCTTTGTTTTTATTTATTTTCATTTTCATTTTCTATACACACACATTGCATTGTACATACATTTAACACACATCATTCTTACCTTTCCACATTCTATTTACATGCTTACAATAAACTCTAGAACTTGATATGGTTGACGAATCACACCTCCCTGCGGAACGATACCCTCGCTTACCGCTTTACTAGTCTTTTGCTAGTTTAGAGCACATTGCGTAGGAAACCCCTTTTTAAATGAATTAATCTTTTGATCCTTGCGATTTCTTAACGACGGAAAAAGTGAGTATCATCAACACTACCCCTTGTGTAGTTATTGTCAAAAAGAAATTGAGTGAGGCGCTCATACCAAGCCCTCAGTGTATGTTTCAACCCATATAGTGCCTTCTTGAGGCGATAGACATGGTTGGGGTGATGTGCATCCACAAACCCCTTGGGTTGTTCAACAAACACTTCCTCTTGCAAGAAGCCATTTAGGAAGGCACTCTTGACGTCCATTTGGTGTAATTTGAACTTATGAATACACGAGATGGATAAGAGAAGCCTAATGGACTCTAAACGGGCAACGGGAGCAAATGTCTCCTCAAAGTCAATACCCTCAATTTGAGAATACCCTTATGCTACAAGTCTAGCCGTGTTCCGCACTATGTTGCCATCCTCATCAGATTTGTTCCTATAAA
Organism: Acer yangbiense; assembly: GCA_008009225.1. Classification (NCBI taxonomy): domain Eukaryota; kingdom Viridiplantae; phylum Streptophyta; class Magnoliopsida; order Sapindales; family Sapindaceae; genus Acer; species Acer yangbiense. Next base: position 12,148,592 of record CM017767.1, read on the forward strand.
TCCATTTAGTGCCTATAACATGTGTGCTTTTAGGCCTAGGAACTAGAGTCCAAACCTCATTCCTTTCGAATTGGTTTAACTCTTCTTGCATGGCAAGAACCCAAAACTCATCATTTAAGGCTTCATCAACCTTTTTGGGTTCAATTTGAGAGGTGTAGCATGTGTAGCTAATTAGATTAGCTATTTGACGCCTAGTCCTAACACTCTCATTCACATCTCCAATAACATCCTCTTTGTTATGAAGTCTTCTGACCCATGGAGCGGGTTTATTAGAGTCCACACGAGGAACTCTATCAAGAGGTTGTGTGTCCTTATTATTACCATTGGACGTCCCAACATTGGGAGTCTCCACAACCCTCTCCAAAGGAGAGTCATCATATAAAACATCCTCTTCCTCATGGTCATTAGACTTGAGCCTTGTATCATCAATGACAACATTGGATGATTCCATGACGGTACGAGTTTTCAAGTTGAAAACTTTATAGGCTATACTATTCAAGGCATAGCCAATAAAGATACCCTCATCACTCTTAGCATCAAATTTGCCAAGTTGATCACGGTCATTTAAAATGTAGCATTTGCTTCCAAATGTGTGGAAGTAGCTAACATTTGGCTTCCTACCCTTCCATAACTCATAGGAGGTATTTCTAGATCCGGGCCTTAGGAAAACTCTATTCCCTATATAGCAAGCCGTATTGACGGCTTCGGCCCATAGGTTCCTAGGGACATTGTTGCTAAGCAACATCACACGGGCCATCTCTTGAAGGACCCTATTCTTCCTCTCAACAACTCCATTTTGTTGAGGTGTCCTAGGAGCCGAAAACTCATTGGAGATGCCTAAGCTATTGCAATAGCTTTCAAAAGAGGCATTCTCAAATTCCCTCACATGGTCACTTCTAATCCGTTTAATGCTTTTAATGTTAGAATTCATTTCATTTTGTATTTTAGTACAAAGCATTTTAAACTTATCAAAAGTTTTGGATTTTTCTCTAAGAAAATATGTCCATGTGAACCTAGAGAAATCATCAACACAAACAAAAATGTATCTCTTTCCACCTAAACTCTTGGTTTGCATAGGACCCATTAGATCCATGTGGAGAAGCTCTAGGGGCTCTTTGGTGGAGAGATACTTGCCCTTTTTGTGCATGCTTTTGGTTTGTTTTCCTTGTTGGCAAGGTCCACAAACACCATTGGCTTTCTTCCCAAGCTTAGGGAGGCCATGCACACAATTGAACTTTCCAAGGGTTCATAAATCCCTAAAGTTCTTATGGCCAAGTCTTTCATGCCACAACTCTATTTGCTCATCCATGGATACATTGTTTGAGACTATTCTAGCTTCAAGACAATAACAATTGTCACTAGATCTCATTCCTTTCAACAAGGTTTGTCCATCGGGCTTTAGGATTGAGCAATCATTTTTACTAAACATGACGGAATATCCTTCGTCACTAAGATGAGAAATGCTTATTAAATTGACTTTCAAGCCATCAACAAACAAAGCATTAGATAAGGAGGGTAAACCGGGAACAAAAATGGTTCCTTTCCCTACAACTTTCTTTTTGGATCCATCACCAAAAGTGACATATCCTCCTTCCTCCATAGCAAGAGTCTTGAAAAAACTCTTATTTCCCGTCATGTGCCTAGAGCACCCACTATCTAAATACCAAAAATTAGAAGAATTTGCCTTCAAGACTATTTTAGCAACATGGCAAACATTTTCATTCTTTCTAATCCACCTAGAAACAATATTAGCTTTCTTAGTGGTCTTTGGTACATGGGCTCTAGTTATCCTAGGATCATGCACATCAATTTTATCATTCCTAGGAACATGCATCTTGGCTTTATTCTTTCTCTTTTCAATCATGCTTCATGTTCTACATATTTTAATATATCGAAAGCAATTTGGTCTAATATGACCATCAAATCCACAAAAATGACATAAAGGAATAAAATAAGGAATCATACCTTGTCCTTGTGCATGCATGGGAGCTTGTCCATGTCTTTGTGGTTGAGTGGGTTCAATCCATCTTCGTTGTTGAACCGGTCTAACTTGCTTCCTAGCTTGAGGTTGCATGATTGGTCTCTTTCCTTTGTGAGCCAATAGTGGAGGAATGTTGGCTTGAGTGACCCTAGAGGGTTGAGCTAGAGGTTGCCTTTTTGGCACCAACTTCACTTGTGCATTCTTTGAACATTGTCCTAGTTCTAACTTCTTCCTGGGAGTTTGCACGAATGAAGCTTTTTCGTTCCCCAAACTCTTGACAAACACGGTCTTGTTAGAGGTTGAGATCTTATTGCCATCTTCATACCAAGACCCCTCTTGTCACACGGACTCTTTCCAACACCAAGTATATGGTCAAGCTTCTTGGTGCTAGAATCTATCCTAGTCATAGACTTTTTTACTTCTTCAAGCTCCCTCTTAAGCCCTTCTTCATTCCTCTTAGATAAGTCTAACCCCATACTTAGCTTATCTTCAATTTTCTTGAGTCTTTCCACTTGTTCACTTAAGTGGTCATTATGAGATGAAAGTTCAAGAATTTCTTCTCTCAATCTTTGAACCTTTCTCGTGCTCTTGATTGCTAAATCCTTAAACTCGGCATGGTATTTAGCAAACACCTTTTTCTCCACAAATCCATTTATGGAGTTAGAAGAGGAATCACATTCTTCTCCACTTGAGTCATTTTCCTCTTGACTCTCTTCCTCTCTTTCACTAGCACTTTTGCTTTTATGGGAGGAGGCAAAAGCTAGGAGGTTAGCCATGAGCTCTTCATCATCCAAAGACTCATCTCCCTCATTGGAGTCATCACTACTTCCACTCCAAGTGGAGGCCATCACTTTTCCCTTTTTCTTCTCATTGTGATTTGCACATTCGGGGGCAAAGTGACCTATCCTACCACACTCAAAGCATCGGACCCTTTTCCTTTCGGTCTTCTCTTTCCTAGGCTCAAACTTATCATAGGAACCCTTTTTCTTGAAGTTTTGACCTTTGGAACCAAAGTCCTTTTTCCCGAACTTCATGACCCTCTTGAATCTCTTCACAAATTGAAAGAACAAATACTCGGTGTGTATGATATATATATCTATTGGGGGGGGGGGGGGGGGGGGGGGGCGCAAATAGATTTTAACTATTATAACCCAATTTTCGCATGTATGTCAATTTTACGAAAATGCCCATACTAGTCAAAAATACAAACAAGTGTAATATGGTGCGGAAATTAAATAACACTTGATGTATACGTGGAAACCCAACCACTGGGAAAAACCACGGGTTGTATAGTGCGCCACATTTGAACCTCGAAATCCACTAATTGAAATGGAGTTTACAACCTATGTAGACCTCGTCTAACACTCCGGTCAATAACCCCCCAGTTCTACCATGCGGGCCTTTAAAAGTGGCTCTAGTCCAATTGCTTGAGGCATAAGCAATCTTAGCCCCAAGACTTAATTCTCAATGAAGAGATAATGCAACCTATGTGAATATGTATGAATATTCAAATAACAAATAAGGCTAGGGAACCTTAGATGCTTATCTAGGATGATGATATAACAATTAAATCAATCCTAGATATCAAGAGCTAAATGACATGACAAATAGCTTAGCTAATTAGGTTTTAATTAAGATTAAGCAAAAACCTAATTAGCTATCACAATACAACACTCAATCAATTCATCACAATCAATTCTATATTCTTGTATTTAGCATATGATCTAAAACATACAAGTAATTTAAGGAGATGGCTTGATAGTAAAAATACTAAAATAACATGAAGTTAATCAAAATCTTACCAAGCAAGTTGTGATGATGCAAACCCATGCATGGATGCATTCTACATAGTCATAGAAGATGCAATATGAAATTTGATGCAAAAAGGATTTGATTTGAGTGGTTAAAGGTGAGTTCTTGATTTGATTTTCTCTCAAATATCTCTTTTTGAAGTTTAGAGTTCTAAGGAGTAAAAGAACTTGTTCAGATAATGAGAAAGTGAGATATTTATAGACATCAAGAACATGATATGTGAAAAGATAATTTTGCCCCTGAAATGCACCGATCGGCGGTTTCAATCGGTGGTTAGGCCGCCATTTACAACCGCCAAATTGAGCCTGAGAAGAACAGAGTATCAACGGTGGTTTCATTCGGCGGTTTTGAAACCACCGATTCAACCGCAGAATCAAACCCGAGAGATTAAATCAATCAGGTATGAACAGCGGTTTCAAATGACGGTCGTGGCCGCCGATCGTAACCGAAGAATTGCTCCAGACACTTCTGGACACAAACGGCGATTTCATTCGGCGGCCAGGCCGCCGATCACAACTGCCGAATCACCACTGAAGGTGAATCCTAAGGAGAAGCCAAGGCATTCTCCATCGGCGAACATCGCGCTGAACCAAGCACACTTTCGTGCATGCGTAGACGTTTCCGAACAATGTCGGGAAACGAATTACCAGACCCATAAACATACAACAAGATATAACAATCAAAGTGATAGTGTGTAATGTGACATATGAAGAGAATGCACACAATTGTAAGAATGCAAAGTGTGTGTGTGCTTCTAGATCTCTTCAAAGAAAGTTAAGCACTAGAAGTATACCTTTGGAGTGCTTGACAACCTTGAGGACTTGAAAGGGTCTTGAGCTTGATAATGAATCACTTAAGCTACCCTTACATACAATCCCGAACACATGGTTTGTCCACGAAATAAGCCAATCAAGATATGGGAATCCTTACAATCTCCCCATTTGGCTATTTCGTGACAAAACCACCACTCACATTGATTCCTCACAACATAATAGAAACTACAGGTCAACAATGATTTTCTACTTTACAAAGAGATATTTAAAAGAAATCTTGAAGTCTTCAATCTCTTGTAGAACAATCAATCCCTAAAAGCAAAGTCTCTATATTTTCCAATACAAGTAAAATGTGAGATTAATCAAGTGAGAGCATAAACAAGCATTTACATTTAAGAATTTAAACACAACATCATGCAATGTATGTGTATGCAATGCACCCCCTCAACGGGTTACTCCCCCTCAATGTTTATTCTCCCCAACATGCACAATTGCTACTACAATTTGCAACTCCCCTTACCACCATTCTACTCCCCCTTTTTGTCATGATGTAGGCAAATGAGTAGTCCCCAACCGGGTCACTTAGCAAAGAGAGATAGTAACATACTATATACTTGCATAATCATATAAGCCACTTTATGCAACTCAATTAATTGGAGAGAAACAAGGAGATTTATTTTGATAAAATGTGTGAATAAAAAATGCTTTGCATACAAGACATGTAGCATTCAAGTCCAAAATACAATGGTATTTGGCAAAGCAAATGACAAAGGTTTCTAATAAGAATTCAAACCAATTTTACCATTGTCATGAGAGAAGCAAGGATATAGAGATTTTATTGATTTCAATATAAGAGCAACTATATCCAACTTTATAAGCGAAACATGGCATGAGCGACTTTGCACCCTATTTGATTTTTTCGGGAATGATACCCGTATGATAGTAGCCATGTTCAACTAATAAAGAAGGAGAGACATTTGGAATCTAAATCCTTTGAACAGATATAAGATCCTTTATTCATTTTGAGTCTCATAAGCTTTTTAACACAAGTTTTGCATTTAAAAAAATTGCAATCATCAATTCATGCTTTTTCATATGTCATTAGCATGTTATAAAAGAATCATCATGTCATGGAGATAACTATAGGTCATCCAAATCATACTTCCTATGTAAATCTCCTAGTCCAAAAATGCATGTTTGAACATAAATATGACATGGATTGTAAACAAGCAAGGTTCACACTTATTGAATTGAAAACATATATACATATGTGCAACCAAGCTTACTCAAGCAATCAACAAAGAAGCATAAGATTTTTCAAATATTTGCAAGCAACAAGTATGCATTAGCTCTCTTTGCTTGAGTTCCCAATATGGGGTCAATCACCATCCTTTATCAATGAAGGTCATGAGGTCTTATAGACCTCCCAAGTCCATTTGACTTGGTTGAATCTATTTGAGACTTGTTAGTCTCGTAACAAGCGGGTTCATTTTTTCTTATCCACATAGATATGACATTTTTCTTCCTAGTGGTCAATGGTTTAAGAGTTCTAGAAATAATAGGATCATGAATTTTTTCTTTCCTATTAACATGCATTCTAGCTCTTGTCATTCTCTTTTCAATCATGCTTTTGACTCTGCATAATTTAATGAAATGAAAGCAATTTGGTCTAATGTGACCATCAATACCACAAAAGTGACATGTAGGGATGAATTTAGAAATCATACCATGTCCTTGTGCATGCATAGGAGCCTTCCCATGACTTTGTGGTTAAGTAGGTTCAAACCTTCTTTGTTGTTGAACTGGTATAGCTTGCTTCCTTGGTTCATTTTGCATGATTGACCTCTTTCCATTTAGAGTCATTTGATGAGGAATGTTGACTTGAGAGACTCTAATGCGTTGAGCTTGAGGTTGTCTCCTTGAAGCTTCCTTCACTTGTACACTTATTGAACATTGTCCTAGATCAATTTTCTTCCTAGGAGTGTGCACTGGCGAGGCTTCTATCTTGCCTAAACTCTTGACAAAGACGGTCTTGGTTGGAGTAGAGATCTCCTTGCTATCTTCATGCCCAATACCTTTCTTGTCACAAGGGTTCTTTCCAACACCAAGTATGTGGTCAAGCTTCTTGGTGCTTATAGTCATCCTAGTCAATAACTTTTTAGCTTCATCAAGCTCCCTCTTCAAACCCTCTTCATTCCTCTTAGATAAAGCTAGCTCATCTCTTAGCTTGTCTTTAATCTTCTTGGATGCCTCCACTTGTTTACTTAAATGGTCATTGTGTGTTGAAAGCTCTAGATTTTCATCCTCTAACATTTTCAACTTTCTATTGTTCTTCTTCAATGAACTTTCACACTTGACTATAAAGTCATGAACATCCATTTTCTCTACATTTCCATTTGTAGAGTCAGATGAGGAGTCATCTTCACTTGAGTTATCTCCTACACTCTCCATCTCACCTATGGAGTCATTTCCCTCATTAAGACCTTCACCTTGGTCTCTTGAGTTAATGAGAGCCATGTCCCAATGAATAGCTACACCTATCTCGTCTAGAGCTACTTCTTCATCTCTTTCTTCTATGGGATCACTAGTCAAGACATTCTTACCAACAACTTTATCTTCTACACAAGTGGCTCCAAATGCTGTGTAGTCGATGGTAAGCTCATCATCACTTGATGACTTGTCTCCCTCTCCAGAGTCATCACTTTCACTCCACGTGGCGGTCATCACTTTCACTCCACGTGGCGGTCATCACTTTTGCCATCTTGTTCTTCAAGTTCCCACAATCGGGTGAGATATGTCCTATACCACCACACTCATAGCATTGGACCCCTTTCTTTTCACTATTCTCTTGCCTAGGCTCAAAACTCTTGAAGGGAGCTTTTTTCTTCAAGTCTTGGCCTTTGGATCCAAAGCCCTTTTTCTCAAACTTGACGAATTTCTTGAATCTTCTAAGCAACAATGCCGTGTCTTCATCCGAGTCACCTTTTTCCTCATTCTCAACCTTGGAAGCTTTCAAAGCAATCCCTTTTTGCTTTTTAGGAGGTGTAATACTAAGAGCTTTCCTAGATTCATAGGCGAGGAGTCTTCCGATTACCTCACTCTGCTTCATGTCCTTATATCCATAATTCTCTTCTAAAGTCGTCACTTGATTCAAACATAGCGGGGAGAGATCTCATAATTTTCTGCTTAACTCTCCTATCCGAATAAGGATTACCGAGTTGATGGCTTTGATTCACAATATCCATCAACTTTGAAAAGAATACGGTGTGTTCTAAATATGTAATCTAGAGGGGGGGGGGGGGGGGGGGGTGTGAATAGATTTTAACTATTATTACCCAATTTTCGCATGCAAGTCAATTTTACGAAAATACCCCTACTAGTCAAAAATACAAGCAAGTGTAATATAGTGCGGAATTTAAATAACACTTGATGTATACATGGAAACCCAACCACTGGGAAAAACCACGGGCTGTATAGTGCACCACACTCGGAACTCGAAATCACTAATTGAAATGAAGTTTACAACCTATGTAGACCTCGTCTAACACTCCGGTCTGTAACCCCTCACTTCTACCAAGCGGGTCTTTATTAGCAACCCTATTCCAATTTGCTTGAGGCCTAAGCACTCTTAACCCCAAGACTTACTTCTCAATGAAGAGAAACAACCTAAGTGAATATGTATGAATATTCAAAATGCAAATTAGAGCTAGGTTACTCTATATGCTTATCTAGGATAATGATTTTGCAATTAAAACAATCCTAGATATAAATGGCTAGATGACATGTTAAATAGCTTAGCTAATCAAGATTAATTAAAAACCTAATTAGCTATCACAATCAACACTCAATCATTTTCATCACAAATAATCTCTAACTTGTATCTAGCATATAATCAAAAGCATACAAGTAATTAAAGAGATGTATTAATATGAAAAACACTAAAGTAATATGAAATTAGTGAAGAACATACCAAATAAGATGTGATGATTCAAAACCATGCATGGATCAATTCTATGAAGGCATAGAAGATCAAATATGAAATTTGATGCAAAAGGGATTTGATTTGAGTGTTTAAATTTGAGTTCTTGATTTGATTTTTTCTCAAAAATCTCTCTTGAAAGTTTAGGGTTCTAAGGTCTCAAAGAACTTAATCAGAGAATGAGAAAATAAGATATTTATAGACATCAAGAATTGGGCATGTGAAAAGATAATTTTGCCCCTGAAACGCACCATTCGGCGGTTTCAATCGGCGGCCAGGCCGCCAATTACGACCGCCGAATTGAGCCCGTGAAGAACAGAGCATCAACGGCGGTTTCATTCGGCGGTTTCGTGACCGCCGATCCAACCGCCGAATTAGACCGAGAGATTAAAATCGATCAGGTATGAATGGCGGTTTCGAACGGCGGTCGTGACCGCTGATCTTGACTGCATAATTGCTTCAGACCAATTTGGACTGAAAAGGCGGTTTCATTCGGCGGCCAGGCCGCCGATCATAACCGCTGATCACCAAAAATGGTGAAAACCAAGGAGAAGCCAAGGGCATTCTCCGTGGGCGGTCTTCACGTAAAACCAAGCACACATACGTGTGAGCGCGGACGTTTCCGAACACTATCGGGAAACGAATTACTAAGCACATATACACACAACAAGATATAAAACAAAGTGCTAATGTGTAAAGTGACATGTGAAGAGTATGCACATATATGCAAGTATGCTAAGTGAGTGTGTGCTAACTAAATCTCTTCAAAGAAAAATCAAGCACAAGAAATTATACCTTTGGCGTGCTTGTCCCTTGGGGTTTTGAAAGGGCCTTTGAGCATGAAGTTCAAACACCTAAACTACCCTTACATTATCAACCCCAACATGTGGTTTGTCCACGAAATAAGCCAATCAATATATGGGAATCCTTACAATCTCCCCCTTTGGCTATTTCGTGACAAAACCACCACTCACATTGATTCATCACAATATAATAGGAACTACGGGTCTACTATGATTTTCTATTTTACAAAGAGATATGTAAAAATAATCTTGAAGTCTTCAATCTCAAGTAGAACAATCAATCCCTAAAAACAAAGTTTCTATACTTTCCAATTCAAGTAAAAAGTGAGATGAATCAAGTGAGGACATAAACAAGCATTTGCATTCCTAAGAATTTAAACACAACATCATGCAATGTATGAAGAATGCAATGCTCCCCCTCAAAGGGTTACTCCCCTCAATATATATTCTAATGTGCACAATTGCTACAACAATTTGCACCTCCCCTTACCACATCCTACTCCCCATTTTTGTCATGATATAGGCAAAGGAGTAGTCCCCAACCGGGTCACTCATAACAACGAGAGATAGAAGCATGCAAGATATTTGCATATACATATAAGTCACTTTATGCACCTCAATTAATTGAAGAGAAACGAGGAGATTTATTAAAATATAAATGTGTGAAACAAAATGCTTTGCATACAAGACATATACCATTCAAGTCCAAAATACCATAGTATTTGGCAAAACAAATGACAAAGGTTTCTAATAGGAATTCAAACCAATTTCACCATTGTCATGAGAGAAGCAAGGATATAGAAATTTCATTGATTTCAATTTAAGAACAACTATATCCAACTTTATAAGCTAAACATGTCATGAGCAACTTTGCACCCTATTTGATTTTTCCGGGAATGAAACCCGTATGATAGTAGACATGTTCAACAAATAAAGAAAGAGAGACAATTTGGAATGTAAATTCCTTTGAACGGATACAAGATCCTTTATTCATTTTGAGTCTCATAAGCTTTTTCACACAAGTTTTGCATTTATAAATTGCAATCATCAATTCATGCTTTTTCAAATGAGCATGTCATATGAATTTCATGCTTTTCATATATCATTAGCATGTTATAAAAGAATCATCATGTCATGGAGATAACTAAAGGTCATTCATATCATCTTTCTATGAAAATCTCCTAGTCCAAAATGCATGTTTGAACATAAATATGACATGGATTGTAAACAAGCAAGGTTCACACTTATTGAATTGAAAATATATATACATATGTGCAACCAAGCTTACTCAAGCAATTAAAAGAAGAGGCATATGATATTTCAAATTTTTTGCAAGTGACAAGAATGCAAACTAGCTCTTTTTGCTTGAGTTCCCCATATGGGGTCATCTTCATCCTTCATTAATGAAGGGTATGAGGTCCTATGGACCTACCTAGTCCATTGGACTTAGTTGAACCTATTTGAGACTTGTTAGTCTCGTAGCAAGCGGGTTCATCTTTCCTTATCCACATAGATATGATTTTTTTCTTCTTAGTGGTTAAGGGTTGCATGTCATTCACTAACCTAGGATTATTGACAAAGGATTTCCTAGGCTCATGCAAGTGGGCTTTTCTTAGCCTCTTTTTCTCTATCATGCTATTAATCCTACAATGCTTAATGTACTTAAAGCACTTAGGCCTAATATGCCCATAAACACCACAATAATGACAAGTTGGTACAAAGTAAGAATTCATACCATATCCGTGTGAAGTCATTGGAGACTCATCATGCATTTAATGTCTCCTTTGGTGTTGAGCCGGTTCATGTCTTCTATGTGGTTGAACCGGAATGGGTTGCCTCCTTGGATGAGGTAGCATGTTTTGCCTCTTTTCATAGTGAGTCATTTGTTAAGGAGAGTTGACTCGTGAGGCTCTAATCCTAGTTGTCTTGTTTTCACCACCTTTACTTGTGCATTTTTCGAACATTGTCCTAGTTCTAACTTCTTCCTAGGAGTTTGCACCGGTGACGCTTCTATCTTACCCAAACTCTTCACAAAGGCGGTCTTCTTAGGAATAGAGCAATCCTTGCTCACTTCGAATCCAAGACCTCTTTTGTCACAAGGGCTTTTTCCTACACCAAGTATGTTGTCAAGCTTCTTGGTGCTTGTGGTCATTCTAGTCAATGACTCTTTGGCTTCAACAAGCTCTCTCTTCAAACCCTCTTCATTCCTCTTAGACAAAGCTAGCTCATCTTTTAGCTTGTCTTCTTCCACCATGGATCTTACCACTTCATCATTCAAGTGATCAACTTGTGTTGAAAGCCTAAGTAGTTCTTCCTTTAACCTTTGAATCTCTTTTTCATTCTTTAACTTAGAGCTTTCAAAACTTTCAAAGTTGTCCTTAAGATCCATCTTCTCTACTTGCTTCCTTAAGAGGTCATTGTATGTTGAAAGCTCTAGATTTTTTTCCTCTAAAATCCTTAGAAATCTATCTTTCTTCTTCATGGAGCTTTCAACATTGACTATAAAGTCATGCACATCCATATTCTCAACATTTCCATTTGTAAAGTTAGAAAAGGAGTCATCTCCACTAGTGTCATCTTCTAGACTCTCCTTCTGTCCTATGGATCCAATATCCTCATCAAGACCTTCACCTTGATCTCTTGAGTCAATAAGTGCCATATCCCAATGTGAAGCAACAACTATCTCCTCTAGAGCTACTTCTTCGACTTTCTCTTCTATGGGATCACTAGCAACGGAATTCTTACCAACAACTTCATTTTCTTCATTAGTGGCACCCAATGCCTTCAAGTTATTGATAAGCTCATCATCACTTGATGACTTATCTCCCTCTCCGGAGTCATCACTTTCACTCCAAGTGGCGACCATCATTTTTTCTTTCTTGTTCTTCAAATTCCCACAATCGGGTGAGGTATGACCTATGCCGCCACACTCATAGCATTGGACCCCTTTCTCTTGCATAGGCTCATGCTTCTTGAAGGGAGCCTTTTTCTTCAAGTCTTGGCCTTTGGATCCAAAGCCACGCTTCTCGAACTTGACAAATTTTTTGAATCTTTGAAGCATCAAAATCATGTCTTCGTCCAAGTCACCTTTCTTCACCTTCCCTACCTTAGAAGCACTCAAAGCAATTCCTTTTTGCTTCTTTGAAGGAGTGGAGCTAGGACCCTTCTTAGACTCGTAGGCGAGAAGTCTACCTATTACCTCGCTCGGCTTCATGTCCTTAAAATCACTGTTTTCTTCTAAAGCCGTCACCTTAGACTCAAACCTCTCGGGAAGCGATCTCATTATCTTTTGATTGATCCTTCTATCCGAGTAAGGGTCACCAAGTTGATGACTTTGGTTGACAATGTCCATCAACCTAATCTTGAAGTCGTTGAAGCACTCATTCTCCTCCATCCTAAGTGTCTCAAATTGAGTTTGGAGGACTTGAAGTTTGGAGTCCTTCACTACTTCGGTTCCCTCGTGTGCAACCTCTAAGATATCCCATGCCTCCTTGGCTATCTTAGTGTTCTGAATCAGTTTGTACTGATTTTCGTCCACTGCACATATAAGGGCGTGCCACGCCTTTTGATTCCACTTGGACAACTCAAACTCGGGTTGTGTCCACTGTTCCTTAGGCTTGAGCACTTATTCTCCTCCACCCGTGGGAGTCATCATATGAGGCGAATATCCATCTTCAATGGCCATCCATGCCCTATCATGGATTTGACACACATATGCCTCCATCTTCCCTTTCCATTGGGAGTAATTTATGCCGGTGAGGAGGGGTGGCCTTATGCTCGAAGCACCCTCATTTGAACCACCGATTCCACTCATAGTGTATAATGAATGGATGAAATGAATGCAAAATGTATGAATGATCAAAGAATCACACAAATGCAAAACACACCAAAAATGAGCTAGGATCACCTATGTATGTCTAGGAACCCGCTCTGATACCAATTGAAAAGAATACGGTGTGTTCTAAATATGTAATCTAGAGGGGGGGTGAATAGATTTTAACTATTATTACCTAATTTTCGCATGCAAGTCAAGTTTACGAAAATGCCCCTATGATCGCACTATTTTATACCTATTTGAGGTCCCCCATTTCCGATCGTTTGTCTCGTTTTCGAGCGTATTTTTACATATAATGTTTTGTTTGAGCCTTGTGTAGGTACATATTCCTTATAATAAGGTTTTAAGCTTAAAGATTAGTTTGGGAGGCAAAATGGAGCAAAAAGAGCTGAAATTGTATATACGCGTGCAGAATGTACAACTTGCGGAGATCATATCTTCCTTCTCAGATCGAACCACATGGATATCTTTATATATTCGGAAATCCCCAGACGTTTAGTTTCCAGAACATTTTATAGATTGTGATTCCGAGCTTTCTACAGAAAGTTATGCCCATTTCCGTAACGGTGCGCGATGCTGAAAACGCTGAAAGGCTGTCAGGTCTAAACGGCTACTTAAAACGGCGGCCTGGCCGCCGAATCACTCCAGAAAGTCGTTTTTTGGGTGAATTTCAGGGACAATTTCGTCCTTTCATCCCCAATTCGTGCCCTAACCTCCCAACACTATATAAACACCTTATTCTCTTCTCAACCAACAGAACACACTCCCCACAAACTTCCTCTTCTTCTTCTTCTTCATTTTCTTCACCAAATAAGAGAGAGAGAAGCTTCCAAGAGCATCCATGGAGGTTTTTCCTCCATGGATGCTCCCCATCTCACCTTCTACACATCTTCCACCACATTTAGGAGTAGATTACATAGAGATAGGAGTGGGCTTTGGTCAATTTCGAGCTAGCAAAGGAAGGAGCTCTTGGAGGAGGTTTTCTTCAAGGGTTGTATCTATTTCTCACTCTCTATGTATTTCTTGTTTTCTTGAATATGTAATCCCCACTTGGGAATATTTGTAAACCTATTTTATGCTCAATATATATATGGTTGTTTTATATCCAATTTGTGTTTTGATTCATTCTTGATTGTTATTGAATATATCTCTTATCTTGAAATGCATGTTTATGGATGATTGGAAATTGATATGTGTTCATGGATGGGATTAGGAGTAGATTAACTTAATTGTAGGAGTAGTTGTAATCAAATATCCCATTTGTGTATGTATGTCTTTGGAAGGTCAAAATTGCATGTCATGAATGAGTTTGAGTGACTTAGAGTTAGGATTGTGCCTTTTGGAAGGGCTCTCCGGGCATAGTTTTGGCTAATTAGCTAGGAAGAGTGGGTAAACCTATAAATTGCCATATTAGAAGGGTTTGGTTCAATGTTCTTGTTAACAATTGGACTTTAGCTATTTCTCACTCTAGGGGCTCTAGGTGAGTCATGGTTAGAGTTACAATTATTGGTCTTTGGCTATTTCTCACGCTAGGGGCTCTAGATGAGTTATGGTCGGAGATACAATCACTCTTTCAACATTTATTAGACTTTAACGTTGCCATTTTACATTACGAATCTATTATTGGGGCTTAATGTAGTTTTGTTTGTAGAATCGGTTCACATATGTTGGTTGCAGTTTCGTGTTTGAGAGGTTCTCGGCACACTCTTCAACTGTTAGCTCTATGAATGGGTATAAATCGGATTGAGGCAAGAACGAACCCTTAACTAAAATTGGATGTACTTAATGTCTAACAACCAACTATTTGTGCACTTATGTATGGTGAACTTGTTGAACCTTGTGTGACCATTTTCTTGCATCTCTCTTATCCACCATTTTATTTATCGCTTTAAACACCATTCTCACCCTTCCATATTCTCTTTGTTTTTATTTATTTTTATTTTTATTCTCTCTACACACACACACACACGGCATTGTACATACATTTCACACACATCATTCTTACCTTTCCGCATTCTATTTACATGCTTACAATAAACTCTAGAACTTGATATGGTTGACGAATCACACCTCCCTGCGGAACGATACCCTCGCTTGCCGCTTTACTAGTCTTTTGCTAGTTTAGAGCACATTGCGTAGGAAACCCCATTTTTAAATGAAATAATCTTTTGATCCTTGCAATTTCTTAACGACGGAAAAAGTGAGTATCACCCTACTAGTCAAAAATACAAGCAAGTGTAATATAGTGCGGAATTTAAATAACACTTGATGTATACGTGGAAACCCAACCACTGGGAAAAACCACGGGCTGTATAGTGCGCCACACTCGGAACTCGAAATCACTAATTGAAATAAAGTTTACAACCTATGTAGACCTCATCTAACACTCCGGTCTGTAACCCCTCACTTCTACCCAGCGGGCCTTTATTAGCAACCCTATTCCAATTTGCTTGAGGCCTAAGCACTCTTAGCCCCAAGACTTACTTCTCAATGAAGAGAAACAACCTAAGTGAACATGTATGAATATTCAAAATGCAAATTAGAGCTAGGTTACTCTATATGCTTATCTAGGATAATGATTTTGCAATTAAAACAATCCTAGATATAAATGGCTAGATGACATGTCAAATAGCTTAGCTAATCAAGATTAATTAAAAACCTAATTAGCTATCACAATCAACACTCAATCATTTTCATCACAAATAATCTCTAACTTGTTTCTAGCATATAATCAAAAGCATACAAGTAATTAAAGAGATGTATTAATATGAAAAACACTAAAGTAATATGAAATTAGTGAAGAACATACCAAATAAGATGTGATGATTCAAAACCATGCATGGATCAATTCTATGAAGGCATAGAAGATCAAATATGAAATTTGATGCAAAAGGGATTTGATTTGAGTGTTTAAATTTGAGTTCTTGATTTGATTTTTTATCAAAAATCTCCCTTGAAAGTTTAGGGTTGTAAGGTCTCAAAGAACTTAATCAGAGAATGAGAAAATAAGATATTTATAGACATCAAGAATTGGGCATGTGAAAAGACAATTTTGCCCCTGAAACGCACCGTTCGGCGGTTTCAATCGGCGGCCAGGCCACTGATCACGACCGCCGAATTGAGCCCGTGAAGAACAGAGCATCAACGGCGGTTTCATTCGGCGGTTTCATGACCGCCGATCCAACCGTCGAATTAGACCGAGAGATTAAAATCGATCAGGTATGAACGGCGGTTTCGAACGGCGATCGTGACCGCCGATCTTGACCGCATAATTGCTTCAGACTAATCTGGACTGAAACGGCGGTTGAATTCGGCGGCCAGGCCGCCGATCATAACCGCCGATCACCAACAATGGTGAAAACCAAGGAGAATCCAAGGGCATTCTCCGTGGGCGGTCTTCGCGTAAAACCAAGCACACATACGTGTGAGTGCGGACGTTTCCGAACACTATCGGGAAATGAATTACTATGCACATATACACACAACAAGATATAAAACAAAGTGCTAGTGTGTAAAGTGACATGTGAAGAGTATGCATACATATGCAAGTATGCTAAGTGAGTGTGTGCTAACTAAATCTCTTCAAAGAAAAATCAAGCACAAGAAATTATACCTTTGGCGTGCTTGTCCCTTGGGGTTTTGAAAGGGCCTTCGAGCATGAAGTTCAAACACCTAAACTACCCTTACATTATCAACCCCAACATGTGGTTTGTCCACGAAATAAGCCAATCAATATATGGGAATCCTTACAAACTTGAGTTCAAAGTCATTCAAGCATTCGTCCTCCTCCATCTTTAGCAACTCAAATTGCGTTTGAAGGACTTGTAGCGTGGAATCCTTGACAACATCGATTCCTTCGTGTGCAACCTCTAGGATATCCCATGTCTCCTTGGCTATCCTAGTGTTCTGAATCAGTTTGTACTGATTTTCATCCATTGCACATAGAAGAGCGTGCCATGCCTTCCTATTCCATTTTGAAGTCTCAAACTCTTCAGTGGACCACTGAGCCTTAGGCTTGAGTATTTCTTCTCCACCACCCGTGGGAGTCATCTTAGGAGGCGCATACCCATCTTCAATAGCCATCCATGCCCTATCATGGATTTGGCACACGTATGCTTCCATCTTGCCTTTCCATGAGGCATAATTCACACCGGTGAGGAGAGGAGGTCGTGTGCTTGAAGCATTCTCATGGTTGCCACCATATCCACTCATTGTATATAATGAATGAAGTTAAATGTATGCAAAATGTATGAATGAGCAAAAATCACACAAATGCAAAACACACCAAAAATGAGCTAAGATCACCTAAGTATATCTAGGAACCCGCTCTAATACCAATTGAAAGAACAAATACTCGGTGTGTATGATAAATATATCTAGAGGGGGGGGGGGGGGGTGAATAAATTTTAACTATTATAACCCAATTTTCGCATGTATGTTAATTTTACGAAAATGCCCCTATGTAGGGAAAAAATCGTAGTACACGCAGTGGAAGCGAGACTAAAAATAGATTTAGTAACTTTTAAAATTTTTCCTTTTTATGAACCTTAAACCCTTTAATCAATTAAACACATATATTATCTAACAAAAGAATAATACTTTTTGTCGCGTGATCCGATTGACTTACGTCGATGGTAATCCGCAAGATCTTCAATCCTAGCACGAACGTGGATCACCTAGGAGCGTGGTCTCCCTTTTCTTTGAATTGCAAACCTGTGAATGGACAAATAAACTTTTCTTTTCTTTGTTAGTCACAAAAACAATCAAAAGAAGACTAAAATTATTCCGGTCACTTTTGAGTTCTCAATCTAATGATCGAAACTCACGTGAACCTAAATCGATGTTGTACACACAAGCTTATTGATGAACAAGCAAATAGTGTACCATCAAAGAATAATTTATTCACTCTTTTATGTTTTTAGTAGAATAAAATTAATGCTCTCTATGAATTAAGAAGAAGAAGAAAAATTGTCTCTCAAGCACAAAGCATAGGGTGGCCGAATTCTATACATATGAATATATAGGTGGCCTAAATTTTCTTCTCTTTTCCTATTAGGGTTGCTGAAATCTTGCTCTCTTTTTCTACTAGGGTTGCCGCAAATCACACTCCTAAAAGGAGTTTGTGTTGCACCCTAATTTCCATAAAAGAATAGACTTCAAACCCTAATCCAACCCATAGATATTTTATTCTTTTTATTGACTAAAATAAAAGACTTCTTATTTGATTAAATAAATAAAATTATTTATTTATTTTCTTACCAAATAAGTCTTTTACTTTTAGTATACTACCAACAATAGTATAAGACTAGGAATCATAATTCCTAATCAGAAAAGATTTGTTTCTTAATTAAACAATTAATTAATAAATTAATTAATTCTTATTTAATTAAAACAATGAAAACAAAATAATATCTTAGGTTAAAATATTAACCTTGCCGCCCCACTTGAATAAAATTGGGCCTAATATTATTTTCTTATTTCATTTAATCCATTGGACTTTAAATAAAAAGCCCACATGTGAACCAGAACCATTCTTACTAAACGAAACAAGCCCACATGACTTTTATTAATATATTAATATAATTGAGCAGCCCATTACTTAAATAATGTGCAAATTATATTCTTAATATATTAAATGCAATTCTAGATGGACCCTTAAATTGGTCCGGTAGAATATATCAAGTGATCCATGCAAGTCCGTGTGGATTGGGGATCTTGGCGGGCCATCTAAATTTAAGCTTCAATAGACATAACCTAATCACAATCAACAAATGATTCACTTAGGTCCGATCCATTAATTTTAACTCATTCCACTAAAGAGCTAAAATTAAACTCTTAAATAAAGATAGAAAAGGAAGATGTTCCTCATTCATACCCTAGACAATCATGTTGGAGATAGTGTATCCTCGTGATTAATATCAGTAATTGCCAAGAGTTATAGGACCACGTTTTGAACTTGGATATTTTGACTTGTCCAGAAGCCATGTTTTCAATAGACACTATCGAAAACTCAACGTTGAGATTTAATATCCAATTACCTCAAAACATCTATATGATGATATTATACTCTCATTTAATAAATGGAGCCACGATGTCCATATCTATAAATGAAGTCCTCTATCGATTAACAAATGAATATCACCAAACTATCGAGGATAGACTATGCGTTATAATCGTACTCATTGATAACTCAAATGATATCATTTGCAACCATAAGTCCATCATTTATCTCAGGATTAAGATAGACTCTCCAATTGTCCTGATAATGAAAAGATTATTATCTATTGACGGTTCTAGATAAAGCTTTTCATTGTGATCCAGTTCAATGCACCCAGTGCACTAGATTCTTTTACTCGAAGACACTCCGATGATTTTAGACTCATCATATCTCATTTGATCCCACTCAAATGCTAGCAAAAGAATTCTACAACTTTAACAAGATAAAGGTGCCCAACCTTTAACTTAAGTTGTGAACATTATTCAAGACTAACTAAAGAATTGTGTCTACCTCATACATATCCAGATGTACGAACAATTCTTCTTTTCTCATAGTCTTTAGACCTTATGATTATTTACTTTGACAATTATAATATTAAACTATAAATGCTATAAGATTTGTTAAACCAGAAATCACTTTATTAATATGAAAAAGATTGTCAATTACAACATTACACTCTTGCTATTGAGCATAATCCTAATACCCTACTAGTCAAAAATACAAACAAGTGTAATATGGTGCGGAAATTAAATAACACTTGATGTATACGTGGAAATCCAACCACTGGGAAAAACCACGGGTTGTATAGTGTGCCACATTCGAATCTTGAAATCCACTAATCGAAATGGAGTTTACAACCTATGTAGACCTCGTCTAACACTCCGGTCAATAACCCCCCACTTCTACCATGCGGGCCTTTAAAAGTGGCTCTAGTCCAATTGCTTGAGGCCTAAGCAATCTTAGCCCCAAGACTTAATTCTCAATGAAGAGATAATGCAACCTATGTGAATATATATGAATATTCAAATAACAAATAAGGCTAGGGAACCTTAGATGCTTATCTAGGATGATGATATAATAATTAAATCAATCCTAGATATCAAGAGCTAAATGACATGACAAATAGCTTAGCTAATTAGGTTTTAATTAAGATTAAGCAAAAACCTAATTAGCTATCACAATACAACACTCAATCAATTCTATATTCTTGTATTTAGCATATGATCTAAAACATACAAGTAATTTAAAGAGATGGCTTGATAGTAAAAATACTAAAATAAGATGAAGTTAATCAAAATCTTACCAAGCAAGTTGTGATGATGCAAACCCATGCATGGATGCATTCTATATAGTCATAGAAGATGCAATATGAAATTTGATGCAAAAAGGATTTGATTTGAGTGGTTAAAGGTGAGTTCTTGACTTGATTTTCTCTCAAATATCTCTCTTTGAAGTTTAGGGTTCTAAGGAGTAAAAGAACTTGTTCAAATAATGAGAAAGTTAGATATTTATAGACATCAAGAACAGGGCATGTGAAAATACAATTTTACCCCTGAAACGCACCGATCGATGGTTTCAATCGGTGGCCATGCCACCGTTTACAACCGACAAATTGAGCCCGAGAAGAACAGAGCATCAACGGCGGTTTCATTTGGTGGTTTCGAAACTGCCGATTCAACCGCAGAATCAAACCCGAGAGATTAAATCAATCAGGTATGAACGACGATTTCGAACGGCGGTTGTGGCCACCGATTGTAACCGTAGAATTGCTCTAGACACTTCTAGATGTAAACGACGGTTTCATTCGATGGCCAGGCTGCTGATCACAACCGCTGAATCACCACTAAAGGTGAATCCTAAGGAGAAGCCAAGGCATTCTCCATCGGCGAACATCGCGCTGAACCAAGCACACTTTCGTGCATGCGCGGACGTTTCCGAACAATATCGGGAAACGAATTACCAGACCCATAAACACACAACAAGATATAACAATCAAAGTGCTAGTGTGTAATATGACATATAAAGAGAATGCACACAATTGTAAGAATGCAAAGTGTGTGTGTGCTTCTATATCTCTTCAAAGAAAGTTAAGCACTAGAAGTATACCTTTGGAGTGCTTGACAACCTTGAGGACTTGAAAGGGTCTTGAACTTGGTAATGAATCACTTAAGCTACCCTTACATACAATCCCCAACACATGGTTTGTCCATGAAATAAGCCAATCAAGATATGGGAATCCTTACACAAATAATGCAAGGTCTTCATCCGAGTCATTCTTCTTTGCCTTCTTTTCATCCTTTGAGGCTTTCAAAGCAATTCCTTTTTGCTTTTTAGGAAGTGTGGAGATAGGACCCTTCCTAGACTCATAAGCTAGAAGTCTCCCAATCACCTCACTCGGCTTCATATCCTTATATCCACTATTTTCTTCTAAAACCGTTACCTTAGATTCAAACCTATCGAGGAGAGACCTCATAATTTTCTGCTTAACTCTCCTATCCGAATACGGATCTCCGAGTTGGTGACTTTGATTAATGATATCCATTAATTTGATTTCGAAATCATTAAAGCATTCATCCTCTGCCATCCTAAGTAACTTAAATTGAGTTTGGAGGACTTGAAGCTTGGATTCCTTCACCACCTCAGTTCCTTCATGTGCAACTTGTAAGATGTCCCAAGCCACTTTCGCGATTTGAGTATTCTGAATTAGCTTATACTGATTTTGATCCATTGCACAAAGGATGGCGTGCATCGCCTTCCTATTCCACTTTGAAGCCTCAAACTCTTGCGCGTTCCATTGCGCCTTAGGCTTTAATACTTCTACTCCTTCACCCCGTATGAGTCATCATGGGTAGATCATATCCATCTTCCACCGCCATCCACGCACGGTCGTGAATTTGACATATGTAGGATTCCATCTTCCCTTTCCATTGGGAATAGTTCAATCCGGTGAGAAGATGAGGTCTCGTGCTAGAAGCCCCCTCGTTGTTGCCACCGTTTCCACTCATTGTAAAAAAATGAATGAAATGAAATGTATGCAAAATGTATGAATGAACAAAAATCACACAAATGCAAAAACACACTGACTACGCTTTCTTTTAGTGAGCGACACTCGCAATAGGACGAGGTCGGAGAGTAGCACAATGATGAATAAGATTCGTTCCCACAGGGATCGAGTGATCGATTACCAAAATTGATTAGCCTAGATGCTATTCAAACAAGCGAAAAAAGATTTTAAAACTAAGTAAATTAAACTAAATTAAACCTAAGGATTAATGCTAATGCAAGAAATAAAATAACACTAAAATAAACACAAGTTTAATATCGAAGAAAAACATGCTAGGACTTGACTACACCCCACCCTCAATTGACTTCCGTTTTAGACTCAATTTATCACCCAAAATATGCTCATGCAATTTATAGATTCATGCACCCTAATATTAACCTACAATCTTGGTCAAGCAGAGTAGATTACACCCGAAACGTACCCAAGCCTATCTCTCGATTACCCGGAATATACAAACGAGTTCATTAAGTTTATTGGTACACTTAACGAATCCTATATGCTAGCCTAAGTGGGTATGCTTTTCTAGACATGCATAGAGGGCATTTTAACGAACACATGGTGTGCGTCTCCGGTCAGTACATAACACACCACAATAAATCAATCAAATGGAGATCAATCACTTGAAAGCTTTAAGCATACAAAAATACCCATACAAAACACAAGTTGCACATAAATGGATAAACAAGAATCAATATAAATATATAGTCATTGGATGGGGTTTCATCAAATCCTAGCAATCAAAGTTTAGCTCATCATATTACACAAAATAGCCATACGATAAATAAATTCAAATAAATACATGGCTACAACAAAGAAATAAAAGAGAAAGAGATTAGAGAAAACTAAATGGAGAGCTTTCTCTTCTTCTTTGGATCTTCTTCTCCTTCTACCTTTCTTCAACTCTCTCTTGCCCAAAAAGGTGGAGTGATGGTGGATGTGGTAGATGGAAATGGTGGATGTGATGGTGTGTGGAAGAGATGGTGAAAAGAGAGAGTTTTTGGGAGAGTTGGAGTGGATTTTCGGATTTGTGTTTGTGGCTCTCTCCCTCTCTCATCAAAAAACAAAAGATGTATATATATGGGCTCAAAATAGGGCAAGAATCTCGCCCAAAACGACGTGGAGACGGACTGCCGCGGTCTGGGCGACGACCGCGGCGGTTGGACCGCGGCAAGCTAAAAAAAATCTCTGTCGCTCGACTGCCGCGGTTTAGGACCGCGGCATTTCAACCGCGGCGACGAAGGGGAGTTTCTGTCGCTCGGGATGCCGCTTGCATGCCGCGGTTTGGGAGAAATGAAGCTTGGAAGAGCTTGGAAGCCATGGAAGTTGGGAGACTTGGAGGCTTGGGAAAAAGTACGCATGGGGGTCCCAAATTGGTGCCAAACGGACGAGGAGGAGGCCGGCCACCGATCTGGGCGGAGAACCGCCGAAAATTGCATCAGAAATTGGCCGAAATGACCGGGTCTTTATTCGGGTCGAGACCGGGTCGGGTTGACCCGGTTCAGACCCGACCAGGTCTGCTGAAGGTTGAAGACGACGTGACGTCATCATGATGTCACGCTGACGTGGCGGAGCGCGCTAAGAAGATAGCTGGGGTGTACTCAGCAGCTGGCCTTGGTCTGTTTTGGTTGAACCGGGTCTGGGTCTGGGTCGGGTCGGGCGAAGCCCAACCATGAAACGCATCGTTTCACTTATACACGTGGCGCACTGCGGCGCGTTTCCTGGAAAATTACAAAAGGCCCCCTCAACTCTTCTTTAATCACAAAATCTTTAATAATTTCTCCAAGTTTACACTTTTACCACTGATTCTTCAAAATTACTCCAATGCCCCTAAACTCCAAAAATACCTGAAACACTTATTTTATTATATTAAATACCCGGTTTTACCCGAGAAATGAACACAAAATGATATGAAATTGGGGCTACATTATGTGTAGAATTAAAAGCAATCACACACCAAAATAAGCAAGGATCACCTAAGTATATCTAGGAACCCGCTCTGATACTAATTGAAAGTTCTCACGGTGTGATAAATATTAATCTAGAGGGGCGGTAAATAGATTTTAACAATTTTACCCAATTTTCGTGTATAGTCAAGATTACGAAAATGCCCATAATAGTCAATAAAATATAGCAAGTGTAATAAGATGCGGAAATATAAACTACACTTGATATTTACGTGGAAACCCTCACGGGAAAAACCACGGGCTGTTGAGTGAGCCACACCCGAACCTCGAATCCACTAAATGTGATAAAATTGCAATCTAATCCCGGAAGTAATCACACACCTACCTAGTCCCGGTATGAGTGAACCTAGTTCAAATGCTTGCGATCTAAGCAACCTAATCCCGGAAGCTACATACAAGAATTTGATTCTCAATGAAGAGATTAACACCCTAAGTGAATATATGAATATCCAAAATGCAATATAGAGCAAGGGAACCCTATAAGCTTATCTAAGATGATAATCTTGCAATTAAAGCAATCCTAGATATTAAAAACTAAATGACATGTCAAATAGCTTAGCTAATCAAGATTAAGCAAAGACCTAATTAGCTATCACAATACAACACTCAATCATATTTGTTGTGTGTATATATTCGCCAAATAGACACGTCACTAGAGCAGTCAATAAATGATTGCCACGTCACTCATTAACCAGGTCAAGAGAGAAAATGTGGCAAGTCAAGATGTTAAGTACTTCGAAATCAATAAAGTCAAAGGTGTGGTCGCCAAAGCTATATATATACTCGCCAAAGGTAGAAACATGGTCGCCAAAAGGATAAAACCCAGGATTGAAGGTGCTCGCTGCATCAGCATACTGGGCCTGAACCGACTCGGCAGAAACACAGAGATAAACCCAAACCTCTAGAAGACCTAGGGCGATAAGGAAACATAAAGAGAAAGAGATAAAAACATATCCGGATCCACGACAGCATGGGAATCCTAGTACGAATCAAAGAGGGAAACCTACCACTAACACGGCTAAAAACATGGGGAAACCCTAATTAGGCAGGTATAAATAGAACCATCTATCCCATGAGGAGGGGGTTCGAAAACCTAGAGAGAAGAGAGCAATTGTATGAGAGATTTGAGTGTGTAACAAAGCAATAGAATCGAGTATTATCTTTCTGCCCTCAGGGGCGCCTTGCCCATTCAAGGGTTTTCCACGTAAAAACTGTCTCTTGCATGCATTCTTGATTTTCTCGTTTTAAACTGAATTAATATAACTGTTGAGTGCGTGGCAATCCAAATTTCACCGTCAACAATTGGCGCTAGAAGGAGGGGGTTATAGAACAGAAACTTCGAGGAACCCTTACAAATTGAAGAATATGAACAACGACAGTGACAGAGATGGTAACTCCAGCGGAGATCTAATTGTTAATCCAACCGCACCGACGGGAGATAGGACGGTGGCGATCGGGGAACAGTCGGCGGTAATACCAGGAACTAGGGCAGCCGACCTCGGGGTTCTGCAGCACTTTCAAACTACATTGATAAACCTAATCAGCGAGGCTAGCAAAATAGGGCTTTCGCTGCCCTTAGGGTTGGGAATTTCTTCTCCTTATGAGTTAACCACTCCCGGAATCCGTCCACCGAAAAGACTGCGGTCAGAAGTTCACATTGCAACCCCTGATGCTCAAGCAAGACAATCCACTGAAGAGACTCCTCAGGATCACCCTGAGGATTTCGAAGGGGGAAGACAAAGGAAGGGAAAATGTGTGATGAATGAAGAATCTAGAGAGGAACGAGACCAGATATGAACACATGGGGTCAATTCCAGCGACACTTACCAAAGGAACCGGCGGAGACACCGTTCTATCTCGTCTGAAGATAAGAGTCCTCGTCCACGAAGGGAATTACGATCCAAAAGAGCACGGCGAAGGAGATCCGAAAGCATAGAAGATCGAAGGAGCCCGGATGATAGAGGCAATCATGGGAGAATGACAATCAAAAGCAGACTCGATCCAGAAGGAGAACCAACTGGCCAGCGAGATGTCACCCTACAAGAGCTATCAAGAAAGGTTTCAGCGATGGCACGAAAATATGGTCATAACGTATCTTCGGATGATGAATCAGATAGCCCATTTATCGATAACATTGCTCGCACCCAATTTCCAGACAGATTTAGAATGCCAACCATTGAGCAGTATAAGGAGAACAGGGATCCGAAGGAACATGTTCGCCGATTCCATAATATCATGGCCCAGTATTCATATAATAACGGGCTATTGTGCCTGACCTTCCCGCAAACATTTGGCGACCTCGCCTCCAGGTGGTTTGGAAGACTCCCAAACGGAAGTATAAGTAGTTTTTCGAACCTCAGCAAAGCATTTATAAGGCAATTCATGGGGAGTGTCCAGAGAAGAAAATCACTCGCTCACCTATCAAACTTGAAGCAGGAGCGCAATGAGTCAATCAAGAAATACCTGGCAAGATTCAGGAAGGAGGTTTCTCAAATTGAGGACGCTAGTGATGTAGCTGTGATCGCCGCTTTCACCAATGGGTTACAAAGTGGGTGATTATCTTTTGACCTACGAAGAGAGAGACTGAAAACTTATAAGGAAATGATGGAGATAGCTGGCGACTATGCATTGGCAGAAGAAGAAGAAGTAGCACAAGGGGGTAGCTACGTACACGGACACAAGCCCGACTCAAAATTAGATCACAAGGATGATAAAAAGACGCAATCACGTGATCGCCAGAGAGACGAGAAAGGCCAAAAGGGACATCCAAGAGAAAGCAAAGGAAACGCTCGAGCCAATAGGTTTCGAGGAAGGTACAACCATTACACCCCTTTAACCGGTGATCAGGAAGAAATACTTTCTGTGGTAGAAGACAAAGGACTTGCTAAATACCCTCGACAGCAATCAGCAAATGCCAGGAAAGATACTACCAAATACTGTCGATTTCACAAAGATCATGGGCATGAAACTTCAAAATGTTTCCAGCTGCGTGATCACATTGAAATCTTGATCAGAGATGGGCACCTAAAGGACTTTGCTTTGAGAGGGGACAACCAGGGTGGTCGCCAGAATAACCGCCAAGGAAATGGGCAGGAAAGGAAGAGTCCAAGAAGAAACAGCCCTAACGCCACTATAAACATCATTTTTGGCGGACCTCATACTGGGAGAAGCAATCGAGAAAGGATGTCAGAAGTCCGAGAAGTAATGTATGAAAGCAGAAGCATGGAGATTAATTCTGTGCAAAGAAACCCCAAGAAAGGAAGAGAAGGGCATGATCCCATAACATTTACAGCAGAAGACTCAGACGGAATTGATGCAAAGCCTAACGATGCAATCGTAGTGGGGGTTCAAATAGCCCATAGGGATGTCCTACGGGTAATGATTAACAACGGAAGTTCAGCTGATATTTTAAGTGCTAGGGTATACGATGAGTTGTGGCTGGACAGAAAAGATCTTGAACCTTTCCATGTGCCGTTGAAAGGTTTCGGGGGTGCAGAAGTGAGATCATTAGGAACTGTGAAGCTGCCGGTGAGGTTCGGTACATCACCATGCCGGCGAACAATCCTGCTAGACTTTGTTGTAGTCGACATCCATAATTGGCCGTATAATGCTTTGTTTGGTCGACCGTTTCTCAACAAAGCTCGAGCCGTCACTTCAACCCACGCGTTAAAAGTAAAATTCCCCACAGAATTTGGAGTTGGAGAATTGAAAGGGTCACAGGAGATGGCATGCTGCGCCAACCTATCAATCTTTAAGGATAAGGCTGGGATGGAGATCTTAAGCATATTCGAGGTGGACAAAGAAGTGCAGGAGGATAATCCAGAAACTTTTGAATTGGACCCAAGGGACAAAACGAGCAGAGAAAAGGAGGAGCCGACTGAGTCGATTGTTTTAAACAAAGCGGAACTGGACAAAACAGTCAAGATTGGGGCAAGACTGACAGAACAAGTTAAGAGAGATGTGACAAACTTGTTAAGAGAATACAAGGAGATTTTCGCTTGGAGCCATAAAGGCATGCTAGGGATTGAAAGAAGCGTGATTTCACACAACCTGGCTACAAACGAAAAATGCAAACCAGTAGTGCAAAAGAGGAGAATCTTTAACCCAGAGAGAAGTGCGGCAATAAAAGAGGAGGTGTCTAAGTTACTCGCCGCATGATCAATCAGAGAGGTTAAGTATCCGGAATGGGTAGCGAATGTAGTTCTGGTGAAAAAGAAGAACAGCCAATGGAGGATGTGCGTCGACTTCACCGATTTGAACAAAGCCTGCCCCAAGGACAGTTTCCCACTACCAAGAATTGACCAGCTGGTCGATGCAACATCTGGACATGAAACGTTGAGCTTCATGGACGCATATTCAGGATACAACCAGATAAAAATGCACAAGCCAGATGAGGAAAAAACAGCATTCACCACAGATTAAGGATTATACTGTTACACAGTCATGCCATTCGGTTTGAAAAACGCTGGAGCAACTTACCAGTGCTTAGTCAACAAAATGTTCGCCAAGCAAATAGGAAGAAATATGGAGGTGTATGTCAACGATATGCTGACAAAAAGCATCACAGCAGATAAGCATATAGATGACCTAAGAGAGACATTCGAGGTGTTGGTGAGGTATGGAATGAAATTGAATCCGGCAAAATGTGTGTTCGGCGTACCATCTGGAAGATTTCTAGGATATCAAGTGCATCAAAGAGGAATAGAGGTGAATCCTAAAAAAATCCAAGCGCTAGCAGAAATGGTCTCTCCAAGAACTTTGAAAGATGTCCAAAGACTCACGGGATGCCTGGCATCGCTGAGCAGGTTCATAGCTAAATCAACGGATCGATGCCTACCATTTTTTAAAGCCTTAAAGAAAGGAAAGGGAGTCGAGTGGAATGAGGATTGTGAAAGAGCTTTCCAGGCCTTGAAAGATTACCTTGGACGGGCACCACTGTTATCAAAGCCAGAAACAGGAGAAACACTGTATATGTACTTGTCCGTTTCTAAGGCAGCCACAAGCTCCGTACTGGTAAGGCAGGAAGAGGGGATCCAGAAACCGATATACTACACCAGCAAAGCACTGTTACCAGCCGAAATAAGGTACTCGCCGGCCGAAAAAATGGCACTCTTTCTAATAACAGCGGCAAGGAAGTTAAGGCCATATTTCCAAGCTCATAAAATCGGAATATACACCAATTGCCCACTGAAACTAATCCTGTAGAAACCAGAAGTATCCGGCCGATTAACGAAGTGGGCGATCGAGTTAAGTGAATTCGATGTAGAGTATCTCCCAAGGATGACAATTAAAGCTCAAGTAGTGGCAGTCTTTGTAGCAGAGTTCACCGAGCCAAGTATAGAGGTGGCGAGAATGATGGTGGAGCAAAATAAGAAAGTATTCAAATGGCAACTCCGCGTTGATGGCTCGTCAAACACGCACGGCAGCGGGGCAGGGCTAGTAGTGTCAACTCCGGAAGGAGATTCAGTCGAATGTGCCTTGCGTTTTGACTTCAAAGCTACTAATAATCAAGCTGAATACGAGGCACTCATAGCAGGCTTAAAAGTTTGCACTGTCCTAGGAGCAGATGAGGTGGAAATCTTCAGCGACTCTCAAGTTGTTGTTAATCAGGTGCTAGATGAATACCAGGCGAGAGATGAAAGCATGATCACCTACCTAGAGCTTGTAGGGAAAAATACCGTAGTACACGCAGCGGAAGCGAGACTAAAAAATAGATTTAGTGACTTTTAAAATTTTTCCTTTTTATGAACCTTAAACCCTTTAATCAATTAAACATATATATTATCTAACAAAAGAATAATACCTTTTGTCGCGTGATCCGATTGACTTACGTCGATGGTAATCCGTAAGATCTTCAATCCTAGCACGAACGTGGATCACCTAGGAGTGTGGTCTCCCTTTTCTTTGAATTGCAAACCTGTGAATGGACAAACAAACTTTTCTTTTCTTTGTTAGTCTCAAAAACAATCAAAAGAAATACCAAGATTATTCCGGTCACTTTTGAGTTCTCAATCTAATGATCGAAACTCGCGTGAACCTAGATCGATGTTGTATACACAAGCTTATTGATGATTAAGCAAATAGTATACCATCAAGGAATAATCTAACACTCTTTTATGTTTTAGAAGAATAAAATAATCTATCTATGAATTGAGAAGAAGAAGAAATTTGTATCAAGAACACTTATCGTGGCCGAATTCTATAAGAGCACTTATATAGGTGGCCAAATTTTCTTCTCTTCTTTTACTTAGGGTGGCCGAAAATCATAACCTAAAAGGGACTAGGGTTGCCGCAATTCTCAAGCCCAAAAGAGTTTGTATTGCACCCTAATTCCTATTTAGTTCAAGACTTTAAACCCTAATTTAATTCATAAAACTTTTATTCCTTTATTTGACTAAATAAAAAAGACTTCTTATTTGATTAAATAAATAAAATTAATTATTTATTTTCTTACCAAATAAGTCTTTTACTTTCAGTATACTACCAACAATAGTATAACACTAGGAATCATATTTCCTAATCAGAAAAGATTTGTTTCTTAATTAAACAATTAATTAATAAATTAATTAATTTTTATTTAATTAAAACAATGAAAACAAAATAATATCTTAGGTTAAAAATTTAACCTTGCCGCCCCACATAAAATAATTGGGCCAAATATTATTTTCTTATTTCATTTAATCCATTGGACTTTAAATAAAAAGCCCACATGTGAACCAGACCTATTCTTACTAAAAGAAACAAGCCCACATGTCTTTCATTAATATATTAATATAATTGAGCAGCCCATTACATAAATAATGTGCAAATTATATTTTTAATATATTAAATGCAATTCTAGATGGACCCTTAAATTGGTCCGGTAGAATATATCAAGTGATCCATGCAAGTCCGTGTGGATTGGGGATCTTGGCGGGCCATCTAAATTTAAGCTTCAATAGACATAACCTAATCACAATCAACAAATGATTCACTTAGGTCCGATCCATTAATTTTAATTCATTCCACTAAAGGGCTAAAACTGAACTCTTAAATAAAGATAGAAAAGGAAGATGCTCCTCATTCATACCCTAGACAATCATATTGGAGATAGTGTATCCTCGTGATTAATATCAGTAATCGCCAAGAGTTCATAGACCGCCTATAACTCTCCAAGTTACCATATTTACTCATATGACCACGTTTTGAACTTGGATATTTTGACTTGTCCAGAAGCCATGTTTTCAATAGACACTATCGAAAACTCAACGTTGAGATTTAATATCCAATTACCTCAAAACATCCATATGATGATATTATACTCTCATTTAATAAATGGAGCCACGATGTCCATATCTATAAATGAAGTCCTCTATCGATTAACAAATGAATATCACCAAACTATCGAGGATAGACTATGCGATATAATCGTACTCATTGATAACTCAAATGATATCACTTGCAACCATAAGTCCATCATTTATCTCAGGATTAAGATAGACTCTCCGATTGTCCTGATAATGAAAAGACTATTATCTATTGACGGTTATAGATAAAGTATTTCATTGTGATCCAGTTCAATACACCCAGTGCACTAGATCATTTTGCTCGAAGACACTCCGATGATTTTAGACTCATCATATCTCATTTGATCCCACTCAAATGCTAGCAAAAGAATTCTACAACTTTAACAAGATAAAGGTGCCCAACCTTTAACTTAAGTTGTGAACATTATTCAAGACTAACTAAAGAATTGTGTCTACCACATACATATCCAGATGTACGAACAATTCTTCTTTTCTCATAGTCTTTAGACCTTATGATTATTTACTTTGACAATTATAATATTAAACTATAAATGCTATACGATTTGTTAAACCAGAAATCACTTTATTAATATGAAAAAGATTGTTAATTACAACATTACACTCTTGCTATTGAGCATAATCCTAACAAAGCTAGCAAAGGAGCTACTGGAAAGATTTAAAGAATACAGAATTATTCATGTCCCTAGAGAAGAAAACGAGCAGGCTGACGCCTTGGCCAAGTTAGCATCCGCCACAATCAACATCTGGCCCAAAACTATCTCTATGATCCGCCTATTACAACTGAGTATAGTCAGATCAAAGGAAGTGGGGCCAGTCTTTGGTGAGAGGAACAGCTAGGTCACACCAGTCCAAGAATATCTCGTCAATGATGTACTCCCAAGTGACCCATTGGAAGCAAAACGGTTGAAGTACAGAGCTACAAGGTATTCAGTGCTCAATGGAGAACTGTACAAAAGGGGGTACTCAAGGGCACTGCAGAGATGTGTCGGGCCTGAAGAAGCAGAAGGTATCCTGAGAAGCATACATAGTGGAAACTGTGGGAACCACGCTGGGGGTGTCAGCTTAGCCCATAAAACATTAAGACAGGGTTTTTATTGGCCAACACTATTCGCCGACGCCAAAAGAGTGGCAGCGAGATGTGAGGCGTGTCAAAAGATTGGCAATAACATCCGCCAACCACCTGAACTCTTAAAGAGTATTACCTCGCCTTGGCCATTCGCCATGTGGGGAATTGACTTGATCGGCCCAATGCCAACAGCAACTGGAGGAGCAAAGCACGCTATAGTAGCTGTGGATTATTTTACGAAGTGGGTAGAAGCCGAACCATTGGTACATATAACAGAAGCAAACACTATAAGTTTTGTGAAGAAAAATATCCTATACAGATTTGGGATACCAAACACCATCATCACAGACAATGGGACCCAATTCGACGGTAAGAAATTCAGGGAGCTGTGCGACAAGTACGGCATCAACAACTTCTACGCCTCCCCAGCACATCCACAGACGAATGGCCAGACTGAAGCAGTGAACAAGATCATAAAACACAACCTGAAAGCTAAGTTGGCAGCAAAAAAAGGGAGCTGGGCAGATAAATTACCACAGGTACTCTGGGTATATCAAACCACAGAAAGGGGTTCAACAGTTGAGACCCCATATTCCATGGCATATGGGGCTGAAGCTGTCATTCCCGTGGAAACATCATTCTCTTCACCAAGGGTACAGCTCTTTCAACAAGAACTCAACATTGATATGCTAAAATGCGGTCTGGATGAGTTAGAAGAAAGAAGAGAGCGCGCACAAATAAGGAATACTGCATACCAACAGAGGGTAGCCAGATACTACAACTCACATGTGCGCTCGCTTGGCGACTTAGTGCTGAAAAGGGTGAACCCAGGAACAAGAGACAAAGCTGCAGGGTCACTCGCAGACAAATGGGAAGACCCTTATCAAATTACAGGCATAGCTGGTCACGGGGCATATCGCATTACTCGAGAGGGTTTAGGCGAACTACCTCGTCCATGCAATGCGCAGTACTTGAAGATATATTACCCTTGATTTTTTCATTGCTTTTAGGATTTATTTCACCCCTTTTTATATCTTAGACAGTTTTAAAGTTTTAGCATTTTTTCTGTGACTATGTTAACAAAAGTTGCAGGAGGTATTCAATAAAGAGTAATTTATTACTAAAAAATCATGATTTCACTCGCTGGTCATAAGGGGCACTCGCCATCGTACACCATCATCATTGCGTAAAGACGAGTTTCATACTCGCAGCAATGAGACCTGGCGAGGAAAAATAAAATCCCAAGTTGCAAAAATCAGCGATCACCGTCAAAGGGAAATAAAATCCCTAGAGAAACAAGAAAGCCAGCTGAAAACAAAAAAGATAAGCAAAAAGCAAATGGGAGACGTCCCAACCGTATGCTAAAACTCAGCAATGGCAGCTGAACAAATAAATAAACATGTTAAAAAACTTGGTGTGTGGTCGGATACGTCCTAACAAACACTGAGTAAGCCGAAAACTCAGCAATGGCAACTGAATAAAGTTATAAATACGCTAAAAACTTGGTGAAACACTAAGTAAGCCAAAAACTCAGCAATGGCAGCTGAATAAAGTTATAAATACGCTAAAAACTTGGTGAAGCACTAAGTAAGCCGAAAACTCAGCAAAGGCAGCTGAACAAAATGAAGCTGAAGGAGTTATAAATTAAATTTATAAGATTAAGAAGTCTTATACAATCGAAGGGTCAAAAGAAAAAATATGTGTACAGACATTTACAATTTTTTGACAAAAATCAACTAGCTGCAGGAGGGCCTTCGCTATCTTCCTCATCTTCCATCTCATCGTCAGAAGGCCAGGTAACGTCCTTATCCCCATCCGGCATAAAGGGCCCATAATCCCTACCAGCAACAGGACCCAAGTCAGGTTCAGCACCAGAGCCAGAAAAGCTGCCCTTCTGACCCGAATACTAGGTATTGAAGGCACGCTTGCTGGGGATCTCTAAATGCATAGGATGAGGTTCAGTCCTATTATAGTGGCAGTGGGCTTTCCACTGTTTTATTTGCTCTTTAATCAAACCCACTCCGCTGGCCATATGCCATTGAAGGGACCTATCGAAGCGCTTCAGAGCGTTCTCATTCGAATGATCCTTCATGGCGAAGAACTTCTTCGACTGCTTCATGCCTCGCTCAAACTCACGCAGCAAAAGCTCATCATAGGCAGGGGATCTCTTGAAACGATCAACCGCTTCAACCTCCAGCACAGCTTTGAGATTATCGAAGATGAGTTCACGCGAAGATAACTGATTGCGCAAGTCCAGCGCCTCATGTTCAGCTCTTTCCTTAGCCTCCTCAGCCACCCGCTCAGCCTCCAAACGTGCTGCGAAGGATTCTTGACTTGCAGACAAAAGCTCCTTCAGCGAGCGAATCTCCTCCTCAGCAACAAATAGTTTCTCCTCAGCAGCCAGTCGAGCAGACAAATGACCATCTGAGGATTCTCTTAGCTGAGCAAGCTATTGAGCGTGGGAGTCTTCAGTAGAAAGCTTCTCAGCAGCCAAAATAGAAGCCTGCTCGCGCAAACGCTTAATTTCTCGGGAAGCTTTGTTCCCATACTTGTAGGAATCAGCCAACTCAGACATCATCTAAAAAAGAAAGAAAGGAAACAGCCGAATTAGGAAGTATATATAAAAGAGATACATAGATGTATGGCGAGAAGCTTACCAGAGAGTGGTAGTTGAAGAAAAATTCCATCTTCCTGTTGCAGGATTTGCCTTTGACATGCTCCCAGCCCTCACCTATGTACACATCATTATTAATCAGATGTGCACAAATTTCGGTAGCCGAAAAATCAGATAGAGACACGGTCCCTTCAACGGCTTCTGTGGGTCCCGCAGAAGGGGCTTCATGGGCAAAACCTGAACCAGAAGCAGAGGTCCCAGGCTGCTTCGAGGGTCCTGGCCGATCAACCGATTCTGGCTGACTAGACGACCTAGGTTGATCCGAAAAAGCATTTGACTCGCCCAGGCCCACCGGAGGAGAGGCTGTTCGAGGCGGAGTGGAAGCAGGGATATTTAACTCATTAACCTCCTCAGGGGGAGGCACCGCGGCATCAGTCACCTCAGCAGACCCCTCGCGAGCAGCTGTTTGAATCGGAAGAGTTGTAACAGCTGGCTCGTCAGCTCCCTCCTCATCCGAAGAAACAACATACTGAACTACCCTTAATGCCCGCTTAAGGGGTCGAGCAGCATGATCTGGAGTATCCTCAGCTGGGCGTTTACTTCTACCAGCTCTGGGGATTAGATCACTCGCAGGATCAAAAGGAGTCTCAAGGACATCCGCATTAAAAGTAAGGATGTCACTGACCCCTCCTAAAGCACCCACTTTCTCTTTACCTTTACGGCTTAGGGTAGTCGCATGAGGAGTATTCACAGGAGGGGTAGCCGCAACAGGAACATTCGTAGTAACCTCTGCACGTATAGGGGGCTCCCCCGACTCGACACCTCCCCCAGTAACATCACCAACCTCCTCGCTGTCCGAGTGATCATCACCATCCGGGCTAGCAATTCCCTCATTGGCCAAACCAGCAGCATGTCTTCTACTGGCAGCCTCGGAATTCTTTACTGCCCGGGCTTGTAAGTCGCAAACGGTGTCAAAGTCACTCACTGCAAGAAAAAATAAACCAAGCATCACTAACAGAGTAAAAAGAAACAATAATATAAAAGGAAAAAAGAACGTACAAACTTACAACGAGGTAGCCTAGCAGGTAGGCGTGGGAAAATCCGTTGAGTGATCATTTTTTCCTCATCCAAGAGGAAGGACCTATCCCTCGAGTCTAAAGGAAGGATGGCCGCCGCGGCGAGGTGAGAGATCTCCCCATCTAGCAAAACGGGGACGGCTTTCGACCAGGCTTCAGGAGATGTGAAGTGCTTGGGAACTTTCTTCGCCGAAGGATTACGGCTACTGCTGGCTGGCACATCTCGGCCCCACTCGCCACCAGTAAAAAACCAACTGTTTTTCCACCTCTTGTTTGAAGTGGGAAAGCCCCATATAAAACCCTTCTTCTTCTCGTCACCTGAGATCTCCACCTGACAGGGGTTCGCCGCGCCCTCAGGGATCCAGTTCTCTACAGGTGAAGAGAGAAAGAAATACGTGCCGCCATTGCCCGCCTGTCTTAGCGTGTAAAAATGGCGGATCTCGCGGGGTGTAGGGGGCCCATAACCTTTCAACTTCCATATTAGGCACAGGCACATCAATATCCTATAACTATTTGGGGCGAGTTGTGTCGGCGCAATTAGGGCCTCCGCGAGGAACCTGGCGATGAAAGGCTGAAGGGGAAGGGTTACCCCACAGCTGAACATGGCGCCATAAATAGCGACCGCATTCTCGGGGGGATTCCAGACGGCTCGATCACCAGGTAGCATCAAGGTTACTGAGTCTGGAATATCGAAGCGACTCTTGTACTTGAGGAGCTCGCCCTCGCCAACCATATTAACTTCCCTGTCGAAAGAGCACGGATGATCTAACGAAAAATGCAGCCTATCTCGTTGATGGGCTTCAACGTCAGAATCAATAGTCATCTGCGCATCCAGTAGGGACTCACGAGGAGCCCTAGAGGCGCGTCATTTGCTGCCACTTGGTTTAGAAGACCTCGGCATTACTGGAGAATCACTAATGGAGGACGAAGGAGAAATATTAGGGATAAAATTATCTTTAGAAGATGGAACAAAAACAGAAAGTGGAACCGGAGAATCCGGGCGAAAATTGCGAATCAAAGATTCAATTTTGTCCGTAGTACATTTATCACCAAGCTCTATAGCTTGTATCATCTGATTAAAAAGAGTAGAACTCAAGGAGGGATCCATGAAAACTCACCAGAAAAACCCTAGGTTCGAAGGATGAGCAAGAAGATTGGGAACGTCGAGTTGTAAGCACGATCGATTTCGAGGCAAGCCGTCCGACAGGGAAACGAAATGGAAGAAATTCGTGGCAGAAATTTCTAAGGGAGATGAAGGAACTCTGTTTTGAGAGAAGGAGAAAATAGAAAAATAAATGGAGAGAGCAAAGTGGGGAAGAAAAAGCGATCGGGCCTTAAAAAGAGGGAACTTTGAAATTCAAAAAGAATAAAAAAAGGGAGAGAAAATCAAATAAAAGATATGCAATTAATGTGAGTGACGGCCATAGTAACCAGCCGCAACAGTCACCACCAAATATTGGACAGGTGGCGTCTCGGGGATCATCAAGCAGTCAGAATGTCCCTTCACCTGTCAAGTAAGTGAAAGCGCTGAAAGTTGTGTGGTTAAAATTAAAAGCTTACACCGGAAGAATCAACCAATCAATGCAACGCGTGGTGAAAAGAAGAAAGAGGGAGTTAATTACAAAAGGCGCTGAAATCTTAAAGGCATAGATATAAATACTGCTCGCAGAGGCAAACGAAGTAAAAAGAGCAAGTCATTCGCCCAGCTCGAAGTATTTAT
Source organism: Acer yangbiense (assembly GCA_008009225.1). NCBI lineage: Eukaryota > Viridiplantae > Streptophyta > Magnoliopsida > Sapindales > Sapindaceae > Acer > Acer yangbiense. The sequence goes on from CM017767.1 coordinate 12,186,584, forward strand.
GGGGGTATTGTTGTGTGTATATATTCGCCAAATAGACACGTCACCAGAGCAGTCAATAAATGATTGCCACGTCACTCATTAACCGGGTCAAGAGAGAAAATGTGGCAAGTCAAGATGTTAAGTACTTCGAAATCAATAAAGTCAAAGGTGTGGTCTCCAAAGCTATATATATACTCGCCAAAGGTAGAAACATGGTCGCCAAAAGGATAAAACCTAGGATTGAAGGTGCTCGCTACATCAGCATACTGGGCCTGAACCGACTCGGCAGAAACACAGAGATAAACCCAAACCTCTAAAAGACCTAGGGCGACAAGGAAACATAAAGAGAAAGAGATAAAAACATATCTAGATCCACGACAGCATGGGAATCCTAGTATGAATCAAAGAGGGAAACCTACCACCAACACGGCTAAAAACAAGGGGAAACCCTAATTAGGCAGGTATAAATAGAACCATCTATCCCATGAGGAGGGGGTTCAAAAACCCAGAGAAAAGAGAGCAATTGTATGAGAGATTTGAGTGTGTAACAAAGCAATAGAATCGAGTATTATCTTTCTGCCCTCTGGGGCGCTGTGGTTTTTGCCCATTCAAGGGTTTTCCACGTAAAAACTGTCTCTTGCATGCATTCTTGATTTTCTCGTTTTAAACTGAATTAATATAACTGTTGAGTGCGTGGCAATCCAAATTTCACCGTCAACAATATTCATCACAAATAATATATAACTTGTATTTAACATATGATCTATAACATACAAGTAATATAAAGAGATTTCTTCATATGAAAAACACTAAAATTAGATGAAGTTAGTGAAGAACATACCAATGATGATGTGATGATACAAAACCATGCATGGATGATTGCAAAATGATCTTTGATGCACTATGGAATGTATTTGAGTGTTTAAAGAAGAGTTCTTTAAGGATTTTTCACTTGAAAAATATTCTAAGGAAAATATATGATATTTTGAACTCAACAAATTGACCTAAAGTTAAAGAGACATATATATAGGGTGTCAAGATGAAGTGTGGTCATTTTGATAAGTGACACAATATTTGCCTTGGGCGCTGTACGTAGAGCACCATGTATAGCGCCTACCTGGGAAATGAAGAACATTTCTTCATTGGCGCTGTTTGAACAGCGCTTCTGTATAGCGCCTGAACAGCGCCACACCTCTGTTCTCTAGGGAAAATAGAGCGGTGCTGTACGTGCAGCGCCTGTACAGCGACCCAACAGCGACCGAATTAAATCAATCAGGTCTGTACAGCACTTAGATGGGCGATGTACGAACAGCACCTTTCACTATGTATGAATCCTAAGTCTATGCATGGCATGGCATTAGACATACAAGATGAAATCAAAATAAACATGCAAGAAGAGATGTTAATGAACATTAATGCACAACAATAAGAAACACAACATACAAGATTTAACCATATGCATGAGTTATGAGTGTGTGCAACTATCTCTTCAAGACAAGTAAGCACTTAGAGTTTTACCTTTGGTGCTTATCAAAATGAGGTCTTCAAAGGGCTTTGAGCAATAACACCAACACCTAAGCTACCCTTACAAAGAACCCCAACATGTGGTTTGTCTACGAAATAAGCCAATCAACAAATGGGAACCTTACAACTTGAATTAAACCTAGAGCATGTGAAAAACACCTAACACAAATAGCTCCTAGTTTCATTCACACAAATAACACTTGAATAAATCATATACATGAAGTACAAATTCAAGATGTTACAAGAATACATAAAAATGCTAGAATCACAAAATATATTCAATGAATATTCTAGCCAACAATTAGAGCAAGGATATAATGACAAATCAATTAAATCCTAGATGTCTCTAAAAACACATATACAAGCATTAATCCTAGATATTATCAATCAAAGGATGATGCAGCAGCAGCCTTGGCATTGGACTACATTGAGGGATGGGATCGCAAGAAGGCAAAATCAGGCAAAATCAATCCTACTAGTCTGAGCGACGAAGTTGGAATAACGTGAAACTTTCACAGTTGATGTGTCTCGGCGAGATCTTCAATAGTCAAAAGCTTTGCTATTGTGGCATAGCCTTTTTTTAGCCAAATTCCATCATTTAGGCCCCGTAATTGCCATTTTTGCCGTTTAAGGAAAGTTTCGTTTTCGCAATAACTTTAGTTTTCCAAGTCCAAATTGACTTCCGTCAATTCTGACTTGCTTAGAATTTTTACCTTTATTTGTTTCCGCTTTTAACTCAAATTTGCCATTTTTGGTAATTTTAATTATTTCGGGTTTTTAGACCGTTTCTTTGCTCAACAAGGTTTCGGATTAGGGTTAGGGTTTGTTTACTTTAAATAGACTTGTAAGCCGCTTTTGTTTTTCAGTTTTTGATGATTAATAAAATTTCAGAGAATTGTTTCTCAATTATCCAATTACACATCCTTCGTGCGCAGAGATTGTCGTATGAAACAAATTATATGTGTATATAATATTATCTAGAGGGGGGGGGGGGGGGGGGGGGGGGGTGAATAGATTTTAACCGATTTTACCCAATTTTCATGTATGGTCAAGATTACGAAAATGCCCTTAACTAGTTAATTTATATAACAAGTGTAATATGTGCGGAATTTAAATAACACTTGATATTTACATGGAAACCCTCACAGGAAAAACCATGGGCTGGTAAGTGCGCCACACTCGAACCTCGAATCCACTAATGGTAAAATGAATACAACCTAATCCCGGTATAATTCATAACCACTACCTAATCCCCGGTATAAGTGAACCTAGTCCAATTGCTTGTGATTTATGCAACCTAATCCCAGAAGCTACACAAGTCTTACTTCTCAATGAAGAGATAATACAACCTAATTGAATATATGAAATACTCAATATGCAACAAGAGCTAGGTAACCATATATGCTCTTCTAGGATGATGATATAACAATAAATACAATCCTAGATATCAAGAGCTAAATGACATGTCAAAAAGCTTAGCTAAACATAGATTATGAAAACCTAGATAGCTATCACAATACAACTCTCAAACAATCAATACACTAATCTCAAACTTGCACTACAACAAATTAGGTCTATCGCAACACGCAATGTGTGTTGTGAAAACTTTTCGCAACATGCCTTGCCTGTTGTTGATACGTCTGTTGCCAAAATATGATATGCATTTTACAACTTACACCGTGTGTTGTCGTAGATATAATAACAACATGAAGCGCGCGTTGTTATAACTAATGACAACATCTATGTATGTTGTCGTAGATATTTGTAACAACGCACCACATTCGTTTTCAAAAATATTTATGGCAACACACACTGTACATAAACGTCTATAACAACACACGTTGTGTGTTGCTGTAGATATGTACCGCAACAAATGCAGTACGTTGCGGTAGATGTCAACACTCCGCCGTCGCCATCCGGCCACCTAACGTCGTCCGGTAACCCACCTCTGTTGCCGTTGGCCGTTCGACTGCCATCCGACCACCCAACGCCGTTCGGCAAACCACCTCCGTCGACTGTCCGACAACCCACAGTCGCCACCATCCGGCCGATCGACAGCCATCCGGCCACCCAACGCCTTTCGGCAAACCACCTCCGTCGTCACCGTCGTCACCGTCGACTGGCCGACCACCCACCATTGCTATCGTCTGTCAACCATCCGGCTACCAACCGCCATCCGTCGTCCGGCCACGACCATCACCTCCGGCAGCCACCGCCGCCGCCGCAGCCACCGCCTTCTACCATCTGGCCGCCATCCGCCGCCTCTGATAATAATGACAATTAATTGTCATTAATGGGAATTGAACTTGAGACCTCAAGTCAATAGTTGGAAGTCTTTACCACTTGACTACAAGACTTATTGTGTTAACAATTGAACAAGATTTATATATAACCTATATGAGTTGTTAGAAAAAAAAGAAAAAAAAAACCTTGTTAGATAAATTTAAATTTATTCAACTAATCAAAATTCTAATTTCTACTACAGATATATATTAAAAAATATTTATTGAAACTTTTAATAAAATTATATTTTTTAAAACATATATAGTCGAGTTATTGGTCAATACTCTATGGTCACGTTTGGTTACATGGTGGAATGGTAATGAGAATGGTAATGAGAATGAGAATAAGAATAAGAATGGAATGGAAAGGAAAGGAAAGGAAAAGAAAAGAAAACTAAGTTTTTTGTTTGGTTGGAACTTTAGAATTAGTGTCTGAATCAGTATTATTTTGTTTGGTTAACAACGGAATGGAATTGAGTTAACTGTATTTTGACCAAAATACCCCTAATTATAAAACATTCATAATAACATGATATATTATGGATAATAATAATAAAATATAAAAGTATATATATATATATAATTATATATTATTTAATAAAATAATATATTATATATAATATATTATATATAATACATATAATAATATATATATTATATTATAGAATATTTATAATAATATAAATATATAATATATACCCCTAATTATAAAACATTTTTAATAATATGATATATTATGGATAATAATAATAAAATATAAAAGTATATTATATATATAATATATAATAGATTTCTATGGCTGAATTGAATAAAAATAAATAACTAAATATTTAAATAATAAATTTTAGTCAAAATTTGAAGTTTTTTAATGCAGCGTAACCACCCTAATAATTATGTTATTGCTATATATCTGTCTATATTGCTACAGTAAACATCCTTTAATAATATAAATAAAATGATCGAATATTAAATTTTTATTTTTATCTATTTAGATTAAATTAATTAGTATAAAAAAAATAATGAGCATTAAAAACACCATATTTTGAAAATGAATATTTAGTTATTTTTAACAACATGCATAATCTAGTTGTAAAAACTCCGAGTTTCGACAACATTAAAACAAAGTATGTTGTTAAAGATAAGTCTATGACAACAATAAGATTGGTGTGTTGTAGAATATGTTATTTTTAACAACATAAGTAAGTGCGTGTTGCGAAAGACACATTTTTAACAACAAGCAAAGCTGCGCGTTGCGGAAGATAAACCCTTTTAACAACGTGCAGATTGCGTGTTGTGAAATGTAGGAAATTTAGCAACATGCAAGTCTGCATGTTACGAAACTCAAGACATTTAACAACATGCGGGTTTGTGTGTTGCGAAATGCAAGAAATTTAACAACATGCAAATTTGCGTGTTGCGAAAAACTAATAGTTTAACAACATGCGAACTTGTGTGTTGCGAAAGACAAGTCGTTTAACAACTTACGTAAAATGTGTGTTGTCATATATTGTGATTTTTTAACAACTCGCATTGCGTATTGTAATATGTAACCTTTCGCAACATTTATCAGTTATACGTTGCAACATGTCTCCCATTATTGACTACTTACGCATGTGTGTTGTTGTAAATCACTTCCACAACATGCATTTTTCGCGCGTTGCGATATATGACTTTTGGCAACATTTACCAGATGTATGTTGCTAATTGAATGTTGTCTTAGACTATTTTTCTTGTAGTGTTGTATCTAAAATATATATGAATGACATACAAGTGATAAATAAGATTGCTTGTAAAGAAAGACACAAAATATGTAAGATATTAGTGAAAAACTTACCAAGCAAAGTGTGTTGAAAATCCATGCAAATTGATATCTAGATGATCAAGGATGATGCTAGATGATGATTGATGATCATGGAAAAGTGTTTGAGTAAACAAAGGTGAGTTCTTTAGTGAAATTTTTCTCTTGGAAAAATATGCTAAGTAAAAATGTGATTTTGAACTCTCTAACTCGACCTATAATGAAGGAGGCATATATATAGTGTGTCAAAATGAAATGACGACGTTTTGAAAAGTTTTCCAAAATTATGCCTTGACCGCTGTCCACCCGCTCTACGTAGGGCGGGTGTACAGCGGTTCACCTAGGCTTGTGAAGAACATGTTCTTTGTGACCTCCCTACGTAAGGCAGATTCTAGGTGACCTAGGGGCGGTTGCTCTCGGGTTTGGAGAGCCACCCTTCACCCGCTCTACATAGAGTGGTTTTTGGGCGAACCAAAAATTGATAAAAAAATCAACCAGTGGCACCTCTATTCACCCACTCTACGTAGAGCGGGTGTACAGCGGATAAGAGCAAATTTGCTCATTTCCCCTTATGGGTAATGTATGTAGAGCACATGTAGGGCGTGTGTACAACGCCCCATACAAACTTGATGCATCTAAGCTAAAACAAGAATTGGCATTTAACACATAAGATGCAATCAAAGAAATATGCAAGAAGAGATATTACATAAACATGAATGCACACAAATAAAGACACACAAAATACACAAAGTATGGATATGCATGGAATGTGTGTGTGTGCAACTACATCTCTTCAAAGCAAAGCAAGCACTTAGAAATTTACCTTTGGTGTTTCTTCTCTTGAGGTCTTGAAAGCCTAAGTTACCCTTACAATAACCCCAAATGTGGTTTGTCCACGAAATAAGCCAATCAATAAACTGAGACCTAACAATTTGAAGCCTAGTATTCTGGCATCCGTGTGCGGATCAACAGAATATTAGTTGGTTGTTTCTAATTGTTTCTTGTAGGTTTTTCTCGTAGAGCTTCCGCTACACCAAAGGGTCAAAGCACATTTCAAGGATTATTAATCATAAATTGATTCAATCAAATGACAAATAATCCTAGATATCAATCTAATCACAATACAACTCTCAAACATGTGAAAAACCTAGAATCCAAGAAACTAGTTCACATATGTCTCTAATTAGAGTTTTGATTAGGATTGATTGTGAAGCTATCTTTCTCAATAGCATTCACCATACATATACATACATATAGAAGAAGAAACCCCAAGCAAATTGAAGGTTATAAAAGAAGAAATCTCAAAGATATGACAACTAACTTGCAATCACGAGCTGGTTCGGTTTTCTAGGTAAAACCACTTGAAAACTCGATCAAACAGCTACAAGACCACTTGGAAAAGGTTGAGGACTTGATTACAAACAATCTCCAACTTGAATCACTCAATTCTGACTACGTATGGGAAAGTTATGGTGTTTGGAAGGTGAGAAAAAGTTAAGAGAAAATTCTGCTCTAAAGATTTTCTAATTTTTCTTCTTAGAATGAATGAGAGGGAAATAAGAGTTTTTAAAAGAATTCAAGAGAGGTAAAATGAGAGCCAATAAGAGCATACCACATCACCAGCCCATGTGGGGCATGTGTGGCACAAGTGGGCAGAGAGCTGCCCAGGCCGTGTGCCACACGGCCTCCACACATGGCAGAGCAAGGTCCTCTCGCACTCCTCCAGCGTTCTTTGACCGTATTCGGGCCTCCGAACTCCGATTTTGAATCTGTCTTTAGATTATGAATCGTGACTCCCTTATGCACAACAAAGACTACAAAACTTTGATAGAAGGTTGAGAATTCATCTCAAAAAATGACGACGAAGACAACTCAACGAAAGAGAACGTAAAGTAGCCTAGCTACATCGTTTGGACTCGTAACTAAATGAATGAGTAGCCGAAATGACCAGGACTCAATAAAGAATAAAATGAGATCATGTTCAAGTCCAAATATAATAAAATACAAACAAATAAATACAAGTTCACACAAGTATGCTATTTCCTAGACATAGTCTTAAAACATGCAATTCTAAAATGTATGACAATATGAGTTCAATGCATGAGCATACTAAAACATGTGAATGTGTTATATAAATGTGCACAACCATGTAGGGAAACTTATGAATGATTTGTGTGTGTGTGTGCCTACACCTTGTAAGAGGAATGAGGTCTATTTTACCTTTATTGAGCAATGTAGCATATTCCTCTTTGAAGACACCATCTTGTATGAAAAGTAGCCATGTCTTTCTTTGAAGCTTGAATCATCATAAACTAAGACCACTAATTAGTACAAGAAAAACATCATTTTGATATGGAATTTATGCCAAGACAAACCAAGAACCTAACAAACCCTCATCGCTTAAGTTAATAGAACTTGAACTTTTTTCATAAAAGCTTCCACCACTTGTGCTCTCATGGTGATCATCATCCGAACTAGCTTCTTTGTTGTTGACCTTAAGTGATGGGTGTCTTGTGGTCACCTTTAGGTTGTCATCATTTAAGGCGAGAAAGGCTATGTTATTCCTATCACATCTCTCGGAACTCAAAGAGCACACTTCACTCTTACTACAAGAGTAGGCCTTTGATTTGCCTCTTCGACTCTTGGTCTTCGAGCTTCCACAATCTGTGGAGATGTGCCCATAGCTGCCACAATCAACACAATGAAGCTTCATCTTCAAGGTACCCAAAATCTTATCTTTTTCCTTCACGGTACCTTCGTGGGTGACTCTTAGAATCTCCCAAGCTTCTCTAACATCTCGAGTGGTTCAAATGAGTTTGGCTTGAATCTCATCCATTGCAAAAGATAAGGCACAAATGCCCTTTGAATTCCATTCTGCAGCCTGATCGAACTATTTTATACCTATTTGAGGTCCCCCATTTCCGATCGTTTGTCTCGTTTTCGAGCGTATTTTTGTATATAATGTTTTGTTTGAGCTTTGTGTAGGTACATATTCCTTATAATAAGGTTTTGAGCTTAAAGATTAGTTTGGGAGGCAAAATGGAGCAAAAAGAGCTGAAATTGTATATACGTGTTCAGAATGTACAACTTGCGGAGATCATATCTTCCTTCTCAGATCAAACCACATGGATATCTTTATATATTCGGAAAGCCCCGGAAGTCTAGTTTCCAGAACATTTTACAGATTGTGATTCCAAGCTTTCTACAGGAAGTTATGCCCATTTCCGTAACGATGCGCGATGCTGAAAACGCTGAAAGGCTGTCAGGTCTAAACGGCTACTTAAAACGGCGGCCAAGCCGCCGAATGAAACCGCCGAATCACTCCAGAAAGTCGTTTTTTGGGCAAATTTCAGGGACAGTTTCGTCCTTTCATCCCCAATTCGTGCCCTAACCTCCCAACACTATATAAGCACCTTATTCTCTTCTCAACCATCAGAACACACTCCCCACAAACTTCCTCTTCTTCTTCTTCTTCATTTTCTTCACCAAATAAGAGAGAGAGAAGCTTCCAAGAGCATCCATGGAGGTTTTTCCTCCATGGATGCTCCCCATCTCACCTTCTACACATCTTCCACCACATTTAGGAGTAGATTACATAGAGATAGGAGTGGGCTTTGGTCAATTTCGAGCTAGCAAAGGAAGGAGCTCTTGGAGGAGGTTTTCTTCAAGGGTTGTATCTATTTCTCACTCTCTATGTATTTCTTGTTTTCTTGAATATGTAATCCCCACTTGGGAATATTTGTAAACCTATTTTGTGCTCAATATATATATATGGTTGTTTTTATATCCAATTTGTGTTTTGATTCATTCTTGATTGTTATTGAATATATCTCTTATCTTGAAATGCATGTTTATGGATGATTGGAAATTGATATGTGTTCATGGATGGGATTAGGAGTAGATTAACTTAATTGTAGGAGTAGTTGTAATCAAATATCCCATTTGTGTATGTATGTCTTTGGAAGGTCAAAATTGCATGTCATGAATGAGTTTGAGTGACTTAGAGTTAGGATTGTGCCTTTTGGAGGGGCTCTCCGGGCATAGTTTTGGCTAATTAGCTAGGAAGAGTGGGTAAACCTATAAATTGTCATATTAGAAGGGTTTGGTTCATTGTTCTTGTAAACAATTGGACTTTAGCTATTTCTCACTCTAGGGGCTCTAGGTGAGTTATGGTCGGAGATACAATCACTCTTTCCACATTCATTAGACTTTCACGTTGCCATTTTACATTACGAAGCTATTATTGGGGCTCAATGTAGTTTTGTTTGTAGAATCGGTTCACATATGTTGGTTGCGGTTTCGTGTTTGAGAGGCTCTCAACACACTCTTCAACCGTTAGCTCTATGAATGGGTATAAATCGGATTGAGGCAAGAACGAACCCTTAACTAAAATTGGATGTACTTAATGTCTAACAACCAACTATTTATGCACTTATGTATGGTGAACTTGTTGAACCTTGTGTGACCATTTTCTTGCATCTCTCTTATCCACCATTTTATTTATCGCTTTAAACACCATTCTCACCCTTCCATATTCTCTTTGTTTTTATTTATTTTTATTTTTATTCTCTACACACACACACACACGGTATTGTACATACATTTCACACACATCATTCTTACCTTTCCGCATTCTATTTACATGCTTACAATAAACTCTAGAACTTGATATGGTTGACGAATCACACCTCCCTGCGGAACGATACCCTCGCTTGCCGCTTTACTAGTCTTTTGCTAGTTTAGAGCACATTGCGTAGGAAACCCCTTTTTAAATGAAATAATCTTTTGATCCTTGCGATTTCTTAACGACGGAAAAAGCGAGTATCACAGCCTCTAGTTCATCATTTGACCACTTGGACTTGGGCTTAGGCACACAAGTCCCATTCTCTAGTCTCTCTGTGGGAGGCGAGTATCCCTCTTCCACACACATCCACGCATGCTCATCGAAGTCCATCAAAAAGACTTCCATTCTTACTTTCCAAGAGGAATAGTTTTCCTTAGTGAGCAATGGTGGTTCAGAGAGTAACGCACCCTCTAATCTCTCAAAATCACATATAGTGTTTAAGTAAAATGGATGCAAATGAATGCAAATGTATGAATGACCAAAAATCACACAAAATGCACAACACACCAAAATAAGCAAAGGATCACCTAAGTATATCTAGGAACCCGCTTTGATACTAATTGAAACAAATAATGTATGGTGTGTATAAAATTATCTAGAGGGGAGGGGGAGGGGGAGGGGGAGGGGGGGGGGGGGGGGGGGGGGGGGGGGGGGGGGGCGCGTGAATAAATTTTAACTTATTATTATCAATTTTCGCGATTAGTCAATATTACGAAAATAACCTTAATCTAGTCAGTACAATAAATTAAGCATATATGTGCGGAAATTAAATGACACTTGATTTTTACGTGGAAACCCTAATCCTGGGAAAAACTGTTAGGATTATGCTCAATAGCAAGAGTGTAATAGTGTTTTTGACAATCTATTCAAATTAATAATGTGATTTCTGGTTTAACAAATTTTATAGCATTTATAGTTCAATTATTATAATTGTCAAAAGTAAACAATCATAAGGTCAAAAGACTATGAGAAAAGAAGAATTGTTCGTACATCTGGATATGTATGAGGTAGACACAATTCTTTAGTTAGTCTTGAATAATGTTCACAACTTAAGTTAAAGGTTGGGCACCTTTATCTTGTTAAAGTTGTAGAATTCTTTTGCTAGCATTTGAGTGGGATCAAATGAGTTATGATGAGTCTGAAATCATCGGAGGGTCTTCGAGTAAAAGAATCTAGTGCACTGGGTGCATTGAACTGGATCACAATGAAATACTTTATCTAGAACTATCAATAGATAATAGTCTTTTCATTATCAGGACAATCGGAGAGTCTATCTTAATCCTGAGATAAATGATGAACTTATGGTTGCAAGTGGTATCATTTGAGTTATCAATGAGTACGATTATATAGCATAGTCTATCCTCGATAGTTTGGTGATATTCATTTGTTAATCGATAGAGGACTTTATTTATATATATGGACATCGTGGCTCCATTTATTAAATGAGAGTAGAATATCATCATATGGATGTTTTGAGGTATTGGATATTGAATCTTAACGTTAAGTTTTCAATAGAGTCTATTGAAACATGGCTTCTGGACAAGTCAAAATATCCAAGTTCAAAATGTGGTCATATGAGTAAATATGGTAACTTGGAGAGCTATAGGCGGTCTATGAGCTCTTGGCGATTACTGATATTCTTCACGAGGATACACCATCTCCAATAAGATTGTCTAGGGTACGAATGAGAAATATTTACTTATTCCATCTTTATTTAAGAGTGCAATTTTAGTTCTTTAGTGGAATGAACTAAAATTAATTGATTGAACCTAAGTGAATCATTTGTTGATTGTGATTGGGTTATGTCTATTGGAGCTTAAATTTAGATAGGCCCACCAAGATCCCCAATCCACACGTAATTGCATGAATCACTTGATATATTCTACCAGACTAATTATGGGTCCATCTAGAATTGTATTAAGGCATGTGGACTTGTTTCTTTTAGTAAGAATGGGCCTGGTTCACATGTGGGCCTTTTATTAAGGTCCAATGGATTTAATAAAATAGAAAAACAATATATAGATATATTAATATATATGGCACATGGCCGAGATATATATATGATATTATATTGTTTTATTTTTATTATTTAATTAAATGAGAATTAATTAATTGATTGATTAATTATTTAATTAAGAACCAAAATCTTTTTCTGACTAGGAAATATGTTTCTTAGTAGTATACTATTGTGGTAGTATAATTAAAATAAAAGACTTTATTTGGTAAGTAGATAAATAAGGGATTTATTTATCTAGTCAAATAAGGAAGTCTTTTATATAGTCACAAATACACTAAAGAGTTGGATTAGGGTTTGTATTTTATATATATGCATGAATGCATGCGGAATATATATACATATATGCATGCGGAATGCAAGTGATATATATGCATGAATACATGTGCAAGGAATATATATACATAAATGCATGCGGAATATATATACATATATGCATGCGGCATGCAAATATATGTATGTATGATATACATGTAAGTTATTTAAGTGCAGAATTTGGTTAATAAATATATATATAAAGAAAGTGCAGAATTCGGCTCACTTATATAATATAAGGAAAGAAGAATTCGGTGCACTTTAGGATTTACATATATATTAATAGGAAATTGAATTCGGGCACCAAATATAGATATGAGGCAAGAGGATTCGGTAACCCTAATTGCTAGTTCTTGCTTGAGAGAGTTTTTTCTTTTGCTAGAGAAAAATAGAATCCAACTCTTAGACTAGTGTGATTTTCGGCCAAGAGGAATAGAGAGACAAGTTTGTTCTTATTTCGATAGTGCACTAGTTACTTTTACATCAAAAGGTTTTGTGCATAATTTTGAATAAGGTTCACGCGAGTTTCGATCTAACGATTGTCAATTCAAAAGTGACCGGAACATTCTTTGTAGCCTCTTGGAATTTGTTGTGACTAACGAAAAAGAAAAAGTTTTGTTAATCCATCCTCAGGTACACAATTCAAAGAGAAGGGAGACCACGCTCCTAGGTGATTCACGTTCGTGATTGGATTGGAAGATCTTGCGGATTACCATCGACGCAATGTCAATCGGATCACGCGACAAAGGTATGACATCTTTAGTATTATATGTTAATTAATTAGAGGGTTAAGGTTCAAATTATGGAAAAATTTTAAACTATACTAAACTCGTTTTTAGTCTCGCTTCCGCTGCGTTGACCGTATTTTTCCCTACAATTGGTATCAGAGCCAGGTTGTACCCTTTAATTAATTAACGTATATATACGTGAATCTATTTCTTTTATTGTGATTATGCATGTTTAAAAAGAGATGGCACTCTTGGTATTCGCATATATAATTACATGTGGATGTATGGATTTATATATGTTTTTATGTGGATTGTTGTTGCTCGATTTTGGTCCTAGAATTTCAATGTATTTTTTGTTTCGGATTTGTAACAAGAAGGGTGGTCTATCATTGCCATAATTCCTTCTTGGTAGTTGCTAGGTTTTCTTTTAATTTTATTGTAATATTAAAGTGCAGTTTTTAGGTATTAAAAACTACTGCAGTTTTTTTATTTTAATTTTAAGTGCAGTTTTTTATTGTAAAAAATACTGCAGTGATTAAAAAAAAAAAAAAAAAAATACTGCAGTATTATATTAGTTTATATACTGCTGTAATGTATTCGGGTATTGAAGATTCGAAGACATGAAGAAAAGGAAGCAACCGGAACCAAGAACGAGCACCGTGCGCACCCTAGGAGTGGATTGGGCTGCGCTGCTGCGCACGGCAGCCCTATATGTCCTCATGGGCTGCGCACGGCAGCCCCTTTGTGGGGTTGTGGTGTGTGCACGCCTATGGGGGCCAGCCGAGGGATGAGCGTATGGTTGATGGCCACTTGAAAATCTTGTATTCCTAAACAATTGTAATTTACTTGCTTTTCTAGGATGGACCAAAATTGTTGCTATTTATTTTTTGCATAAATATTACAATATTTGTTATTGTATGATAACATGACATATAAAATAAGACTGCCACTCATATATCTCTTTTGGTATGAACATGCATTGAATGATTTAGGTATCTAAATTGGCATCTAGATAACTTGGTAAATCATTCTATGGGATTTAATCACACGCCTTAAATAATTGAGTGGGAGAAGGTGTTTTGTAACACCTATGGCCTCCAAGGTTAGTTGAGCTTTATTATTTATTGGTAATCCCTCCAAGGGGCGTCCATGGATGGAATTTAGCAACATACTTCCTTACAAGGATAGACTAGACAATGGACTCAAACGAGATCTACTCCCCAAGGAGGGATTTTCGTGAGAGAAAATTGAGGGTCGAGATCTTGGTAACACATTCAATGTAATTTTATTGATATCCTCCCAAGAGTTCTTGTCAGTAAAATTGCAAGGCTAAAATTGAAAACGCTGGTTGTTATGTTAACAATTAGGTGGGACCTAGTCTAACTAGTAAATGGTGCGAACTCCCAAAGGAGGCGTAACATTTATGGGTGTTGGATCACCGTTGAATTTTTATGATTGAGTTATTTATTTAAATCAAGATAAATATTCGAAAGTGCTTTATCATGATTATTTACTCATATATATTTTTGTTATATTCAGAAATCATGACCCCATCCCTAATGAACATCTTAAAAGATAATATTTTAACCGGAAATAATTATGTCACATGGAAAAGAAAAATTGGGTTGTTGCTGCAAGTTGAAAAACATAAGTTTATTCTGTCTGCTCCTAAACCACCTGCTCCTACTTATGAATCTCAGATTCATATGGTTGGTAAAGTTGCTACTGTTAAGACCCGTCAAAAGGTTAAGGAACAACAGAAGAAAAAGCAACTTGGGCCTACCAAGATGGAGACCAAGAAAGTAACCAAGATCAAAGGGAAGTGCTTCCTTTGTGGTGAAAAGGGACATTGGAAAAGAAATTGCCCAAAGTCCCAGAACAAGAAGGAACAAGGTAATATTAATTATCTTGAAACATGTTTTCTGGCAGATTCTACAGATTCTTGGATCATAGACTCTAGAGCCACAAATCATGTTTGCTATTCCTTACAGGGGTTCCAAGAAAGGAGAAAGTTGAATAAAGATGAAATCAACTTGTGTTTGGGCAACGGAATGTTAGTGTCTGCAAGTGCAGTGGGAGATATTAGAGTTAATCTAGATTCTTTTAGGCATTTAGATTTGATAGACGTTTATTATGTACCTCAATTCAAGAGAAATTTAATTTCAGTTTCTTGTTTGAATAAATTTGGATATTCGGTTACTTTTAATAAAGATTTTCTTATTAGTAAGAATAACAAATTTATTTGCAAAGGTACATTGGAAAACGGCTTATTCTTTTTGCATAAAAATATCTCTCACTCGTTAGACACAGAATTAACGGAATCTAATCATAAAGGAGTAAAATTATCAATAGATGAAACCTACCTATGGCATTTACGCCTAGGTCATATTAACTTTAATAGGATTAAAAGATTGGTAAGTGACGGACCTTTAAGTGACTTAAAGGTTGATGATCTACCAACTTGTGAATCTTGTTTGGAAGGTAAAATGACCAAAAGGTCGTTCTCGGCCAAAGGTGCAAGAGCCACTGAATGTTTAGGATTGATACACACTGTTGTACGTGGTCCTATGAGCATTCAAGCTAGAGGTGGATATGAGTACTTCATCACCTTCACAGATGATTACTCGAGATTTGGCTATGTGTATCTCATGCGACATAAGTCGGATGCTTTTGACATGTTTAAAGCATTCAAAGCTGAAGTAGAAAATCAGCTTGAGAAACACATAAAAATCTTGAGATCTGATCGTGGTGGAGAATATCTATCTGGTGAGTTTCAGCAATATCTTATTGATAATGGGATAGTTTCTCAGTTTTCTGCACCAGGTACACCTCAACAGAATGGGGTAGCAGAAAGGAGAAATAGAACTCTTTTAGACATGGTTAGGTCTATGTTGAGTTATTCAACACTTCCTATTTCTTTTTGGGGATATGCTTTACAAACTACTATATACATTCTAAACGATGTACCATCTAAGTCCGTTCCTCAAACACCGCATGAGTTGTGGACTGGGCGCAAGCCTAGTTTACAACACTTAAGGATATTTGGTTGTCCTGCGCATGTGTTAAAAGGAAAGACAGAAAAGATGGAGTCCCGTTCGGAAACATGTATATTTGTAGGGTATCCAAAAGAAACTAAAGGATATTATTTCTATAGTCCTTCAGATCTTAAAGTATTTGTTTCGACAAATGCTAAATTTCTGGAAAAGGACTATATGAATGATTTTGTGCCTAGAAGTAGAATTGTCCTGAATGAGATGTCAGGAGATACAATTCCACGAGAGGTTACACAACCTAACCCAATTGTAAGTTCCGATCCAACACAAAATCAACAACCTACCATTCCTCGTCGTAGTGAGAGGGTTATAACACAACCCGAAAGATACATCGGTCTGGGAGAATCAGTGGAGAATCTCCCGGACGACGATGATCCCTACACGTATAAGGAAGCAATGGAGGATGTTGATAGTCGCCATTGGCAAAAGGCAATGCAATCTGAGATTGAATCCATGTTCGATAACAAAGTATGGTCCCTTGTAGACTTGCCTAAAGGGATAAAACCCATTGGGTGCAAGTGGGTATACAAGAGGAAAAGAGGTATGGATGGAAAGGTGGAAACCTTTAAAGCTAGATTGGTAGCTAAAGGGTATACACAGAAAGAAGGTATCGATTACGAGGAAACCTTCTCTCCTGTGACCATGCTTAAATCCATTAGGATACTCTTATCCATTGCAGCATCTTTAGATCTAGAGATTTGGCAAATGGACGTCAAGACAGCTTTCCTTAATGGAAGTCTTGACGAAAGCATCTACATGATGCAACCAGAAGGATTCATTGAAAAGGGCCAAATGGAAAAGGTATGCAAGTTGCAGAAATCCATATATGGATTAAAGCAAGCATCCAGATCCTGGAACATAAGGTTCGATCAAGCTGTGAAAGGTTTTGGATTTATTCAGAATCCTGACGAACCTTATGTATACAAAAGGATTAATGGCGACAAGTTGGTTTTCCTGATTCTTTATGTTGATGATATACTACTCATTGGAAACGATGTAGGTGTATTGACATCAGTAAAAGAATGGTTAGCAAAACAATTTGATATGAAGGACTTAGGAGAAGCAAGTTTTATTCTAGGTATCCAAGTAATAAGGGATAGAAAGAATAAAACGATTGCATTATCCCAAGCTTCATACATAGACAAGATCTTGTCTAGGTTTTCCATGCAGGATTCCAAGAAAGGTATGTTACTTTTCAGACATGGAATCAAGCTTTCTAAGGAACAAGTTCTTAAGAATGAGCATGAAGAGCAATTCATGAGTAGAGTTCCATATGCCTCGGCAGTTGGAAGTTTCATGTATGCAATGCTCTACACTAGACCAGATATTTGTTTTGCTATTGGCATAGTTAGCAGTTTTCAATCGAAACTTGGTCCTGATCACTGGACGGCAGTCAAGCATATTTTCAAGTATCTTAAGAGAACGAGAGATAATATGCTTGTATACTATAGAGGGGATTTAATTCCCGTTGGGTATATAGATTCTGATTTCCAATCAGATTCTGACTCCAGAAAATCCACATCAGGGGCTGTGTTTACTATTGGAGGAGGAGCAGTTATATAGAGGAGTATCAAGCAATCTTGTATTGCTGATTCCACCATGGAAGCTGAGTATGTTGCTGCATGCGAGGCTGCCAAAGAGGCTGTTTGGCTCCGCCAATTCTTGATTGACTTGGAAGTGGTTCCTAGTGCGAATAAGCAGATCACTATCTACTGTGACAACAGTGGAGTAGTGGCTAATTCGAAAAAACCAAAAAGTCATAAGAGAGGAAAACACATTGAAAGGAAGTATTACCTTTTAAGGGAAATTGTATATAGGGGTGAGAACAAGGGAATGAGAGATATGACATGAAACAAATAATAGCACGGTGTGTATAAAGCTATCTAGAGGGGGGTGAATAGATTTTACGCTTTTTACCCAATTTTTCGTGTTAGTCAAAATTACGAAAATACCCTCAAGATAATATAACCAAGCAATTGTAATATGGTGCGGAAATTAAAACAACACTTGGTTTTTACGTGGAAACCCTCACGGGAAAAAACCACGGGCTATGTAAGTAAGCCACACTCGAACCTCGAATCCACTAAATGTGCAAACGATTACAACCTAATCCCGGAAGTAATCACACACCTACCTAATCCCGGTATGAGTGAACCTAGTCCAATTTGCTTGCGATCTAAGCAACCTAATCCCGGTTGCTACACACAAGACTTACTTTCTCTAGAAGAGAATACAACCCTAAGTGAATATATGGAAATATCCAAAATGCAACATAGAGCAAGGGAAACCCTATATGCTTATCTAAGATGATTAATATGCAATTAAGAACAATCCTAGATATCAAAACTAAATGACATGTCAATTAGTTTAGCTAATCAATATTAAGCACAAAACCTAATATGCTAGCACAATACAACTTCTCAAACATACATCATACTCATCTCAATATTGTATCCAAAGCATACAAAATAATCAACAAGTAATTAATTGAGATTGCTAGATAAGAGAAACACAAAACATGTAAGATATTAGTGAAAAACTTACCAAGCAAAGTATGATGAAGATTCCATGCAAGATGACATCTAGATGATCCAAGATGATGCTAGATGATGATTGATGATCATGAAAAAGTGTTTGAGTGATTAAAATTGAGTTCTTTGTGTATTTTTCTTCTCTTGAAAAATATTCTAAGTATAGAATATGAATATGAACTCTCTTGGCTGACCTAAAGTCAAAGTGTTATATATATAGGGGCCATAAGTGAAGTGTGGTCGTTTTGAAAAACGCACCAAAAAATGCTCTGTGCGCTGGTGGCCTTGCGCTGGACGACAGGCGCAAGACCAGCGCACACGCACATTTTTGCATTGGCGCTGGACGACATGCGCTCACACAGGTGCCATACCAGCGGAGCCACACTGGGCGATCAGCGCTGGTGACCTTGCGCTGGTGTAGACCAGCGCACGACCGGCGACAGAGAACTGGACGATCTGCGCTGGTGGGCTGCGCTGGTGTGGACCAGTGCACGACCAGCGGCACGCCACTGGGCGTTTTACGCCGGTGAGCGGCGCTGGACGTCAGGCGCAGGTGGACCAGCGCACAGCCCACAACTTTGAACCCCACAAGCAATCATGCAAGGGGAACAAAGGTAAACTAAGATGCATCCTAAAAGCCTAAATGCTATGATGTTATAAACACAAGATGCAATCATTATACCAAGCAAGAAGAGATGTAAATAGGCATTGATGCACAACAAAAAGAAACACAACATACAAAGATTAAACATATGCATGAGTTGTGAGTGTGTGCAACTATCTCTTCAAGACAAGTAAGCACTTAGAGTATTACCTTTGGTGCTTGTCAATAATGAGGTATTCAAAGGGCCTAAGCAAAAACAACAACATCTAAACTACCCTTACAAAGAATCCCCACATATGGTTTGATCACGAAATAAGCCAATTAAAACCAATGGGAATCCTTACAATCTCCCCCTTTGGCTATTTCGTGACAAAACCATCACTCACATTGATTCCTCACAAAAAAATAGAAACTACAGGACTATAATGATATTCTACATTACAAAGAGATAAGAGAATGCAACTTGAAGTCTTCAATCCTCTTGTAGAATAATCAATCCCTGAAAAGAGTTTCTAACATTTCTAATACAAGAAAAGTGTGAGATTAATCATGTGAGAACAATACCAAGCATTTGCATTTTTAGAATTTAGGCACAACATTACCAAATGTATGCAATGTATGATAAATGCAATGCTCCCCCTCAACGGGTTACTCCCCCTCAATGTATGTTCTCCCCAAAGTGCACAATAGCTTCTATATTTTGCACCTCCCCTTACCATATCCTACTCCCCTTTTTTGTCATGATATAGGCAAAGGAGTAGTCCCCAACCGGGTCACTCATAGCAACGAGAGATAGAAGCATGCACGATTTGCATATACATATAAGTCACTTTATGCACTTCAATTAATTTGAGAGAAACAAGGAGATTTATTTTTAGAAAATGTGTGAATCCAACATGCTTTGCATACAAGACATATAGCATTCAAGTCCAAAATACAATGGTATTTGGCAAAGCAAATGACAAAGGTTTCTAATAAGAATTCAAACCAATTTCACCAATGTCATGGAAAAAGCAAGGATATAGAGATTATTGATTTCAATTTAAGAGCAACTATATCCAACTTTATAAGCGAAACATGGCATGAGCGACTTTGCACCCTATTTGATTTTTCCAGATAAATTATCCGTATGATAGTAACCATGTTCAACTAATAAAGAAAGAGAGACATTTGGAATGTAAATTCCTTTGAACGGATACAAGATCCTTTATTCATTTTGAGTCTCATAAGCTTTCACACAAGTTTTGCATTTTTAAGAATATGCAATCATCAATTCATGCTTTTCATGTGAGCATGTTATATGAATTTCATGCTTTTTCATTTGTCATTAGCATGTTATTAAAGAATCATCATGTCATGGAGATAATCATAGGTCATTCAAATCATACTTCCAATGTAAATCTCCTAGTCCAAAAATGCATGTTTGAACATAAATATGACATGGATTGTAGACAAGCAAGGTTCACACTTATTGAATTGAAAACATATATACATATGTACAACCAAGCTTACTCAAGCAATTAAAAGAAGAGGCATAAGATATTTCAAATTTTTTTGCAAGATACAAGAATGCAAAATAGCTCTCTTTGCTTGAGTTCCCCATATGGGGTCAAACATCAACCTTCAACAATGAAGGTCATGAGGTCCTATAGACCTCCCAAGTCCATTTGGCTTGGATGAACCTATTTGAGACTTGATAGTCTCGTAGCAAGCGGGTTCATTTTTCTTTATCCACATAGGTGTGACATTTTTCTTCCTAGTGGTCAATTGTTCTAGAGATCTAGAAGTCATAGGATCATGTAAATGAATTTCTTCCTTCCTATGAGTATGCATTCTAGCTCTAGCTTTCTTTTTCTCAATCATGCTTTTAACTCTACACATTTTAATGTAACGAAAGCACTTTGGTCTAATATGACCATCAACACCACAAAAATGACATGTAGGGACAAAGTTAGGAATCATACCATGTCCTTGTGCATGTATAGGAGCCTTCCCATGTCTTTGTGGTTGTCTTGGTTGTTGGATAGGATTTCTCCTTCTTTGTTGTTGACCAAGACTTGGTTGCTTCCACGGTTGAGTTTGCATGATTGGTCTCTTCCCTTGATGGATTTGAGTTTGAGGGAAGTTCGCATGAGGAACTCTTGTAGGTTGAGCTTGAGGTTGTCTTCTTGGAGCTACCTTCACTTGTGCACTATGAGAGCATTGTCCTAGCTCAATCTTCTTCCTAGGAGTTTGCACCGGTGAATCTTCTTTGTAGCTCAAGCTTTTGACAAACATGGTCTTGTTAGGAGTGGAGGACTCCTTACTATCTTCAAACCCAAGACCTCTCTTATCACATGGACTCTTTCCAACACTTAACATGTGGTCAAGTTTTTCGGTGCTAGAAACTATCCTAGTCCTTGATCCTTTAGCCTCTTCAAGCTCTCTGTAAGTGCCTCTTTTTTTATTGGCGTATTTCGTTGGCAAAATCACAATGCGGTTCTATATGTAAGGATAGCTTAGGATGGAAGAAAACCTCATTGCATGATCAAGAGCTTCAAGGAAGGTAGATTTCTTGACTTACTCTACTTTGAAGAGATGTAGTTGCACACACACACAACACTTGCATAACTCTTACTTGTATGTTGTGTTTGAAGTTTTTGTGCATCATTGGGTATTTAAATCTCTCTTCTTACATCTTGTGATTATAATGGCATATCTAGTTAGGCTTAGGATGCATTTCTTTTGACCCTTGCACTTTTGTTTGTGTGCTTAAGGGAGTGTGTGCGCTGGTCATGCGCTGGTGTCACCAGCGCAAGCTGACCAGCGCAACTAGTCCAGTGGACTACCGCTGGTCGTGCGCTGGTCTGCACCGGCGCTCTCCTCCAGCGCAACTTCTCCAGTAGGTTGTCGCTGTTGGTGCGCTGGTCGTCACCAGCGCAAGCTCCACCAGCGCATCTCGTCCAGAATGTTGCCGCTGGTCTTGCACCCTTGAGGCGCGCCACTCGTCGAGCGCCCTTGCCAGTTAAAGGGCGTGCGCTGGTGAGTTGCGCTGGTCGTCCAGCGCTGCACCAGCGCAGCTGACGGGAATCTGAACCGTTTTTTTCAAAAACGATGTCACTTCACTTGGATCCCATTTATATATGTCTTGATAGTCTTGGCTCGGTTTCAAGAGCAAAAATTACACTTTTGAGAGCATGGTTGAGTTATCTTCAAGCCAAGGTATCAAGACTTCATCTTTAAGCTTCCAAATCACAAAACCCTTCATATTGCATCTTTCATTTATCATCTAGCATAATTCTAGGTTGATTTCATCTAGGGTTTTTAGTTTTGCTCGCATGACTTGTATCTAGAACATCATTCTCATATCTATATGTTCTTGCTTTACAAGATAGCTTCTTTATCACTTGAATTGATTCAAGATTGCATCTTTATGACTTGACTTAGTTTCAAGATTGTTTTCTTGTGGTTTGTGAGTTGTATTGTGATAGATAATGCATATAGGATTTTGGTTGCTTATTTAGTGTTGGTTTATGCATGTCATCTAGTAATATGATATCTAGGATTGTCTAACATGTTCATCCTTGCCTAGATAAGCTTAAAATGTCTAACCTTGCATTTTTAGCATCTTGAGTATTTCACATATTCACCTTAGGTTGTGCTATCTCTTCACTTTAGAGACAAGTCTTGTATTTACCTCTTAGGTAGTTTGCAAGCAAGGGACTAGAGTCACTATTAAAGGCCCGCGGGTAGCAAAGACGGATTAGTAAATTTAGGTGTGATGTGGTCAACCTAATTTGTAATCGTATTTGTAAATAGTGGATTCGAGGTTCTCGTGTGGCGCACATAACAGCCCGTGGTTTTTCCCCGTGTGGGTTTCCACGTAAATATTGTGTGTCCTCAAATTTCCGCACTTGTATGTTTTTTGTATATTGACTAGATTGGGGCTTTTTCGTAATTTGGACTAATCTCGAAAAATTGGGTAAAATTGTTTAAAATCTATTCACCCCCCCTCTAGATTACTTTAGGACACGTTTATTATTTATTTTCAATTGGTATCAGAGCGGGTTCCTTAACATAATTAGGAGATCCCTTGCTCTTGTTAAAGTCTCTTGCATTTGTTTGCATTGTGGTGTGTGCTTAGTTTGTTTGTGTGCATTCATTTCATTCAAACCCAAACACAATGAGTGGAAATGGAATGGGAGGTGAGGGTGCCTCTAGCACAAGACCCCCCTTGCTCACCGGGGTCAATTACGCCTCATGGAAGGGCAAAATGGAAGCTTATGTGAGTCAAATTCATGACCGGGCATGGATGGCGATTGAAGATGGATACACTCCACCTATGATGACTCCTACGGGAGGTGGAGAGGAAGTCCTCAAGCCGAAGGCACAATGGACTCCACAAGAATTTGAGGCTTCAAAATGGAACAACAAAGCCATGCATGCAATCCTATGTGCCATGGATGACAACAATACAAGCTCATTCAAACTACAAGGATAGCAAAGGAAGCTTGGGATATATTAGAGACGGCTCATGAAGGAACCGATGTGGTTAAGGATTCCAAGCTTCAAGTTCTCCAAACGCAATTTGAGACCATAAGGATGGAGGATGATGAGTGCTTCAATGACTTCCAAGTGAAGCTCATGGATATAGTAAACCAAAGTCACCAACTTGGTGATCCCTACTCGGATAGAAGAATTAAACAAAAGATCATGAGGTCACTTCCGAGAGGTTTGAATCCAAAGTGACGGCATTGGAGGAAAATAGTGACTACTCAAGAATGAAGCCAAGTGAAGTCATTGGAAGGCTCTTGGCGTATGAATCTAGGAAAGGTCCTACAACTACACCTCCAAAGAAGCAAAAGAGTCTTGCCTTGAAGAGTGTCAAGGTTGAGAAAGATGAAGAAGACTCGGATGAAGAAATTGCTTTGATGGCAAAGAAGTTCAAGCAATTCATGAGATTTGAGAAGAGAGGGTTTGGCTCCAAGGGAAAGTTTGTAAAGAAGAAGGCTCCTTTCAAGAAAGTGGAGCAAGCTCAAGAGAAAGACCATAAGAAGGGTGTCCAATGCTATGAGTGTAGTGGGTTTGGACACATTGCTCCCGAATGTGCAAATTTGAAGAAGAAGAAAGGAAGAGCCATGGCGGTTACTTGGAGTGATAGTGATGACCTAGAAGATGAAGACAAGTCTTCGGATGATGAGGAAGACCAAGTTGCCAACTTCATTGCTTTCTCATCCTCTCACAATAGCAATGAAGTTATGAGTGATAAAGAAGAGGAAGATGACAAGCAAGAAGAAGTGGATGAAAATGACTCAAATGGTGGGAGTAACTCCTCAACGTCAAATTTTGAGTTTGATGAAGAGATGGACTATGATGACTTCATGAGATTCTTTGAGAACTCAAGATTGAAGAAGAAAAAGGAGATACAAAAGTTGAAAGGGGAGAAGCTTGAGTTGACATCCAAAGTGACTCATTTGAGCAAGGAAATGAGTAAGGCAAAGGAGATAGAAGAAGGGTTGAAGATGGAGTTAGTCTTGGTCAAGAAAAGTGAACAAAGCTTGGGGAAAGAGCTCATGGAAGCAAAAGAGTTGATTGCTAAGATGACTTCCGGAACCGAGAAGCTTGACAAGATGCTATCTTGTGGGAAGAGTCCTAGTGACAAGAAGGGGTTAGGATATGTGGAAGAAATGGAAGCCACATCCTTGAAGAAGACAACTTTTGTCAAGAGCAAGGAGGTTGAGAATGTTCAAACCCCTCAACAAACAACCAAGTGGGTTGAAGTCGGTGAATCCTCCAAGCAAGCACAAGCAAGGATTCCAACTAGAGCTCCTCCTCAACCTAGAGCTCCACAACCAAGACCTCCTCAACCTAGAGCTCCATAACCAAGACCTCCTCAACCTAGAGCTCCACTACCAAGACCTCCACAACAAAGGATCCCACAAGCTCAACATGGGGTCTTTCATGCTCAACCTAGAAGACATGCCAACTTGGCTCAACCACAAAGGAGAGAGTTGCCTCAACATCAAATAGCAACTCAAAATAGAAGGAGGCCACAAATGTTTGCTCAAGGCTATGGTATGAATTCCTACTTTACTCCTACTTGCCATTTTTGTGGAATTGAAGGCCATATTAGGCCTAATTGCCTTAAGTATATTAAATTGTGTAGAAGAGAAAGTATGATTGAGAAAAATATGCTTAGAAGAGCCACAATGCATGCACCTAGAAATTTTAGAGCTAATGGACCAATGGCTCCTAGGAATGACCATGTTTCACCTAGGATGAGTAGACATAATGACTATTATTGCTATGTGGCCCAAGTTGCCTTAAAAGCAAATGCCTCTAACACTTGGTACCTTGATAGTGGGTGTTCTAGGCACATGACCGGAAACAAGAGTTTCTTTGAATCTCTTGTGATGGAGGATGGTGGGTATGTCACCTTTGGTGATGGATCTAAGAAAAAGGTCATAGGGAAAGGTAATATATCTATTCCCGGTTTACCCTCCTTGCCCAATGCTCTCTATGTTTATGGCTTGCAAGCCAATCTCATTAGTATATCACACTTAAGTGATGAAGGGCTTTCGGTTATGTTTGGAAAAGTTGATTGCTCTATTCTTAAGGAAAATGGGCAAGTTTTGTTGAAAGGCAAGAGATCAAGTGACAATTGTTATTGTCTTGAGTCTAATCTCATCTCTTGTAACTTGTCTACTAGTGAGCAAATTGAGGTGTGGCACCAAAGACTTGGCCATATGAACTATAGGGACTTGAAAGTCCTTGATAGGTTGAATGTTGTTAGGGGCCTTCCCAAGTTTGGGAAAAAGGTTGAGGGAGTTTGTGGACCTTGTCAACAAGGAAAGCAAACTAAGAGTGTGCACAAGAAAGGCAAATACCTCTCCACCAAAGAGCCATTGGAGCTCATCCATATGGACCTTATGGGTCCCATTCAAACCGAAAGTTTAGGTGGTAGAAGGTACATTCTTGTTGTTGTTGATGACTTCTCTAGGTTTACTTGGACTTACTTCCTTAGAGAAAAGTCCGAAGCCTTTGAGAAATTCAAAATGCTTTGTGTCAAAATTCAAAATGAGAAAACTTCTCACATTAAAAGCATTAAGAAAATTAGAAGTGATCATGGGAAAGAATTTGAAAATGCTAAGTTTGAAAATTTTTGCAATAGCTTAGGCATTTCCCATGAATTTTCGGCCCCTAGGACTCCTCAACAAAATGGTGTTGTTGAGAGGAAGAATAGAGTCCTCCAAGAGATGGCCCGTGTGATGTTGCTTAGCAACAAAGTCCCTAGAAATCTTTGGGCCGAAGCCATCAATACGGCTTGCTACATAGGGAATAGAGTTTTCCTTAGGCCCGGGACTAAACAAACATCCTATGAGTTATGGAAGGGTAGAAAACCCAATGTGAGCTACTTCCACATCTTTGGGAGTAAGTGCTATCTACTAAATGACCGGGATCAACTTGGCAAGTTTGATGCCAAGAGTGATGAGGGTATTTTCATTGGGTATGCACTTAATAGCAAGGCCTATAGAGTTTTTAATCTAAAGACTCAAAGTGTTATGGAATCATCAAATGTTGTCTTTGATGATTGTAGGCCCAAACATGATGACCATGAGGAGGATGTTTGTGAGGTGAATGACCTTCCTTTGAAGGAAAGTGGTGAGACTTCTAGTGGTGTGAAGTCAAACCAAGATGAAGAGGATGATCTGCCTCTTAATAGAGTTCCCCCTTTGGACTCTAATGAACCCGCTCCTTGGGTTAAAAAGCTCCATGATAAGGATGATATCATTGGAGAAGTTAGAGATGGTGTTAGGACTAGGCGTCAAATAGCTAATCAAATTAGCTACACTTGTTACACCTCTCAAATAGAACCCAAAAAGGTTGATGAAGCCTTGGAAGATGAGTTTTGGGTTCTTGCCATGCAAGAAGAGCTAAACCAATTTGAGAGAAATGAGGTTTGGACTCTTGTTCCTAGACCCAAAAACACCAATGTCATAGGAACTAAATGGGTGTTTAGGAACAAATCCGATGAGGATGGCAACATTGTGCGAAACAAGGCAAGGCTTGTTGCACAAGGATACTCTCAAATTGAGGGTATTGACTTTGAGGAGACTTTTGCTCCCGTTGCCCGTCTTGAGTCCATAAGGCTTCTCTTATCCATTTCTTGTGTGTACAAGTTCAAGTTACAACAAATGGATGTCAAGAGTGCCTTCCTCAATGGCTTATTGCATGAGGAAGTGTTTGTTGAGCAACCCAAGGGGTTTGTGGATCCACACCACCCCTCTCATGTCTATCGCCTCAAGAAGGCTCTATATGGGTTGAAACAAGCACCGAGGGCTTGGTATGAGCGCCTCACTCTTTATCTTGTTGACAATGGCTACTCAAGAGGTAGTGTTGACAAGACTTTGTTCATCAAGTGCACTAAAGATGAGCTATTCATAGCTCAAATTTATGTTGATGACATTGTATTTGGTTCCACCAACCAATCCAAAGTTAGACAATTTGTTGATGTCATGTCTCATGAGTTTGAAATGAGCATGGTTGGTGAACTAAATTATTTCCTAGGCTTGCAAATCAAGCAAATGCATGATGGGATCTTTATATCCCAAGCTAAGTATGCTAAGAGCCTAGTGAAAAAGTTTGGCCTTGAGAATGCCAAACATTGTGACACACCCATGAGCACCACCTTGAAACTTAGCAAAGATGCTAGTGGAAAGGATGTGGAACAAAGTCTATATCGTGGCATGATAGGTAGCTTGCTTTACTTGACCGCAAGTAGGCCCGATATTTGTTTTAGTGTGGGTGTTTGTGCTAGGTACCAAGCTAATCCCAAAGAGTCTCACCTTGTGGCGGTGAAGAGGATCATTCGGTTTGTGAATGGTACCTCAAATCATGGGATATGGTACTCCTTTGACACTAATCCAAGTCTTGTTGGATTTAGTGATGCCGATTGGGCGGGAAATTGTGATGATAGGAAGAGTACATTGGGCGGTTGCTTCTTCCTTGGGAACAATTTGGTTTCTTGGTTTTGCAAGAAGCAAAACTCAATTTCCCTATCCACGGCCGAGGCGGAATATATTGCCGCCGGTAGTGCTTGCACTCAATTGATGTGGATGAAACAAATGCTAGCCGATTATGGCTTGGAGCAAGGTACTCTTACTTTATTTTGTGATAACATGAGTGCCATTAACATTTCTAAGAATCCCGTCCAACATTCTAGGACAAAGCACATTGACATTAGACACCATTTCATAAGAGAGCTAGTTGAGAGCAAAACCATTGCATTGGAACATGTGGGAACAAATGACCAACTAGCGGATTTGTTTACAAAGCCTTTAGACACCATTAGATTTGGGAACCTTAGCAAGTCTATTGGGATTTGTCAATTGGGTTGATTTGGTGTGTCTTGACCCCATATGGGGAGCTCAAGCAAAGAGAGCAAAGTTGCATGATCATACATTGTGCCACATTGATATATTTTATGCCTCTTAGTTAATTGCTTGAGATGATTGGTTGTACATACTTATATGTATTTTTCTAAATAAGTGTGCTACATTGCCTTGCTTGCAATCCATGTCATATCTATGCTCAAACATGCATTTTTGGAATAGGAGATGTACTTCGGAAGTACTTTTTGAATGACCTTTAATTGATCTCCATGACATGATGATTCTTTTTAAATGACATACCTAAGTTGAAAAGTATGAGATGAAAATGTGAAATGTTTGATTGCAAATGTTGTATGCAAATTTGTGTGCAAAAGCAATGTTGAGACTTACATTAATAAGGATCTTAATATCCAAAGTCTCTCTTTCCTTATTTGTAGAACAAGGCTACTATCATACGGGTATCTCACCCGGAAAAATCAAATAGGGTGCAAAGTCGCTCATGTCTTGTTTTGCCTATAAAGTTGGATATAGTTTTTTTTGAAATACTAAAATTCTATATCCTTGCTTTTTCCATGACAAAGGGTGAAATTGGTTTGAATTCTTTTGGAAACCTTTGTTGTTTGCTTTACCAAATACCATTGCTTTGGTCTTAGATGCAACATGTCTTGCATGCAAAGCATTATTGTCACACATTTGTCATAAAATAAAACTCCTTGAATCTCTCTTACTTGATTGAGGTGCATAAAATTGCCTATTTGATTGCATATGTGTTCGTGCTACAAGCTCTCCTTGCTAATGCTTACCTATTAGGGGAGACTCCCTTTGCCTATCACATGACAAAAAGGGGGAGTAGGTTTGGGGAGAATTTGTGCTTCTAGGCATTGCATTGCATTGCATTTAGGGGGAGTTGAGAGTGAGTAACCCATGATGGGAGATGATTGCATTTAGGGGGAGTTGCATTGCATTACATTGCTTGTTTGATTTTTTTTGAAACCTTTTGAAATGACATTTCTTTTGTTATTAGCATCTCTCCCACACTTGTTCTTGGAAGGTATTTTTCTTGTTGATTGTGTGTAGGTTGGATTTCTTTTCTACAAGCTTGGATTTGACTTGAAGATGTTCAAGACTTAGACTAGGAGCTTAATTGTAATGTAGAAAACTTTTGTTGACCAATCTTTTATTTTGTGAGGATGCTATGTGAGTGGTGATTTTGTCATGAAATAGCCAAATGGGGAGATTGTAAGTGCCTCTTTTTTTATTGGCGTATTTCGTTGGCAAAATCACAATGGGGTTCTATATGTAAGGATAGCTTAGGATGGAAGAAAACCTCATTGCATGATCAAGAGCTTCAAGGAAGGTAGATTTCTTGACTTACTCTACTTTGAAGAGATGTAGTTGCACACACACACAACACTTGCATAACTCTTACTTGTATGTTGTGTTTGAAGTTTTTGTGCATCATTGGGTATTTAAATCTCTCTTCTTACATCTTGTGATTATAATGGCATATCTAGTTAGGCTTAGGATGCATTTCTTTTGACCCTTGCACTTTTGTTTGTGTGCTTAAGGGAGTGTGTGCGCTGGTCATGCGCTGGTGTCACCAGCGCAAGCTGACCAGCGCAACTAGTCCAGTGGACTACCGCTGGTCGTGCGCTGGTCTGCACCGGCGCTCTCCTCCAGCGCAACTTCTCCAGTAGGTTGTCGCTGTTGGTGCGCTGGTCGTCACCAGCGCAAGCTCCACCAGCGCATCTCGTCCAGAATGTTGCCGCTGGTCTTGCACCCTTGAGGCGCGCCACTCGTCGAGCGCCCTTGCCAGTTAAAGGGCGTGCGCTGGTGAGTTGCGCTGGTCGTCCAGCGCTGCACCTGCGCAGCTGACGGGAATCTGAACCGTTTTTTTCAAAAACGATGTCACTTCACTTGGATCCCATTTATATATGTCTTGATAGTCTTGGCTCGGTTTCAAGAGCAAAAATTACACTTTTGAGAGCATGGTTGAGTTATCTTCAAGCCAAGGTATCAAGACTTCATCTTTAAGCTTCCAAATCACAAAACCCTTCATATTGCATCTTTCATTTATCATCTAGCATAATTCTAGGTTGATTTCATCTAGGGTTTTTAGTTTTGCTCACATGACTTGTATCTAGAACATCATTCTCATATCTATATGTTCTTGCTTTACAAGATAGCTTCTTTATCACTTGAATTGATTCAAGATTGCATCTTTATGACTTGACTTAGTTTCAAGATTGTTTTATTGTGGTTTGTGAGTTGTATTGTGATAGATAATGCATATAGGATTTTGGTTGCTTATTTAGTGTTGGTTTATGCATGTCATCTAGTAATATGATATCTAGGATTGTCTAACATGTTCATCCTTGCCTAGATAAGCTTAAAATGTCTAACCTTGCATTTTTAGCATCTTGAGTATTTCACATATTCACCTTAGGTTGTGCTATCTCTTCACTTTAGAGACAAGTCTTGTATTTACCTCTTAGGTAGTTTGCAAGCAAGGGACTAGAGTCACTATTAAAGGCCCGCGGGTAGCAAAGACGGATTAGTAAATTTAGGTGTGATGTGGTCAACCTAATTTGTAATCGTATTTGCAAATAGTGGATTCGAGGTTCTCGTGTGGCGCACATAACAGCCCGTGGTTTTTCCCCGTGTGGGTTTCCACGTAAATATTGTGTGTCCTCAAATTTCCGCACTTGTATGTTTTTTGTATATTGACTAGATTGGGGCTTTTTCGTAATTTGGACTAATCTCAAAAAATTGGGTAAAATTGTTTAAAATCTATTCACCCCCCCTCTAGATTACTTTAGGACACGTTTATTATTTATTTTCACTCTCTTTTTAATTCTTCTTCATTCCTCTTAGATAAGTCTAACTCCTTTCTTAGCTTATCTTCAATATTCTTGGATCTATCCACTTGTTCACTTAAGTGGTCAACATGAGCCTCAAGGTCTAGATTCTCTTCTCTCAATCTTCGTATCTTTTCCTTGGT
The DNA here is from genome assembly GCA_008009225.1 of Acer yangbiense. NCBI lineage: Eukaryota > Viridiplantae > Streptophyta > Magnoliopsida > Sapindales > Sapindaceae > Acer > Acer yangbiense. The sequence continues at coordinate 12,218,408 of CM017767.1, forward strand.
CTTCATTGCTAAGCTTTTAAACTCAGTGAGGTATTCATCTAGAACCTTTTTCTTCACATATCCATGTGAGGAGTTAGATGAAGAGTCATCTTTATTAGAGTCACTTTCTTCTTGACTCTCATTCTCTTCTTCATTGTAGGAGATCGGAAAGGCAAAATAGTTGTTCTCACAATCATTCAAGCTTGAGGGACTTCCTTCAACAACTTTCACTTTGTTGTCCCGTTTGTGAGAGCAACCTAATGCCAAGAATTTTGCCACAATCTCTTCATCACTATTACTTGAAGTGGCGTCCTCCTCTCTTTCATCTTCCAAGTTAGCACATTCCTTGGAGATATGCCCGAATCCTCCACATTCGTAGCATTGAATCTTCTCTCTTGAAGACATCTCATGATATGGCTTGACATTCTTAATAGTGGACTTCTTCTTCTTGAAGTCATTCCCCTTTGAGCCATAATCACTCTTTTGAAGATTCAAGAACTTCTTGAATCCTTTGGCAATGAGTGCCATGTCTTCATATGAGTCATCCTCCTCCTCTTCCATCTTGGATGTCTTCAAGGCAATATCCTTTTTCTTCTTAGGAGGAGATGTGGTAGCCTTTCTTGATTCATAGGCTAGAAGTCTTCCAATGACTTCACTCGGCTTCATTTCCTTGTAAGTGTCATTTTCTTCTAAAGCCGTCACTTTGGGTTCGAACCTCTCGGGAAGTGATCGCATGATCTTTTGCTTGATTCTTCTATCCGAGTAAGGATCACCAAGTTGGTGACTTTGGTTCACAATGTCCATTAGTCTCACTTGGAAGTCATTGAAGTGCTCGTGCTCTTCCATCCTAATGGTCTCAAACCGAGTTTGAAGGACTTGAAGCTTTGAGTCCTTGACAACCTCGGTGCCTTCATGTGCAACTTCTAGGATGTCCCATGCCTCTTTAGCAATCCTAGTAATTTGAATCAGTTTATACTGATTTTCACTCACTGCACATCGGATGGCATGAATAGCCTTGTTGTTCCACATGGAGTCAATAAATTCTTGAGGACTCCACTGTGCCTTAGGCTTGAGAACTTCTTCTCCTCCATCCGTAGAAGTCATCATAGGTGGAGCATATCCATCTTCAACCGCCATCCATGCCCTATCATGGATTTGGCATACGTATGCTTCCATCTTCCCCTTCCATGAGGAGTAATTATCGCCGGTGAGCAACGGTGGCCTCACGCTCGACGCTCCCTCTTTGCTCATCCTGAAACCACTCATAGTGTTTGGATGAATGCAAATGAGATGAATGCAAAATGTATGAATAAATCAAAAAATCACACAAGATGCAAAACACACCAAAATGAGCAAGGATCACCTATGTATGTCTAGGAACCCGCTCTGATACCAATTGAAACAAATAATAGCACGGTGTGTATAAAGCTATCTAGAGGGGGGGTGAATAGATTTTACGCTTTTTACCCAATTTTTCGTGTTAGTCAAAATTACGAAAATGCCCTCAAGATAATATAACCAAGCAATTGTAATATGGTGCGGAAATTAAAACAACACTTGGTTTTTACGTGGAAACCCTCACGGGAAAAAACCACGGGCTATGTAAGTAAGCCACACTCGAACCTCGAATCCACTAAATGTGCAAACGATTACAACCTAATCCCGGAAGTAATCACACACCTACCTAATCCCGGTATGAGTGAACCTAGTCCAATTTGCTTGCGATCTAAGCAACCTAATCCCGGTTGCTACACACAAGACTTACTTTCTCTAGAAGAGAATACAACCCTAAGTGAATATATGGAAATATCCAAAATGCAACATAGAGCAAGGGAAACCCTATATGCTTATCTAAGATGATTAATATGCAATTAAGAACAATCTTAGATACCAAAACTAAATGACATGTCAATTAGTTTAGCTAATTAATATTAAGCACAAAACCTAATATGCTAGCACAATACAACTTCTCAAACATACATCATACTCATCTCAATATTGTATCCAAAGCATACAAAATAATCAACAAGTAATTAATTGAGATTGCTAGATAAGAGAAACACAAAACATGTAAGATATTAGTGAAAAACTTACCAAGCAAAGTATGATGAAGATTCCATGCAAGATGACATCTAGATGATCCAAGATGATGCTAGATGATGATTGATGATCATGAAAAAGTGTTTGAGTGATTAAAATTGAGTTCTTTGTGTATTTTTCTTCTCTTGAAAAATATTCTAAGTATAGAATATGAATATGAACTCTCTTGGCTGACCTAAAGTCAAAGTGTTATATATATAGGGGCCATAAGTGAAGTGTGGTCGTTTTGAAAAACGCACCAAAAAATGCTCTGTGCGCTGGTGGCCTTGCGCTGGACGACAGGCGCAAGACCAGCGCACACGCACATTTTTGCATTGGCGCTGGACGACATGCGCTCACACAGGCGCCATACCAGCGGAGCCATACTGGGCGATCAGCGCTGGTGACCTTGCGCTGGTGTAGACCAGCGCACGACCGGCGACAGAGAACTGGACGATCTGCGCTGGTGGGCTGCGCTGGTGTGGACCAGCGCACGACCAGCGGCACTCCACTGGGCGTTTTGCGCCGGTGAGCGGCGCTGGACGTCAGGCGCAGGTGGACCAGCGCACAGCCCACAACTTTGAACCCCACAAGCAATCATGCAAGGGGAACAAAGGTAAACTAAGATGCATCCTAAAAGCCTAAATGCTATGATGTTATAAACACAAGATGCAATCATTATACCAAGCAAGAAGAGATGTAAATAGGCATTGATGCACAACAAAAAGAAACACAACATACAAAGATTAAACATATGCATGAGTTGTGAGTGTGTGCAACTATCTCTTCAAGACAAGTAAGCACTTAGAGTATTACCTTTGGTGCTTGTCAATAATGAGGTCTTCAAAGGGCCTAAGCAAAAACAACAACATCTAAACTACCCTTACAAAGAATCCCCACATATGGTTTGATCACGAAATAAGCCAATTAAAACCAACGGGAATCCTTACATGACACATTTGCTATAGCGCAAGTGGGAGATTGTTAGGATTATGCTCAATAGCAAGAGTGTAATAGTGTTTTTGACAATCTATTCATATTAATAATGTGATTTCTGGTTTAACAAATCTTATAGCATTTATAGTTCAATTATTATAATTGTCAAAAGTAAATAATCATAAGGTCAAAAGACTATGAGAAAAGAATAATTGTTCGTACATCTGGATATGTATGAGGTAGACACAATTCTTTAGTTAGTCTTGAATAATGTTCACAACTTAAGTTAAAGGTTGGGCACCTTTATCTTGTTAAAGTTGTAGAATTCTTTTGCTAGCATTTGAGTGGGATCAAATGAGTTATGATGAGTCTGAAATCATCGGAGGGTCTTCGAGTAAAAGAATCTAGTACACTGGGTGCATTGAACTGGATCACAATGAAATACTTTATCTAGAACCGTCAATAGATAATAGTCTTTTCATTATCAGGGCAATCGGAGAGTCTATCTTAATCCTGAGATAAATGATGGACTTATGGTTGCAAGTGGTATCATTTGAGTTATCAATGAGTACGATTATATAGCATAGTCTATCCTCGATAGTTTGGTGATATTCATTTGTTAATCGATAGAGGACTTCATTTATAGATATGGACATCGTGGCTCCATTTATTAAATGAGAGTAGAATATCATCATATGGATGTTTTGAGGTATTGGATATTGAATCTTAACGTTAAGTTTTCAATAGAGTCTATTGAAACATGGCTTCTGGACAAGTCAAAATATCCAAGTTCAAAATGTGGTCATATGAGTAAATATGGTAACTTGGAGAGCTATAGGCGGTCTATGAGGTCTTGGCGATTACTTATATTCTTCACGAGGATACACCATCTCCAATAAGATTGTCTAGGGTACGAATGAGAAATATTTACTTATTCCATCTTTATTTAAGAGTGCAATTTTAGTTCTTTAGTGGAATGAACTAAAATTAATTGATTGAACCTAAGTGAATCATTTGTTGATTGTGATTGGGTTATGTCTATTGGAGCTTAAATTTAGATAGGCCTGCCAAGATCCCCAATCCACACGTACTTGCATGAATCACTTGATATATTCTACCTGAAACAAATTATAGCACGGTGTGTATAAAGCTATCTAGAGGGGGGGTGAATAGATTTTACGCTTTTTACCCAATTTTTCGTGTTAGTCAAAATTACGAAAATGCCCTCAAGATAATATAACCAAGCAATTGTAATATGGTGCGGAAATTAAAACAACACTTGGTTTTTACGTGGAAACCCTCACGGGAAAAACCACGGGCTATGTAAGTAAGCCACACTCGAACCTCAAATCCACTAAATGTGCAAACGATTACAACCTAATCCCGGAAGTAATCACACACCTACCTAATCCCGGTATGAGTGAACCTAGTCCAATTTGCTTGCGTTCTAAGCAACCTAATCCCGGATGCTACACACAAGACTTACTTTCTCTATGAAGAGAATACAACCCTAAGTGAATATATGTAAATATCCAAAATGCAACATAGAGCAAGGGAAACCCTATATGCTTATCTAAGATGATTAATATGCAATTAAGAACAATCCTAGATATCAAAACTAAATGACATGTCAATTAGTTTAGCTAATCAATATTAAGCACAAAACCTAATATGCAAGCACAATATAAAATCTCAAACATACATCATACTCATCTCAATATTGTATCTAAAGCATACAAAATAACAAACAAGTAATTAATTGAGATTACTAGATAAGAGAAACACAAAACATGTAAGATATTAGTGAAAAGCTTACCAAGCAAAGTATGATGAAGATTCCATGCTAGATGACATCTAGATGATCTAAGATGATGCTAGATGATGATTGATGATCATGAAAAAGTGTTTGAGAATCAAGAATGGAGTTCTTGGAATTTTTCTTCTCTTTGAAAAATATCCTAAGTATGAATTCTGAATATGAACTCTCTTAATTGACCTAAAGTCAAAGTGGCATATATATAGGGGGCCAAATCAAAGTGAGGTCGTTTAAGTAAGTTTCAAAGAAACGCGCCAATCGGCGGTTTCAATCGGCGGCCAGGCCGCCGTTAATGACCGCCGAATTGAGCTCGTGAAGAACAGAGCATAAACGGCGGTTCATTCGGCGGTTTCGTGACCGCCGATTCCAACCACCGAAACAGAACAGAGAGATCAAAATCAACCAGGTATGAACGGCGGTTTCGAACGGCGGTTTCATGCCCGCCGTTTCAACCGCCGAAATAGACTGAGAGAAAAATCAATCAGGTCTTGAAACGGCGGTTTCGAACGGCGGTCGTGACCGCCGATCTTAACCGCAGAAATGCTTCAGACCAATCTGGACTGAAACGGCGGTTTCAGTCGGCGGCCAGGCCGCCGAACATAACCGCCGATCACCTAGATAGGTGAAAACCAAGGAGAAGCCAAGGGCATTCTCCATAGGCGGTCCTCGCGCTAAACCAAGCTCATTCTCGTGCATGCGCGGACGTTTCCGAAAGTTATCGGGAAATGAATTACACAACAACAAGACACAATTACACACAACAAAATATAATAAATAAGTGCAAGTGTGAATTGTGACAAACGAAGAGAATGCACACATATGCAATGAATGTTTAGTGTGTGTGTGCAACTAATCTCTTCAAAGAAAAGTAAGCACATAGAAATTTACCTTCGGTGCTTATCAACACGAGGTCTTCAAAGGGCTTCGAACAAGAAGACCGATACTTAGGCTACCCTTACAAAGAACCCCCATATATGGTTTGATCACGAAATAAGCCAATTAAAAACAACGGGAATCCTTACAATCTCCCCCTTTGGCTATTTCGTGACAAAACCATCACTCACAATGATTCCTCACAAAAAATAGAAACTACGGGACTATAATGATATTCTACATTACAAAGAGATAAGCTAATGCAACTTGAAGTCTTCAATCCTCTTGTAGAATAATCAATCCCTGAAAAGAGTTTCTAACATTTCTAATACAAGAAAAGTGTGAGATTAATCATGTGAGAACAATACCAAGCATTTGCATTTTTAGAATTTAGGCACAACATTACCAAATGTATGCAATGTATGATAAATGCAATGCTCCCCCTCAACGGGTTACTCCCCCTCAATGTATGTTCTCCTCAAAGTGTACAATAGCTTCTATATTTTGCACCTCCCCTTACCATATCCTACTCCCCCTTTTTGTCATGATATAGGCAAAGGAGTAGTCCCCAACCGGGTCACTCATAGCAACGAGAGATAGAAGCATGCAAGACTTGCATATACATATAAGTCACTTTATGCACTTCAATTAATTTGAGAGAAACAAGGAGATTTATTTTGAGAAAATGTGTGAATCCAACATGCTTTGCATACAAGACATATAGCATTCAAGTCCAAAATACAATGGTATTTGGCAAAGCAAATGACAAAGGTTTCTAATAAGAATTCAAACCAATTTCACCAATGTCATGGGAAAAGCAAGGATATAGAGATTATTGATTTCAAATTAAGAGCAACTATATCCAACTTTATAAGCGAAACATGGCATGAGCGACTTTGCACCCTATTTGATTTTTCCGGATAAATTATCCGTATGATAGTAACCATGTTCAACTAATAAAGAAATAGAGACATTTGGAATGTAAATTCCTTTGAATGGATACAAGATCCTTTATTCATTTTGAGTCTCATAAGATTTCACACAAGTTTTGCATTTTTAAGAATATGCAATCATCAATTCATGCTTTTCATGTGAGCATGTTATATGAATTTCATGCTTTTTCATTTGTCATTAGCATGTTATTAAAGAATCATCATGTCATGGAGATAATCATAGGTCATTCAAATCATACTTCCAATGTAAATCTCCTAGTCCAAAAATGCATGTTTGAACATAAATATGACATGGATTGTAGACAAGCAAGGTTCACACTTATGGAATTTTAAAACATATATACATATGTACAACCAAGCTTACTCAAGCAATTAAAAGAAGAGGCATAAGATATTTCAAATTTTTTGCAAGATACAAGAATGCAAAATAGCTCTCTTTGCTTGAGTTCCCCATATGGGGTCAATCATAGAACATCACTCCACAAGACATACCCCAATAGATCTACTAAGAGTTTTAAATCGAGTAGCATCTAAGGGTTTAGTAAATAGGTCCGCAAGTTGATCATTAGTACCTACATGTTCAAGTACTATGCATTTATTTTCAACAAGCTCTCTAATGAAGTGATGGCGGATGTCAATATGCTTAGTTCTAGAATGTTGCACCGGATTCTTGGAAATATTAATGGCACTCATGTTATCACAAAAGAGAGTGAGAGTACCTTGGTTGAATCCGTAATCCACTAGCATTTGCTTCATCCACATAAGTTGAGTGCATCCACTCCCCGCGGCTATGTACTCGGCTTCCGCCGTGGACAAGGAAATCGAGTTTTGCTTCTTGCAAAACCACGACACCAAGTTGTTGCCTAGAAAGAAGCAACCGCCCGATGTGCTCTTCCTATCATCACAATTTCCTGCCCAATCCGCATCACTATATCCTACAAGACTAGGATTAGTGTCAAATGAGTACCAAATCCAATAGTTGGAAGTCCCATTCACAAAGCGAATGACTTTCTTAACCGAAGAGAGATGGGACTCCTTGGGATCGGATTGGTACCTAGCACAAACTCCTACACTAAATGATATATCGGGCCTACTTGCGGTCAAATAGAGCAAGCTCCCTATCATGCCACGATATAAGGTTTGGTCCACACTTTTACCGCTAGCATCCTTGCTTAGCTTCAAAGTGGTGCTCATAGGAGTGTCACAATGTTTGGCTTTTTCAAGACCAAACTTCTTCACAAGGTTTTTGGCATATTTGGCTTGGGTTATGAAGATCCCATTATCAAGTTGCCTAATTTGCAAACCTAGGAAGTAATTAAGCTCACCAACAAGACTCATCTCAAATTCATGAGACATAACATCAACAAATTGTTGGACCTTGGTGTTGTTGGTGGAGCCAAACACTATGTCATCGACATATATTTGAGCTATGAAAAGCTCATCATTGTCTCTCTTGATGAATAGTGTCTTATCAACACTACCTCTTGTGTAGTTATTGTCAACAAGAAATTGAGTGAGGCGCTCATACCAAGCCCTCGGTGCTTGTTTCAACCCATATGTAAGGATTCCCATTATTGATTGGCTTATTTCGTGGTCAAACCACATGTTGGGGTTTGGTTGTAAGGGTAGTCTAGGTGTTTGTTGAAGATCAAGACCCTTTCCAAGACCTCAAGAGGACAAGCACCAAAGGTATATATCTAGTGCTTACATTGGCTTGAAGAGATATAGTTGCACACACACACACAACATGCATAACTCTTATTCTTGTATGGTGTGTTTATATTTTGTGTGCATTGTGCTTTATTGATTTATTCAATATCTCTTCTTGCATGTTGAATTGATTGCATCTTGTTATATGATAATGCCATGACATGTTAGGCATTAGGATGCATTCAATACCCACACTTGCACTTCATGTATGTTAGCTTTTAGTGTGGAGTAATTCGTTTCCCTAAGGATGTTCGGAAACGTCCGCGCGTGCACGGTAATGTGCTTTGTTTTGCGCGATGATCGCCGGTGGAGATGCCTTTGGCTTCTCCTTGATTTCACCATTTTTGGTGACTCGGCGGTTACGTTCGGCGGCCTGGCCGCCGTTCGAAACCGCCGAATGAGACCTGATTGAAATATATCTCTCGGGTCCAAAACGGCGGTTGGGATCGGCGGTTTCCAAACCGCCGAATGAAGTCGCCGAAGTTCCCCTGTTCCACACGGGAGCCATTCGGCGGTTCATTTCGGCGGCCTGGCCGCCGAATGAAACCGCCGATCGGTGCGTTTCAAGGGCAAAATTGTATTTTCACCTGCCCTGTTTTTGGTCTCTATAAATACATCATTATCTCTGGTTCAGAACACAAGTCTTTGATCATAAGAACCCTAGAGAGATATTTAGAGAGACTTGAGAGAGAAAGCTTAAAGATCATATCTTTATCTCTCTAAACCCATTCCCACATGCATAAATCTTCATCTAAGCATCATCTAGGATCATCTAGCATATGCTAATGCATGGGACTTCTTCAACACACATGGTATGATTTGTTGAACACTTTTATCTTACATAATTAGTGTTTCTACTTATCAATTTTATCTCATATTTTACTTATATGTGTTTAGATTAATTTCTACATATAAGATTGAGATTATGTGTTGATTGGGTTTTTATTTGTTAGCTAGGCTTTAATGTTCATATGCCATCTAGCTAATTGATCTCATTTATTGATTGAGATTATTGTTCATAGCTTATTTGATTAGGTCATTATTGCCTAAAAGCTATGCCATGAACATTCTTGTGTGATGTATTGATAACTAGGTTGATAGATTATTTTTTAATCAACTAGTTAATCCTTTGAATGTTTGTGGGTTTTATATGATAGCTTTGTATCTAGGATTGGTGATCCTTTACTTAGCTAAAGTTATATGCCATGTCATATAGCTATATGTGATATCTAGGATTGATTATATTGTCATCTTATAATCCTAGGTAAGCATTTAGAGTACCCTAGCTCTTATTGCATTAATTGAATATTCATACATATTCACATAGGGTTGTGCATCTCTTTTGAGAGATTGAAGTCTTGGGGCTAAGTGTGCTTAGGCCTCAAGCAAATTGGACTAGAGCCGCTATAAAAGGCCCGCGTGGTAGATTAGAGGGTGCTCACGCCAAGAGTAGTGTATCAGGGGATATCACTAGGGATTGAACCAAGAGTGGCGATTGGTAGTGTCCATAGCCTGAGGTTATCTAGGGTGAGAGTCCGAGAATCACTTGAGGGTGTAACCGTCTTTTCATATAGTGGATTTCGAGGTCCGAGTGTGGCGCACTTAACAGCCCGTGGTTTTTCCCAGTGGTTGGGTTTCCACGTATACATCAAGTGTTATTTAAATTCCGCACTATATTACACTTGTATGTATTTTTGACTAGTAGGGGCATTTTCGTAAAATTTACTTGCATGCGAAAATTGGGTAATAATAGCTAAAATCTATTCACCCCCCCCCCCCCCCCCCCCCCTCTAGCTTTATATTGATAAACACACCTCGAGTATTTTAAGAACTTTCACCATATAGTGCCTTCTTGAGGCGATAGACATGGTTGGGGTGGTGTGCATCCACAAACCCCTTGGGTTGTTCAACAAACACTTCCTCTTGCAAGAAGCCATTGAGGAAGGCACTCTTGACGTCCATTTGGTGCAATTTGAACTTGTGCACACAAGAGATGGACAAGAGAAGCCTAATAGACTCTAGACGGGCAACGGGAGCAAATGTCTCCTCAAAGTCGATACCCTCAATTTGAGAGTACCCTTGTGCTACAAGTCTAGCCTTGTTCCGCACTATGTTGCCATCCTCATCGGATTTGTTCCTAAATATCCATTTAGTGCCTATGACATTAGTGGTCTTAGGCCTAGGAACTAGAGTCCAAACCTCAATCCTTTCGAATTGGTTTAGCTCTTCTTGCATGGCAAGAACCCAAAATTCATCATGTAAGGCTTCTTCAACCTTTTTGGGTTCAATTTGAGAGGTGTAGCAAGTATAGCTAATAAGATTAGAAAGTTGACGTCTAGTCCTAACACCCTCATTAACATCTCCAATAACATCCTCTTTGTTATGGAGTCTTCTAACCCATGGAGCGGGTTCATTAGAGTCCAAGTTAGGAACTCTAGTAATGGGTTGTGTGACTTCATTAGATGTCCCAACATTGGGAGTCACCACAACCCTCTCCAAAGGAGTGTCATCCTCTAGAACATCCTCCTCCTCATGGTCATTAGACTTGAGCCTAGTATCATCAATGACCACATTTGATGATTCCATGACGGTTCGAGTCTTCAAGTTGAAAACTCTATAGGCTTTACTATTCAAGGCATAGCCAATAAAGATACCCTCATCACTCTTAGCATCAAACTTGCCAAGTTGATCACGGTCATTTAAAATGTAGCATTTGCTTCCAAATGTGTGGAAGTAGCTAACATTTGGCTTCCTACCCTTCCATAGCTCATAGGAGGTGTTTCTAGAACCGGGCCTTAGGAACACACGATTTCCTATATAGCAAGCCGTATTGATAGCTTCGGCCCATAGGTTCCTAGGGACATTGTTGCTAAGCAACATCACTCGGGCCATCTCTTGGAGGACCCTATTCTTCCTCTCAACAACTCCATTTTGTTGAGGTGTCCTAGGAGCCGAAAACTCATGGGAGATGCCTAAGCTATCACAAAAGCTTTCAAAAGAGGCATTCTCAAACTCTCTCCCATGGTCACTTCTAATCCGTTTAATGCTTCTAATGTTAGATTTCATTTCATTTTGTAATTTAGTACAAAGCATTTTAAACTTATCAAAAGTTTCGGATTTTTCTCTAAGAAAGTATGTCCATGTAAATCTAGAGAAATCATCAACACATACAAAAATGTATCTCTTTCCACCCAAACTTTCGGTTTGCATGGGACCCATGAGGTCCATGTGGAGAAGCTCAAGAGGCTCCTTGGTGGTGAGATACTTACCCTTTTTGTGCATGCTTTTAGTTTGCTTTCCTTGTTGGCAAGGTCCACAAACACCATTGGCTTTCTTCCCAAGCTTAGGGAGGCCACGCACACACTCGAACTTTCCAAGGGTCCGTAGATCCCTAAAGTTCATGTGGCTAAGTCTTTCATGCCACAACTCAATTTGCTCATCCATGGACACATTGTTTGAGACTATTCTAGCTTCAAGACAATAGCAATTGTCGCTAGATCTCATACCTTTCAATAAGGTTTGTCCATCGGGCTTTAGGATTGAGCAATCATCTTTACAAAACAAGACGGAATATCCTTCATCACTTAGATGTGAAATGCTTATTAAATTGGCTTTCAAGCCATCAACAAATAAAGCATCGGATAAGGAGGGTAATCCGGGAACGGAAATGGTTCCTTTCCCTACAACTTTCTTTTTGGATCCATCACCAAAAGTGACATATCCACCTTCCTCCATAACGAGAGTCTCGAAGAAACTCTTGTTTCCCGTCATGTGCCTAGAGCACCCACTATCTAGATACCAAAAATTAGAAGAATTTGCCTTCAAGGCTATTTGAGCAACATGGCAAACAATGTCATTCTTTCTAATCCACCTAGAAACAATCTTAGCTTTCTTAGTGGTTTTTGGTATATGGGCTCTAGATGTCCTAGGATCATGCATAATAGTATTATCATTCCTAGGAACATGCATCATGGCTCTTTTCTTTTTCTTCTCTATCATGCTTCTAGTTTTGCACATTTTTATATAACGAAAGCAATGTGGTCTAATATGACCATCAAATCCACAAAAGTGACATATAGGAGTAAAATAAGGAATCATACCTTGTCCTTGTTTTTGTGGATGAAAGGGTTCAATCCTTCTTCGTTGTTGAACCGGTCTAGCTTGCTTCCTAGCTTGAGGTTGCATGATAGGTCTCTTTCCTTTGTGAGCCATTTGAGGAGGAATGTTGGCTTGAGAGACCCTAGGGGGTTGAGCTTGAGGTTTCCTTCTTGGACCCATCTTCACTTGTGCATTAGAGCATTGTCCTACTTCTAATTTCTTTCTAGGAGCTTGCACAAATGAAGTTTCTTCTTTCTTCAAGCTCTTGACAAACACGGTCTTGTTAGAGGTAGAGATCTTCTTGTCATCTTCATACCCAAGACCCCTCTTGTCACATGGACTCTTTCCAACACCAAGCATATGGTCAAGCTTCTTGGTGCTAGAATCAATCCTAGTCATAGAATTTCTAACTTCTTCAAGCTCACTCTTTAGACTTTCTTCATTCCTCCTAGATAGAGCTAACTCCTCTCTTAGCTTATCTTCTATCTTCTTGAATTTTTCCACTTGTTCACCTAAGTGGTCATTATGAGATGCAAGCTCAAGATTTTCTTCTCTCAACATCTTGATCTTTCTTGTGCTTTTGATTGCTAAATCATTAAACTCGGTATGGCATTTAGCAAGCACCTTTTTCTCCACAAAACTACTTATGGAGTTAGATGAGGAATCACTTTCTTCTTCACTTGAGTCATTTTCCTCTTGACTCATTTCCTCTTTCTCACTACCACTTTTGCTCTTATGTGAGGAGGCAAAAGCTAGGAGGTTAGCCATGAGCTCTTCTTCACTTGAAGACTCATCTTCCTCATTGGAGTCATCACTACTCCCACTCCAAGTGGCAGCCATCACTTTGCTCTTCTTCTTATCATTGTGATTAGCACATTCGGGGGCAAAGTGACCAATCCCACCACATTCAAAGCATCGGACCCCTTTCCTTTCGGTCCTCTCTTGTCTAGGCTCAAACTTCTTGAAGGAACTCTTTTTCTTCAAATCTTGTCCTCTTGACCCAAATCCCTTCTTCTTCTTGAACCCCATAACCTTGTTGAACCTTTTCACAAATAAGGCAAGGTCTTCATCCGATTCATGCTTTGCCTCCTTTGCATCCTTAGATGCTTTCAAAGCTATTCCTTTAGACTTCTTAGGAGGAGTAGTGGTGCTAGGAGCCTTCCTAGACTCATATGCAAGGAGACGCCCAATCACCTCACTTGGCTTCATATCCATGTAGCCACTATTTTCTTCTATGGCCGTCACCTTGGATTCAAACCTATCGGGGAGAGATCTCATAATTTTTTGCTTGACTCTCCTATCCGAATACGGGTCTCTGAGTTGATAGCTTTGATTTACAATGTCCATCAATTTGATTTTGAAGTCATTGAAGCATTCATCCTCTCCCATCCTTAGAAGCTCAAACTGAGTTTGGAGGACTTGAAGCTTGGACTCCTTCACCACCTCGGTTCCCTCATGTGCAACTAGAAGGATGTCCCATGCCACTTTGGCAATCTGAGTATTCTGAATAAGCTTGTACTGATTCTCATCCATAGCACACATAATGGCATGCATAGCCTTCCTATTCCACTTAGAAGCCTCAAACTCTTGCGCGTTCCATTGCGCCTTAGGCTTCAAAACATCTTGTCCTCCACCCTCGGGAGTCATCATAGGGAGATCATATCCGTCTTCCACCGCCATCCAAGCACGGTCATGAATTTGGCATATGTAGGATTCCATCTTCCCTTTCCATTGGGAATAGTTCAATCCGGTAAGAAGTGGAGGCCTTGTGCTAGAAGCTCCTTCGTGGCCACCACCATTTCCACCGTTTCCACTCATAGTGTTTATGAATGAATGAAATGAATGCAAATGTATGAATGATCAAAAATCACACAAAATGCAAAACACACCAAAATAAGCAAGGATCACCTATGTATGTCTAGGAACCTGCTCTGATACCAATTGAAACAAATAATAGCACGGTGTGTATAAAGCTATCTAGAGGGGGGGTGAATAGATTTTACGCTTTTTACCCAATTTTTCGTGTTAGTCAAAATTACGAAAATGCCCTCAAGATAATATAACCAAGCAATTGTAATATGGTGCGGAAATTAAAACAACACTTGGTTTTTACGTGGAAACCCTCACGGGAAAAACCACGGGCTATGTAAGTAAGCCACACTCGAACCTCGAATCCACTAAATGTGCAAACGATTACAACCTAATCCCGGAAGTAATCACACACCTACCTAATCCCGGTATGAGTGAACCTAGTCCAATTTGCTTGCGTTCTAAGCAACCTAATCCCGGATGCTACACACAAGACATACTTTCTCTATGAAGAGAATACAACCCTAAGTGAATATATGTAAATATCCAAAATGCAACATAGAGCAAGGGAAACCCTATATGCTTATCTAAGATGATTAATATGCAATTAAGAACAATCCTAGATATCAAAACTAAATGACATGTCAATTAGTTTAGCTAATCAATATTAAGCACAAAACCTAATATGCAAGCACAATATAAAATCTCAAACATACATCATACTCATCTCAATATTGTATCTAAAGCATACAAAATAACAAACAAGTAATTAATTGAGATTACTAGATAAGAGAAACACAAAACATGTAAGATATTAGTGAAAAGCTTACCAAGCAAAGTATGATGAAGATTCCATGCTAGATGACATCTAGATGATCTAAGATGATGTTAGATGATGATTGATGATCATGAAAAAGTGTTTGAGAATCAAGAATGGAGTTCTTGGAATTTTTCTTCTCTTTGAAAAATATCCTAAGTATGAATTCTGAATATGAACTCTCTTAATTGACCTAAAGTCAAAGTGGCATATATATAGGGGGCCAAATCAAAGTGAGGTCGTTTAAGTAAGTTTCAAAGAAATGCGCCAATCGGCGGTTTCAATCGGCGGCCAGGCCGCCGTTAATGACCGCCGAATTGAGCTCGTGAAGAACAGAGCATAAACGGCGGTTCATTCGGCGGTTTCGTGACCGCCGATTCCAACCGCCGAAACAGAACAGAGAGATCAAAATCAACCAGGTATGAACGGCGGTTTCGAACGGCGGTTTCATGGCCGCCGTTTCAACCGCCGAAATAGACTGAGAGAAAAATCAATCAGGTCTTGAAACGGCGGTTTCGAACGGCGGTCGTGACCGCCGATCTTAACCGCAGAAATGCTTCAGACCAATCTGGACTGAAACTGCGGTTTCAGTCGGCGGCCAGGCCGCCGAACATAACCGCCGATCACCTAGATAGGTGAAAACCAAGGAGAAGCCAAGGGCATTCTCCATAGGCGGTCCTCGCGCTAAACCAAGCACATTCTCGTGCATGCGCGGACGTTTCCGAAAGTTATCGGGAAATGAATTACACAACAACAAGACACAATTACACACAACAAAATATAATAAATAAGTGCAAGTGTGAATTGTGACAAACGAAGAGAATGCACACATATGCAATGAATGTTTAGTGTGTGTGTGCAACTAATCTCTTCAAAGAAAAGTAAGCACATAGAAATTTACCTTCGGTGCTTATCAACACGAGGTCTTCAAAGGGCTTCGAACAAGAAGACCGATACTTAGGCTACCCTTACAAAGAACCCCCACATATGGTTTGATCACGAAATAAGCCAATTAAAAACAACGGGAATCCTTACACTACCAGACTAATTATGGGTCCATCTAGAATTGTATTAAGGCATGTGGACTTGTTTCTTTTAGTAAGAATGGGCCTAGTTCACATGTGGGCCTTTTATTAAGGTCCAATGGATTTAATAAAATAGAAAAACAATATATAGATATATTAATATATATGGCACATGGCCGAGATATATATATGATATTATATTGTTTTATTTTTATTATTTAATTAAATGAGAATTAATTAATTGATTGATTAATTATTTAATTAAGAACCAAAATCTTTTTCTGACTAGGAAATATGTTTCTTAGTAGTATACTATTGTGGTAGTATAATTAAAATAAAAGACTTTATTTGGTAAGTAGATAAATAAGGGATTTATTTATCTAGTCAAATAAGGAAGTCTTTTATATAGTCACAAATACACTAAAGAGTTGGATTAGGGTTTGTATTTTATATATATGCATGTGGAATATATAGATTATATATGCATGAATGCATGCGGAATATATATACATATATGCATGCGGAATGCAAGTGATATATATGCATGAATACATGTGCAAGGAATATATATACATAAATGCATGCGGAATATATATACATATATGCATGCGGCATGCAAATATATGTATGTATGATATACATGTAAGTTATTTAAGTGCAGAATTTGGTTAATAAATATATATATAATGAAAGTGCAGAATTCGGCTCACTTATATAATATAAGGAAAGAAGAATTCGGTGCACTTTAGGATTTATATATATATTAGTAGGAAATTGAATTCGGGCACCAAATATAGATATGAGGCAAGAGGATTCGGTAACCCTAATTGCTAGTTCTTGCTTGAGAGAGTTTTTTCTTTTGCTAGAGAAAAATAGAATCCAACTCTTAGACTAGTGTGATTTTCGGCCAAGAGGAAGAGAGAGACAAGTTTGTTCTTATTTCGATAGTGCACTAGTTACTTTTACATCAAAAGGTTTTGTGCACAATTTTGAATAAGGTTCACGCGAGTTTCGATCTAACGATTGTGAATTCAAAAGTGACCGGAACATTCTTTGTAGCCTCTTGGAATTTGTTGTGACTAACGAAAAAGAAAAAGTTTTGTTAATCCATCCTCAGGTACACAATTCAAAGAGAAGGGAGACCACGCTCCTAGGTGATTCACGTTCGTGATTGGATTGGAAGATCTTGCGGATTACCATCGACGCAATGTCAATCGGATCACGCGACAAAGGTATGATATCTTTAGTATTATATGTTAATTAATTAGAGGGTTAAGGTTCAAATTATGGAAAAATTTTAAACTATACTAAACTCGTTTTTAGTCTCGCTTCCGCTGCGTTGACCGTATTTTTCCCTACAAAAACCACGGGATGTTATGTGCGCCACACATGAACCTCAAATCCACTAATTGTGATAACGTTTACAAACTAATCCCCATCAATAACCTGCTACCACTACCCGCAGGCCTGTAAAAGTGGACCTAGTCTAATTGCTTATGTGAACACCTAATCCCGGTAGTCACACAAGACTTGGTTATCCGAAGAGATCAACACCCTAAGTGAATATACAAGATATCCAAATATGCAAATAGAGCTAGGGTACACTAAATGCTTATCTATGATTATATGATGACAATAAAATCAATCATAGATATGAAAATAGCTATATGACATGGCATACAACTTTAGCTATGTAGAGGATAACCAATCCTAGATACAATAGCTATCAAAAACAATCTCAATCATTTTAAAGAGATCAATTTAGCTAGATGGCATATTAGCATGAAATCCTAGCTATCAAAAACAATCTCAATCATACAATGAGATTAATTAGCAAGATGACATATAAACATTAAAACCTAGCTAGCACAAAATAACCTAATCAACACATAATCTTAATCATGTATATAGAAATTAATCTAAAAGCATACATGTTATAAATGAGATAAATTGACAAGTAAGAACACTAATTATGTAAGATAATAGTGAACAACTTACCATACCATGTGTGTTGAAGAAGACCCATGCATTAGCACATATTAGATGATCCTAGATGATGATTAGATGATGATTTATGCATATGGAAAAGGTTAGGAGAGTTAAAGAAGTAATCTTGGTGCTTTCTCTCACTAGGGAACTCTTAATCTCTCTCTTGGGTTTTGTAGTTTTTGTTTCTTGAATACAAAGAGAGAAAAAGATGTATTTATTGTGCTTAGATGATAGTCCTATAAATTTCGTGACTTGCCCAACAAAAATGAGCCAAATCGGACTCCAAATGAGTGAGATATGGCCAAATTACGAAACAAGGTTGGGAATCAAGCTTGCCGCAGTCTATGTGTGGCTGTCATCCAAGATGGCACTTGGACCGCGGAAATTGCTGTCGCTAGCATGCCGCTGTCACCCAAGACGACACTTGAACCGCGGCAAAGCGTCACAGCACAAAGCTTGATTTTCAAGCGACTCAAAACATGACCAAACGACATCGAAACCTTTCGTATAATATACCGTTGGAAAGGTATGGATATCTACTTTCTACACCAATTAACAAAACATGATTTGGATTACTGTAGAAAAATTTATGGTCATTTAAGTGACCAAAGGTCAGATTTGGAAAACAACAGAGATGCCATGTTTTAGTGGTCAATTTGGATATGTCAAAACCAATCAAAACGGTCAAAACTCATTTTGAAAGGTATGATTGTCTTATTTGTACAGAATTTTTCAAAACTTATTTTGAAGCTTTGTATAAAAAGTTATGGTCACAAGACCATACAAAGGTCAGTTTTGAAAATCATTTAAATCATTGAAATCCAATCTTTTGAAACTAGACACATTACTCCAAACAACCAAACCAATTTGTAAGGTTCCCATTTGTTGATTGGCTCATTTCGTGGACAAACCACATATTGGGGTTCTTTGTAAGGGTAGTCTAGGTATCGGGTTTATTGTTCGAAGCCCTTTGAAGACCTCGTATTGATAAGCACCGAAGGTATATTTCTTTGTGCTTACTTGTCTTGAAGAGATAGTTGCACACACTCACAACTCATGCATATGTTTAATACTTGTATGTTGTGTGTCTTATTTTTGTGCATTAATGTTCATTAACATCTCTTCTTGCATGTTAGTTTGATTGCATCTTGCATATCCAATTGCCTTGTCATGCTTAGACTTAGGATTGCATTTTTGCATTGGGCGCTCCCAAAAGCGCTCTACAGAAGCGCTGTACGAACAGCGCCCATTGAGCGCTGTTCAGACCTGATCGATTTAATTCGGTCGTTGTACAGGCACTGTACAAAGCGCTGTACAAAGTGCTCTACGTACAGCGCCACTCTGTTTTCCCGTGAGAACAGAGTTGGGGCGTTGTACAGGCGATGTACAAGAGGCGCTCTACTTACAACGCCCAAGGCAAATATGAGGCCAACTTATCAAAACGACCACACCTTGTTTTGGCCCCCTGTATATATGCCACTTTGACTTTAGGTCAATTAAGAGAGTTCATATTCAGATTCTATACTTAGGGTATTTTTCAAAGAGAAGAAAAATTCCAAAGAACTCATTTTTAGTTTACTCAAACACTTTTTCATGATCATCAATCATCATCTAGCATCATCCTTGATCATCTAGATGTCTCTTTGCATGGATTCTTCATCATACTTTGCTTGGTAAGCTTTTCACTAATATCTTACATATTTTGTGTTTTTCTTAACAAGCAATCTCAATTTATTACTTGTATGATTTTCATATATCTTTTGATACAAGATTGAGATTAGTGTGATGTATGTTTGAGATCGAAGTTGTATTGTGATAGCTAATTAGGTTTTGTGCTTAATCTTGATTAGCTAAACTATTTGATTGAACATGTCATTTAGTTTTTAATATCTAGGATTGTTCTAATTGCATATTAATCATCTTAGATAAGCATATAGGGTTTCCCTTGCTCTATGTTGCATTTGAATATTCATATATTCACTTAGGGTTTTATTCTCTTCATTGAGAAAGTAAGTCTTGTGTGTAGCTTCCGGGATTAGGTTGCTTAGATCGCAAGCAAATTGGACTAGGTTCACTCATACCTGGATTAGGTAGGTGTGTGATTACTTCCGGGATTAGGTTGTAATCGTTTTACACATTTAGTGGATTCGAGGTTCGAGTGTGGCTTACTTACTAGCCCGTGGTTTTTCCCGTGAGGGTTTCAACATAAAAATCAAGTGTTATTTAATTTCCGCATTTTATACTTGATTTATTACTTTATCTATTTATGGGTAATTTCGTAATTTTGACTAACACGAAAAATTATGTAAAAAGCTTAAAATCTATTCACCCCCCCTTCTAGATAGTTTTATACACACGTGCTGTAATTTGTTTCAATTGGTATCAGAGTGGGTTCCTAGACATACATAGGTGATCCTTGCTTATTTTGGTGTGTTTTACATTTTGTGTGATTTTTGATCATTCATACATTTGCATTCATTTCATTCATTCATAAACACTATGAGTGGAAACAGTGGAAATGGTGGTGGCCACGAAGGTGCTTTTAGCATAAGGCCTCCACTTCTTACCGGTTTGAACTATTCCCAATGGAAAGGGAAGATGGAATCCTACATATGCCAAATTCATGACCGTGCATGGATGGCGGTGGAAGATGGATATGATCTACCCAAGATGACTCCCGGTGGTGAAGGAGAAGAAGTTTTGAAGCCTAAGGCGTAATGGAACGCGCAAGAGTTTGAGGCTTCAAAGTGGAATAGGAAGGCTATGCATGCCATCATGTGTGCAATGGATGAGAATCAGTACAAGCTTATTCAGAACACTCAGATTGCAAAAGTGGCATGGGACATCCTTCAAGTTGCACATAAGGGAACCGAGGTGGTGAATGAGTCCAAGCTTCAAGTCCTCCAAACTCAATTTGAGCTACTTAGGATGGGAGAGGATGAATGCTTCAATGACTTTGAAATCAAATTGATGGACATTGTAAATCAAAGCCATCAACTCGGAGACCCGTATTCGGATAGGAGAGTCAAGCAAAAAATTATGAGATCTCTCCCTGATAGGTTTGAATCAAATGTGACGGCCATAGAAGAAAATAGTGGCTACATGGATATGAAGCCAAGTGAGGTGATTGGACGTCTCCTTGCATATGAGTCTAGGAAGGCTCCTAACACCACTACTCCTCCTAAGAAGTCTAAAGGAATAGCTTTGAAAGCATCTAAGGATGCAAATGAGGCAAAGCATGAATCAGATGAAGACCTTGCCTTATTCGTGAAAAGGTTTAATAAGGTTATGGGGTTCAAGAAGAAGAAGGGATTTGGGTCAAGAGGACAAGACTTGAAGAAAAAAGGTTCCTTCAAGAAGTTTGAGCCTAGACAAGAGAGGACCGAAAGGAAAGGGGTCCGATGCTTTGAATGTGGTGGGATTGGTCACTTTGCCCCCGAATGTGCTAATCACAATGAAAAGAAGAAGGACAAAGTAATGGCCGCCACTTGGAGTGGGAGTAGTGATGGCTCCAATAAGGAAGATGAGTCTTCAAGTGAAGAAGAGCTCATGGCTAACTTCCTAGCTTTTGCCTCATCCCACAAGAGCAAAAGTGCTAGTGAGAGAGAGGAAATGAGTCAAGAGGAAATTGACTCTAGTGAAGTAGAAAGTGACTCCTCTTCTAATTCCATAAAGAAATTTGTGGAGCAAAAGGTGCTTCCTATATACCATGCCGAGTTCAATGATTTAGCAATTAAAAGCACAAGAAAGATTGAGAGGTTGAGAGAAGAGAACCTTGAACTTTCGGCTCACAATGACCACTTAAGTGAACAAGTGGAAAGATTGAAGAGGAGAGAGGATAAGTTAATTGAGGAGTTAGACTTATCCAAGAGAAGTGAAGAAGGCTTGAAGAGGGAACTTGTAGAAGTTAAAGGGTACTTGGCTAGGACGGATTCTAGCACCAAGAAGCTTGACCATATGCTTGGTGTTGGAAAGAGTCCATGTGACAAGAGGGGTCTTGGGTATGAAGATGGCAAGAAGATCTCAACCTCTAACAAGACCGTGTTTGTCAAGTCCTTGAGGAACGAAGAAACTTCATTTGTGCAAATTCCTAGGAAGATTAGAAGTAGGACAATGTTCAAATGCACAAGTGAAGATGGGGCCAAGAAGGCAACCTCAAGCTCAACCCCCTAGGGTCCCTCAAGCCAACATTCCTCCTCAAATGGCTCACAAAGGAAAGAGACCTATCATGCAACCTCAAGCTAGGAAGCAACCTAGACTGGTTCAACAACGAAGATGGATTGAACCCATTCATCCACAAAGACAAGGACAAGGTATGATTCCTTATTTTACTCCTATATGTCACTTTTGTGGATTTGATGGTCATATTAGACCACATTGCTTTCGATATATAAAAATGTTTAGAACACGAAGCATGATTGAAAAGAGAAAGAATAGAGCCAAGATGCATGTTCCTAGGAATGATAATATTGATTTGCATGATCCTAGGAATAGTAGAGCACATGTACCAAAGACCACTAAGAAAGCTAAAATTGTTGCTAAGTGGATTAGAAAGAATGAAAATGTTTGCCATGTTGCACAAATAGCCTTGAAGGCAAATTCTTCTAATTTTTGGTATTTGGATAGTGGGTGCTCTAGGCATATGACGGGAAACAATAGTTTCTTCGAGACTCTTGTTATGGAGGAAGGTGGAAATGTCACTTTTGGTGATGGATCCAAAAGAAATGTTGTAGGGAAAGGAACCATTTCCGTTCCCGGATTACCCTCCTTATCCAATGCTTTATTTGTTGATGGCTTGAAAGCCAATTTAATAAGCATTTCACATCTTAGTGATGAAGGATATTCCGTCTTGTTTTCTAAAGATTATTGCTCTATCCTAAAACCCGATGGACAAACCTTGTTGAAGGGCATGAGATCTAACGACAATTGTTATTGTCTTGAAGCTAGTATTGTTTCTAATCATGTGTCCATGGATGAGCAAATTGAGTTGTGGCATGAAAGACTTGGCCACATGAACTTTAGGGATCTACCGACCCCTGGAAAGTTCAATTGTGTGCGTGGCCTCCCTAAGCTTAGGAAGAAAGCCAATGGTGTTTGTAGACCTTGCCAACAAGGAAAGCAAACTAAAAGTGTAAGGTTCCCATTTGTTGATTGGCTAATTTCGTGGACAAACCACATGTTGGGGTTCTTTGTAAGGGTAGCATAAGTATCGGTCTTATTGTTCGAAGCCCTTTGAAGACCTCGTGTTGATAAGCACCGAAGGTAAATTTCTTTGTGCTTACTTTTCTTTGAAGAGATTAGTTGCACACACACACTTAACATTCATTGCATATGTGTGCATTCTCTTCACTTGTCACATTTCACACTTGCACTTATTTATCATATTTTGTTATGTGTAATTGTGTCTTGTTGTCGTGTAATTCGTTTCCCGATAACTTTCGGAAACGTCCGCGCATGCACTAGAATGTGCTTGGTTTAGCGCGAGGACCGCCTATGGAGAATGCCCTTGGCTTCTCTTTGGTTTTCACCTTTCTAGGTGATCGGCGGTTATGATCGGCGGCCTGGCCGCCGAATGAAACCGCCGTTTCAGTCCAGATTGGTCTGAAGCTTTTCTGCGGTTAAGATCGGCGGTCACGACCGCCGTTCGAAACCGCCGATTCAAGACCTGATTGATTTATCTCTCGGTCTAATTCAGCGGTTGAATCGGCGGTCATGAAACCGCCGTTCGAAACCGCCGTTCATACCTGATTGATTTTAATCTCTCTGTTTTGATTCAGCGGTTGGGATCGGCGGTCATGAAACCGCCGAATGAACCGCCGTTTATGCTCTGTTCTTCACGAGCTCAATTCGGCGGTCATTATCGGCGGCCTGGCCGCCGATTGAAACCGCCGATCGGCGCGTTTCTTTGAAACTTACTTAAATGACCACACTTTGATTTGGCCCCCTATATATATGCCATTTTGTCTTTAGGTCAATTAAGAGAGTTCATATTCAGAATTCATACTTAGGATATTTTTCAAAGAGAAGAAAAATTCCAAGAACTCATTTTTTATTACTCAAACACTTTTTCATGATCATCAATCATCATCTAGCATCATCCTTGATCTTCTAGATGTCATCTTGCATGGATTCTTCATCATACTTTGCTTGGTAAGCTTTTCACTAATATCTTACATATTTTGTGTTTCTCTTAGCTAGCAATCTCAATTAATTACTTGTATGTTATTTTATATACTTTGAATACAAGTTTGAGATTAGTATGATGTATGTTTGAGAAGTTGTTTTGTGATAGCTAATTAAGTTTTGTGCTTAATCTTGATTAGCTAAACTATTTGACATGTCATTTAGTTTTGATATCTAGGATTGTTTTAATTGCATATTAATCATCTTAGATAAGCATATAGGGTTTCCCTTGCTCTATGTTGTATTTGGATATTCATATATTCACTTAGGGTTGTATTCTCTTCATAGAGAAAGTAAGTCTTGTGTGTAGCATCTGGGATTAGGTTGCTTAGAACGCAAGCAAATTGGACTAGGTTCACTCATACCGGGATTAGGTAGGTGTGTGATTACTTCCGGGATTAGGTTGTAATCGTTTTACACATTTAGTGGATTCGAGGTTCGAGTGTGGCTTACTTATTAGCCTGTGGTTTTTCCCGTGAGGGTTTCCAAGTAAAAATCAAGTGTTATTTAATTTCCACATATTATACTTGATTTATTGCTTTATCTATTTAGGGGTAATTTCATAATTTTGACTTTCACGAAAAATTGGGTAAAATGCTTAAAATCTATTCACCCCCCCCCCCCCCTCTAGATAGGTTTATACACACCGTGCTATAATTTGTTTCAAAAAGCATACACAAAAAGGGTAAGTATCTCACCACCAAGGAGCTTCTTGAGCTTCTCCACATGGACCTCATGGGTCCCATGCAAACCGAAAGTTTGGGTGGAAAGAGATACATTTTTGTTTGTGTTGATGATTTCTCTAGGTTCACATAGACATATTTTCTTAGAGAAAAATCTGAAACTTTTGATAAGTTTAAAATGCTTTGTAAAAAAATACAAAATGAAATGAACTCTAATATTAATAGCATAAAACGGATTAGAAGTGACCATGGGAGGGAATTTGAGAATGCTACTTTTGAAACCTTTTGTAATGGTTTAGGCATCTCCCATGAGTTTTCGGCTCCTAGGACACCTCAACAAAATGGAGTTGTTGAGAGGAAAAATAGGGTCCTTCAAGACATGGCTCGTGTGATGTTGCTTAGCAACAATGTCCCTAGGAACCTATGGGCCGAAGCCATCAATACGGCTTGCTATATAGGAAATAGAGTTTTCCTAAGGCCCGGTACTAGAAACACCTCCTATGAGTTATGGAAAGGCAAGAGGCCAAATGTTAGCTACTTCCACACTTTTGGAAGCAAATGCTACATTTTGAATGACCGTGATCAACTTGGCAAATTTGATGCTAAGAGTGATGAGGGTATTTTTATTGGCTATGCCTTGAATAGTAGAGCCTATAGAGTTTTCAATTTAAAGACTCTAAGTGTTATGGAATCATCCAATGTCGTATTTGATGATACTAGGCTCAAGTCAAATGATCATGAGGAGAAGGTTATTTTTAGTGATGTTTCTCCTTTGGAGAATGTTGTGGTGTCTCCTAATGTTGGGACATCTAATGTCAACAATGATGACACACAACCTATTGATAGAGTTCCTCTCTTGGACTCTAAAGAACCCGCTCCATGGGTTAGGAAACTCCATGATAAAGAAGATATCATTGGAGAGGTTAATGGGGGTGTTAGGACTAGACGTCAACTTGCTAATCTTATTAGCTACACATGCTACACCTCTCAAATTGAACCCAAAAAGGTTGAAGAAGCCTTAAATGATGAATTTTGGGTTCTTGCCATGCAAGAAGAGCTAAACCAATTCGAAAGGAATGAGGTTTGGACTCTAGTTCCTAGGCCTAAGACCACTAATGTCATAGGCACTAAATGGATATTTAGGAATAAATCCGATGAGGATGGCAACATAGTGCGGAACAAGGCTAGACTTGTAGCACAAGGGTACTCTCAAATTGAGGGTATTGACTTTGAGGAGACATTTGCTCATGTTGCCCATTTAGAGTCTATTAGGCTTCTCTTGTCCATTTCTTGTGTGCACAAGTTCAAATTGCACCAAATGGATGTCAAGAGTGCCTTCCTTAATGGCTTCTTGCAAGAGGAAGTGTTTGTTGAACAACCCAAGGGGTTTGTGGATGCTCACCACCCTAACCATGTCTATTGCCTCAAGAAAGCTCTATATGGGTTGAAACAAGCACCGAGGGCTTGGTATGAGCGCCTCACTCAATTTCTTGTTGACAATGACTACACACGTGGTAGTGTTGACAAGACACTATTCATCAAAAGAAACAATGATGAGCTTTTCATAGTGTTGATGATATAGTGTTTGGCTCCACCAATAACACCAAGGTCCAACAATTTGTTGATGTTATGTCTCATGAATTTGAGATGAGTCTTGTTGGTGAGCTTAGTTACTTCCTAGGTTTGCAAATTAGGCAACTAGATGATGGGATTTTCATAACCCAAGCCAAATATGCCAAAAACCTAGTGAAGAAGTTTGGTCTTGAAAAAGCCAAACATTGTGACACTCCTATGAGCACCACTTTGAAGCTAAGCAAGGATGCTAGCGGTAAAAGTGTGGACCAAACCTTATATCGTGGCATGATAGGGAGCTTGCTTTATTTGACCGCAAGTAGGCCCGATATATCATTTAGTGTAGGAGTTTGTGCTAGGTACCAATCCGATCCCAAGGAGTCCCATCTCTCTTCGGTTAAGAGAGTCATTCGCTTTGTGAATGGGACTTCTAATTATGGAATTTGGTACTCATTTGACACTAATCCTAGTCTTGTAGGATATAGTGATGCGGATTGGGCAGGAAATTGTGATGATAGGAAGAGCACATCGGGCGGTTGCTTCTTTCTAGGCAATAACTTGGTGTCTTGGTTTTGCAAGAAGCAAAACTTGATTTCCTTGTCCACGGCGGAAGCCGAGTACATAGCCGCGGGGAGTGGATGCACTCAACTTATATGGATGAAGCAAATTCTAGTAGACTATGGATTCAACCAAGGTACACTCACTCTCTTTTGTGATAACATGAGTGCTATTAATATTTCCAAGAATCCGGTCCAACATTCTAGAACTAAGCATATTGACATCCGCCATCACTTCATTAGAGAACTAAGCATATTGACATCCGCCATCCGCCATCACTTTTATTAAAGCTGTTACGTCTGCTCTTCCTGTGTATATTATGTAATATGTCAAACTCCCTATGAAGGTTTGTCGAAAACTTGACAAGATTAACAAAAGTTTTCTGTGGGGTCATACCAATGATAAGAGACCTGTGCATTTGCTTAAGTGGGACTCGGTTTGTCTACCGAAGAATAGTGGTGGTTTGGTGATCGGACCAAAATTGGTATGATTTTGGCTCTCATGTCCATCTCCTTTTGCTTGATTCTCAGGTATTATCCCGTGATTTAATGGTGTAAATTAAGTTTTTTCAGGTATTTACATAGTTCAGGGGCATTGAAGTAATATTGGAGAAATAGGGGCAAAAGAGTAATTATTGAAGGAAGATTGAAGTTATCGCAAATATGGAAGAGATCAGGGGCCTAATTGTAATTCACCAAGTAAAACAGCAATCAGCACCACGTCATCTAAACGGTGCGTTTTGGACTGTAATAGGGCTTCTGAATGAACCCCGGGCAATTTCTGTGTGTGCCCCAACAGCCCACACCTTAAGTGAAATAGTGCACTTTGATGGCTGTGTGGCTTCTAAGCGCACCCCACCGCTCTGCTTAGTGCCCCCACAATAGACAATGGTGGTTTGGTGATCGGACCAAAATTGGTATGATTTTAGCTCTCATTTCCTTCTCATTTTGCTTGATTCTCGAGCATTATCCCGTGATTTAATGGTGTAAATTAAGTGTTTTCAAGTATTTACTGAGTTCAAGGGCATTGAAGTAATATTGGAGAAATAGGGGCAAAAGAGTAATTATTGAAGGAAGATTGAAGTTATCGCAAATATGGAAGAGATTTGGGGCCTAATTGTAATTCGCCAAGCAAAACAGCAATCAGCGCTGTAAGTGCCTCACTTTTGATTGGCTTATTTCATGACACACCACATTGGGATTGGTATGTAATGGGTAGCTTAGGATATTGTGTTTAACAAGCTTCCAGACTTCCCAAGGTGACTTCAAAAGCTTCTAAAGGTATATCACTTGACCTTGATTCTTGAAGAGAATAGGTGCACACACACACTTGCATGCATTGTTGTATATCTTGTATGTGTTACCTTGCATTTGTGTTTCATTGATTAATGCATCTATGTCTTTTAGCACACACACTCTTTCATTGCATTTATATGATTGCATTTGTGTGTATCGTAATTGTGTGCCTATTGGGTTTTTCATCACACTTATGCATTTTCATATTGCATATCTTTTGTGTGTCACATGCTTGGTGATTATTCATGATGTTATCCTTTCCCATGCATGTTTATTTGATTGCATCTTATTCATTGCAATAAATGTCATTCTAAGCTTTAGGGGGCAAAGCCAAGGGGGCTTTTTACGCCCTTATTCGGCGGTCAATGACCGCAGAATAAGGCCGCCGTTTTTAGACCAGTGATTCTGGTCCCTTTTCGGCGCCCTTGGTTCGGCGTTAACGGGCCGCAAAACAAGGAGCAGAAAGGGACCAGAAACTCTGTTTTTCAGGTCTCATTTCGGCGCCCTTGTTTGTCTGCCAAGGGCGCAGATCTAGGGCGTATAATCCAAAGTCTCGCGCGGCTGTTGGTATTCAGCGCCCTCATTCTGTGGACACCTGCCGCAGAATCAAGGGCGCAGATCTGCCTTTTTCTGATCCTTTTCCAAAACGATGTCATTTCATTTTTGGACTATATATATATATTCTCTTCTTCCTTGCTCGTGTCAAGGAGCCAAAAATCAAATCCAAGAGAGATAAAGTAAACCCTAGAGAGAGAAAGCTTCAAGCTTGCTCCTTTAACTCTCCAAACCCAAACCCATGTGCATCTAACATGTTTCATGCATCATCCTTCCATGGGTCTTCATCATTCTTGACTTGGTAAGTAGAACAAACACCACATCTTCATTTATTGTTCTATCTTAGTCAAGACATGTCTTTAATTGCTTAGTTTAGCAAATCTTCACTCTTATTGCATATTTAGTGAAGTTATGACATGATTGGGTTTGTATTTTGGTAGCTCAATTGATTAGGTCATTCTTGCCTAAAAAGCTATGTCATAAACATTCTTGTATGATTTATGGATGACTAGGTTGATAGATTGTCTTTTAATCAACTAGTTAAACTTTTGAATGTTTATGTGTTGTTTGATAGCTAGGATTGTTTTGTGATTGATAACATCTAGCTAAGTCTATATGATTTTCATTTAGACATTGATGAGTAGGACTTATTGATTGCATTTGTTAATTGCATTTAGAGTCTATGCCATGTTCATTGACAACTTATGTTGATTGGCATTTTGTTTGATTAATTGCACTTGTTAATTGCATTTAGTATCATTGCCATGATTTTGACAACTTAAGTTGATTGGCATTTTGTTTGGTTAATTGCATTAGTTGATTGCATGCTATTAGGCCTTGCCTTTATTAATTGACAACTTGTGTTGATTGGCCTTGATTGATTGACAACTTATTGATTGCATTTGATTATTGCATATCTATTGTCATTGCCATGCTTTTTGACAACTTAGGCTGAGTTGGCTTTATTTGTTAACAATTAGGTTGCTAGTGTCTCTCAGCACCTAATTGAGTCTTCATGCACATTCATGTAGACTTTGTTGATAACTAGGATGTTCACTTGCATTATAACATCTAGTCAAGCATATAGTGTTTAGTCTAGCACTCATTGCATTTGTGCATCATTGTGATACACTTAGACTTTTTTATTCTCTTCTTGAGTCAAAGTCTTGTGACTTCTTGGTGAAGTTTCACAAGCAAGGAAAGTCTTGTGGCTACCCGTGTGTAGTGCTCAAGCAATTGGTCGAGTGCCACTGTAAAAGGCCCGTTGGGTAGATTAGGGGTTGCTCACGCCAAGAGTAGTGTATCAGGGGATATCACTAGGGATTGAACCAAGAGTGGCGAGTGGTAATGTCCATAGCCTGAGGTTATCTAGGGTGAGAGTCCGAGAATCACTTGAGGGTGTAGATTCCTTTTCATATAGTGGATTTCGTTGACCGTGTGTGGCGCACATATCAGCCCGTGGTTTTTCCCCGTGTGGGTTTCCACGTAAAAATCAAGTGTTCTTTAATTTCCGCATTTTATACTTGATTTTATTATATGTGTGTTTTGGGTTAATTGTGATTAATTTTAACTAATCGAAAAGTTGGTAATAATCGATTAACATCCCATTCACCCGCCCTCTAGGTTGTTTAGACACGTACGCGAGCTTATATTTGTATTTTCAATTGGTATCAGAGCGGGTTCCTAGACATACTTAGGTGATCCTTGCTCTTGCTTGCGTGTCTTGCATTTGTGTGCATTTTGTTTGCTACATTCATTTGCATTCATTTGCATACATCCACCCAAACACTATGAGTGGATTTGTGAGGCTAGAGGGTGCGTTACTCTCCGAACCACCATTGCTCACCATTGATAACTATTCCTCATGGAAAGTTAAAATGGAATTCTTTCTAAAGGACATTGATGAGCATGTGTGGATGTTTGTGGAAGAAGGATACTCACCTCCCACAGAGAGACTTAAAAATGGGACTTGTGTTCCTAAGCCTAAGTCCAAGTGGTCCAATGACGAACTCGAGGGTGAAGAATGGAACTCAAAGGGCATCCATGCCTTATCTTGTACCATGGATGAGAGTCAAGCCAAACTCATCCAAACCACTCGAGATGTTCGAGAAGCGTGGGAGATTCTAAGAGTGACCCACGAAGGTACCGTGAAGGAGAAAAAGATGATCTCTACGGTGGTAGAGGAGAAGAAGATTAATCCTCCTAAGAAGAAGGAAAATGTTGCTTTGAAGACTTCGAAGCATGACAAGAAGGAGGATGACTTGAATGATGAAGACATGGCGTTAGTTGTTAAAAGATTCAAGAAGTTTTTAAGTCTTCAAAAGAAAGGTTATGGCTCAAAGGGTGATGACTTCAAGAAGAAGAAGACCAAGGTCAAGAATGATGAGCCAAACCAAGAGGTGTCTTCAAGAGAGGGGACTAATTGCCTTGGATGTGGAGAATTCGGGCACATCTTCCCGGTATGTGAAAGCTTAAAGGATATAAGGAAAGAAAAGGTGATGGCCACCTCATGGAGTGAAGATGAGAGTAAAGAAGATCCTTCGAGTGATGAAGCACTTGCTATCAACTACATGGCATTTGGAGCCACTCATGTAGAAGTTGAAGAAGATAGTCAAGTTGCCTTGATTTGTGACCTTGAAGAATGAGTAACTGAAATGGTAGCTAGGAGTGTGATTGATGTAGCTACGCAAAGGGAAGTTGCTTGTATAACATCAAGTGACAAGTTTGATGACCTTGATGAGGGAAGTGTCTCCAATGAAGAAATGACTCACATGGTGGAGAATCTTGAAAGAATCACAAAATCTCACAAGAAGAATATGACCTCAAAAGTGAAGGAGGAGAATAGTATGAACACCAAAGAAAAGGAGGTAAAGATGAAGGCATCTCTCAAGAATGGAGAAGCTACTCAAGACAAGTCCTCAAGAAATATCACTAAATGCTTTGAATGTGGAGGATTTGGTCACATAGCTCCCATGTGCATTAATTTGAAGAACAAGAAGAGAGGAAAAGGCATGATAGCTTGGAAGGGTGTAAAATGCTTCGAATGTGGTGGACTTGATCACATAGCCTCCATGTGTGGTAACTTGAAGTGTGAGAAGAGAGGAGAAGCTAGCCTTGATGATACGACTCTCACAAGCATTAGTGGGAGAAGCCTTGAAAGTGATAAGTGTTGCTCATACTCATGTGAAGATGATAGCTCCGACTTGGAGAATCTTGACAACAATGAAAAAATGAGTTATGAGAATCTAATGACACTCTTTCGTGACTCCTTGAAGATGAAAAAGAAGGAGATTTTTGTGTTGAAAGAAGATAACCTTCAACTAAGAGAAAAGGTGATTCTCTTAGATAAGGAAGTTAATCTTGTCAAAGTAAATGAGGGCAAGTTGAAGAAAGAGCTTGAAGAAGCAAGGATGTCACTTGCTAAATTTACTTCGGGTACGGAAAAGCTCAACATTATGCTAGGTTGTGGAAAGATGCCTAGTGACAAGAGAGGACTAGGGTTTGTTGATGAGGAAGTCACACCGTCATCCAACAAGACAACCTTTGTGAAGGAAATTGTTCCTAAGTTGGCTCCTCAATCTTTTTATCACAAGAAGATGCTTGAAAAGGGTGAATCTTCTAAGAGTGCTCATATGAAGACTTTCAAGGACAAAGAGACAAGGCATCTAGAAGATTTGAAGAAGGCTAAGATCAAGCAACCTCAAGCTTAAGGAAAGTTCTTAGTTTCACCCCCTCAACACCCTAGGAGGAAGATTGATCTTGGAGAGTCATCCAAGAATGGCCAAGTGAAGATGCCAACAAAGGGTAAAGCTCAATCACAACATTCAATAGCTCAACACCCAAGCTTTGCACAACCAAGGAAGCACATTCAACCGGTTCAACCACCTCAACAAGCTAGACCACAAAGGTGCCACCAATCGGCTCAAGCTCCAAAGAGAAGCAATCCGATGCACCATCAAAGACAACCTCATCAACATGGCAATGCCTCGATGAGATCTCATTGCAATGGTATAAACTCTATCTTTGTACCTACTTGTCATTTTTGTGGAATGATTGGTCACTTAAGACCAAATTGCCTTGATTACATCAAGAGGTGCAGGTTAGAGAGCATGAAAGAAAAACGGTTGAAAAAGAAGGCAAGTTTGCATGAACCTATGGAACTTAGAAACATGCCTATGACCACTAGAATTGATAAAGTGGAACCTAGGAGGGTTAGAAAGAATGAACCCGCTTGCCATTGTGCCAATGGGATACCCGTAGATGCTACTAGGTCCAATAGACTTGGTAAGTCTATAAGGGATCATGCCTCCCTTTGACTTGGTTGCAATTGACCCTATGAGGGGAGCTCAAGCAAAGAGAGCAAACTTGCATGATTTGCCATGTGCAAAAAGTTGATTAAATTTATGCTCTTTTGATAATTGCTTGAGATTTTTTGGTTGCACATATGCTTATGTGATATTTTCTTCAATAAGTGTGAACCATTGCCTTGCTTGCAATCCATGTCATATTTGTGCTCAAACATGCATCTTTGGAAATAGGGAACGTATTTTGGGAGTACTTTTTGAATGACCTTTAATTGATTCCTATGACATGATGATTCTTTAAAAGAATATGCTTAAAATGATACGCATGAAATGCTTTTGATTGCTTGAAATGCAAAAATGTGTGTGCAAAAGCAAATATTGAGACTTAAATTGTTAAAAGATCTTAAAATCCAAAGTCTCTCTTTCTTTATTAGTAGAACAAGGCTACTATCATACGGGTACTTTACCCGAAAAAATCAAATAGGGTGCAAAGTCACTCATGCCTTGTTTTGCTTATAAAGTTGGATATAGTTGTTTTTTTTTTTAAATACTTAAACTCTATATCCTTGCTTTTCCATGACAAAGGGTGAAATTGGTTTGAATTCTATTAGGAAACCTTTGTTGTTTGCTTTGCCAAATACCATTCTTTTTGAACTTGAATGCAACATGTCTTGCATGCAAAGCATCTTTGTCACACATTTTCTTTAAATAAAACTCCTTGAATCTCTCTCAATTACTTGAATTGCATAAAGTTTGTTTATATGATTATGCAAATGCTTTTTGTGCTAATAGCTCTCTTTGCTAAAGCAACCCGATAGAAGGAGCTCCTTTGCCTATCTCATGACAAAAAGGGGGAGAAGTCTTGACAGATATAGGGGGAGCATTGTGAATGCTTTGGGGGAGAAGTTTGAGAGAGAGTAACCATTTAGGGGGAGCATTGCACATGCATTTCTTTAGTTTACTTTATTGAGTGCAAATGCTTTGTATATTTGTTTACCTCACATGCACTTGGTCTTGGAAAGTGCTTTCTTGCTATTGTGTGTAGGTTCAATGATCTACGAAGAGATTGAAGACCTTGAAGACTTAGTTTCTTAGGTATCTCCTTTTGTAACGTAGAATACACTCAGGATGGACAATAGCTTTATTTTGTGTTATGTGAGGATTTCTATGCAAGTGGTGTTTTGTCATGAAATAGCCAAAGGGGGAGATTGTAAGTGCCTCACTTTTGATTGGCTTATTTCATGACACACCACATTGGGATTGGTATGTAATGGGTAGCTTAGGATATTGTGTTTGACAAGCTTCCGGACTTCCCAAGGTGACTTCAAGAGCTTCTAAAGGTATATCACTTGACCTTGATTCTTGAAGAGAATAGGTGCACACACACACTTGCATGCATTGTTATATATCTTGTATGTGTTACCTTGCATTTGTGTTTCATTGATTAGTGCATCTATGTCTTTTAGCACACACACTCTTTCATTGCATTTATATGATTGCATTTGTGTGTATCGTAATTGTGTGCCTATTGGGTTTTTCATCACACTTATGCATTTTCATATTGCATATCTTTTGTGTGTCACATGCTTGGTGATTATTCATGATGTTATCCTTTCCCATGCATGTCTATTTGATTGCATCTTATTCATTGCAATGCCATGTCATTCTAAGCTTTAGGGTGCAAAGCCAAGGGGGCTTTTTGCGCCCTTATTCGGAGGTCAATGACCACAGAATAAGGCCGCCGTTTTTAAACCAGTGATTCTAGTCCCTTTTCGGCGTTAAGGGGCCGCAAAACAAGGAGCAGAAAGGGACCAGAAACTCTGTTTTTCAGGTCTCATTTCGGCGCCCTTGTTCGGCGGCCAAGGGCGCAGATCTAGGGCGCATAATCCAAAGTCTCGCGCGACTATTGGTATTCAGCGCCCTCATTCTGTGGACACCGGCCGCAGAATCAAGGGCGCAGATCTGCCTTTTTCTGATCCTTTTCCAAAACGATGTCATTTCATTTTTGGACTATATATATATATATTCTCTTCTTCCTTGCTCGTGTCAAGGAGCCAAAAATCAGATCCAAGAGAGAGAAAGTAAACCCTAGAGAGAGAAAGCTTCAAGCTTGCTCCTTTAACTCTCCAAACCCAAACCCATGTGCATCTAACATGTTTCATACATCATCCTTCCATGGGTCTTCATCATTCTTGACTTGGTAAGTAGAACAAACACCACATCTTCATTTATTGTTCTGTCTTAGTCAAGACATGTCTTTAATTGCTTAGTTTAGCAAATCTTCACTCTTATTGCATATTTAGTGAAGTTATGACATGATTGGGTTTGTATTTTGGTAGCTCAATTGATTAGGTCATTCTTGCCTAAAAAGCTATGTCATAAACATTCTTGTATGATTTATGGATGACTAGGTTGATAGATTGTCTTTTAATCAACTAGTTAAACTTTTGAATGTTTATGTGTTGTTTGATAGCTAGGATTGTTTTGTGATTGATAACATCTAGCTAAGTCTATATGATTTTCATTTAGACATTGATGAGTAGGACTTATTGATTGCATTTGTTAATTGCATTTATTGTCCTTGCCATGTTTGTTGACAACTCTTGTTGATTGGCATTTTGATTGACTATTCATTGATTGCATTTGTTAATTGCATTTAGAGTCTATGCCATGTTCATTGACAACTTATGTTGATTGGCATTTTGTTTGATTAATTGCACTTGTTAATTGCATTTAGTATCATTGCCATGATTTTGACAACTTAAGTTGATTGGCATTTTGTTTGGTTAATTGCATTAGTTGATTGCATGCTATTAGGCCTTGCCTTTATTAATTGACAACTTGTGTTGATTGGCCTTGATTGATTGACAACTTATTGATTGCATTTGATTATTGCATATCTATTGTCATTGCCATGCTTTTTGACAACTTAGGCTGAGTTGGCTTTATTTGTTAACAATTAGGTTGCTAGTGTCTCTCAGCACCTAATTGAGTCTTCATGCACATTCATGTAGACTTTGTTGATAACTAGGATGTTCACTTGCATTATAACATCTAGTTAAGCATATAGTGTTTAGTCTAGCACTCATTGCATTTGTGCATCATTGTGATACACTTAGACTTTTTTATTCTCTTCTTGAGTCAAAGTC
Organism: Acer yangbiense; assembly: GCA_008009225.1. Classification (NCBI taxonomy): domain Eukaryota; kingdom Viridiplantae; phylum Streptophyta; class Magnoliopsida; order Sapindales; family Sapindaceae; genus Acer; species Acer yangbiense. Next base: position 12,254,791 of record CM017767.1, read on the forward strand.
TTGTGACTTCTTGGTGAAGTTTCACAAGCAAGGAAAGTCTTGTGGCTACCTGTGTGTAGTGCTCAAGCAATTGGTTGAGTGCCACTGTAAAAGGCCCATTGGGTAGATTAGGGGTTGCTCATGCCAAGAGTAGTGTATCAGGGGATATCACTAGGGATTGAACCAAGAGTGGCGAGTGGTAGTGTCCATAGCCTGAGGTTATCTAGGGTGAGAGTCCGAGAATCACTTGAGGGTGTAGATTCCTTTTCATATAGTGGATTTCGTTGACCGTGTGTGGCGCATATATCAGCCCGTGGTTTTTCCCCGTGTGGGTTTCCACGTAAAAATCAAATGTTCTTTAATTTCCGCATTTTATACTTGATTTTATTATATGTGTGTTTTGGGTTAATTGTGATTAATTTAAACTAATCGAAAAGTTGGTAATAATCGATTAACAACCCATTCACCCCCCCCTCTAGGTTGTTTAGACACGCACGCGAGCTTATATTTGTATTTTCAAGCGCCACGTCATCTAAACGGTGCATTTTGGACGGTAATAGGGCTTCTGAATGAACCCCGGGCCATTTCTATGCGCGCCCCAACAGCCCACACCTTAAGTGAAGCGGTGCACTTTGATGGGTGTGTGGCTTCTAAGTGCACCCCACATCTCCACTAAGCGCCCCCACAATAGACAATGGTAGTTTGGTGATCGGAACAAAATTTGTATGATTTTGGCTCTCATTTCCTTCTCCTTTAGCTTGATTCTCGGGCATTATCCCGTGATTTAATGGTGTAAATTAAGTGGTTTCAGGTATTTACAGAGTTCAGGGGCATTGAAGTAATATTGGAGAAATAGGGGCAAAAGAGTAATTATTGAAGGAAGATTGAAGTTATCGCAAATATGGAAGAGATCAGGGGCCTAATTGTAATTCACCAAGCAAAACAGCAATCAGCACCACGTTATCTAAATAGTGCATTTTGGCCGGTAATAGGGCTTCTGAATGAACCCCAGGCCATTTCTGTGCACGCCCTAACAGCCCACACCTTAAGTGAAACGGTGCACTTTGATGGGTGTGTGGCTTCTAAGCGCACCCCACCTCTCTGCTAAGCGCCCCCACAATAGACAATAAAGAAGGCTGTTGTGTGCACCCCGCAAGATTGCTAAGTGCGCCCCACCTGTCCCCAACACCTGTTCATCTTTTTCCTCACGCGAACCAGCCAAGGCGTCCTCTCCAAACCCTAGCGCCACCGCCTGAAGTGCCACCTTTTTCGACCAACCATCGACCAATTCCGGTGGCAAAACAACAGCCACATGAACTGTAACCCGGCCGGCCACCGTGCAGCACCCCAAATCGCCGGAATCTCCAACCCCCAATCACGCCTATGTCGCCATTTGTCCCTCTTTTATCGCCATTTATCCCTCTTTTGTTGCCATTTGGTCATTCGTTGTCGCCATGGCGACAGGGAGTATGTTTGGGCACCTGATGGAGTCGCCATTCGTGTCGCCAGATCCATCGCCAGTTGAGAAGTACCGACCGTCACTGTGTTCATGCCTAATTGGCTGAACTTTGATGGAAAATTACAAGAAGGCCCACTAGAGGGGCCAAAATGGCAAATTGGCAAGTTCAGGGGATATTTTGGTAATTGACCACCCAAAACCTATTTTGAAAATCCTATAAATTCATCACTATTTTACAACTCTTGACAATTCTTGACAACCAAGAAACCTCCTTTCTACCATTCATAATCCCTCCATTTCTCTTCTACCTAAACTAAACATCTAGATTACCTTTCCCAAATCATTCCTTTCTTCCCATCTTCTCCACAAATCTCCTTAGCCACTTCCCATTTGACTCCACCTATCTAGACACATCCTCATCATCCACTCTTTGCACAAGGAGCATCAAAGGCAAGGAAAGGATCAAGCTTACAAAAGGAGGCCCAAGGGTGATTTCCTAATCTTTTACTTGCCTTCCGTCTGATTGTAATATATGTAATTAAACCCCCTTTCTAGGGTTTTTATGTGAGAACATTTGGATTGGGTTTTGCTTAAGCTTTAATATATCTTTAATCTCTATTTGTGTTCTATTCATTTTATAACTAGATTTTATGCATTATATAATTGACATGTATATCCACTAGTTGATTATGCTCTTGCTTAGGATAATTTGTTATATAATCTTGATTGGATTGACAACCTTGATGGATTGAGAACATAGTGACTAGGATAGATCGTCGAAGGGTATATCAACTGCGATTATCTAAATCGTTAATTGTAACAAACCGATCCCGCTGTGACCCCCTCTCCTTAATCGGTTAGGCATTGTAGTGGGAAGTTGTTTAGGGTTCATAGTAATGGTCTAAACACATTTAGGAAAACAATTGGTTAACATTTGTGAGATTGGTTCACTAAGGTAGCTTGAGAAGCACTTCCCGTAATCCACTTGTGATCCCATCAATTCCCTAGCAATTCCCTTAATTGTTTATCCCATATATCTCTTATCTAGATTTCTCTCTATTTTATTAGGTTTATTAGGTTTATTTTACATGTATGTTTGATGGCTTGACAAACCATTCAACCATCCATTGCTTATGTTTTATTTTATCGCATATAGGAATTGTTAATTTATTCAACTATCACTCTAATTCCCTGTGGAACGAATCCTACTTGCCACTTTACTAATTTTATATCTAAGTGGTGAAATCAGTTTTCAACACGAACACATTTTAAAATAATCATTTTGTTGAGTACCAACGACGGCTCATCATTTGGGTATTAAGCCTATGAAGAACATGAACCAAGCCCTCATTGCCAAAGCTAGTTGGCGGATCCTCCAGGAAGATCCTGGAATTTGGTGTCAGCTTCTCAGGCATAAATATTTGAGATTGAAATCCTTTTTTGACCCTGAGCTTAGTAAATGGGTGGTTTGTTCTAGCACGTGGAAAGCTTTTGCGTTAGGTGCTAGACTAGTGAATCTGGGCCTACGGTGGATAGTTGGCAATGGGGATCAGATTCGTTTTTGGCTGGATGACTGGGTTCCAGATATTGGGGTGCTCAAAGATCATGCATCTTCTACCCTCTCAGCAGATATGTTGAGCCAAACAGCTAGTGAGTATTTGGTTGATGGCTAGTGGAAGTTGCAGCATCTTGCGTTGATCCTTCCTTGGAACATTATCCACAAAATATCTAGTATCCATGCTAGTAGGAGTAGTAGTGGTATTGATAAAGCTATCCGAGGTTGGTCTAACAATGGTGAGTTCTCTGTTAAATCAACTTATGGTGGTGTCTTGGATTTTGATTGTAGTGTCCCGTGGAAATGGAAGTTTATTTGGAAACTACAGCTTCCCCTTAGGGTCTGGTATTTTCTCTGGCTTCTTCTTCATGGGAAAGTCCTCACAAACAGTCAGAGGGTTGCTCGTGGGATGGCATCTGATGGGTTTTGTCCTAGGTGTGCTGTTGTGAATGAGGATATTGATCATCTAATTCGGGGTTACAAATGTTCGAAGATGATTTGGGACAGTTTGCCTACCTGTAGGCCTGCCACAATTGTCTCTACAGGTGATATTTCGAACTGGCTGATGAGTAACCTTTATAATGGTGGCCTGGTGGATGGTAAGTTCCCTTATTGGCTTTTTTTTTTTTTTTTTTTTTTTTTTTTTTTTTTCTGTTGGGTTGTGGTTCATTTGGAAATGGAGGTGCAATTTGGTTTTTGATCCTGAGTTTGTTACTCCTAGCTCTCCCCAGCTGATTATTTCACAGTTTTGTCTGGATTGGTTTAATGCCAATTCAGTGTCTATTGGTAATCAGAATTTTGATGTGTCGATTATTTGGTTGCCCCCTCCTGTTGGTTTGGTTAAGTTGAATGTGGATGGGAGTTGTGATAACAATTCAAGCATTATTACTACTAGTGTGGTGATGAGGGATCATTCGAACAATTTGTTGAGAGGGTTTGCGTTGCATAATGGTAGTGGGAGTGCACTGGAAGCCGAGCTCTGGGGTCTCTTTGAAGGCTTACATATGGCTTGGAGGTCTGGTTATCGGAAGGTTATTGTGGAAACAGATTCGCTTTGCTTGGTTCATTATTCTTGCTAGGGATATCCCTATTAACCACCCCCTGTTTAGTATTGCTAAAGGCTGCTCTGTTTGGATTGCTTCTGATTGGTGTTTTGTGGTGAAGCATATGTTTATAAGGAGGGTAATAGGTTCGCTGACGGCTTGGCACGTATGGGCCATGGTTTGGAGATTGGTATTCGGTATTTTGAGGCTCCCCCGCCTGAGACCTGGTTGGTGTTTCAAGACGACTGGAAAGGCCTGGCCTTATCCAGATTGTGTCCCTCTTCTTCATCTTCTCCTTAGTCTCTTTTTCTTGGGCTACGTGCCCTTCTATGTACTAAAAAAAAAAAAAAAAAACTTAGTGGACCCCTATTTTGACCGAAAGACAGTGATCCTATTTTTGAAAGGCGTGAACTGGGTGGTTATTATTATTATTTTTTGGGTTATGTACATGAGTGTATATTAAGACTTAAGTAGGTTATTTTTAAATTAAAAATATTATTATTATAATAACCAAAAAGTCTAATTTTATGCCTTCCTTTTTTGTTTTTTAAGAGGAGAAAATATATTCCTTAGGATTTTGTTTTCTAGTTATCATGAACTAGTCTAACCTATATATATATATACTTATTTATTTATTTATTTCTAATTTTTCACTTAAGCAATTTCATTCTTACCGCTGCAATTGAATTCTTCTTATTCTTCAGTCGATTCATCTATCCGAATAATTTCAGATACGAGATTACAAATTAATAAATATTTTATGTTTTTTTTTATTTGTTATTTTCTTAAGTTATTATTTATTAATACAATTTCTTTAATGAATTCTTCTTTCAAATATATATATATGATTTTACTACATTTGTTATACTATTTTTTTATTTAAATGTTAATTTATTTAAATTAGTTTGAATTTTTTTTTCTTTGATTTTCATATGAGAAACCTGTTAGGTTTTAGATTTATGTTGCCTTGATTCCATAATAAAACACTATTTGTTTGTATTGCTTAGTTGCTTAGGTGATTCTTGATTAGATCAAGTTTCAGAGAAAGAAAGCAACTTGGCATGCAATGTTTATCTTTAAGAGGAAAGATGCTTACTTTGATACTAAGGTATCGAGATTCTCTCTCTTCTTACAAGGTGTAAGTGCACACATAGACATCTCACACATTTGTGTCCCTGCATCGTTACGCTTAATTGGTATAACACATTCACACACATACCACTGTATGCACATGCATTAGGTTTAAATTGACAACTTTTATAAAATTGCATGTTCTAGGACTATAACTAGGAAATAACATACATGTGTATTCTTGTGTTTGCTTGTTTGTGTTTTATTGATATCGAACTTGAATATGTTCTCATATTGTTTCTTATTGAGTTTCAAACGTTTTGGTTACTTATTCATAAGTTTTCGAGTTCCGAGTTGGAAGTTACAAAACTTTCCGTGTGTTTATCGTGCATGGTCTTCGTCCTTGTGTATCGAGTCGATTTCCATATTTTTGATAAAATTTTTGTAAACATCCGTGTCCATAAGTGATTTACGGTTCGTAATCCAAAAGCGGATTCGAATTAGGAGTTCGGAGGCCGAAGAACGGTAGAAGAACGCGAGAGGTGCACGAAGAGAGTGAAGGAGAAGAGAGGTGGCAAACTGACAAAACACTCCCTCTCCTGTGGAGGCACGTGGCCACCACGAGGAGGATTCCCCTCTGCCCCCGTAGAGGCCACGCGCCTTCATGGGTTGTTGATGTGGCATAGTGGTCATGGCTACCCAAGATTGGCTTCTATCCACGTCATCTTCCCTCTATATATATTCAAATTTCATGCAGATTTTCATACAACTTTTGGATTTTTGCTTTAGTCATATCTCTCTCAATTCAACTATGATTTTAGATTTTCAAGGGCCAAAATTGTTGGTCTTAAATAGAGGAACAAGCCCTAAGCAATATCAAAGTGAAATGATGTACAAATGTTTCTTAGTGACCTGACCTTCATTCGTGTGTTCATCATTTTGTAAGTGAATCATCTTCTCTACATTTCTTTTATGATCAACCTGTTGGATCTTCTTATTTGATTAAAGAAAAATGTTTAGAATGATTTTGATTCAACTTTTAGGCTTGTTTAAGTGAAGTTTTGAAATTAACTCTTGTGATTTTTGATTGAACATCTTTTAGCTAATTTTGATGAATATGAACTTGAATCTAGAAAACTTTGTGATTTGATCTTGATTGTAGATTTCTAGTTTTTTGTCACATGTTCTAGAACTAGGATATTTTGATTGTAATCTCTATCATTTAAATATAGTTCTTGATTGGTTGAATATGTTGTGGATTTCAAGTGTTAACTTGTTCACTTGATTTAAAAGCTAGTATTGTGCTTTCTATTGAAAACTTCTTGTTCTAACTTTGATTGACATGTTTAGGTTTCTAGATATTTTTGTGAATGATTTTGAATGCCTAATCTAGATCTCTAATCACATGTTCCTAAGAATTAGTTACATTTGCTTGTGAGCTTGATTTATGCAAATCTAATTCTTCATAGAGTGTGATTGATCTACTTGCTCTATTTGCTTGTGATTGCATCATGATTGCATGTTTGCACTCCACTTAGATCATTGCCTTGCAAAAGGTGGAAGTCTCTTGTTGAAGTGAGTGAAGCTTTAACTTAAGCAAGAAGACTTGGCAAGGATAGTGATCCGGATAGCCAAGCAAAAAGTCTTAGCTAGGATCGGGGTGATCCAGATAGCTAAGCAAGAAGTCTTAGTTAGGATCGAGGTGTGTAAGGTCCTCATATTTTGATTGGCTTATTTAGTTGACAAACCACATTTGGGGATGATTGTGTAATGGGTAGCGTAGATCTTCTTGATGACTATCAATGTAAGCTTCCAAGCATCCCGGTGACTTTAAAAGCAAGAGCGAAAGGTAAATCACTTGACTTGCCTCTTGAAGAGATTAGTTGCGCACACACACATCTTCATGCATGTTTATTCATCTTGCATTTGTGCTTCAAATTCTTATGTGTGCATTTTTCACATCCCACACTTGCACTTCATGTATGTTAGTCTTAACTGTGGTGTAATTCGTTTCCCGAAGTATATCCGGAAACATCTGCGCGTGCACGTTTATGTGCTTGGTTTAGCGCGATGATTGCTGTTGGAGAAGCTCTTGTTTTCTCTTTTGGTTTCACCATTTTTGGAGAAACGGCCGTTTGTGATCGTCGTCCAGACTGCTAATTGAAGACCTGATTGATTTTATGTCTCGGGTCCAAATCGGCGGTCATGGAACAATCGAATGAATATGCCATTTGAAACCAGTGCTCTCGGTTTCAATTCAACGATTTAAATCGACGGCCTTGACAAATGATTGAAACTGCTGTTTGGCGCGTAACTGTGGTAAACTTGTCTTTTCACCCAGCTCATTCTTGATCTCTATAAATACATCATTATCTCATTCTTCTGAACTTGTTCCTTGACTCCAAGAACCCTAAAGAGAGAAAGAAAGATACTTGAGAGAAAATCAATCAAGAACTCACCTTTGACCATCCAAACCCATTTCCATGTGCTTCAAACATCGTCTAAGCATCATCTAGCTTCATCTAGGATGTATTATTGCATGGGTTTTCTTCAACACATATGACTTGGTAAGTAGAACACCATCTATTCATTTTTGTGCTCTTGCTTAACAAGAAATCTCATTTTTAACTTGTATTCATTTAGATTATATTCTATTTACAAGATTGAGATTTTTTGTGTTGATTGATTGAATGTTGTATTGTGATATCTATTACATCTAGGAGTGCTTTATTTAATATAGCTAAGTTGTATGCTATGACATATAGCAATATTGATATCTAGGATTGTTATTATTGACATCTTTATCCCTAGATAAGCATTTAGTGTAACCTAACATTATTTGCATCTTGCATATCATTATATTCACATAGGTTGTTGATCTCTTTGTTAAGAATTAAGTCTTGTGACTAGGTTGCTTAGTGCACAAGCAATTGGTCAAGTGCCACTATAAAAAAGGCATACGGGTAAAGTAGGAGGTGCTCATGCCAAGAGTAGTGATCAGGGGATATCACTAGGGATTGAACCAAGAGTGATGAGTGGTAGTGTCCATAGCCTGAGGTTGTCTAGGGTGAGAATCCGTGAATTACTTGAGGGTGTAACCTTTTATTCATATAGTGGATTTCGGTGACTGTGTGTGGCTAGCATAATAGCTCGTGGTTTTTCCTTGTTGAAGATTTCCAAGTAAAAATCAATTGTTCTTTAATTTCCGCACTTTATACTTGATTTTATTGTTTGTTGAATTGAGTTTATAATTGAATATTGACTAATCCGAAAAATTGGTAAAAATCGAATTAGCAACCCATTCACCCCCCTCTAGGTTGTATTTAGACGCACGCATATATAATATTTGTTTCAAGGTGATCCGGATAATTAAGCAAGAAGTCTTGTCTAGGATCAAGGAGATACGGATAGTCAAGCAATAAGGCATATCTTTCATTAGATGGCCCGAGGGTAGGTTAGAGTGGGATGATCTAAAGGTGGATCATGTGTTGATTGCTTGAGGGTGTACACTCTATCATCTAGTGAAAGTTTGATTGCCGGTGGTTGTGGTATCAACCCGTGGATGTTTCCTCAAATTGAGATTTTACCATGTAAAAATCTCATGTTGATTTTAGTACTTTTAGTTTCTTTACATGCTTTAACTTGTATTGTTTTAACTCTTTCCTAATCGAATCCATTTTGAGTTGTTCAAACAATATACTTGTTAAATACTCTAAATACTCTAAGTGTACATAAATTGGTTGTGTGAAAAAGAAGTGCCAACAATTGATGGATTTTTCAAAAGAATTAAAACCTGTGAAGCCGGTTCAATTTTGTCAACATCTAATATTAATATTCCAGCTTCTAAAAATCAATCTATATAATCTCCAACAAATGATATTAACCAAGATAATTACTCTTTGGTGCATGACCTAGGATTACATCGACAATTATAGGATTATCCCGTTATTGAACGTGATGAAATTCGTCGAGCTTATATTAAAGCTGGTCCATTCCAACCTATTCTTGATGATTATAAAAAATCTGGACGAGATTCTGATAAACATAGCTTCCAGAGTTCTTGGTTTAAATTATTTCCGACATGGTTAAAATATTCCCCTACAATAGATACAGCTTATTGTTTACATTGTTTTCTCTTTAGTAAGCCGACTGGACACCTTGCATCGACTGCTTTCAATATTGATGGATTTAGAAGTTGAGAAAAGTTAGGGATGGTAAAAACTGTGCGTTTTTAACACATGTAAGAATAGACAAAAATCATGTGACCCCTCGCAAGATTGCTGAGAGAGCATCTACAGACTTAATGAATCAATCTCAACATATAGAAAGAGTGGTCGAAAAGTATAATTCTCGAGAAATTGCAAACAATAAGCTTAATTAAAGTTAAAGCCTTAATTGAAGTTGTTTGATGGCTTGCGTTTCGAGGTTGTGCTTTTAGAGGTCAAAATGAGAGCGCATCTTTCTTGAACTATTAGAATTATTGGCTTTAAACAACGAGAAGGTTAGAGAGCTTGTATTAGATAAGTCACCTAAAAATGCCTGTTACACATCACCGGGTATCCAAAAAGAGATTCTACAAGTTCTTGCAACTAGAGTAAATAATGATATTCGTAAGGAAATTGGAGATGAGAAGTTCTGTATAATTGTTGATGAAGCTCGTGATGAGTCAAAGAAAAAACAAATGCCTATAGTTTTGAGATTTGTTGACCAAAATGGTATTTTACGAGAGCGATTTTTTAGTGTTGTTCATATCTCAAACACTGCAGCATTGACTTTAAAAAATATATATATATATCAGTAGATTTTGTATTATCTAATCACAATTTAGATATTCAAAATATTCGAAAGCGGGGCTATGATGGTGCAAGTAATATGTGCGGTGAGTGAAATGGGCTATAATCTTTGATTTTAAAGGATTGTCCATATGCTTATTAATTATTATATTCATTGTTTGGCACACAAATTGCAATTGGCACTAGTGTAGCATCAAAAGAAGTTATTCCTATTCATCATTGTTTTTAACCAAGTTAACTTCTATTATCAATATTGTCAGTGCTTTGTGCAAGTGTAATGATGAGTTTAAACATGCTCAAGCTATTGAGATTGCACATTTAATTGCCATTGATGAGCTAAAGAATGGGTGATTATGCCATAAATGTTCTCATTTAGCACTCCATTTTCCTACCTTTTGTGTTCGTTTCCGAGCATTTTTGTGTATATAATGTGTGTTTTAGTTAAGTACAGGTAATATACTAATTTAGGAAGGTGTTTGCACAAAGTTGGAGAAAAGAGGTCAAAATAGGAGCAAAAACCTATGGAAGCAGAACCTTGCTGGAAAGAACCCGTGGCACAAAGCCACGGGATGAAGTCAGCTTGAAAGAGCTCGCCAGCCAGAAGACATGAACACGCTGGGATTTTATCTGTGGGTTTAGTCAGCAGAACATTTCCCGCCAGGTAGAAGGTGTGAACCCGCCGGGGATGTTTGAAAAAGCTCGCTGGTTCATACTCGTGAGAAAGAAGCCGCGAAGTAGGGGATCCGAAGTTACGGAGGCTCTACAAGAATACCTTGCGGGATGTATCCATGGGAATTAACCAGCGGAAATAAGCCACGCAAGACTCGTTGAGGACAATTACGGCATTTTCTTTCCCAATTTTGACCTAAAGATATAAATATTGAAACTAATAATTATGCCATAGTGTGTTCTAATAATATAATCTAGGGGGAGGGTGAATAGATTTTAACCCTTTTTACCAAATTTCTGCTATTTGTCAACTTTACGAAAATAACCCCAATCTATCCAATTTAATAAATCAAGCATAAAAGTGTGGAAATTAAAAGACGCTTGATTTTTACGTGGAAACCCTCAATAGGGAAAAACCACAGGCTGTTATATGCGCCACACATGAACCTCGAATCCACTAATTGTAATGATGTTTACATCCTAGGTTGACCTCAACCATTCTCGGACTATAACCCACCACCACTACCCTTAGGCCTTTAAAAGTGAAACTAGTTCAATTGCTTGTGCACCAAGCCACCTTAGCCACACAAGACTTACTTCTTAATGAAGAGATCAAATAGCCTATGTGAATATATATGATATTCAAAATGCAAATAGAGCTAGGGAACACTAAATGCTTATCTAGGATTATAAGATGACAATTAAATTAATCCTAGATATCAAATGCTAAATGACATGTCATAGAGCTTAGCTATGTTAAGGATAACCAATCCTAGATACAATAGCTATAAAAAATAATCTCAATCATTTTAATGAGATAAATTAGCTAGATTTATATAGACATGGAATCCTAGCTATCACAAAAAAATCTCAATCAAACAAAGAGATCAATTTAACTAGATGTTATATAAACATGAAAACCTAGCTATCACAACTAACCTAATCAACACATAATCTCAATCTTGTATGTAGAAATTAATCTAAGAACATACAAGTAATAAATGAGATAAATTGCGAAGTAAGAACACTAATTATGTAAGATAATAGTGAACAACTTACCATACTATGTGTGTTGAAGAAGACCCATGCATTAGCACATACTAGATGTTCCTAGATGATGCTTAGATGATGATTTATGCATAAGGAAATGGGTTTAGAGAAATAAAGATGTAATCTTTAAGCTTTTTCTCTCAAGTCTCTCTCAATATCTCTTTAGGGTTCTTGATGTCCAAGACTCTCTCTTTAGAATAGGAGATAAAGATATATTTATAGAGACCAAAAAAGGGCATGTAAAAAGTCACGTTTACCCCTGAAATGCACCAATCGGTGGTCAGGACCGCTAATCGCGCTCCAAATGTTCACATTTAGCGCTCCCTTTTTCTATCTTTTTATGCTTGTTTCTCAGGTAAAACCGGGTATTTAATGGTTTAAATAAGTGTTTCAGGTAATTAGGGAAGTTCAGGGGCATTGTTGTCATTTTGGATATTTCAGGGGTAAAAGTGCAAGATTCGGGTTGATTATTCTGTGATTAAGGGAGAAGACAGGGGAACAAACTGTAATTCGCCAGCAAAAGTCAGAGCAGCTGCCACGTCAGCGAGTAGAATGGTGCCGTTTTAGGCATTACGCACGTCAGCATGACGTCAGCGTGACGTCAGTCGTCTTCTACCTACTGATGGGTCAACTCGACCCGCGTTTGACTCGGTTCAGACCGGTCGACCCGGCGATGACCCGACGTGTTCTCCGGTATTTTTTGGCCACTTTCTGATGCCTTTTCCTGCCCAAATCCACCCAGATCGACGGCCAAGCTTATCCCGGTCACGATGGACCCATTTTGAGGCTCCCATGTAAACATTTTCCCAATCCTTCAAGACCTCCAACTCCATGGCCACCAAGCTTCAAAGTCACGTTCCAGCGGCTTCATTCCCGTAATCCAGAGCATCCAAACTCACCGGAAGACAGCGGTTTCAAGCCGTGGGAAAGAGCCCGCAGTCTAGAAGGTACAAACTCGCGAGAAATGTCTATTTTTCTACTGCGAGTTCCGACAGCGGGAACAAACCCACGAGCTCGGTAGATTGAACCCGCCGGGACAACCGACTCAAGCTCTTTCACGCCCAAAACACTCCCCTCTATAAATATACAACTTTCCCTAACCCTAAACACTATCCCTAATGTAAGGATTCCCATATATTGATTGGTTTATTTTGTGGACAAACCACATATTGGGGCTTGATGTAAGGGTAGCTTAGGTTTTGATGGTTGGTGTTTTACACAACCAAGACCCTCTCAAGACCTCAAGAGAAGAAGCACCAAAGGTAAATTCTAGCGCTTACTTGCTTTGAAGAGATCTAGTTGCACACACACACAACTCATGCATAAATCTTATTATTGTATGTTGTGTGTTTTATATGTGTGCATGCATGTTCTTGAACATCTCTTCTTGCATGTTTTATTTGATTGCATCTTGTTCATTGAAATGCCATGACATGTTTAGGCATTAGGATGCATTCACTTCCCACACTTGCACTTCATGATTAGTCTTAAGTGTGGTGTAATTCGTTTCCGTTTGTGTGATCGGAAACGTCCGCGCTTGCACGATGGTGTGCATGTCTTAGCGCAATGGTTGACCACTTGAGAAGGTCTCATTCTTCTCTTGGATAAGTGGTAGATTTGGTTGGGTTGATTGGAGTAAGGTGTCTAGTTTCAAAAGATTGGATTTCAATGTTTCAAGTGTTTTCAAAACTGACCTTTGCATGGTCTTGTGACCAGAACTTTTTATACAAAGCTTCAAAATGAGTTTTGAAAATTTCTGTACAAACTAGACACCTATACCTTTTCAACGGTATATTATTCGTAATATGTCATGACCGTTTGGATTGGTTTTAAAATCTCCAAAGTTACAACCAAAACAGGGCAACTCTGTTGTTGTCCGTTTCTGACCTTTGGTCACTCAATTGACCATAACGTTTTCTACAGACATCCAAATTTCATTCTGTAAAAACGGGTAGAAAGTAGACATCCATACCTTTCCAATGATATATCATACAAAAGGTTTCGATGTCGTTTGGTCATGTTTCGAAGCGCTCGAATCGGGAGCCGCTGCACTGACGCGAGTACCGCGAAAATACCCATAATTTTTCCGTTTCTTCCAAAACGACATAGTTTCACTTGGGCATTATTATTATTTTTTTTTTGATGGAACACTTGGGCATTATAAATACATATCTTTCTCATCATTTTGAGGGCAGAGCCACAAAATCAAACCCTAGAGAGAGAGGCTCCATATTCTTGAGAGAGAAAGAGAGACTTGAGAGAAAAAGCTTAAAGATTACATCTTTATCTCTCTAAACCCATTCCCACATGCATAAATCATCATATAGGCATCATCTAGGTTCATCTAGTATGTGCTAATGCATGGTTCTTCTTCAACACATATGGTATGATTTGTTAAACACTAATTTCATCTAATCTTAGTGTTTTTACTTATCAATTTATCTCTTTTATCACTTGTATGTTCTTTGAGTAATTTCTACATACATGATTGAGATTATGTGTTGATTGGGTTATTTATGTTAGCTAGGTTTTCATGCCTATTTTATATCTAGCTAATCAATCTCATTATATGATTGAGATTATTTTTGATAGCTTAATTGATTAGGTCATTATTGCCTAAAAGCTATGCCATAAACATTCTTGTGTGATTTATTGATAACTAGGTTGATAGATTGTATTTTAATCAACTAGCTAATCTTTTTAATGTTTGTGGGTTATTTGTGATAGCTATTGTATTTAGGATTGGTCATCCTTAACATAGCTAAAGTTGTATGCCATGTCATATAGCTATTTTGATATCTAGGATTGATTTTATTGTCATCATATAATCCTAGATAAGAATCTAAGGTTCCCTAGCTTTATTTGCTCTTTGAATATTCATTGCATATTCATATAGGGTGTTTGATCTCTTCAGAGAATGTAAGTCTTGTGATTCTTCAAGATTATTTTTATATATCTCTTTGTAAAGTAGAAAATCATAGTAGACCCGTAGTTTCTATTATGTTGTGAGGAATCAATGTGAGTGGTGGTTTTGTCATGAAATAGCCAAAGGGGGAGATTGTAAGGGTTCCCATACGTTGATTGGCTTAATTCGTGGACAAACCACATGTTGGGGTTGTTTATGTAAGGTTAGTTTAGGTGATTGATCTTCAAGCTCGAAGGCCCTTCCAAGACCTCAAGGGACAAGCACGCCAAAGGTATATTTTCTAGTGCTTGGTTTTCTTTGAAGAGATTTAGTTAGCACACAAACACTTAGCATACTTGATCATGTGTGCACACTCTTCACATGTCACTTTACACACTAGCACTTTGATTGTTATATCTTGTTGCGTGTATATGTGCTTAGTAATTCGTTTCCCGATAGTGTTCGGAAACGTCCGCGCATGCACTAGAATGTGCTTGGTTTTACACGAATACCGCCCATGGAGAATGCCCTTGGCTTCTCTTTGGTTTTCACCTCTGTTGGTGATCGGCGGCCTGGCCGCCAAATGAAACCGCCGTTTGCATCCAGAAGTGTCTGGAGCAATTCTACGGTCACGATCAGCGGTGACCGCCGTTCTAAACCGCCTTTCATACCTGATCGATTTAATATCTCGGGTTTGATTCGGCGGTTGGATCGACGGCCACGAAACCGCCGTTGTTCCCCTGTTCTTCTCGGGTTTAATTCGGCGGTTATGATCGGCAGCCTGGCCACCGATCGAAACCGCCGATCGAAACCGCCGATCGGTGCGTTTCAAGGACAAACTTGTCTTTTCACATGCCCAATTCTTGATGTCTATAAATATCTTACTTTCTCATTCTCTGATTAAGTTCTTTAAGTCTTTAGAACCCTAAACTTCAAAAAGAGATTTTTGAGAAAAAATCAAATCAAGAACTCACTTTTAAACACTCAAATCAAATCCTTTTTGTATCAAAGTTCATCTTGCATTCATCCATGATTGGGTTTGCATCATCACAACTTGCTTGGTAAGATTTTGATTAAGTTTATCTTATTTTAGTATTTTTACTATCAGGCATATTCTCTTTTAATTTACTTGTATGTTTTTGATCATATGATAAATACAAGAATAGAGAATTAATTGTGATGAATTGATTGAGTGTTGTTTTGTGATAGCTAATTAGGTTTTTGATTAATCTTGTTTAGCTAAGCTATTTGACATGTCATTTAGCAATTGATATCTAGGGTTGATTTAAATTGATTATATCATCATCCTAGATAAGCATCTAAGGTTACCTAGCCTTGTTTGTTATTTGAATATTTATACATATTCACATAGGTTGCATAATCTCTTCATAGAGAATTAAGTCTTGAGGCTAAGATTGCTTAGGCCTCAAGCAATTGGACTAGAGCCACTTTTAAAGGCCCGAGTGGTAGAAGTGTGGGGTTATTGACCGGAGTGTTAGACGAGGTCTACATAGGTTGTAAACTCCATTTCAATTAGTGGATTTCGAGATCCGAGTGTGGCGTACTAAACAGCCCGTGGTTTTTCCCAGTGGTTGAGTTTCCACATATACATCAAGTGTTATTTAAATTCCGCACTATATTACACTTGCTTGTATTTTTAACTAGTAGGGGCATTTTCGTAAAATTGACTTGCATGCGAAAATTGGGTAATAATAGTTAAAATCTATTCAACCCCCCCCCCCCCCCCCCCCCCCCCCCCCCCCCCCTCTAGATATATTTATCATACACACCGAGTGTTATTGTATTACTTTCACCTAATATCCAAAATATCACATATTAGCCTAACTTACACCCAATAAGTAAAGTTTACACCAAACACCTTAGTTTTCAACCTATAATCTCATAAGCCACCATTGTTTCCAAGCTTGGGAAAGTCAAGGAGAAGCCTAGCTAGCTTGAGGACTTCACTAAGTGTTTGTGTTGTCTTCTTTATTTCCTTTTCTTGCTTTAGCTTGTTGTTGTAACTATATGTTTATGTTGGGATTTTTGTGAGATTGTAATAATATTCAATATTTGGTTGATGTGTTTATGTTCTTGAGCTTAATATATACATGTTAGTTGATTAATCAATTAATTGATATGTAATGGATTTAGACTAATTGAGATTTCAATAACATGCATGAATGATCATTTATGTATGTGTCTTTATCCTAGTTTAGATTGGTGAAGACTAATCTTGTGAGCATATTTACCATTAACTAGGAATTGGATTAATTGCATGAATATCATTTCCTAGCATTTTCATATCCAATCCTCACTCTTGCATGACCATGCATGAGTTTAGTTAATTTAGTTAGTTAGTGCTAGTTTAGTTAATTGTAGTTGGATTTAGTGTAACTTAGTGTAATTTAGATAATTGCCTTCTTAGTATAATTTAGTTATTAGCTAGTGTAATTGCCTTGCCACCACTCTCCATTTACTTTTCATGCATGTAATTAGTGTTTATAGTGTAAATACATTATATATATTTATATAAGACCTAGAAGGTACACCTCCCTGTAGGAACGATACCCTTACTTGTATCTGCTATACGACTCGTTCGACTCGTATACTTGCGAAGGGTAGAAACACTCGCACGCCATATCATTCACTATAGTTTATAGAACTATTGCGTATCACGTTTGCGGCGATCAACCACCAATTTGAACCGCCGAATTGAAACCCGAGAATGCTGGTTTCAAACGGCGCTTTCATTCAGCGATTTCATAACCGCTGATCACAACCGCCGATTTGGACCCGAGATAATTAAATCAATCAGGTCTCATGCGGCAGTTTCAATCAGCGGTCTAGCCGTCAATCACAACCACCGTTTCACCAAAAATGGTGAAACCAAAGGAGAAGACAAGAGCTTCTCCAACGGCGATCATCGCGCTAAACCATGCACACCATCGTGCATGCGCGGACGTTTTCGAACATACTTTGGGAAACGAATTACACCATACTTAAAACTAACATACATGAAGTGCACATGTGGGTATTGAATGCATCATAATGCCAACATGTCATGGCATTGTCATTTGAGCAAGATGCAATCAATTAAAACATGCATGAATAGAATTCATGGCTTTGCATCCTAATTCCTAAACATGTCATGGCATTTCAATGAACAAGATGCAATCATTTAAAACATGCATGAAGAGATATTCAAGAACATGAATGCACACATATAAAAACACACAACATACAAGAATTAGAGATATGAATGAGTTGTGAGTGTGTGCAACTAGATCTCTTCAAAGCAAGTAAGCACAAGAATATACCTTTGGTGCTTCTTCTCTTGAGGTCTCAAGAGGGCCTTGGTTGTGCAAATCACCAACCATCAAAAGCCTAAGCTACCCTTACATTAAGCCCCACATGTGGTTTGTCACCGAAACAAGACAATCAAACTTGAGGAACTTACAAATATACACTTTTCTAATGTAATAAACACAAGTGAGAGATATTAAAAGATAATTAGACTCTCCCTTTAGCATAGAATAGATCTAGGAAATCATTTGCTCATCTTATTCAATTACTTAAGCTTTAAGACACTTTAGCTTAGTTGAGTAATTAGTTGGATTAGCTCTTGAGAGCTACTTTGATTATCTTTGATTGTATTTGCTATGGAGGAAGGTTGTTCTCCTTTGGAATCTGAAAAAACTTCACGGGTTGTATTTCTACCTTTTCTCTTTACTTATGCTATTTGTAGATATCATGTGTAACTAAACCACTTTTGTTAAGGGATCTATGTAAGTAACAATGTAAGCTACCTTGTTTATCACTCTTCTTTATAATTAGTCACCTTGTGCTTATCAATGTTTAAATGACTAAATCATGACATGTTTTCTCATAGACTCTTAAAGAACATGTATTGATAATTTGTACTTGAGTTGATGGAATACTTACTTCATATCCTTTGATGTGTGTATTGTCATCAAATAACTCATTAAGTAGAGTGTGTTGATTAATGGTAACATCTTTGTAAATCCACACACTTGATTACAGTTCCACAACCAAACACTCACCTACTGTTCCATCTAAGACTTAAGAGGATACCTTGAGTGAGTTGTTGAATGTTCCTTTGAATACAAATGGAACTAGCCTTAGTGAATTTGATCTAAAACGTATAGGAGTGGTTACTTGGTTGTGTATCATTATTAATTTCGTACCTCCCCTAGCATCTTTATCTTATTAATCTTCAATCTCATTTTACTATTGCATTAGATTAGCCTGTAAGCATTAATCTGTTACTTAGTTGCTTTTCGAAGCATTAGACTAATCATTGTACTTTCTACACACCATAGCTCCTTGTGGGAATGATAACCCGTACTTGTGCACCATATACAAGTTAAATGACTTGTGCACTTGCAAAGGGTGAAACACTCACACGCCCCTTTAGATAGCCGAGGTAGAGTAAGGTAGGTCAACTGTAGTTTAAATTAGAACCGGTACGGGCGTGTCAAAATTCATGGCACCGCTGCCGGGGATTTAGGCACAGTAGTATACAATTGTAGTTAATTTTTAAAAGTGGCATTGCTTTATAGTCTAAATTTAGTGTAATACCTTTCTTTTTTTGCATTGATTGCCGTTACTTTTTCTAAATTCTATGCAGAATCATTACCAGGAATGAAATGGAGGATACACACTGCAGGAAGGAATTCTCATTGCCCACTGTTGGGGCATACCCTTCAGCCATAGCATTGAATGCTGCTCAGCGGGACAATGAGCTGAAGAACTTGCACTACAACATCCTGCCATCCTATTTTGGAAAGCCGAGCGAAGACGCCCTTCAGTTTATGAAGGAGTATTACAATGCTATCACTACGATACCGCTATGCCGGCTAACAGAGGATTTATTATGGATGCGCTGCTTTTCGTACTGTATTAAGGACCTAGCCAATAAATGGTTTATGACTTTGCCATATGGGACTCTCACTACATGGGCCGAGGTGGAGCAGAAATTTTTCTCCAAATTCTTCTTTTCCTGGAAGACCAAGGAAATCAACGGCCAAATTGCAAACTTCCAAGAGGAAGAAGGAGAAGCATTCCATGAGTCATAGGAGAGGTTCAAACTTCTCCTAGCTCAGTGCCCACACCACGACTTTACACTTCAGTCCCAAGTACAGTTTTTCTATGATGGGCTTGCCGGACTCATACAGGCGATCGTCGATAATGCCTATGGTGGAGCGATAAGGGAGTGCACCACAGACTTTTTGTTTAACAAGTATGAGATGTTGGGACAGAATTCCCAACAAAGAAGCACAATGGGCAGCAGCGGTGGTAGTGCAGAGCTAGCCATGCAAATGGAGACCTTGTCCAACGATGTCAAGGCTATAATAATAAATCAGTAGGGGTAGCATAATGAGCAGGTGAATGTGTGCCAAGCATGTGGCACAAATGGACATGGAGTAGACATATACCCCTCCCAGAGAGAGGTTTATTTAGAGGTAGAGGCCCAAGCCATGTACCAATGGAATCAGGGTAGGCAAAGAAACACCAACAATGCCTACCAACAGTAGAGGAACAATTAAAACTAGTCATGGGGTGGAAACAACCACCAGAATTAGTACCAGGGACCACCTTCGGGAAATCAGGGCCAACAGGGTGCCGGAAACTCAAACCAGTGGAACAATAACAATCCTCCACAATATTATCAACAGGGGATTGACCAGAGGATGATGGGTATGGAAGCATCACTGAAGAAGTTGTTTACTTAGTTGGGATAAGTGATGGAGGCAAATGAACAGCAGGATAAAAGGAAAGCCCCAATGTAAGAGCATGCTGAAACAAATTAACGGTGTGTATATTATATTAATCTAGTGGGAGGGGTGAATAGATTTTAACCCTTATTACCAATTTTTGTGTTTAGTCAAGATTACGAAAATGCCCCTAATAGACAATATAATATAGCAAGTGTAATCTGGTGCGGAAATTAAATAACACTTGATATTTACTCACGGGAAAAACCACGGGCCGGTAAGTGCGCCACACTCGAACCTCGAATCCACTAATTGTGATAACGTTTACAACCTAATCCCGGTTTATGATTTAATCCCGATCAATAACCTGTTACCACTATCCGCAGGCCTGTAAAAGTGGACCTAGTCTAATTGCTCATGTGACCACCTAATCCCGGTGTACGACCTAATCCCGGTCATCATACAAGACTTACTTTCTCTAAAGAAATCAAACCCTAAGTGAATATGCAATGATATCCAAATATGCAAATAGAGCTAGGGTACACTATATGCTTATCTAGGAAGATAATATGGCAATTAACACAATCCTAGATATCAAAAGCTAAATGACATGTCATAAAGCTTAGCTATGTAGAGGATAACCAATCCTATATATAATAGCTATCAAAAACAATCTTAATCATATTAATGAGATTAATTAGCTAGATGTTAGATAAACATGAAAACCTAGCTATCAAAGAACAATCTCAATCATACAATGAGATTAATTAGCTAGATGGCATATAAGCATGAAAACCTAGCTATCACAAATAACCCAATCAACACATAATCTCAATATTATATGTAGAAATTAATCTAAACACATACAAGTAATAGATGAGATAAAATTGATAAGTAAAAACACTAATTATGTAAGATAATACTATAATAGTATTCAACATATCATACCATGTGTGTTGAAGAAGACCCATGCACTAGCACATGCTAGATGATCCTAGATGATGCTTAGAAAGTTCTCACGGTGTGTTAAATATTAATCTATGAGGGGAGGGGAGGGGAGGGGAGGGGAGGGGGGGGGGGGGGGGGGTGAATAGATTTTAATCGTTATTACCCAATTTTCGCAAACATGTCAATTTTATGAAAATGCCCCTAACTAGTCAAATAGACATACAAGTGTAATATGGTGCGGAATGTAAATAACACTTGATGTTTACGTGGAAACCCTCACGAGAAAAACCACGGGCTGTTTTGTGAGTCACACATGAACCTCGAATCCACTAAATGTGATAAAATTACAACCTAATCCCGGTATGAGTGAACCTAGTTCAAATGCTTGCGATCTAAGCAACCTAATCCCGGAAGCTACACACAAGACTTTAGTTCTCAATCAAGAGAATAACACCCTAAGTGAATATATGAATATCCAAAATGCAACATAGAGCAAGGGAACCCTATATGCTTATCTAAGATGATGATTTTGCAATAAAAACAATCCTAGATATTAAGAACTAAATGACATGTCATAAAGCTTAGCTAAACATAGATTAGGCAATCCTATGATATAGCTATCAAAATACAACTCTCAAACAATCAATACACTAATCTCAATCTTGTGTCTAAAATATATATGAATAGCATACAAGTAACAATATGAGATTGCTTGCTAAGAAAGACACAAAATATGTAAGATATTAGTGAAAAGCTTACCAAGCAAAGTGTGTTGAAGAAACCATGCAAAATGACATCTAGATGATCATGGATGATGCTAGATGATGATTGATGATCATGGAAAAGTGTTTGAGTAATCAAATGTGAGTTCTTTAGTGAAATTTTTCTCTTGGAAAAATATGCTAAGTAAAAATATGATTTTTAACTCTCTTGGTCGACCTAAAAATGAAAGAGGCATATTTATAGAGTGTCAAAATGAAGTGACAACGTTTTGAAAAATTGACACAAAAAATGCCTTGACCGCTATTCACCGGCTGTACATAGGGCGGGTGTATGGCAGTTCACCTGGGATTGTGAAGAACATGTTCTTCGTGACCGCCCTACGTAGGGCAGATTCCAGGCGACCTAGGGGCGGTTGCTCTCGGGTCTAGAGAGCGGTCCTTCACCCGTTGTTTATAGAGCGGTTTTTGGGCGGACCATCAAGTGTGAAAAACATTACCAGTGGCTCCGCTGTTCACCTGCTCTACGTAGAGCGGGTGTACAGCGGCTAAGAACAAATTTGCTCAATGCCCCATATGGGCGCTGTTCGTAGGGCGCCTGTAGGGCCGGTGAACAGCGCCCATACTTTTACACAATGCAACCTAGTTCTAATCATGTCATGGCATTTGAACAACTAGATGCAATCAATAATAAATGCAAGAAGAGATATTATATAATCATGAAAGCACACATAAAAAGACACACATAAACACAAAGTATGGAAATGCATGGAATGTGTGTGTGTGCAACTAAATCTCTTCAAAGCAAAGTAAGCACTAGAAATTTACCTTTGGTGCTTCTTCTCTTGAGGTCTTGAAGGCCTAAGCTACCCTTACAACAACCTCAATTGTGGTTTGTCACCGAAATAAGCCAATCAACAAATGAGACCTTACAGGGAGTTTTCTCTCTTGAAAATATTTGTCTCTTAAAAGTATATTATTTTTCTCTCTAAAAAAATGAAATCACGAAGAGAAGAATATATATATATATGTTCGGTGAGATGAAAACAATGAAGGCTAGAGAATAAACATATATATATTAGGTTAGACAAATAAAACTGCACCGTTTTATATATATATATGACAAACAAAACGGTACAGTATTTGGATGTTGACAAAAGACAGTAATCTTGTGTGGTGAGCTCACGTGAGAGGCTTCAAATGAATTGTTAAGCCAAATCCACTCATGCAACAAGTCAACGTACACAAACGAGCTCACATTCAATTAATGCACACAATAAAATAACCTTGAAAAATCAAAGGCTAATTGGCACAGATACCCCTTGAACTCTTCAAAAATTTGCACATTGCCCCCTGAACTTTTTTTTTTTCGACAGTAAACCCCCTAAACTAACGGAAATTTGCAAATTTGGAAACTAATGGCAACGGAAGCCACATTCCGTCTAGTCACGTGCGTCTCACGTGCGTCCCACAGTATAAAATTTGAAGAGTTCAGGGGGCATCAGTGCCAATTATCCTAAAAACTATTATATAAACAGAAAGAAATTAATAAAATATATTAAAATTAAATTAAATGTTATTAAATTAAATATTAATTATTATTATCAAAATATTAAATAATAATTCAATTTTAAAATAATTAAATAATATTAAAATAATTAATAAAATATACAAAAACATTTTACAAAACTAAAATAAAAAAATAAAATAAAAAGAATATTGAATAATAAAAAAATCTTATATCTTAAAAAATCTTATCACCTAATTCTCATCTCCAATCACCACCACCCAATCACCATCTTCTTCTTATTCAAAATATTATAAATAAATAAAAAATTAATTAATCTAATTATTTAATATTTTGATTAATTTTCTATTTATGAATTTTTTTTTTCCTATTTTGAATAAGAAGAAGATGGTGATTGGGTGGTGGTGATTGGAGATGAGATTTATGTGATTTTTTAAGATATAAGATTTTTTATTATTCATTATTCTTTTTTTTTTTTAGTTTTGTAAAATGTTTTTGTATATTTTATTAATTATTTTAATATTATTTAATTATTATAAAATTGAATTATTATTTAATTTTTTGATAATAATAATTAATATTTAATTTAATAACATTTAATTTTTTTTAATGTATTTTATTAATTTCTATTTGTTTATATAATAGTTTTTAGGATAATTGGCACTGATGCCCCCTGAACTCTTCAAATTTTATACTGTGAGACGCACGTGAGGCGCACGTGACTAGACGGAATGTGGCTTCCGTTGCCATTCCGTCAGCTTTTACAAATTTCCGTTAGTTTAGGGGGTTTACTGCCGAAAAAAAAAGTTCAGGGGGCAATGTGTAAATTTTTGAAGAGTTCAGGGGGCATCTGTGCCAATTAGCCAAAATCAAAAACAAAATGCAATCAGGTGTGTATGCGTGAGGTTGCATGAACCGAGAGAGAGAGGATAGGCGTGACCACGCGTGAACCTCTCTTGGTGTGGCTTTCATGCCATACCAAGCCAGCTTCCGTTCCGAGCGTTCTTCGATCCAGTTTTGATCTCGAAACTCAAAATTCGATTCCGTCTTCGGAATATAGACCTGGACTTAATCACAAATATGGAAAATTACATAACTTTCCACTCTAAGCTCGAAATTGAATTTCAGATTCCAATAAAAACACAGAATGTCCCAAATGTCTCAGAAATCATCCAAAACACACAAACAAGTCTCTGAATTGCTCGGAACTCATCTAGGGACAAATCCACACACGGTTGGACTCGTAAAATTATGAAAAATCTCAAAAATATATTTCTTTAAAAATACAACGAGATTTTACCAACCATACCAAAACAACCACAAACACAGAAGTATTCGTGTGGGAAGTGAATGCATCCTAATGCCTAACATGTCATGGCATTGTCATTGAACAAGATGCACTCAATTAAAACATGCATGAATAGAATTCATGGCTTTGCATCCTAATGCCTAAACATGTCATGGCATTTCAATGAACAAGATACAATCACTTAAACATGCATGAAGAGACTTCATGGGCATCCTAATGCCTAAACATGTCATGGCATTTCAATGAACAAGATGCAATCACTTAAACATGCATGAAGAGACTTCATGGCTTTGCATCCTAATGCCTAAACATGTCATGGCATTTTAATAACCTAGATGCAATCAAATAAAACATGCAAGAAGAGATGTTCAAGAACATGTATGCACTCATATAAAACACACAACATACAAGAATAAGATTTATGCATGAGTTGTGTGTGTGTGCAACTAGATCTCTTCAAAGCAAGAAAGCACTATAATATACCTTTTGTGCTTCTTCTTTTGAGGTCTTGAGAGGGCCTTGGTTGTGCAAATCACCAACCATCGAAAGCCTAAGCTACCCCTACATCAAGCCCCACATGTGGTTTGTCCACGAAATAAGCCAATCAATAAATGGGAATCCTTACACATGCCTATGCCAATACTAGTTCTAGGAGTGGGTACACTTCCAAGGCGTAAGATCCAGGAAGTTTTGAGTTGGACATTTCGGTAGGGACCTCCTTAGAGGAGAAGGCTATGCTCGATTTAGGGGCCAATATTAATATGATGC
The DNA here is from genome assembly GCA_008009225.1 of Acer yangbiense. Taxonomy (NCBI): domain Eukaryota; kingdom Viridiplantae; phylum Streptophyta; class Magnoliopsida; order Sapindales; family Sapindaceae; genus Acer; species Acer yangbiense. The sequence goes on from CM017767.1 coordinate 12,280,325, forward strand.
CATACTTTGTGTATGAGAGGTTAGGATTGAGTGGTCTCAAGCCAACTTCCATAGGTTTGTGTTTGGCAGATCAGTCATCAAAGAGTCCTCGAGGAGTAATTGAGGATGTGATCCTCAAGGTTGATCATTTGCTCATCCCTACTGACTTTGTAGTATTGGATGTAGAAGATAGGGATGAGCATGGAAATTCCCAACCAGTGCTGCTAGGGAGGCCGTTTATAGCAACCTGAAGGGCAATTGTGGATGTGCACATGGGAAAACTCACTTTGAGCGTCTTGGATGACGTGGTGGAATTTGATATGTTTGGTGCTGAACCCCTAACAAGGAAGGAAATTCCCGATGCGGTTGGATGCCCATTTAGCTAAGCCTCCCTAAACTCATCCGATGAGATGGATGAATTTTTGAGAGCCGTGGAGGCAGATGTCAAGACCTCAAGTGATCTTAAGGCAAAGAAGAAAGATGAATTGGTGGAACTCAACGCTAGGTTGTTGTAAAGAATTGAAAAGGTTGAGCAAGAAAAGAAGGAGCAGATGAAGATTCTTGCGGAGATAGTGAAGCTAATGGTTGAATTGAAAGAGGCCTATGCATCTTCTTCAAAGAGGATGCAAGACATGATCTTTGATCTCTTGAAGGAAAAGGATGTGAGGGACATGGTGGATGAATTGAAAAAAATCTATCCTATGAGAGAGCGCCCCACCAATGACCTTAGAAGCAAACCATAGGTTGACGAGCAAGGAGGTAGTTTCTATTCTCCTACTTGTTACTATTGTGGAACTCAAGGGCACAATATGTAGGGAAAAATACGTGCACGCAGCGGAAGCGAGACTAAAAGAGAGTTTAGTATAGTTTAAAATTTTTCCATAATTTGAACCTTAACCCTCTAATTAATTAAACATATATATATACTAAAAAGTAGAATACCTTTTGTCGCGTGATCCGATTGACTTTGCGTCGATGGTAATCCGTAAGATCTTCCAATCCTATCACGAACGTGAATCACCTAGGAGTGTGGTCTCCCTTTCTTTGAATTGCGTACCTAAGGATGGAAAACAAAATCTCTCCTCCTGATCGTTAGTCACAATAAAATCCAAGAAAACTAGAAAGTATGTTCCGGTCACGTTTGAATTTAACAACCGTTAAGATTGAAACTCGTGTGAACCTAATTCAAAGTTGTGCACAAAGCTTTTTGATATTCAAGCTTACAAGTGCACTATCGAAATTAGAACTCTCTTTCTCTATTTCTCTCTTGGCCGAATTAAACACTTGTCTAGAGTATGAATTATTTTTCTAAGCAAAAGAAATAATTCACTCAAGCTAGGAGAAGAAGAAGATAGTGGCCGAATTCTATCCTATCAAATATATAGGGTGGCCGAAATCTTCTTGTATGATTATTAGGGTTGCCGAATTCTTCTTGTATTAGGATTTAGGGTTGGCCGAATTCTCTCCCAAAGAGGATTTGTGCTTTACCCTAATTCCTATCAACCTTAGAATCCTAACCCTAATACAACTCATAAGTGTTTAATCCTATTATGACTTATTAAAAGACTTCCTTATTTGATTAGATAAATAAACCTTATTATTTATCTTCTTACCAAATAAGTCTTTTATCTTTAATATACTACTACCAATAGTATAACTCTAGGAAACATATTTCCTGATCAGAAATAGATTTTGATTCTCAATTAAATGATTAACTAATAAATTAACTAATTTCCATTTAATCAATCAATAAAATAAAATAATATTTTAGACTATTATTTTAGTCGTGCCGCCCACACCATATACATGGGCCTAATATTATTTTCTTATTTTATTTAATCTATTATACTTTAATTAAAAAGCCCACATGTGAACCAGACCCATTCTTACTAAAAGAAACAAGCCCACATGCCTTTCATTAATATATTAATATAATTGATCAGCCCATTAAATAAATAATGTGCAAATTATATTCTTAATATATTAAGTACAATTCTAGATGGACCCATATCAAGTGATCCATGCAAGTCCGTGTGGATTGGGGATCTTGGCGGGCTATCTAAATTTAAGCTTCAATAGACATAACCTAATCACAATCAACAAATGATTCACTTAGGTCCGATCTATTAATTTTAACTCATTCCACTAAAGAGCTAAAATTGAACTCTTAAATAAAGATAGAATAAGTAAATATTTCTCATTCGCACCCTAGACAATCTTATTGGAGATGGTGTATCCTCGTGAAGAATATCAGTAATTGCCAAGAGCTCATAGACCGCCTATAGCTCTCCAAGTTACCATATTTACTCATATGACCACATTTTGAACTTGGATATTTTGACTTGTCTAGAAGCCATGTTTCAATAGACTCTATCGAAAACTTAACGTTAAGATTCAATATCCAATACCTCAAAAACATCCATATGATGATATTCTACTCTCATTTAATAAATGGAGCCATGATGTCCATATCTATAAATGAAGTCCTCTATCGATTAACAAATGAATACCACCAAACTATCGAGGATAGACTATGCTATATAATCGTACTCATTGATAACTCAAATGATAACACTTGCAACCATAAGTCCATCATTTATCTTAGGATTAAGATATACTTTCTGATTGTCCTGATAATGAAAAAAACTTTTATCTACTAACGGTTCTAGATAAAATATTTTATTGTGATCCTATTCAATGCACCCAGTGCACTAGATTCTTCTACTCGAAGACCCTTCGATGATTTCAGACTCATCATAACTCATTTGATCCCACTCAAATGCTAGCAAAAGAATTCTACAACTTTAACAAGATAAAGGTGCCCAACCTTTAACTTAAGTTGTGAACATTATTCAAGACTAACTAAAGAATTGTGTCTACCTCATACATATCCAGATGTACAAACAATTCTTCTTTTCTCATAGTCTTTTGACTTTATGATTATTTACTTTGACAATTATAATATTAAACTATAAATGCTATAAGATTTGTTAAACCAGAAATCACTTTATTAATATGTAAAGATTGTCAATTACAATATTACACTCTTGCTATTGAGCATAATCCTAACACAATATGCCCCATTGCATGAAATACCACGAGTTCTGCTAGACAAGGAATGTGTTACCTAGGAGGCCTTTAGGGAAACCAAGGCAATTTTGGGTCCGAAAGGACAATCACAAGGAGTCTCCCCCATTTGAGGTGAAATCCACACCAAATTCTAGAATGTAGATCCTAAAGGAATACACATCCCTTAGTTTGCCACTTCCCTCTCCTATATCTTGTTCATAATTAAGAAGCACGAGCATGGCTCATTCACATTTAAATATGTGAACTTTTTAATGAAATTGGTGTATGTGCAGGTTGTTGGCTAGGAAAAAGGGCCGAATTTGAATTTGAATTGTGTACATTTTGATATGGTTGTAATTATTCACTACGAACATTTTTATAGGTTTGGGGGTCATTTGACCCATAACCTTGAGTATTTAGTATTTAGTATATATTACTTATTGTGTATTCCCTGAGCATTAAGTTAGGGATGTATATATCGTGTATGGAAGTGTGTATGTGCAGGTTTTGGAGTCATTAAAATTAGGAAGAAAGGCCCAAGGATTGAGCATATCCCTACAGTTACTTTGAGCCTGGTGGGAAAGAAACCGCCAGCCAGAAGGGACAAACTCGCGGAGACATCTTTTCAGATACGCGAGATGATTCGGCAAGCAAGTAGTCGCCAAGCAGAAGGAGCAATCTCGCGGAAGGATTTATGATCTTTCAGCTACTTTCATATCGATGGACATTAGCCGTGAGAAGGAAGGACCAAAGCCCTGGAAAAATTGAGCAAAGGTTCGCGTGAACTAACTAGCGGGAATGAAACCGCCAGCCAGAAGAAGCAATCTCATGAGATTTCAGAGGAAAAGTCCGTGACTTCGAATCGGTTGGAAAAGTGATGATCGCGCTCTAAATGTTCACATTTAGTGCTCTATTTTCCTATCTTTTGTGTTCGTTTCTGAGCACTTTTGTGTATATAATGTGTGTTTTAGCTATGTGCAGGTAAATGTCCCACAAAGAAGGTGTTTGTACCAAATGTGGGCAAAACATGGCCAATATGTATGAAGAAGACCACCGCTGGTTCGTTCTACGGGAAAGAACCCGCGGAATAGGGAGCATGAAGCCACAGAGAAGACTAGCTAGTTCAAGCCTTCTGGTCAGCGGGAAAACCAGTGGAACAAGAGAGAATGAAGCCATGAAAAACCCACACAGGAATACCTCCGCGGGAAAGAAGCCGCAGGACAGAAGGAACAAAGCCGCGGTAGAATAACAGAAGAACCCACAGGTTATCACTGTAGGAATGAAGCCGCGAGAAAACCCACGCGGGAATACTACCGCGGGAAAGAACCCGTGGACAAACTCGCCAAACCCCAGTCAGAGCTGAAATGATGATATTTTCAGGGGTATTTTGGTCTTTTCACACCCCATTCATGCCCAAAACTTGCCCAACCTATAAATACACCCTTTTGCCTCTCTTTCTAAGTGTAAAGTGGTGAACCAAGTGAAGTGTGAACCAAGTGAAGTGTGAACCAAGTGCACCACAACCTAATACCTAGATCTTTGTTCTTACACCATAAAAGAGAGAGAGCAACCTTCAAGCTTCCATGGAGGATTAGATACGATGAGAAAGGAGGGCTCGTGTGTCAAAACTGAGCCATGGAAGTTCATTGTATATTGAGAGCTTTTAGAGGACTTGTCTTCAAGGGTTATCTCTTATTACTCATCTCTTTGTTTTCTATTGATGTGTAACTCATGTGGGAATGTTTGTAACCAACACTGATTGGACCAAAATTGGTATGATTTTGGCTCTCACTTCCTTCTCTTTATACTTGATTCTCAGGCATTATCCTGTGATTTAATGGTGTAAATTAAGTGTTTTCAGGTATTTACAGAGTTCATTAGAGTAATTTTGGAGAATTAAGGGCAAAAATGTAATTAGTGAGAGAAGATTGAAGATATCGTGATATTGGAAGACTGCAGAGGACCAAATTGCAAATTGCCACTCAAAATAGCCCATGCATGCCACGTCATCGATGCTGTGCATTTTGATTAAAGGAAGAAATTGAGCATCAGCCCAATAACAGACCCAATGCAAACCCAAAACACTAAGCCCAAATCCTTTGCAAATCAGATCAGACGTGCAGCCCATTGTACCCCACCTCACTTCTAAATGCGCCCCCACATAAGACAAAGAAGAAGCTGCTGCGCGCACCCCTACTCATGCTAAATGCACCCCCTTCATCTTCTTCCTTCAGATCACGCATGCAACAGCCATGGCAACTCTCAAACCCTAAGCGCCGCCGCCCGATGACGCCCTTTTCTGACCTACCGCCAGCCGATTCCAGTGCCAAAATGACGGCGGTGATCATGCGATCAAGATGAGGCCCTTCTCAGTCCTCTAAATAGCCGAAATCTAAGTCGAGAAATTCAATCATGTTGCCCACAACTGTCGCCACCACTTCCAAACCGTGACCACACTCCATTCGATTGTCACGGTTTGTCCTTCGATGTCGCCACGGCGATAGGGAGTGGTTTTTGGCACCTGATGATGTCGCCCCAGTGTCACCCCGAGAAGTCACCATGAGACTCACTGTGAAACACACCCTGTCAATGGTGATTGGGTGGGAAAATTATAAGATGCACCCCTTTGAGGGGCCAAAATGGTAATTTGATAAGTCTAGGGGTGTTTTGGTAATTGACCACCCGAGACCTAATTTGAAAAACCTATAAATTCATCACTGTTTTTCCTTTCAAAAGACTCTTGACAACTCTTGTTCATAAAGAAACCTCATTTCTCCACCATTCCTAATCACACCATTCTCCTCTCCAATAAATAACTAGATTACCTCACCACAAACACTTCTCTCTTTCCATCTTCTCCACCCATTTCCTTCGTCACTTTCCATTTGACTCTACCTATCTAGACATATCCTCATCACCCAATCTTTGCACAAGATTCAAGCAAGGAAGCTCAAGGAAGGATTAAGCTTACAAGAGAGACCCAAGGGTGATTTCTCTACATTTTACTTCCTTTTCTTGTTTGTGATTATGTGTAATTAAACCCCCATTTTAGGGGGATGATTTGAGAGATTATTTGGATATTGAGTATTTATTAAAGCTTTGGATATTATGTTTGCATAATTATAGTTCTATTTACTTTTCAATTAGATCTTGCACTTATGTGATTAATTGAGTATTGACACACTTGTTGATTACATTCTGTTGTATGATTTATTTGTGATAAAATTGGTTAAGTTATTGACACACTTGATTAATTGTAGTTATTGGTGGGGATATCACCTCGATTGCCTAGGCCATTTGATCGCCACAAACCAATCCCGCCGTGACCCCCTCTCCTTAATCGGTTAGGCATTGCGGTGGGAAGTCGTTTAGGGTTCTTAGTGATGGCCTAAACAACACTTCTTATCGAGATCGGTCCTTAATTGTGTAGATTGCACATTAATGAAGCCATATATGAATTGCTCAATAGTCCATAGTTACTCTATCATCTCCTTAGAATTCCTATTAATTGTTTAATCCATTTTCTTATCTAGGTTGTTTGTATCGGATTCCTATCTCCATTCATATTCTCTTTACATTTTTGTACATTTAATTTTCATGCATTGTTTGGTGGTTTCTCAAACCACACACTATCCATCTAACCGTGATTTACTTTATTGCAAACTAGTTAGACTAACTTAGATTAGATAGCAAATCGATTAATCTAACCTAATCCCTGTGAAACGAATATTTAAGCTTACGGCTTTACTCGTTTTTATAACTAAAAGTACATTGCGTAAGAATTCATTTATAAACATCTTTTGATAATTCGCAATTTGGTAACGACACGAAAAGCGAGTCATCAAACACTTATGTTAATATATGTATGTATTGTTCTTTGATTTGATTTGATTTTTGTTTTGTTCTATTTTGTGCTATCCATTATAATCTCTTATTATGATACTCATGTATATGGAGAGTTATATATTAATGTGTATGTGTGGATGAGATTAGGAGTAGATTAACCTAATGATGTAGGAGTAGTTGTAATCAAATATCTCATTTGTGTATGTATGTTGGTAGATGATTTACTATGTATGTGTTTAGAATGATTAGAGTGATTGAGAGTTGAGTTTGTGCTTGGATTACCATTCCGTGTATGAGCTTGGCTATTAGCTCTATAGAATGGGAGAAGCTTATGCATAACATGCTAGGATAGCTTTGGTTCATATTCTTGTGCTTAATGGGTCTTTGACTATAAGACACAATTACTCTTCATTACCATTGGAGAGTGATGATTTGATTTCGGTAATTCCCTAATCAAGAGAACAAACAGCTTACTTGAATTAAATGGTATTCACATGATCTACAATCTACATGATTTGCATCTTGTGTTTGGTAAACTTATTTCCCATGTGTGTCTCATATCTTGCATCTCTCTAAGCCACCATTATTTTCGTAGCTAGGGTTTCTTGCCATTAGGAGTAGAATAACATAATTAGGAGTAGACTAATTAGAAAGGCAAGCACCCGGTTACATTTATATCCTTAGCTTTAAGTCATTTAGTTAGTTTGCATCTCTGATGAGGTCGTTTGTGCACATCAAAACAATGTATATATGTAAACGTATAAATGGTAAGCTAGATTCGTTCCACAGGGAAATGAAGTAATACGTTAGATTGATTAACTAATCTAAAATGCAATAACATAAATCATGATAAGTGGATAGTGTGTGGTTTAATGCACCACCAAACATGCATAAAGTAAAAGTGACAAAAGTGATAGGCAAAATAGAAGCTCAACAATCTATAATATGAAAAGTGGGTGTAAACAATTAAGAGATACGCTAGGGGATTGATGAAGTTGCAAGTGGATTAGGGGTGCTTTTCAGACTATCTTAAATAACCAATCTCTTATAAGCTAACCTCTTGTATTCTTTAGTGTGTTTAGGCCATAACCATGAACCATAAACATCTTCCCACCTCAATGCCTAACCAATTAAGGAAATGGGGTCAAGGTGGGATTGGTTGTTTACAAGACAAGGTTTAGATTAATGTGGTTGATATACCCTCCACTAATCCATCCCATTCATTGGATTCTTTAATCACACAAGGTTGTCAATCCAAAGGTGATTATATAATATATTATTCTAACAAGATTATGATCAACAAGTTGATATACAAACTAATCACAAAATGAAAAGAATCTAATGATAGAATAAATGGAAAACATATAGAGATTCAATTAAATTATAGTCAAGCAAACCCAAGTGTTCCTAACACCAACCCCCTAGATTGGGGGTTTAGCTACACATAGTTACAAATAAGAAAAGAGAGTAATAAATAAGGAAATCACCCTTAGGTCTCCTTCTTTAATGCTTAATCCTTTCTCTCCTTAGATGCTTCTTTGTGCAAAAGTGTGGATGAATGTCAAATGGTGAGTGACTAAGGTAATATGGTGAAGAAAATGGCAAGAGAGGAATGATTTGGTGAGGTAAAATAGATTTGATATTAAGTGTTTGATGGAAAAGGTAGTTCAAGGTTAGAGATGGAGGAATTTGAGAATGGGAATCATGGAAGAAAAGCTAGATCTAAAAATGCTAAGTAAAAGTGTGCTTTTGAATACTCTGTAAATTCTTGTGTGTCTTCAAACTCAGAGAAGAGGGATATTTATACTGGTCTTGAATTTGCGTTGAAAATCGCTTGGAGAGCTGATGTGGCGAGATTGTCGCAATCTTGTTGCTATGGCGACCTCGTGGCGTAAAACGGTTACGCATTCTAAGATTCATTTGTCGCCATGAACATCATCTTTTTCGCCTTTGTACAAATGGCGACACTGAGGAAATTTGGGTGATGTCGCCATTTGCCATTGAATGTCGCCATGGCGACTTGCAAATGGCAACAATACCTGATGCAATCTTCTTGGAGTAATCCTTATGTCGCCATGGCGACCATATAGCGACATGGGGGCAACATTTCGTCTTTTGAAACACACCTCCCGGTCGCCATGGCGACCATATGGCGACAAGCTTCAGCAAATGGCGAAAATGCCCTGTTTCGTGTCTTTATGCTCATTTTTGCACCAAGTTTCTCCTCTTCTTCACAAATGACCTTGAGGCCTAATAAAACTAGAAATACTTGATTTGACAACATTAAATACGGGGAAACGCCCGAGTATTAAGCACAAAGAATAGGAAATAAGGGTACAAAATCATACCATATTTAGTCCGATCAAATACCCCTAAACCTATCTTTTGCTCGTCCTCGAGCAAAACAATCATCAATTAACCCCTAAGATTTTCATCAAGATATCTCAAAAAAATTTTCAAAAAAGTTCAAATCATTCTAGCAAGGTTTTACCAGCCATTGATTGATAAGCGAAACCAAAGAATGAAGAGATTAGAACAATGATGCACTAGTGAGGACCTATTCATGTAAGAGAATGTCAAGTAAGAATTAAGAGCATGCCACTCTAGATATGATTGCACGCAACGCGATCTTACATTCAAAATGCCTAAGCTTCAAAGTAAAGGTACTATTCAGTTTAGAATGTAATTCACCTTGATAACTAATCCTCACCGGATTCTCTCTTCTCTTCTCTAAGATTCCTAGGTTTCACTCAAAAACACATGTGCAGTATGAATTCATGTCATGGATATCTAATTGATTGCACATGATGAACTTTAAAATGCAATTTCTGAAAAGTAAGTCTCATGAATGGAATTGCAAGCCATGAATTAGAAAGAACATCTATCAGCCAAATTTCACAAAATGGACGTTCCTAAAGATCATGAAGGTCTTTCTTTTGGTTGCAACGGGGCCTTAGGTGATGGTGAAACAAACAATGAGGCAATGGGTAACAAGGAACCCGATGATTATACTAAAGCATACATTCTAACTATGAGTTCCACATGCTTTACACATATTGTTCACACTTAAGGCATCCAGGCTTTCAATTTACATGTGCATTTTACTCTAATTTTTCATTTTGAGTAGTTCACTTACTTTTCATTTTCCTTCTAGGCCAATTGTGCCTAATTCTTGGTTCTCTTTTTCTCATTTTTCTTTTCTTTGCTTTGCCAATCTTTCTTTTTGCTTTTTTTTTTCTTTTGCTTTTCTTTTTCTTTTCAAGCTCTCTTCCTTTGCAAGACTCTTTGCACACATTTACATGCCTAGGTACACACCTCTACATTTTCAAGTATAAGATCTTACATTGATTTCCTAAGCCTTAGTAAATCATTTGGTCAAGGTAAGTCAATATTGAAGGCTTATAAGGTTCATGTAGATGTGGTTCATGAATGAAAAGCTTAAAACGTGTTTGTAAGGTTCCCGTTTATTAATTTGCCTATTTCATGGACAAACCACATGTTGAGGTTTATTGTGTAAGGGTAGTTTAGGTGATTAAGGTTCAATCTCAAAAGCCCTTTCAAGACCTTAAGGGACAAGCTCGTCAAAGGTATAATCTCTAGTGCTTAGTTTTTCTTTGAAGAGATTTAGATTGCACACACACACTTAGCATTTGTAAGGTTCCCATTTGTTTATTGGCTCATTTCGTGGACAAATCACATGTTGAAGGTTCTTTGTAAGGGTAGCCTAGGTATCGATGCTATTGCTCAACCCCTTTGAAGACCTCATCTTGATAAGCACCGAAGGTAAATTTCTATGTGCTTACTTTTCTTTAAAGAAATTAGTTGCACACACACACTTAACATACATTGCATATGTGTGCATTCTCTTCACTTGTCACATTTCACACTTGCACTTATGTGTTATATTTTGTTATGTGTAATTGTGTCTTGTTGTCTTGTAATTCGTTTCCCGATAGTTTTCAGAAACGTCCGCGCATGCACTAGAATGTGCTTAGTTTAGCGCGAGGACTGCCTACAGAGAATGCCCTTGGCTTCTCCTTGGTTTTCACCTTTGTTGGTGATCGGCGGTTATGATCGGCGGCCTGGCCGCCGAATGAAACCGCCGTTTGCTTCCAATTGTGTATGGAGCAATTCTGTGGTTATGATCAGCGGTCTCGACCGCCGTTCAAAACCGCCGTTCAAGACCTGATTGATTTTATCTCTCGGCCTAATTCGGCGGTTGAAACGGCAGTCCCGAATGAAACCGCCGTTTTCACACCTGATTGATTTTTAATCTCAGGTTTGATTCGGCGGTTGGATCGGCGGTCACGAAACCGCCGAATGAAACCGTCGTTGGTCCCCTGTTCCTCTCAGGCCAATTCAGCAGTTATGAACGGTGGCCTGGCCGCCGATTGAAACAGCCGATCGGTGCATTTCAGGGGCAAACTTGTCTTTTCACATGCTCTGTTTTTCATGCCTATAAATACATCACTTTCTCTTGTTCTGAGTGTGACTCTTTGATCATCAAGAACCCTACTTTCAAAAGAGAGATTTTTAAGAGAGAAAGCAATCAAGTTTGCTCATTAAACACTCAAACAAAAATCCATTTGCATCAAAGTTCATCTAGCATTCTCTAGCATATCTAGGATGCTTGCTTGCATGGGTCTTTGATCATCACACTTGCTTTGGTAAGTTTTTCACTATTATCATACATAATTAGTGTTTAATTTATTATGGCATCTCTTTTATTACTTGATTGTTCTTAGATTATAATCTAATATTCAAGATAGAGATTGTTGTGTTGATTTGATTGAGTGTTGTTTTTATGATAGATATCTAGGTTTCTCTAATCTATGATTATCTATGCTAATTGACATGTCATTTAGCTTTAATATCTAGGATTGTTTTTAATTGCATATTCATCATCTTAGATAAGCATATAGGGTTTCCCTTGCTCTATGTTGCATTTGAATATTCATATATTCACTTAGGGTGTTAATCTCTTTTTAGAGAATTAAGTCTTGTGTTGTGACCGGGATTAGGTTGCTTAATTCGCAAGCAATCGGACTAGGTTCACTCATACCGGGATTAGGTAGGTGTGTGATTACTTCCGGGATTAGGTTGTAATTGTGTACACATTTAGTGGATTCGAGGTTCGAGTGTGGCTTACTTACTAGCCCATGGTTTTTCCCGTGAGGGTTTCCACGTAAAAATCAAGTGTTATTTAATTTCCGCATTTTATACTTGATTTATTGCTTTACCTATTTAGGGGTAATTTCATAATTTGGACTAATACGAAAAATTGGGTAAAAAGCTTAAAATCTATTCACCCACCCCCCCTCTAGATAGTTTTATACACACCGTGCTATAATTTGTTTCAATTGGTATCAGAGCGGGTTCCTAGACATACATAAGTGATCCTTGCTTATTTTGGTGTGTTTTGCATTTTGTGTGATTTTTGATCATTCATACATTTGCATTCATTTCATTCATTCGTAAACACTATGAGTGGAAACGGTGGAAATGGTGGTGGCAACGAAGGTGCCTCAAGCACAAGGCCTCCACTTCTTACCGGATTGAACTATTCCCAATTGAAAGGGGAGATGGAATCCTACATATGCCAAATTCATGACCGTGCATGGATGGCGGTGGAAGACGGATATGATCTACCCAAGATGACTCCCGATGGTGGAGGAGAAGAAGTATTGAAGCCTAAGGCGCAATGGAACACGCAAGAGTTTGAGGCTTCAAAGTGGAATAGGAAGGCGATGCATGCCATCTTGTGTGCTATGGATGAAAATCAATATAAATTGATTCAAAATACTAGGATAGCTAAGGAGGCTTGGGACATCCTAGAGATTGCACATGAGGGAACCAAAGTGGTGAAGGACTCTAAGCTTCAAGTCCTCCAAACTCAATTCGAGATGCTTAAGATGGAAGAGAATGAGTGCTTCAATGACTTCGAGATCAAGTTGATGGATATAGTCAATCAAAGCCATCAACTTGGTGATCCATATTCGGATAGGAGAATCAAGCAAAATATTATGAGATCTCTACCCGATAGGTTTGAATCGAAGGTGACGGCTTTAGAAGAAAATAGTGGATATAAGGATATGAAGCCGAGTGAGGTGATTAGGAGACTTCTAGCTTATGAGTCTAGGAAAGGGCCTATCTCCACACCCACTAAAAAGCAAAAAGGAATTGCTTTAAAAACCTCCAAGGATGAAAAGGAGGCAAAGAAGGTTGACTCGGATGAAGACCTTGCCTTGTTTGTAAAAAGGTTCAACAAGGTTATGAAGTTTAGAAGAAAGGGCTTTGGATCAAAAGGTCAAGATTTGAAGAAAAAGGGCTCTTTCAAAAAGTTTGAACCTAGGCAAGAAAGGACCGAAAGGAAAGGGGTTCGATGTTTCGAGTGTGGTGGCATAGGTCACTTTGCCCCCGAATGTGCAAATCACAATGAGAGGAAAAAGGGAAAAGTGATGGCCACCACTTGGAGTGGAAGTAGTGATGACTCCATTAAGGGAGATGAGTTTTCAAGTGATGAAGAGCTCATGGCTAATCTCCTAGCTTTTGCCTCCTCCCATAAAAGCAAAAGTGCTAGTGAGAGAGAGGAAATGAGTCAAGAGGAAAAGGACTCAAGTGAAGAAGAAAGTGATTCCTCTTCTAACTCCATAAATGGATTTGTGGAGAAAAATGTGCTTGCTAAATATCATGCCAAGTTTAATGATTTAGCAATCAAGAGCACAAGAAAGATCAAGATGTTGAGAGAAGAAAATCTTGAGCTTGCATCTCATAATGACCACTTAGGTGAACAAGTGGAAAAATTCAAGAAGATGGAAGATAAGCTAAGAGAGGAGTTAGTCTTATCTAGGAGGAATGAAGAAAGTCTAAAGAGGGAGCTTGAAGAAGTTAGAGATTCTATGACTAGGATGGATTCTAGCACCAAGAAGCTTGACCATATGCTTGGTGGTGGAAAGAGTCCATGTGACAAGAGGGGTCTTGGGTATGAAGATGACAAGAAGATCTCAACCTCTAACAAGACCGTGTTTGTCAAGGGTTTGAAGAACGAAGAAACTTCATATGTGCAAATTCCTAGGAAGAAGTTAGAAGTAGGACAATGTTCAAATGCACAAGTGAAGATGGGGCCAAGAAAGCAAACTCAAGCTCAACCCCCTAGGGTCCCTCAAGCCAACATTCCTCCACAATTGGCTCACAAAGGAAAGAGACCTATCATGCAACCTCAAGCTAGGAAGCAATCTAGACCAGTTCAACAACGAAGAAGGATTGAACCGTTTCATCCACAAAGACAAGGACAAGGTATGATTCCTTATTTTACTCCTATATGTCACTTTTGTGGATTTGATGGTCATATTAGACCACATTGCTTTCGATATATAAAAATGTGCAAAACTAGAAGCATGATAGAGAAGAAAAAGAAAAGAGCCATGATGCATGTTCCTAGGAATGATAATATTATTATGCATGATCCTAGGACATCTAGAGCCCATGTACCAAAGACCACTAAGAAAGCTAAGATTGTTTCTAGGTGGATTAGAAAGAATGAAAATGTTTGCCATGTTGCTCAAATAGCCTTGAAGGCAAATTCTTCTAATTTTTGGTATTTAGATAGTGGGTGCTCTAGGCACATGACGGGAAACAAGAGTTTCTTCGAGACTCTTGTTATGGAGGAAGGAGGATATGTCACTTTTGGTGATGGATCCAAAAAGAAGGTTGTAAGGAAAGGAACCATTTCCGTTCCCGGATTACCCTCCTTATCCGATGCTTTATTTGTTGATGGCTTGAAAGCCAATTTAATAAGCATTTCACATCTAAGTGATGAAGGATATTCCGTCTTGTTTTGTAAAGATGATTGCTCGATCCTAAAGCCCGATGGACAAACCTTATTGAAAGGTATGAGATCTAGCGACAATTGCTATTGTCTTGAAGCTAGAATTGTCTCAAACAATGTGTCCATGGATGAGCAAATAGAGTTGTGGCATGAAAGACTTGGCCACATGAACTTTAGGGATCTACGGACCCTTGGAAAGTTCAATTGTGTGCGTGGCCTCCCTAAGCTTGGGAAGAAAGCCAATGGTGTTTGTGGACCTTGCCAACAAGGAAAGCAAACTAAAAGCATGCACAAAAAGGGTAAGTATCTCACCACCAAGGAGCCTCTTGAGCTTCTCCACATGGATCTCATGGGTCCTATGCAAACCGAGAGTTTAGGTGGAAAGAGATACATTTTTGTTTGTGTTGATGATTTCTCTAGATTTACATGGACATATTTTCTTAGAGAAAAATCCGAAACTTTTGATAAGTTTAAAATGCTTTGTACTAAAATACAAAATGAAATGAATTCTAACATTAAAAGCATTAAACGGATTAGAAGTGACCATGGGAGGGAATTTGAGAATGCCTCATTTGAAAGCTATTGCAATAGCTTAGGCATCTCCCATAAGTTCTCGGCTCCTAGGACAC
The DNA here is from genome assembly GCA_008009225.1 of Acer yangbiense. NCBI lineage: Eukaryota > Viridiplantae > Streptophyta > Magnoliopsida > Sapindales > Sapindaceae > Acer > Acer yangbiense. The sequence continues at coordinate 12,295,676 of CM017767.1, forward strand.
CTCAACAAAATGGAGTTGTTGAGAGGAAGAATAGGGTCCTTCAAGAGATGGCCCGTGTGATGTTGCTTAGCAACAATGTCCCTAGGAACCTATGGGCTGAAGCCGTCAATACGGCTTGCTATATAGGGAATCGTGTTTTCCTAAGGCCCGGTACTAGAAATACCTCCTATGAGTTATGGAAAGGCAAGAGGCCAAATGTTAGCTACTTCCACACTTTTGGAAGCAAATGCTACATTTTGAATGACCGTGATCAACTTGGCAAATTCGATGCTAAGAGTGATGAGGGTATTTTTATTGGCTATGCCTTGAATAGTAGAGCCTATAGAGTTTTCAATTTAAAGACTCTAAGTGTTATGGAATCATCCAATGTCGTATTTGATGATACTAGGCTCAAGTCAAATGATCATGAGGAGGAGGTTATTTTTAGTGATGTTTCTCCTTTGGAGAATGTTGTGGTGTCTCCTAATGTTGGGACATCTAATGTCAACAATGATGACACATAACCTATTGATAGAGTTCCTTTCTTGGACTCTAAAGAACCCGCTCCATGGGTTAGGAAACTCCATGATAAAGAAGATATCATTGGAGAGGTTAATGAGGGTGTTAGGACTAGACGTCAACTTGCTAATCTTATTAGCTACACATGCTACACCTCTCAAATTGAACCCAAAAAGGTTGAAGAAGCCTTAAATGATGAATTTTGGGTTCTTGCCATGCAAGAAGAGCTAAACCAATTTGAAAGGAATGAGGTTTGGACTCTAGTTCCTAGGCCTAAGATCACTAATGTCGTAGGCACTAAATGGATATTTAGGAACAAATCCGATGAGGATGGCAACATAGTGCGGAACAAGGCTAGACTTGTAGCACAAGGGTACTCTCAAATTAAGGGTATCGACTTTGAGGAGACATTTGCTCCCGTTGCCCGTTTAGAGTCTATTAGGCTTCTCTTGTCCATTTCTTGTGTGCACAAGTTCAAATTGCACCAAATGGATGTCAAGAGTGCCTTCCTCAATGGCTTTTTGCAAGAGGAAGTGTTTGTTAAACAACCCAAGGGGTTTGTGGATGCTCACCACCCCAACCATGTCTATCGCCTCAAGAAGGCTCTATATGGGTTGAAACAAGCACCGAGGGCTTGGTATGAGCGCCTCACTCAATTTCTTGTTGACAATGACTACACACGTGGTAGTGTTGACAAGACACTATTCATCAAAAGAAACAATGATGAGCTTTTCATAGCTCAAATATATGTTGATGATATAGTGTTTGGCTCCACCAACAACACCAAGGTTCAACAATTTGTTGATGTTATGTCTCATGAATTTGAGATGAGTCTTGTTGGTGAGCTTAGTTACTTCCTAGGTTTGCAAATTAGGCAACTAGATGATGGAATTTTCATAACCCAAGCCAAATATGCCAAAAACCTAGTGAAGAAGTTTGGTCTTGAAAAAGCCGAACATTGTGATACACCCATGAGTACCATTTTGAAGCTAAGCAAGGATGCTAGTGGTAAAAGTGTGGAACAAACGTTATATCGTGGCATGATAGGTAGCTTGCTTTATTTGACCGCAAGTAGGCCCGATATCTCCTTTAGTGTGGGTGTGTGTGCTAGGTACCAAGTGGATCCTAAGGAGTCCCATCTCTCTTCCGTAAAGAGAATCATTCGCTATGTGAATGGGACATCCAACTATGGGATTTGGTACTCTTTTGACACTAATGCTAGTCTTGTAGGCTTTAGTGATGCGGATTGGGCAGGAAATTGCGATGATAGGAAGAGCACATCAGGCGGTTGCTTCTTTCTAGGCAACAACTTGGTGTCTTGGTTTTGCAAGAAGCAAAACTCGATTTTCTTGTCCACAGCCGAGGCCGAGTACATAGCCGTGGGGAGTGGATGCACACAACTCCTATGGATGAAGCAAATGCTAGTAGATTACGGATTCAACCAAGGTACTCTCACTCTCTTTTGTGATAACATGAGTGCTATTAATATTTCCAAGAATCCGGTACAACATTCTAGAACTAAGCATATTGACATCCGCCATCACTTCATTAGAGAGCTTGTTGAAAATAAATGCATAGTACTTGAACATGTAGGTACTAATGATCAACTTGCGGACTTATTTACTAAACCCTTAGATGCTACTCGATTAAAAACTCTTAGTAGATCTATTGGGATATGTCTTGTGGAGTGATGTTCTATGATTGACCCCATATGGGGAACTCAAGCAAAGAGAGCTATTTTGCATTCTTGTCACTTGCAAAAAATTTGAAATATCTTATGCCTCTTCTTTTAATTGTTTGAGTAAGCTTGGTTGCACATATGTATATATGTTTTCAATTCAATAAGTGTGAACCTTGCTTGTTTACAATCCATGTCATATTTATGTTCAAACATGCATTTTTGGACTAGGAGATGTATGTAGGAAGTATGATTTGAATAACCTATGATTATCTCCATGACATGATGATTCTTAAATAACATGCTAATGTCAAATGAAAAAAAAAAGCATGAAATTCATATAACATGCTCACATCAAAAGCATGAATTGATGATTGCATATTCTTAAAATGCAAAACCTTGTGTGAAAGCTTATGAGACTCAAAATGAATAAAGGATCTTGTATCCGTTCAAAGGAATTTACATTCCAAATGTCTCTCCTTCTTTATTGGTTGAACATGGCTACTATCATACGGATATCTTATCCGGAAAAATCAAATAGGGTGCAAAGTCGCTCATGCCATGTTTCGCTTATAAAGTTGGATATAGTTGTTCTAAATTGAAATCAATATATTCTATATCCTTGCTTTACTCATGACATTGGTGAAATTGGTTTGAATTCTTATTAGAAACCTTTGTCATTTGCTTTGCCAAATACCATTGTATTTTGGACTTGAATGCTACATGTCTTGTATGCAAAGCATGTTTGATTCACACATTTTCTTTCAAAATAAATCTCCCTTGTTTCTCTTCAATTAATTGAGGTGCATAAAGTGACTTATATATATATATGCAAATATCTTGCATGCTTCTATCTCTCGTTGCTATGAGTGACCCGGTTGGGGACTACTCATTTGCCTATATCATGACAAAAATGGGGAGTAGGATATAAGGGGAGTTGCAAAATAGAGGCATTTTTGCATATTGGGGAGAACATTCATTGAGGGGGAGTAACCCGTTGAGGGGAAGCATTGCATACACATACATTTCATAATGTTGTGCCTAAACTTTTAAAATGCAAATGCTTGTTTTTGTTCTCACTTGATTCATCTCACTTTTTACTTGTATTGGAAATGTTAGAAACATTCTTTTCAGGGCTTGATTATTCTACAAGAGATTGAAGACTTGAAGTTTTATTTTCTTATCTCTTTGTGTTGTAGACAATCATAGTTGTCCCGTAGTTTCTATTTCTTTGTGAGGAATCAATGTGAGTGGTAGTTTTGTCACGAAATAGCCAAAGGGGGAGATTGTAAGGTTCCCATTTGTTTATTAGCTCATTTCGTGGACAAACCACATGTTGGGGGTTCTTTGTAAGGGTAGCCTAGGTATCGATGCTATTGCTCAACCCCTTTGAAGACCTCGTATTGATAAGCACCGAAGGTAAATTTCTATGTGCTTACTTTTCTTTAAAGAGATTAGTTGCACACACACACTTAACATACATTGCATATGTATGCATTCTCTTCACTTGTCACATTTCACACTTGCACTTATGTGTTATATTTTGTTATGTGTAATTGTGTCTTGTTGTCTTGTTGTCTTGTAATTCGTTTCCCGATAGTTTTCGGAAACGTCCGCGCATGCACTAGAATGTGCTTGGTTTAGCGCGAAGACCGCCTATGGAGAATGCCCTTGGCTTCTCCTTGGTTTTCACCTTTGTTGGTGATCGGCGGTTATGATCGGCGGCCTGGCCGCCGAATGAAACCACCGTTTGCTTCCAGTTGTGTATGGAGCAATTCTGCAGTTATGATCGGCGGTCTCGACCGCCATTCGAAACCACCGTTCAAGACCTAATTGATTTTATCTCTCGGCCTAATTCGGCGGTTGAATCGGCGGTCCCGAATGAAACCGCCGTTTTCACACCTGATTGATTTTTAATCTCAGGTTTGATTCGGCGGTTGGATCGGCGGTCACGAAACTGCCGAATGAAACCGCCGAATGAAACCGCCGTTGGTCCCCTGTTCCTCTCGGGCCAATTCGGCGGTTATGAACGGTGGCCTGGCCTCCGATTGAAACCACCGATCGGTGCGTTTTAGGGGCAAACTTGTCTTTTCACATGCTCTGTTTTTCATGCCTATAAATACATCACTTTCTCTTGTTCTGAGTGTGACTCTTTGATCATCAAGAACCCTACTTTCAAAAGAGAGATTTTTAAGAGAGAAAGCAATCAAGTTTGCTCATTAAACACTCAAACAAAAATCCATTTGCATCAAAGTTCATCTAGCATTCTCTAGCATATCTAGGATGCTTGCTTGCATGGGTCTTTGATCATCACACTTGCTTTGGTAAGTTTTTCACTATTATCATACATAATTAGTGTTTAATTGATTATGGCATCTCTTTTATTACTTGATTATTCTTAGATTATAATCTAATATTCAAGATAAAGATTGTTGTGTTGATTTGATTGAGTGTTGTTTTTATGATAGATATCTAGGTTTCTCTAATCTATGATTATCTATGCTAATTGACATGTCATTTAGCTTTAATATCTAGGATTGTTTTTAATTGCATATTCATCATCTTAGATAAGCATATAGGGTTTCCCTTGCTCTATGTTGCATTTGAATATTCATATATTCACTTAGGGTGTTAATCTCTTTTTAGAGAATTAAGTCTTGTGTTGTGACCGGGATTAGGTTGCTTAATTCGCAAGCAATCGGACTAGGTTCACTCATACCGGGATTAGGTAGGTGTGTGATTACTTCCGGGATTAGGTTGTAATCGTTTACACATTTAGTGGATTCGAGGTTCGAGAGTGGATTCGAGGTTCGAGTGTGGCTTACTTACTAGCCCATGGTTTTTTCCGTGAGGGTTTCCACGTAAAAATCAAGTGTTATTTAATTTTCGCATTTTATACTTGATTTATTGCTTTACCTATTTAGGGGTAATTTCGTAATTTGGACTAATACAAAAAATTGGGTAAAAAGCTTAAAATCTATTCACCCCCCCTCTAGATAGTTTTATACACACCGTGCTATAATTTGTTTCAGCATTCTTACATTTATGTGCATACTCTTCACATGTCACATTTCACACTTGCACTTTGATGTTGTATTTTGTTGTGTGTTTTTGTGCCTTGTAATTCGTTTCCCGATATTGTTCGGAAACGTCCGCGCATGCGCTAGTATGTGCTTGGTTTTGCACGAAGACCGTCTGCGGAGAATGCCCTTGGCTTCTCTTTTGGTTTCACCTCCTTTGGTGAAACGGCGGTTATGATCGGCGGCCTGGCCGCCGATCATAATCGCCGTTTGAGTCCAGAGACCTCTTGATCAATTCTGTGGTTGGTTTGGCGGTTTCGAAACCGCCGAACGAAAACGCCGTTTCAGACCTGATTGATTTATCTCTCGGTTTTATTCGGCGGTTTGAACGGCAGTTTCGAAACCACCGAATGAAACCATCGTTGATGCTCTATTCTTCACGGGCTCAATTCGGCAATTGAGAACGGTGGCCTGGCCATCGATTGAAACCGTCGATCAATGCATTTCAGGGGCAAACTTGTCTATTCACATGCTCTGTTTTTCATGCCTATAAATACATCACTTTCTCTTATTCTGAATGTGACTCTTTAATCATCAAGAACCCTATTTTTAAAAAAGAGATTTTTGTGAGAAAAAGCAATCAAGTTTGCTCATTTAAACACTCAAACCAAAATTCATATGTATCAAAATTCATCTAGCATCTTCTAGCATATCTAGGATACTTGCTTGCATGGGTCTTTCATCAACACACTTGCTTTGGTAAGTTCTTCACTATTATCATATATAATTAGTGTTTTATTTATTATGGCATCTCTTTTATTACTTGATTGTTCTTAGATTAAATTATAATATTCAAGATAGAGATGTAAGATCTTAGATTTGTGTTGGCTTGATTCCATTGCAAAACACTCTTTATTTGTAATGGTTAGTTATTTAGGTGATTCTTGGTGAAAAGAAGCTTCAAAGAAGAAATGCAACTTCTCATGCAAATATCGTCTTTAAAAGGAAATGTGCTTACTTGGATGCTGAGGTATCAAGATACTTCTTCCTCTAGCAAGGCGTATGCGCACACACACACAATTCATACATATGTGTCCCTGCATCGTAGTTCAAACATTTGGTGTAACACATTCACACACTTCTTAGTATGCACATGCATTGGTCTCTTATAGACAAACATTGTAGAATTGCATGTTTTGTGACTATCTCTTTGATATGGCATACTTGTGTGAATTTGTGTTTATTTGTTTGTGTGTTTTGTATTTTGGACTTGAACATGTTCTTATATGATTCCTTATTGAGTCCCGGTCATTTCGGTTACTCATTCATAAGGTTTCGAGTCCAAATGATGTAGCTACATTACTTTGCATTCTCATATGTTGAGTTGACTTCATCGTCATTTTCTGAGATGATTTCTCAACCATTTTTCAAAGTTTTGTAGTCGTAGTCATGCATGAGGGAGTCATGGTTCGTAATCCAAAAACAGATTCGAAATCGGAATTCGGATACCCAAGATATGGCTGAAGAACGTGAGGGAGCGTGTGAGAGGCAAGCATGGCCAAAGGCCGTGCATAGGCCACCCCGTGTGGAGCCCGTGGGACCCACGGCCAGAACACCCCTCTGGTCCCGTGTGGCCCACGCGCCCCCCATGGGGATTGGTGACATGGCCGCCTCCGATTGGGTCATTTTTGGTTCCCTCATTGAATCATTTAAATATGATTTTCTCTCCCTCCAAACAGAACTTGAAGAAAACTTGAAAAGAAAATTTCTGCAGAAATCTTCATGATTTTATTTATCTTATTTCAATCATAACCTTTTCATACGAACTTGAAATCGAGTAATCCAAAAACCAAAAATGTTGGTCTCGACGAGAGCTACAAACCCCAAGCATTTTCGGAGTTAGTTGACCTTGTAAAGTTTCCCAGTGTCCAGATTTCAGTACGTGGTTCAACTTTGTATGTTCAACTTCTTCTTTTTCATTTCATCTTTGATCATCTCTTTTAATCTTACTATTTGATTGATGAAATATGTTGAGAAGGATGTTAGATCATATGCTAGGGTTTTATGATTGATTGTTTGTTGAGTTTTGGCATTGTGATTCACATTTGAACTTAGTTTGCTAAACTTGATTTTCCTTGAAATTGATTCTAGAAATGCTATATGTGATGTGCCTCATGACATGTTCTAGGTTTAATTTCATGTTCTAAGAACAAGGTTTATAGTGTGATATATTGAATATTCTTGACTTGTTCTTATTGATTTTACATGCATTGATTTCTAGGTTCTTTTTGTGATTGTGTGTTAAAAGCATATCCTAGAATATCTCTAAGCATGTTCATAGAGTTTGATTGATCATCATACTTTATTTGATTGTGATTTGCATCATTTGCATCACTTAGATCATTGCCTTATGTAAGGTTGAAGTCTCTAGCAAAGTGAGTGAAGCTTTGTGGATAGAGCAAAGAAGTCTTGATTAGAGTCGGGAGGACTCGGATAGTCAAGCAAGGAGACTTGTCTAGGGTCGGGGAGGATCCGGATAGACAAGCAAGAAATCTTCCTACAGACGTGAGCATCTTGGATAGGAAGTTGCTTTCTAGAGGTGTAGGATGTAGGGAAAAATACGGTCAACGCAGCGGAAGCGAGATTAAAAAAAAAAGGTTTAGTATATTTTAAATTTTTTCCATAATTTGAACCTTAACCCTTTAATTAATTAACATATAATACTAAAGATATCATACCTTTGTCGCGTGATTCGATTGACATTGCGTCGATGGTAATCCGCAACATCTTCCAATCCAATCACGAACGTGAATCACCTAGGAGCGTAGTCTCCCTTCTCTTTGAATTGTGTACCTGAGGATGGATTAACAAAACTTTTTCTTTTTCGTTAGTCACAACAAGTTCCAAGAGAAAACAAAGAATGTTTTGGTCACTTTTGAATTCACAATCTTTAGATCGAAACTCGCGTGAACCTTATTCGAAATTGTGCACAAAACCTTTTGATGTAAAAGTAACTAGTGCACTATCGAAATAAGAACAAACTTTTCTCTCTATTTCTCTTGGCCGAAAATCACACTAATCTAAGAGTTGGATTCTATTTTTCTCTAGCAAAAGAAAAAAAAAAAACACTCTCTCAAGCAAGAACTCTAGGGTTCTTTGAATTCTTTCAATATATTCCAATATATATAACAACCAATCTTTGCTCAATATATTATATCTATAAATTACCAATTCACGCAGCCATATAAATAATATATATATATATTTCAAAATTAATACTGCATGCCTTATAATATATGTCTATATTGCACACCCAAATATTCTGCATGCATTCTATATTGATTTTTTACGGCCATGTGCCATATATATATCATATATATTTATATATTGTGGCTGAAATCCTCTACCATATAGGATTTGTGTCTTTTTACTTAAATCCTAACCCTAGGTAGATTTCCTTAGAATTCCAAACTCTAATCCAACTCTTTAGTGTATTTGTGACTATATAAAAAACTTCCTTATTTGACTAGATAAATAAATCCCTTATTTATCTACTTACCAAATAAAGTCTTTTATTTTATTTATACTACCACAATAGTATACTACTAAGAAACATATTTCCTAGTCAAAAAAAGATTTTGATTTTTTAATTAAATAATTAATTAATCAATTAATTAATTTCCATTTAATCAAATAATAAAAATAAAACAATATAATATCATATATATATCTCGGCCATGTGCCATATATATTAATATATCTATATATTATTTTTCTATTTTATTAAATCCATTGGACCTTAATAAAATGTCCACATGTGAACCAGACCCATTCTTACTAAAAGAAACAAGTCCACATGCCTTTCATTAATATATTAATATAATTGATCAGCCCATTAAATAAATAATGTGCAAATTATATTCTTAATATATTAAATACAATTCTAGATGGACCCATAAATTGGTCCGGTAGAATATATCAAGTGATCCATGTAAGTCCGTGTGGATTGGGGATCTTGGCGGGCCTATCTAAATTTAAGCTCCAATAGACATAACCCAATCACAATCAACAAATGATTCACTTAGGTTCAATATATTAATTTTAGTTCATTCCATTAAAGAACTAAAATTGCACTCTTAAATAAAGATGGAATAAGTAAATGATTCTCAGTCATACCCTAGACAATCTTATAGGAGATGGTGTATCCTCGTGAAGAATATCAGTAATCGCCAATAGCTCATAGACCGCCTATAGCTCTCCAAGTTACCATATTTACTCATATGACCACATTTTGAACTTGGATATTTTGACTTGTCCAGAAGCCATGTTTCAATAGACTCTATCGAAAACTTAACGTTAAGATTCAATATCCAATACCTCAAAACATCCATATGATGATATTCTACTCTCATTTAATAAATGGAGCCACGATGTCCATTTCTATAAATGAAGTCCTCTATCGATTAACAAATGAATATCACCAAACTATCGAGGATAGACTATGCTATATAATCGTACTCATTGATAACTCAAATGATACCACTTGCAACCATAAGTCCATCATTTATCTCAGGATTAAGATAGACTCTCCGATTGTCTTGAAAATGAAAAAACTTTTATCTACTGACGGTTCTAGATAAAGTATTTCATTGTGATCCTATTCAATGCACCTAGTGCACTAGATTCTTTTACTCGAAGACCCTCCGATGATTTCAGACTCATCATAACTCATTTGATCCCACTCAAATGCTAGCAAAAGAATTCTACAACTTTAACAAGATAAAGGTGCCCAACCTTTAACTTAAGTTGTGAACATTGTTCAAGACTAACTAAAGAATTGTGTCTACCTCATACATATCCAGATGTACGAACAATTCTTCTTTTCTCATAGTCTTTAGACCTTATGATTATTTACTTTTGACAATTATAATAATTAAACTATAAATGCTATAAGATTTGTTAAACCAGAAATCACATTATTAATATGAATAGATTGTCAAAAACACTATTACACTCTTGCTATTGAGCATAATCCTAACAATCTCCCATTTGCGTTATAGCAAATGTGTCATATCTCTCATTCCCATGTTCTCAACCCTATATACAATTTCCCTTAAAAGGTGATACTTCCTTTCAATGTGTTTTCCTCTCTTATGACTTCTTAGTTCTTTCGAATTAGCCACTGCTTCACTGTTGTCACAGTAGATAGTGATTTGCTTATTCGCACTAGGAACCACTTCCAAGTCAATCAAGAATTGGCGGAGCCAAACAGCCTCTTTGGGAGCCTCGCATGCAGCAACATACTCAGCTTCCATGGTGGAATCAGCAATACAGGATTGCTTGATACTCCTCCATATGACTGCTCCTCCTCCAATAGTAAACACAGCTCCTGATGTGGATTTTCTAGAGTCAGAATCTGATTGAAAATCAGAATCTGTATACCCAACGAGAATTAAATCCCCTTTAGAGTATACAAGCATATTATCTCTCGTTCTCTTGAGATACTTGAAAATATGCTTGACTGCCGTCCAGTGATCAGGACAAGGTTTCGATTGAAACCTGCTAATTATGCCAACAGCAAAACAAATATCTGGTCTAGTGCAGAGCATTGCATACATGAGACTTCCAACTGCCGAGGCATATGGAACTCTCCCCATGAATTGCTCTTCATGCTCATTCTTAGGAACTTGTTCCTTAGAAAGATTGATTCCATGTCTGAAAGGTAACATACCTTTCTTGGAATCCTGCATGGAAAATCTAGACAAGATCTTGTCTATGTATGAAGCTTGGGATAATGCAATCGTTTTATTCTTTCTATCCCTTATTACTTGGATACCTAGAATAAAACTTGCTTCTCCTAAGTCCTTCATATCAAATTGTTTTGTTAACCATTCTTTTACTTATGTCAATACGCTTACATCGTTTCCAATGAGTAGTATATCATCAACATAAAGAATTAGGAAAACCAACTTGTCGCCTTTAATCCTTTTGTATACACAAGGTTCGTCAGGATTCTGAATAAATCCAAAACCTTTTACAGCTTGATCGAACTTTATGTTCTAGGATCTAGATGCTTGCTTTAATCCATATATGGATTTCTGCAACTTGCATACCTTTTCCATTTGGCCTTTTTCAATGAATCCTTCTGGTTGCATCATGTAGATGCTTTCGTCAAGACTTCCATTAAGGAAAGCTGTCTTGACGTCCATTTGCCAAATCTCTAGATCTAAAGATGCTGCAATGGATAAGAGTATCCTAATGGATTTAAGCATGGCCACAGGAGAGAAGGTTTCCTCGTAATCGATACCTTCTTTCTGTGTATACCCTTTAGCTACCAATCTAGCTTTAAAGGTTTTCACCTTTCTATCCATACCTCTTTTCCTCTTGTATACCCACTTGCATCCAATGGGTTTTTTCCCTTTAGGCAAATCTACAAGGGACCAGACTTTGTTATCGAACATGGATTCAATCTCAGATTGCATTGCCTTTTGCCAATGGCGACTATCAACATCCTCCATTGCTTCCTTATACGTGTAGGGATCATCGTCGTCCGAGAGATTCTCCACTGATTCTCCCAGACCGATGTATCTTTCGGGTTGTGTTCTAACCCTCCCACTACGACGAGGAATGGTAGGTTGTTGATTTTGTGTTGGATCGGAACTTACAATTGGGTTAGGTTATGTAACCTCTCGTGGAATTGTATCTCCTGACATCTTATTCAGGACAATTCTACTTCTAGGTACGAAATAATTCATATAGTCCATTTCCAGAAATTTAGCATTTGTCGAAACAAATACTTTAAGATCTGAAGGATTATAGAAATAATATCCTTTAGTTTCTTTTGGATACCCTGCAAATATATATGTTTCCGAACGGGACTCCATCTTTTCTGTCTTTCCTTTTAACACATGCGCAGGACAACCAAATATCCTTAAGTGTTGTAAACTAGGCTTGCACCCAGTCCACAACTCATGCGGTGTTTGAGGAACGGACTTAGATGGTACATCGTTTAGAATGTATATAGCAGTTTGTAAAGCATATCCCCAAAAAGAAATAGGAAGTGTTGAATAACTCAACATAGACCTAACCATGTCTAAAAGAGTTCTATTTATCTTTTCTGCTACCCCATTCTGTTGAGGTGTACCCGGTGCAGAAAACTGAGAAACTATCCTATTATCAATAAGATATTGTTGAAACTCACCAGATAGATATTCTCCACCACGATCAGATCTCAAGATTTTTATGTGTTTCTCAAGCTGATTTTCTACTTCAGCTTTGAATGCTTTGAACATGTCAAAAGCATCCGACTTATGTCGCATGAGATACACATAGCCAAATCTCGAGTAATCATCTGTGAAGGTGATGAAGTACTCATATCCACCTCTAGCTTGAATGCTCATAGGACCACATACATCAGTGTGTATCAATCCTAAACATTCAGTGGCTCTTGCGCCTTTGGCCGAGAACGACCTTTTGGTCATTTCACCTTCCAAACAAGATTCACAAGTTGGTAGATCATCAACCTTTAAGTCACTTAAAGGTCCGTCACTTACCAATCTTTTAATCCTATTAAGGTTAATATGACCTAGACGTAAATGCCATAGGTAAGTTTCATCTATTGATAATTTTACTCTTTTATGATTAGGTTCCGTTATTTATGTGTCCAACAAGTGAGAGATATTTTTATGCAAAAAGAATAAGCCGTTTTCCAATGTACCTTTGCAAATAAATTTGTTATTCTTACTAATAATAAAATCTTTATTAAAAGTAACCGAATATCCAAATTTATTCAAACAAGAAACTGAAATTAAATTTCTCTTGAATTGAGGTACATAATAAACGTCTATCAAATCTAAATACCTAAAAGAATCTAGATTAATTCTAATATCTCCCACTGCACTTGCAGACACTAACGTTCCGTTGCCCAAACGCAAGTTGATTTCATTCTTATTCAACTTTCTCCTTTCTTGGAACCCCTGTAAGGAATAGCAAACATGATTTGTAGCTCCAGAGTCTATGATCCAAGAATCTGTAGAATCTGTCAGAAAACATGTTTCAAGATAATTAATATTACCTTGTTCCTTCTTGTTCTGGGACTTTGGGCAATTTCTTTTCCAATGTCCCTTTTCACCACAAAGGAAGCACTTCCCTTTGATCTTGGTTACTTTCTTGGTCTCCTTCTTGGTAGGCCCAAGTTGCTTTTTCTTCTGTTATTCCTTGACCTTCTGACGGGTCTTAACAGTAGCAACTTTACCAACCATATGAATCTCTTCTAGAGACATCATCATATCAGCAGCAGACCCCATTCCTTCATGCTGCTGTTGCAACACGTCAGAGATGGTAGCCATTTGGCCATCTCATTCGAGGTCTTCCACTGCTCATACTCGTCTCTTTGCATCACATTAGATTCATTAGTGGGAGCATGTGGTTTTTAGGAGTAGTCAGAACAAACTTATGTTTTTCAGCTTGTAGCAACAACCCAATTTTCCTTTTCCATGTGACATAATTATCACTAGTTAAAATATTTATCTTTTAGGATGATCATTAGGGATGGGGTCATGATTTCTTAATAAAACAAAATTATATATGAGTAAATAATCATGATGAAGCACTTTCGAATATTTATCTTGAATTATATCAATAACTCAATCATAAAAATTCAACGGTGATCCAACACCCATAAATGTTACGCCTCCTTTGGGAGTACGTACCATTTACTAGTTGGACTAGGTCCCACCTAATTGTTAACATAACAACCAGCGTTTTCAATTTTAGCCTTGTGATTTTATTGACAAGAACTCTTTGGAGGATATCAATAAAATCACATTGAGTGTGTTACCAAGATATCGACCCTCAATATTTTCTCTCACGAAAATCCCTCCTTGGGGAGTAGATCTCGTTTGAGTCAATTGTCTAGTCTATCCTTGTAAGGAAGTATGTTGCTAAATTCCATTCATGGACGCCCCTTGGGGGGATTACCAATAAATAATAAAGCTCAACTAACCTTGGAGGCCATAGGTGTTACAAAACACCTTCTCCCACTCAATTATTTAAGGCGTGTGATTAAATCCCATAGAATGATTTACCAAGTTATCTAGATGCCAATTTAGATACCTAAATCATTCAATGCATGTTCATACCAAAAGAGATATATGAGTGGCACTCTTATTCTATGACATGTTATCATACAATAACAAATATAGTAATATTTATGCAAAAATAAATAGCCACAATTTTGGTCCATCCTAGAAAAGCAAGTAAATTACAATTTGTTAGGAATACAAGATCTTCAAGTGGCCATCGACCATCCGCGCATCCCTCGGCTGCCTCCCATAGGCGTGCACAACCCACAACCCGACAAAGGGGCTGCCGTGCGCAGCCCATGAGACCATTAGGGCTGCCGTGCGCAGCCCACCATGATATGGGCTTGCCATGCGCAGCCCAATCCACTCCAAGGGTGCGCACAGTGCTCGTTCTAGGTTCCAGTTGCTTCCTTTTTCTTCAAGTCTTTGAATCTTCGATGCTTGAACGTATTACAACTTTATTTAACAAAATAAACTACTGCAGAATTTTTTTTATTTTTTTTTAATCACTGCAGTAATTTTTTACATAATAAAAACTGCACTAAATGATACAAAAAAAATCTGCATTATTTTTAAATACAATAAAAACTGCAGTAGTTTTAATACAATAAAAAAAAATTGAATCTAGCGACTACCAAGAAGGAACTTGTGACGGTAATAGGCCACCCTTCTTGTTACAATTCCGAAACAAAAATTACATTGAAATTCTAGGACCAAAATCGAGCAACAACAATTCACTTTATAACAACATATATAAATCCTTACATTCCACATGTAATTATATATGAGAATACCTAGAGTGCCATCTCTTTCTAAAACATGCATAATCACAATAAAAAGAAATAGATTCACGTATATATACGTTAATTAATTAAAGGTACAACCAAGGCTCTGATACCAATTGTAGGGGAAAAATACAGTCACACAGCGGAAGCGAGACTAAAATCGAGTTTAGTATATTTTAAAATTTTTCCATAATTTGAATCTTAACCCTTTAATTAATTAACATATAATACTAAAGATATCATACCTTTGTCACGTGATCCGATTGACATTGCGTCGATGGTAATCCGCAAGATCTTCCAATCCAATCACGAACGTGAATCACCTAGGAGCGTGGTCTCCCTTCTCTTTGAATTGTGTACCTGAGGATGGATTAACAAAACTTTTTCTTTTTCGTTAGTCACAACAAGTTCCAAGAGAAAACAAAGAATGTTCCGGTCACTTTTGAATTCACAATCTTTAGATCGAAACTCACGTGAACCTTATTCGAAATTGTGCACAAAACCTTTTGATGTAAAAGTAACTAGTGCACTATCGAAATAAGAATAAACTTTTCTCTCTATTCCTCTTGGCCGAAAATCACACTAATCTAAGAGTTGGATTCTATTTTTCTCTAGCAAAAGAAAAAAAAAACACTCTCTCAAGCAAGAACTCTAGGGTTCTTTGAATTCTTCCAATATATTCCAATATATATAACAACCAATCTTTGCTCAATATATTATATCTATAAATTACCAATTCACGCAGCCATATAAATAATATATATATACATTTCAAAATTAATACTGCATGCCTTATAATATATATCTATATTGCGCACCCAAATATTCTGCATGCATTCTATATTGATTTTTTACGGCCATGTGCCATATATATATCATATATATTTATATATTGTGGCTGAAATCCTCTACCATGTAGGATTTGTGTCTTTTGACTTAAATCCTAACCCTAGGCAGATTTCCTTAGAATTCCAAACCCTAATCCAACTCTTTAGTGTCTTTGTGACTATATAAAAAACTTCCTTATTTGACTAGATAAATAAATCCCTTATTTATCTACTTACCAAATAAAGTTTTTTATTTTATTTATACTACCACAATAGTATACTACTAAGAAACATATTTCCTAGTCAGATTTTTTTTTTGATTTTTTAATTAAATAATTAATTAATCAATTAATTAATTTCCATTTAATCAAATAATAAAAATAAAACAATATAATATCATATATATATCTCGGCCATGTGCCATATATATTAATATATCTATATATTATTTTTCTATTTTATTAAATCCATTGGACCTTAATAAAAGGCCCACATGTGAACCAGACCCATTCTTACTAAAAGAAACAAGCCCACATGCCTTTCATTAATATATTAATATAATTGATCAGCCCATTAAATAAATAATGTGCAAATTATATTCTTAATATATTAAATACAATTCTAGATGGACCCATAAATTGGTCCGGTAGAATATATCAAGTAATCCATGTAAGTCCGTGTGGATTGAGAATCTTAGCGGGCCTATCTAAATTTAAGCTCCAATAGACATAACCCAATCACAATCAACAAATGATTCACTTAGGTTCAATCTATTAATTTTAGTTCATTCCACTAAAGAACTAAAATTGCACTCTTAAATAAAGATGGAACAAGTAAATGATTCTCATTCATACCCTAGACAATCTTATAGGAGATGGTGTATCCTCGTGATTAATATCAGTAATCGCCAAGAGCTCATAGACCGCCTATAGCTCTCCAAGTTACCATATTTACTCGTATGACCACATTTTGAACTTGGATATTTTGACTTGTCCAGAAGCCATGTTTCAATAGACTCTATCGAAAACTTAACGTTAAGATTCAATATCCAATACCTCAAAACATCCATATGATGATATTCTACTCTCATTTAATAAATGGAGCCACGATGTCCATTTCTATAAATGAAGTCCTCTATCGATTAACAAATGAATATCACCAAACTATCGAGGATAGACTATGCTATATAATCGTACTCATTGATAACTCAAATGATACCACTTGCAACCATAAGTCCATCATTTATCTCAGGATTAAGATAGACTCTCCGATTGTCCTGATAATGAAAAAACTTTTATCTACTGACGGTTCTAGATAAAGTATTTCATTGTGATCCTATTCAATGCACCCAGTGCACTAGATTCTTTTACTCGAAGACCCTCCGATGATTTCAGACTCATCATAACTCATTTGATCCCACTCAAATGCTAGCAAAAGAATTCTACAACTTTAACAAGATAAAGGTGCCCAACCTTTAACTTAAGTTGTGAACATTGTTCAAGACTAACTAAAGAATTGTGTCTACCTCATACATATCCAGATGTACGAACAATTCTTCTTTTCTCATAGTCTTTAGACCTTATGATTATTTACTTTTGACAATTATAATAATTAAACTATAAATGCTATAAGATTTGTTAAACCAGAAATCACATTATTAATATGAATAGATTGTCAAAAACACTATTACACTCTTGCTATTGAGCATAATCCTAACATAGGACACATCTCGGATAGGAAGTAGGCTTGGTAGTTCACTTGCCCCGAGGGTAGATTAGGAGGTGATAGCTTGAGCGGATATCTTGTGTAGATAGCTTGAGTGTGTAAATCCTTTTCGTATAGTGGATTGCTTTGCCGTGGTTGTGGTATCAACCCGTGGATGTTTCCTCTTTGAGGTTTTACCACGTAAAAATACTTGTGTCAAATTTCATTTTTATGTTTCTTTATCTTCCATATGTTTGTATTGATTGCATTACTTGTATATTGATTTTCACATGTGTTGATTAAATCAATTCAATTGTTAAGATTCATCAAGTATGCTTTTAATTGTTGTATTCCGCATATTTTTTATATATTGGAAGAATTTGGGCCTATACCTATTCACCCCCCCCCCCCCCCCTCTAAGTATAATTTACACTATATTGCTTAAGGGAATTTCAATTGGCATCAGAGCGGGTGTCTAGAAGTAATTAGATAGATCCATATTATAGTGTTTGTGTTTTATTTTGTTGTGTTTTTTTGTGTTTGTTCATTTTTTGTAGCTATGGGTGATTCAATGCCAGAAGGTGCTTCTAGTGGTAGACCTCTACTTTTGGATAGTGGTAACTACACCTTTTGGAGAAATACAATGAAAGCCTACATTAGAGCATTCAATGATAAATCGTGGATGAGTGTGAGTGATGTAGTAGAGGAAGAGGAGTCCTTGAATGATCGAGAATCTACTAGCAATCACATTGCTCACGTGACTATATATGAAGGAAGATTTGAGGATAGTAGTGAAGACTCCTCAAGTAATGAGGAAAGTGAAAACTCTTCAAGTAGTGAAGATAGTGAAGTCTCCTCCTTTGATGAAGAGTTAGAAGCCTCCTCAAATCAAGATTATATAAGCTTCAATGATAAGATCCTTCAATAAAAGAATGAAGAGAACAACAAGTTGAAGTTGATCAATGCCAATTTAGTGGTGATCTTTAAAGCTCTTATCAATGAAAAGAAGATGTCTTTGGAGAAGATGAGCAAGCAAAGTGAAGTCATCAAGGAGCATGAAAAGTCCATTGAAAATTATTTTTCAAAGGTGGAAGAAAGTGCTCAAGAGCTAGATGATCTAAGAGAAGACTTTACAATGAAGTTGTTTGCCATGGAAGGAGAGATCAAGCAAAAAGAGAACTCTTTGTCTATCATGAAGATAAAGGAGTGTGAGCTTATAGATGAAGTCAAAGCTCTCAAAGAGTCTATTAATGGCATGAAAATTGGAGCCATTAAGCTTGATGAAGTGATAAAACTTGGAAAGCATCATGGAGATAAAAGTGGCTTGGGTTATGTAGAAGAAGTTAAGAAGACTCCTACAACCAAGAACAAGTCAAAAATTTCCAAGGAGAAGAAAGACTCAACTACTATTTCATCCAACATCAAAGACAAAGACAAAGACAAGAAGAGCTATGGAACTTCTCAACCAACTTCTCAACCAAAGCATGCACACCCAAAAGGTAATTTTTCTAAATTCATTCCAGTTTGTCATTATTGTAATGTGGTTGGTCACATTAGGCTTAAGTGTTATGAATATGCTAGGCAATGAGAACTAGGAAATGTGGAACATGATAAAAATGTGAAAAAGTTACCTAATCATTCTCCTAAGCATGAGTTTAAGTCTAGAGCTAGACATAACATCTCTAAGTTTATCCCGGTTTGTCATTTTTGCAATGTTGTAGGGCATATTTAACCTAAATGCTACAAGTATATTAGACAATGCGAACTAGGGAATGAGATGCATGCTAGTGAGATGAAAAGACTTCCTTTGATTGTTTCTAAACATGTTAGGGCATTAGAGACCATGCATGATGAACATGTTAATGAAAAGAAATCAACAAGGAAAGTTTGGGTTCAAAAGAATAATGTGCATGATTGTGAAATAGATAAATCTTCTTTGAAAGTTTTTAAACATGATAATAGCTTTGATGCTTTGAGATATGTGCATATTGATTATATTCATGTGAAGAAACCTACAAAGAAAATTTGGATTGAAAAGAAGGACATGCATGTTAATGATAATCATGTTAAGAAAAATGTTGAGAAAAGGTTGGTTAAGAAGAGTGTTAACCATGATCATTTGAAGAGTCTTGATGAAATATTTGCGCGTGGCAAAAATGATGACTTTAATATGAGTGATGTTTTCATGAAGAAGATAATTGATGATCTATCTTCTAAATTTCATATTGTCATGCGTAATGATCATGATGTTGTTTGTGTTGGTTCACCTAAGACCAATATGGTCAAAGGTGAGTGCTCTCATACTTGATTGAGTAGCACATATGAGAATATATTTGTAGTTTGATAAGGGTTCTAAGTTTGATGCTTGACTAAGCTTTTTGTAATGTGCTAGGTCTAGTATTCAAACTTGGTGTCTCTAGTCAATACATGAACTTAATATTCTCATATTCACTATGATAGTCAAAATTTGTTGATTAACTTTAAAGAAGTTGTATTTTGAAATCTATTTGGTGAAAATTATTGTTAAGACTTTTAGAGAAAGTCATTTTCATGTGTTTGTTTGAGTTGAAAGTGTTTGGTCTTGAAAGTAAATACAATAAACGCTCGGTGTGTTCTAAATATATATCTAGAGGGGGGGTGAATAGATTTTAACTATTATTACCCAATTTTCGCATGCAAGTCAATTTTACGAAAATGCCCCTACTAGTCAAAAATACAAGCAAGTGTAATATAGTGCGGAATTTAAATAACACTTGATGTATACATGGAAACCCAACCACTGGGAAAAACCACGGGCTGTTTAGTGCGCCACACTCGGACCTCGAAATCCACTAATCGAAATGGAGTTTACAACCTATGTAGACCTCGTCTAACACTCCGGTCAATAACCCCCCACTTCTACCACTCGGGCCTTTAAAAGTGGCTCTAGTCCAATTGCTTGAGGCCTAAGCAACCTTAGCCTCAAGACTTAATTCTCTAAGAAGAGATTATGCAACCTATGTGAATATGTATAAATATTCAAATAACAAACAAGGCTAGGTAACCTTAGATGCTTATCTAGGATGATGATATAATCAATTTAAATTAATCCAAATTAATCCTAGATATCAATTGCTAAATGACATGTCAAATAGCTTAGCTAATCAAGATTAATCAAAAAACCTAATTAGCTATCATAAAACAACACTCAATCAATTCATCACAATTAATTCTCTATTCTTGTATTTATCATATGATCAAAAACATACAAGTAATTAAAAGAGAATATGCTTGATTAGTAAAAAACTAAAATAAGATGAAATTAATCAAAATCTTACCAAGCATGTTGTGATGATGCAAACCCAATCATAGATGAATGCAAGATGAACTTTGATGCAAAAAGGATTTGATTTGAGTGTTTAAAGGTGAGTTCTTGATTTGATTGTTTCTCAAAAATCTCTCTTTGAAGTTTAGGGTTCTAATCACTCAAGGAACTTTTTCAGAGAATGAGAAAGTAAGATATTTACAGATATCAAGAATTGGGCATGTGAAAAGACAAGTTTGCCCCTGAAACGCACCGTTCGGCGGTTTCAATCGGTGGCCAGGCCGCCGATCACGGCCGCCGAATTGAGCCCGTGAAGAACAGAGCATCAACGGCAGTTTCGTGACCGCTGCCAACCGCCGAATTAGACCGAGAGATTAAAATCGATTAGGTATGAATGGCGGTTTCGAACGGCGGTCGTGACCGCCGAATTGCTTCAGACCTTTCTAGACTGAAACGGCGGTTTCATTTGGCAGCCAAGCCACCGATCATAACCGCCGATCACCAACAATGGTGAAACCCAAGGAGAAGCCAAGGGCATTCTCCGTGAGTGGTCTTCGCGTAAAACCAAGCACATTCTAGTGCGAGCACGAACGTTTCCGAACACTATCGAGAAACGAATTACTAAGCACATATACACACAACAAGATATCAAACAAAGTGCTAGTGTGTAAAGTGACATGTGAAGAGTATGCACACATGATCAAGTATGCTAAGTGTGTGTGTGCTAACTAAATCTCTTCAAAGAAAAATCAAGCACAAGAAATTATACCTTTGGCGTGCTTGTCCCTTGAGGTCTTGAAAGGGCCTTCGAGCTTGAAGTTCAAACATCTAAACTACCCTTACATTATCAACCCCAAACTGTGGT